>OX155973.1:14303447-14940947 GCA_944548615.1 Micropterix aruncella
ATATATATATATATATATATATATATATATATATATATATATATATATATATATATATATATATATGTATATGTATATATATATATATATATATATATATATATATATATATATATATATATATATATATATATATATATATATATATATATATATATATATATATATATATATATATATATATATATATATATATATATATATATTATTTTTTCAAATTGAAATTATGTTTATTACTAAATAAATGAAATGATAAAATAATGAAAGGGCACTAATTATCTGGTCTGTGGCGAACAGGAGCGACTCCACGCCTTTTTCGTTTTCTCTTCTTTCAGTATTTGCGGTTTCCTACTGTGGTATTCGAACCTTTCTACTTTATCCTACAGCGGCAACACAACAATGCGAAAGACGAGAATGAATGCTGGAAAATAATAGGCGATTACAATCAAATATTAAAAATCAATCAAATATTAAAATATTAAAAATCAAATTTACAATCAAATATTAAAATATATATATATATATATATATATATATATATATATATATATATATATATATATATATATATATATATATATATATATATATATATATATATATATATATATATATATATATATATATATATATATATATATATATATATATATATATATATATATATATATATAATATATATATATATATATATATATATATATATATATATATATATATATATATATATATATATATATATATATATATATATATATATATATATATATATATATATATATACATATATATATATATATCGCCAAAAGAGAAACGTTCATATACCTGATCTGCTCTATCGTGTACTCTCCCAATCAACACCATCCTATATCCACGAGCTTTTTGAACCATTTAGTTCCCACGGTTTCCTACTTCGGTCAGCCTCTGACAGTTTACTAAAAAAACCGTGTCATAATACTGATTTCTATTCCTACTCTTTCTGTGTCCATGGTTCAAGGCTCTGGAACGATCTCCCGGCAAATATACGAAACTCACCTTCTTTGCCATCATTTAAGACCCACATCAAAGAATACTACCTTTCTAAGAAGTAACCAGTTCTTCCTTTTCTCTTCTCTTCCTCATCCAATTTCCTCTCCTCGGGCATTCTTGGTTTAAAATATCTCTACTGGTCTGTATTTTCTGTGGACGAACGTAATGATCTTTATTTCCACGATGCGCGCATGTACCACTGTGATTAGGTTAGTTGTAAGACATTGCTATGTGGCAATCAGTTAGCCGTTTTGTAACATTATTATGTGCAAATAAAGAGTATTTCATTTATTGTTTATTTATTTATTTTATAATGTACAAAAAAAGACATGGACTTACATACTATTATATATGCAGAATCGTTAAAAATAAACATTAGTATAGAGAAAAAACATAGCTCTATGCATATAAGGACCTATAAGGTCTGTATCTGGCTGTGCTGAGTTAACATTTGTTTGTTGACGCTCGAACTGACGCGTTTGATTCCAATTTTTAAAGACTTTAAATCTAACAAAGGATTTACTTTAACAATGTGTTTTTACAAAAATTAAAACTAAAAATAAAAAGTTGAAAAAAATGTATGCAATTAAAACTAAACAAAAAATTAGTAAAACTAATTAAAAAGTATATTATTATTATTATTATCATCATTTTTATCTACATATATAGAAAACAAAGTTCGGGTTTGTTCGAACACTTATAACTCGAGAACGTCTGGATCGATTTTCATGGTTATTGATTTGTTGTATTTGTCTCCGTCCCGAATAGCAGAATAACTATTAAAAACATTGGAAAATTAACGAAAAAATACAATAAAAGAAAAAACATTTTCCCATACAAAATGTTCATGGGTTTCGTAATTGTCAAACATTTAATGTTCATCCCGTCGATATGGTAAACTCTCCCCTCAAATTAAAGAAAGTATTTAAATGAAGGTTTCGAATCGACAAGATATATCCACAATATTCGGACCACAATTATTACATAGTTTAATTCAATCATGTCATGCTGACACGCGATTGATATACCTATTTTTTTTGCTTTTATATTTCTTTTTGTGGTATAATCATAAATTAAGTTTAGCGAATCTGTAACATGACATTCAATGACCGTTAGGCGGTACGAAGTTCGCCGGGTCAGCTAGTATTGTAATAAAAATGATCATGAAAGATCAGAAAATTCAATACTTTTAAAGTCCATAATAGAATAAATTGGCTTGTTAATAAGAATATTCTGTTATTATATAAGAATATAGTAACCGAGGGAGAGTAACTACTTCGAAAGGTTGTAATTAAAATCTTTTTAAAAAAAACAATATATTTTATGTAACTCAATTCTGTGGCCCGCGTATATTTACCTACTTAAAGCTCATAAAATCTCATGATAAGATTTAAGCTTTCGTAAAACCTGTTGGCGGGCGATTTCTGAGATCGCTTAAAATAGCCTGATTTGATGAATAGTATTATTAATTAATTAATTATATTGGTTCTTGTAGACCATTCGAAAGCTCAAATTCGACGCTAAATTTTGAGCAACGGCTTTCACAATTTCAACATGCCGACTGGTCACTAATTTCACGGACCTCAGAAGGTTGATATGTTGAAATATGCAAAAGGGATTTATTCGTACTGCGGATCAAATAATTAATTTGCCCTCGTGTTAGAAATATTAGTTAAAGTGGCAATTTCGTTCAAATTTG
Source organism: Micropterix aruncella (assembly GCA_944548615.1). Lineage (NCBI taxonomy): Eukaryota > Metazoa > Arthropoda > Insecta > Lepidoptera > Micropterigidae > Micropterix > Micropterix aruncella. The sequence continues at coordinate 14,306,176 of OX155973.1, forward strand.
CGATTTTCCGATTTGTGAGGGAAAATATTGTGAATGCCCAAAAAATATTTCGAGGTGAAAACGGAAATATCCATTTTGAGCCACCCTTTCTAGACTGAAGTCTGTCCTGTTTGTATTTCTTCACGATAGCGCCCAAACAATTAATGCGATTGAGCTGACATTTGGCATGCAGGCATCATTTGGTCATAGCAAGAGTTGAAAAGATTGTGGTTGAAATTGGTCCAGAGGGGCCTCTGGTGGCACACTAGTCACATGGTAGTCACACTTAGTCACATAGTCACTAGTCACATATCATACTATTCACATAGTCACGCACTAGTCACATAGTCACTAGTCACACACTAGTCACATAGTCAATAGTCACACACTAGTCACATAGTCACTAGTCACATTGTCACACTAGTTAGACTAGTCACCTAGGGTATCACACTAGCCATATTTCAGTCTCGAAATATTGGACTAAGAGACTTGAAATTTGGTACACTTTCTGTGCCTTGTTGGGCCAAAATAACATTGTGAAATCTCATATAGAAACGACACTAATAATATTTAAATTCCACCCTACATTTTAATCTAATATGCGGGCCGATAGTGTTCCTTCGTGAACTAAAACGAAAATTAGTTCACGTGATCGAGACAGAACAATAAATTAAAACGAAATGTGAAATGAATGGTTGTCTCCTTTCCGCATTAAAACTATCCACCGAAGATAAAGCAGCTGAATCGAAGACCGCACGAAATTTGTTCAAACTTATTCGGACGGCTATACGTTCGTCGGGTAGTTTTGGTGCGGGAAAATCGACGATCGTTCATTTCATATTCCGGTCTAACGTATTGCTCTATCTCGTTCGCTTGAACTAATTTCCAATTTTAGTTGAGGAAACGCACTCGGGCCCATTAACGGCATCTGTTGGCGCCTGGCCCAACCCCGCCCTTAACCGAGAAACGAACGCCCCGCCCGAAGAGGTTGTCGGAACCCACCCTGGTTGTCCGCCGACCGAGAGCGGGCGCTCATCTATTTTATTTATTAAATTAATATACAGATGAATTTTATGGGAGCTAACGGGCTCTTGCTGAGTTGGCCACGAAGACCCATTCTGTTCAGGGTTGGTCATACTCACGGGTCAAACCCATCCGGCGGCCTCCACGCATGAAGTGTGAACCTGGGTAGGTTCTCTGGTAGGAACTCTGGCATTAGGGCTAGTTTCCCCTAGGAATCATCCTTCTGGCGCTCCTGGATGGTCTGCGCACCGTGCGGCGTAAGCCAATCGACTGCACTCTGACTAACAGTCGAGGGAGTCTGAAAGCAGTACTGTTTCCTATAGAGCGGGGGTGGTCGCGGACCTTACGGCGACTGCTCTCGAAACGACCATCGGCTACCCGATCCTGGGTGAACAGCCTTGGTCCGCGATAGATTCGGCACACACTGTTTCACCGCTTCGTAAGGGAGAGGACCGCGCAAGCGACGTCGAACTCGGAACCAATCGAGAGACTAGAGTAATCTGGTCGCAATTGGAAGTAAGGGCGTGAGTGTAAGCCCGCTGGGTAACACTTCTAGCTATCTTGCGGTTAAGGCGTTGGCCTCTTACAGGCATGTGGCGGAGCTTGACGGTGAACTGTTTTTGTCCAAGTCTTCTGCGCTCACTTCAGGGAGACAGAACGACTAATCGTTAAAACTTCCTGAGGTGACGGGCTCGCCCGTTGTAGTGGGCAACTCTAGTTAGATGAATTCAGTCCTTGGCTACTTGCCGCGAGAGTCTTTGGGTGACACAACCGATTTATTGATTGTAGAATCTACAATGTAGATGCTTTGAAAGCTCAAATTACGCGCAATTTTTGAGCAACCGCTTTCGCAATTTGAATGTGACAGCTGCCCGACAACTTCACAGACCTAAGAAGGCCGACATGTTGAAATCTGCAAAATTAATAGGTACATCGGTGTAATAATTAATTTGCCCTGTTACTGGAAATATTGGTTAAAAAGTGGCAATTCCGTTGAAGGACCGCCGGTCAAAATTGCCATTTTTCGATTTGTGACTGTATTTGTTTTATAATAAGTGAGATTACGGATGCTAATTCGACTCTACGGATGTTGCATAGTGGACGGCTCATCCGTATGGATATGCGGTCGGGGTCACAATCCGCGGACGGACCGGTTGAGCGGAAGCAAGACGACGACGGAGTCTTGCATGCATCTCTGTCCCTCGTGTGGTTACCATTTATTTGTGGAAATCCAACTACCTACTAGTGTAGTAAGATGAAACGCACAAGCAGTATCAGTATCTAGAACCCGATTGCAGCTCCAGCTACCGGGTCCAATTGTCAATCTATAGCATCCAGGACGGACATATAAACATGTCATAGTAGGCTTGGTTGTAGGAGATTTTTTTTTATTGTGTGGGGCTTTTCTAAGGTCTTTATGAGCCTTGTAACACTGCGACCATTGGTGATCTATTGTGTTCGCCACCTACTATAGTTCTGCGCTAAGCCTCGTGTCATATAAGAACCGCCACAGGCTTTTGACGCCAGATTGTTTTACCTCCTCAGGTTGGAGGTAATGACCACCCAAGTGGATGTATCTTTTACGCATCAGCGGGCCACACTCGCACGTGATGTGCAGAGGAGTTTCCTCTGCCCCTTGGCAGAACCTGCACATTTTTGTGTCTCGGAGCTTGAGGCCTGTGTTTGTTGAGGCCACAATGCCCCGTGAGCGCCCTCGCCAGTATGCGTAGATTGTTCCTATTTAGCGATAAGGCCAACCCTGGCGTGTTGTTCCAGTGGTTGACGGATTGTTCTAAACATATTTGTTTGAGCATTAGGTTTGCAAGGCTTTTTGGTATATATATATATATATATATATATATATATGCATATATATATATATATATATATATATATATATATATATATATATATATATATATATATATATATATATATATATATATATATATATATATATATATATATATATATATATATATATATATATATATATATATATATATATATATATATATATATATATATATATATATATATATATATATATATGTATATATATATGTATGTATGTATGTATGTATGTATGTATGTATGTATGTATGTATGTATGTATGTATGTATGTATGTTTTTTTTTTTTTTTTTTTTTTTTTTTTTTTCAGAGGTTTGGAGAAAAATACTTTTACGTATCATCAGGACAGTATTCTGCCTGGGTATGTCGGACTCGGATTAATTTCCCCTACCGACTAAAAACCTCATCCTCTGGTCTCTGCCTCTGTTTCCTCCGCGGCCCCGCCGTTAGGCATTACTTCGCGGAGGGAGGGTCTTGCTATTGCTTCTTCTGGCGGTTCAAGCCACTCTTTCTTTTATTTAGTGCTCCTGGTTCTGAGCTCGGTCTCTTTCTAGGCGACGAAGTTCTTGCAGTACTTCCGTCACGAATGAGTTTGTCGTCTCCCAGGCATCCTTTGACGAAAGCATTGCTCTCATTAAGGATTCCGGCCGGATTTTCTGTGTAAGAGCAGTTTCCCAAGTACTGCGTGATGATTCGAAACGGGGGCACATGAGGAACACGTGCTCAGCATCTTCATTGGCTCCAGGACAAGACGGGCACTCTGGAGAAGTATCGTGTTTGAATTTGAAGAGGTATTCTCGGAAGCACCCGTGCCCCGATATCATCTGGGTCAGGTAGTAATTCACCTCTCCATACTCTCGGCTCAGCCAGACATCTACTTCCGGAATAAGACGGTGCGTCCACCTACCATTTGCTGAGGTGTCCCACATAGTTTGCCATCGGCGTATGCTTTTCCGCCGTTCTTCAGTTTTCTGTATGTATGTATGTATGTATGTATGTATGTATGTACACCCTTGTGCAAATTAATGTGGACAAAGCATATTTTTCATACTGGTACAGATTTTGCTTCACGTTTCGTTATGTCAACAATATTAGCAGCTGTAAAAGTCACATTAGTGTCAGGTAACCTCAATCAATCTCACAGGTGTGTCGTTGCATGAGTAGTTTACACATTTTTGAGTGTTTCGACTTTTGGGCGATACATCTGAGATTTTTTACTTTTTCTTTAGTTTTCAATGACAGTTTGGGTGTATATGAGTATTGGATATTGCAATAGAAGTTCGTTCTAAGGTTATTACACTATCTGAACATACTGAAAAGACTCAAAGGCAGATTGTAGAAGAGTGTGGCATTTCTAAAAGTGCAGTTAACAAACTGATCAAACTCAATCGAGAAACTGACTCAATTTCACCACGAAGAGAGGGAAAATGTGGCCGAGAATGAAAAACCACCAAGAAAAATGCTATGTTTTTGTTGAGGGACAGTAAAATAAACCCCACAAAGACCAGCGAAGACTTACAGAGAGAGCTAGCTGTTACTGGGACAAGGGTATTTGCCTCGACAGTGCGGCGTCGCCTGCTAGAAGTTGGGCGAAAGGCTCGAACACCCCTTAAGAAGCAACTCTTAACTGCTGTGATGTAGAAGAAAAGGATGGTTTAGGCACAGAAATACAAAGAGTGGACCCAAGATGACTGGAAAAAGGTATTGTTTTCAGATGAAAGCCATTTCTTTGTCCAGGGCATGCGTCATCAGTTTGTTCGCCGGACCGATGGTGAATCACTTTCATTACCTCATATTCAGCAATCAGTCAAACACCCCGTGAAGCAAATGTTTTGGGGCTGTTTATCCTTTAATGGTACAGGACCATTGGTACCCATCATAGGGATGATGAATAGTGAAAAATACATAAAGGTTTTGCAAGATAGAATGGTCCCTGAGCTCTCAAAAATAAATTTGGAAATCCCTATTTTTCAACAAGACCGGGCACCTTGCCATTCATCGATGATTGTGAAAAAAATCTTCACTGGCAATGGGAAAAACGTTTTTGATTGGCCTGGCAACTCATCAGACCTCAATCCAATTGAGAATTTGTGGTCTATCTGCAAGACAAGGATCAGAAAGATGGACTGCACAATGAAAACCGACTTGATAGAGTCAGTGATTTAAGTGTGGCATCAGGATCCAAAAATTCAAAACAACTGCAAATAGCTGGTAGAATCAATGCCGAAATGCATTAATATGGTGCTGCAAGCCAAGGGTGGACATATCAAATATTAATTTTATGACTTTGTGTCCGATTGTATTTTTTGTGAGAATAAAACACATTTTTAAAGAAAAAATGTTTTGTCCACATTAATTTGCACAAGGGTGTATGTATGTATGTATGTATGTATGTATGTATGTATGTATGTATGTATGTATGTATGTATATATATATATATATATATATATATATATATATATATATATATATATATATATATATATATATATATATATATATATATATATATATATATATATATATATATATATATATATATATATATATATATATATATACCACAGCAAGGTTCAGGGCCGTATAACGTTCCCTTTGCTCCCTCGTTAGCAAGTTCGTCGTTGTTGTTTGTAAGAGATTGTCACATGACAATTCAAATTCAAATTTCTTTATTAAATTTATAAAGGTGCATTTATTGCATTTACAAAGTAATCCTAACTAGGACTCGCCTGTAATGTGGTAGGCTTAATCTAATATATATTGGAGTTTACTTATGAATACACTTACAATAAACCTCCTCATTGTAAAATGTCACACTAAAGAGTAGAAACAAACAAACAAACGAACAAACAAACTCAAACACGCACACTCAACAACACACACTCAACAACACACACTTGCCGGGAAAGTCTTGGAATGACACAATCGATTTTTTGAAAGGTCGACCATGAATTGAGCGGAGAAAATGAGAGGCACCTGTTTAATTCATATGCCACTTATTCATGGTCACAACCATGGATGAATTGGTCTCTAATTGAATTCAACTAATCAGAACGAAATTGGTTCAACGCTAATAAACTGTATTTCTAAAACATGCTTATGTTATTACTATTTATTGTGAACGTTCACAATTGACGGGTTTATTACCTATGACAATCTCTTACAATCAACCCTATTATGAAAAGTGTGCATCTAGCATTTGTGTAAGTGTATGTCTTGTTGTTGCATTCAATAGGTGGTGAGCGGTTTCATGCAGCTTGGGCCACAAGATCCATTTTGTTCTCGGATCGGCTCAACTCACGATTTAGCTCCTATTCAGAAGCCTCCTCGAGCGGAAGGCTACCCCGGGTAAGACTCCCTTGTCTCAGGCCTCAGAGCTGGTGGACCGGTTTCTCGCGGCGGTCGGCGAAGCCAATCGGTTGTGCATTCAGACTAATTGCTGAAGGGGTCTGGAGGGCTTGGAAATATACTGTTTCCTAAGCAGCGGGGGTGGATGTTCACCTGTTGTCATGCCACTCTTGAAATGACCTTGGGCCTCTCGATCCCGTGTGGCACTACGATTGGTCTTCGGTTCTGAATTATTCGTAAATATGAGTTATTGTTCAAAAATAGCTTTGAGAGGGAAGTTTTTCGAAAAAGTTTCCTACAATCAAGGACTTTAGCTTCCTTATAAAGTTCATTAGTGGGATGGCGATATGGTCTACGTAGAATAATTTTTAATATAAATTTCTGCGCAACTTGCAATGACTCTAGCAGGGTTTTACCACATCCACCCCATCCAATTATGCATCCTTTATATCACTATGTTGGAAAAAATCGACTGTGTCACCCCAACACTTCAAGCTACCCAACCCCCCTTCCCCTTACCTACCCCTCTCCCAAACACAATATTTGCAGTATTTCCTTGGTATTAAAATGGTCATCATTTTCCAATATGATGTAGTATTTTCTTAAATACGGCGGAATTTAAAAATTATTGGTCTCGCTTGTATAAGGGATATTCCAACCGAAATTTCCCACGGCGCATCTGTGTACCGAATTTCAAGTCTTCAAGTCCAATATTTCGAGATTGAAGTCTAGATTGAAGTATGACTCTAGCGGGCCTCCTTCCATACGGAGGTATACGCCATTATTGAATGTGTGGATATCAACCTCCATAAGAACTACGCCAACCACCGTATCTATATCCACTCGGATAGCAAGGCAGCTCTTATGGCACTAGCTTCGAATATAATAAATTCAAAACTAGTGCAAAACTGCGTATCACTACTGAATTCCCTGTGCGAAAAGAACAGGGTAATTCCAAGATGGGTTCCCGGTTTTGCAGGAATCGAGGGAAATGAAAAAGCCGACGAACTTGCTAAGACGGGAGCAAATGGAACGTTATTCGGCCCTGAACCTTGCTGTAGCGTACCAAAAAACCTTGCAAACCTAATGCTCAAACAAATATGTTAAGAACAATCCGTCAACCACTGCAATCCAAAGCGCTTACGACCGTAAGAAGGCCCGAGAGGCCTGATCACTAAATAGGAACAATCTACACATACGGGTGGGGGCGCTCACGGGGCATTGTGGCCTGAACAAACACATGTTCAACCTCAAGCTCCGAGACACAAAAATGTGCAGTTTCTGCCAAGGGGCAGAGGAAACTCCCCTGCACCTCATGTGCGAGTGTGGCCCGCTGATGCGTAAAAGATACATCCACTTGGGTGGTCATTACCTCAACCTGAGGAGGTAAAATAATATGGTGCCAAGAGCCTGCTGCGGTTCTTAAATGAGACGAGGCTTAGCACAGAACTATAGTAGGTGGCGAACACAATAGATCAGCAATGGTCGCAGTGTTACAAGGCTCATAAAGTCCTTAGAAAAGCCACACACAATAAATAATAATGACTAGCGGGCCGCCTGCTTGACAGATTTCAACCATTCTTAGCAAAAACAAGTATAAGCACAGTATACCAGACAGTAGCTTATCTTAGAACAAAATTGAAATCAAAGCGAATAGGTACGTCACGAGTCGTAAGGGCTCGGATATGGTCGCCAATATATTATCTATTTTAGGGAATAAACAATTATTTTCGTGCGCTTATAGAAAAAGAAAAGCCAATATTGTCCAACGACATTATTTATGAAATGAATATTCAGATAAAATAAGGGCTTGGCTACTTGCTGGGAAGACACATTTTTGGGGAGACACATTTTTTTTATATTACCCACATTAACACGATATGTTATTTCAATAGAAATTTTCGCCAACTGCTCATCGACTTTATTTATGGAATGAATAATCAGATGAAATAAGTCCCTGGCTACTTGTCGGTAATGTCTTTGGGTGACTGTTTGTTTTTTTGTTGTTGTTTGTTGTTGTTTTTTTTTATATTTTCCTCTTTTAATGTTATTTTTTGAAATATTATTTAATTTAGAGAATCAACACTTCAACAAAATGATAGTACTGATTTCGTGCGCGTATAAAAAAGGAAAAGCCAATCACATATTCGAAACGTTTTGCAAAATTCACGTTTCTAATCAGAAAGTTATAACCTATGTTCGAGGGCAATAATAATTAACTGACGTCACAATTTTCTTATCGAATATGTCCTCCTACTGTGGCTAAATTTATTAGGTATACATACACCCCGATAAGATAACAAACTTGATACTGCATAATAACAAAACACTTTTTTCATTGCCGTTGCTAATTGATAACTGCAGGCAATAAGCGAATAAAGAGTTTTATTGTTATTATTATTATTATTATTATTAAAATCATTACAGACCGCTTGGAGCAGGAACATCGGGCATCCTGGAAACAGATCCAAGGATGTCGCCAGGCAATGGCCATGATGGAGCAACCACTTCCTAAGAAAACCAAGGCTCTACTTGACATGAGCAAGAATAACCTTAGAACCACTCTCTTAGAATCGGTCTCCTCACCGGACACACGACCCTTAAAGCAACTAGGGTTGTCGACTACAGCGGGCGAGCCCGTCACCTCAGGAAGTTTTAACGATTAGTCGTTCTATCTCCCTGGAGTGAGCTTGAGGACTTGAGGACAAAACAGTCCACTACGCCACAGTCTAGCTACGCCACAAGCCCGTAAGAGGCCAACGCCTTAACCGCGAGATAGCCAGGAGTGTTACCCGGCGGGCCTACACTCACGCCCTTACTTCCAATTGTGACCAGATTACTCCGGTCTCTCGATTGGTTACGAGTTCGAGGTCTCTTGCGCGGTCCTCTCCCTTACGAAGCGGTGAAACGGTGTTTACCGAATCTATCGCGGACCACAGCGTCCTTTGCCCGGCTGTTCACTCAGGATCGGGTAGCCGATGGTCATTTCAAGAGCAGTCGTCGTAAGGTCCGCAACCACCCCCGCTCTATAGTAAACAGTACTGCTTCCAGACTCCCCCGACTGTTAGTCAGAGTGCACAGTCGATTGGCTTACGCCGCACGGTGCGCAGACCGTCCAGGAGCGCCAGAAGGTTGATTCCCAGGGGAAACTAACCATAAGGCCAGAGTTTAACCCAGGCTCGCACTTCATGCGTGGAGGCCGTCGGATAGGTGTTGACCCGTGAGTGTGACCAGCCCTGAACAGAATGGGTCTTCGTGGCCAACTCAGCAAGGGCCCATTAACTCCCGAGCCATTAACCCTTAGAGCACATATATTCAACCTTGGCTTGACCGAGAGCAAGGACTGCCGACCAGCGAAGAACCTGAAGACAGCATACACATCGTTGGTCGCTGCCCATTCCTCGCCGTAAAAAGACACAGATTACTGGGACAAGCGTTTTTCGAACCCAGCGATCTGCCCAACTTGAAGTTCATTAATTTGTATGGACTGGTAAGCAGTACCGGGCTACTAGCAGACCACTGACCCAACCACAAAGTGGCTAGTTACAAAAGATCTTATAAATCCAGATGACATTAAGGGCTGGATACAAGCCCCCCCCCCCCCCCCACTCTGTTTACTACTACTGCCTACTACTACATGTTCCAACAGCTTATTTTTCTTCCATAATGTTTCTTATTTTAGAAATAACATAGCAGGTGGAAGATAGCTTGGATTTAACCAAGAGCGGTTTTTAGCTGTCAATTGGACGCGACGAAAATGTCACGTTATGGGGGGGGATGGAGGGGCTGGGCGCTGACCCAGCTGATGGCGCAAGTATGTAAATATAATCGCTGCGCTGCTGTAATGAGAAATGAAAGCGAAATAGTCGCGAGAGCATAGCATGGCTAATGATTCCTCTTTTTATTACGCGCACATTACGGCCGAGCAGTCAGTCCGGTCGCCCTTGGTTCGTACTAATAATAGTAGTAGGGCTGGCGCGACCGCCGTCCGCCGCCCGCCTCGCCCTCACACTCGACCGCTCGCCAGGAATGCATGGGAAACTCTCAACTTACTCGCTCGCTCGATAAACAAGTTGCCACCACGACCCGAGCCGGATATTCACATATACATCAAAATCAGAACACCGCACGATGATTGATAGTACTTTAGTCTACCCTGGACAACGGTGGTTGCAACATCGCCGAAACGCCGGGTTGTAGCACCTGCTGTTTCGGCGATGTTGCAAGCGCCATTGTCCAGAATAGACTCGGGTGCTACAAACTTCACGCGGCAAAATAGATTTTTCACGACTGCTCAACAAAAAAGAAGTGCATTGTCTTCACCGAAAACTAAAAATTGTTCCACAAAAAACTAACCTTACCCTTATGCCTCCCCTTACCTTACCTAATCTTATTTTGGCAGTTTATTTATTTATATGTATGTATTTATGTATAATATGTATGTATGTTTTTTTATCTTTTGGAATATTTATTTATTTATGTAATGTTGGCTTTAGATACGTATAAAATTCATGCACTTCCTATAACAAAAAAAAATACTTTAAATTTATCTCAATTTTTACGTACTCTTCGTGTCACGTCAATATGTAGGTTGACTGGAAGATATTGGATAACTAGCAATAAGTCCGTCATGGTAACTTTAATGTTTTTATTGCGCAATAAAGAGATTTTCATTCATTCATTCATTTAAGTATATCGGTTGACTGGAAGATGTTGTTTAACTAGCTATAAGTTCATTTAAGTATATCGGTTGACTCGAAGATATTGTTTAACCAGAAATAATTCCGCCATTTTACCTTACTGTGTTTATTGTGCATTAAAGAGATTTTCAGTCATTCGTTCAAGTATGTCGTTTGATTGTAAGATATTGTTTAACCAGCAATAAGTCCGCCATTGTACCTTAAATTTGTTTATTGTGCATTAAAGGGATGTCAAATCATTTATTCATTCATTTGTTCAACCAGCAATAAGTCCGCCATTGTACCTTAAATGTTTTTATTGTGCAATAAAGAGATTTTCATTCAAGTATAGTTAAAGATTTATTGGCATACGGTACGAAATTTAAAGGCGGGACTACAATAGCACTATACACTCTCAAGCCGCGCCGTCGCACGTCCAATAGTGACATTTAACTTTCAATTGGACACGATGAAAATCGAAAGAAATGTAATGTATGTATCCTTTGTTCGCAGACAGCCGCCGACCCCGGTGTGATAGTGCTGTCGTCGCCCAGCCTGTCGCCCGCTTCGGAGGAAGGTTCCTCCGGAGAGGAGTCCGGCGAGGAGTGGAACGGCTGGCTGCCCGTGTCGCCTCCAGAGCCGTGCCTGGTGGTCTTCTGCAACGACAACGTCCTCATCAACGGCAGGAGTAGCCTCGTCCCCAACACCCCCACCATAGCCACTAGGAAATATCACGTGAGTAATCTATACTTTTATACAGGTCGCTGCTGTCTAACCTGCCCATATTCTGAGACCCACCGTGGATTTTGATACCGATTTACACTGATCAACAATAATGAGCTAAGTAGATGGCCATCACATTAGGACTACCATACAATTTCAATACTAATTGGCGTTTTTCGTTTTATTTCTGGGCTTCTAAACAGCAATGCTTTCTGGAGTCCACATTATTTATTTACCTGGCCATATTATTAGATCCACCGTGGATAGTAATATATGTAATATCACAAAGTAATATTTGATAATGTTTAAAAAACAATTTGAGTAGTCAAACAAAAAACTGTATACAATATCGATCAACGAATATCAAAATTACTAAATAATAAACTAATACTAATTTAAAAAAAGAAAATGAAAAATAACGTGGCTAACGCTATTTATCCGACATAATATTGAATGGTAAATTACAGGAATGTGATCTATTTATATGTATTTATAAACATTAATAATGTGGACAACAAATAGAGTTGTCAACTACAACGGGCGAACCCGTCACCTCAGGAAGTTTTAACGATTAGTCGTTCTATCTCTCGTGAAGTAAGCGCAGAAGACTTGGACAAATCAGTCCACCGTCAAGCTTCGCCACATGCCCGTACGAGGATAACCAGGTGTGGAACACAGCGGGCTTACACTCACGCCCTTACCTTCAATTGCGACTAGATTACGCCGGTCTCTCGATTGGTTACGAGTTAGAGGTCGCTTGCGCGGTCCTCTCCCTTCCGAAGCGGTGAAACGGTGTATACCAAATCTATCGCGGACCACGGCATCCTTTGCCCGGCTGTTCACCCAGGATCGGGTAGCCGATGGTCGTTTCATGAGCAGTCGCTGTGAGGTCCGCAACCACCCCCGCTCTATAGGAAATAGTACCTACTACTTCCAGACTCCCCGACTGTTAGTCGGAGTGCACAGTCGATTGACTTACGTCGCACGGTGCGCAGACCATCCAGGAGCGCCAGAAGGTTGATTCCTAGGGGAAACTAGCCCTAAGACCAGAGTCCTACCCAGGCTCGCACTTCATGCGTGGAGGCCGCCGGATGGGTGTTGATCCGTGAGTGTGAAAACCCTGAACAGAATGTGTCTTCGTCGCCAACTCAGCAAGGGCCTTACAGTTTGAAAGTTTGAAGCATTACAGTTTAAAACTTTAGGAATCTTTAAATATGCCAATTAGTAGTGAATTTGAGTGGCGGTCCTAATGTGATGGCCACACACTGTATATGTGCATAATAAGGATGCTTTCCAATATATTAAATGTATTAGTCAATTCATTTGTTAATTAATTTACAGATTTATTTATTAACTCGATTATATATTTAATTTTAGTCGTTTATTTAGTTATTCATTTCAATAAATCTCGTGTAGTTTTTATGAATGAATAAGCAAGCTAAATTGATGAAAGAAAAAATAAAATACAAGTAAAGTCACTATGTTTTAAATATCATCACCCTAGAACAGACATACAATCTAGTGGCATCGCAAAAAAAATGTTGTAAAACATTGTTATTTTTTTCTTTTTTTTTTTGTTAAGATATGTTATCTTTACTAGATAATTTTATTAAAAATAGAAAAATATTATTTTGCACAATGTTTATATGCTTTCAGGGGCCTTGGTTGTGTATTTCAAAGAATATATTGAAAAATATAATTTTACAAAATTAGTATGCAATATTATTTCTGAAATTAGTGTGGGTGACGTCACTTTTAAAAGATTTTTTGCGTGAAATTACGTTTTTTCATTGTTTTTTTTAAAGGCAAAAACGACACCAGTAAAAGAAAATTACTATATATAAATAATCAAATTTGGTGATGTGATAATTATAAACATTAAAAAATATTACAAATTCTTTACGGTAGATTTATAACAATAGTAATGGGCAACGATCTAACTCCTAACGTTATCCCGTGTAACCGGAAATGTACCCCTAAAAAAAGTATTTCTTGTTGAAAATCCCATATATTGAAATCCCACAGTTTTTAAATACCATCTATTGAAAAAAGTTTTAGAAGCATTGAGCGCGCTGCGCCATCTAGCAGTAGGTAAAATATTGCGAGTACACAATATACGCGATATTTTACCTACCGCTAGGTGGCGCAACGCGCGCAAATCTTTTTATACTATTTTTCAACACATTTTTTTTTTTTTAATCAAAAGTTGTTTATTTACTCGTACTGATTCACCCACTGCAAGGATGCCGCTTATAAAAACTCAACCTGCATAGATACATATTTGCAGTGAAACCAGCTCGTATGGAGAGATTGCTAAAAACTTAGAGCCATTATAAATCGGATCTAGGCGAAGCATCCTCTATGATGCCACTGTTTATATTGTTGCTCTTGTAATCAAATGATAGTGGCTAGTTTTCAAATTGCAATCTAGATCAAAGTAATTTAATTGTTATTGAAAAAAAGTATGTTTATAAAATAAAATTAGGAACGAGTACATATTCAGTTATAATAAAACGATTTAAAGCTAAATTAATTATCTGAATTACAATAAATTCTGCAGTAAACCCACTTGATTGCCAGTCTTATAAAAAGTAGAAAGCGTTCGGCGATGTCTATGAACTGATAATATTGAAAGTTAAACTAGTCAAACAAGGTATTTTATTTTTTTTCATCAAGTATATCTATACTTCTATACTAATATTATAAAGAGGTAAAGTTTGTGAGGTTGTAGGAAGTAATCTCTGGATCTACTGAACCGATTTTAAAAATTCTTTTACCAATAGAAAGCCACGTTATTTGTGAGTGTCATAGGCTATATAATATATTAATCCGAAAAATAAAAAGACTTTTTCGTGGTAGTCGGATTTGCAAAATAAGTCGGAAAAAAACGGTCGAACGAAAACGTTTCTAACTAACGCTGCCTTAACGATGAGAGATATATGATTGAGTTCTAGAGAAAAGTTGTAGAGCTTGGTAATGCCTACAAAAAAGTCAGCGACAGCATATGTCTAAATTTTATATTTAGGTCACAAAAAGTAGTTTTTTATATTAATGCCTACAAAAAAGTCAGCGCATATGTCTAAATTTTAATTTAAGTCACAAAAAGTAGTTTTTTATATTAAAAAAAATATTTAAATCCCTGGGTTATGTTTATTGATCATATTATCAACAATTATGAATTCTTATCAAAATAAGTAAATTTATCGTCTCAAGTATGTAAAACAAAAGACTTTTCCCTTTTACTGCATATAATTTCCCTTTTACTGCATAAATGGTTAAAGAGATAAGACACTTACAAGAAGACACTCACAAATAACGGTAATATAGTCAAATTGAGATGCAAATACATACAAACATATGCAGTAAAAATATAACCCTTCTTTTGGCAGTCAGGAAATAAATCATAGCACTCAGTACTAACCGAACCACACTCATAATTTCACCACAAGTAAAAAGTTTTAGCGCCCAACGAGGTGGGCACGTGTCAGTTAGTTTTTAATAATTTCTTATTATCATGACTAATTGACCAAGATCTTACTACTCTTTAACATTGAGTTCGAGGACTAATTTTGAATCGTTGGATTTAACTTAAAAGAAAAGGCATTTATTTAATACACAATACCCAGTGTCGCCGTATATAAAAACGTAACGCTGAGATACGAGCGCGTCTTTCCTCGCAACATTGAGATCCGATCGCGAAGTACCGATGAATTAAATTCAAATTTAACGTAGCAGTGTTGTCACAAGGCCAGTTTTGTTGTCAACGCGTGGTAATATTGCATCTTAGAAAGTGTCCCATATAATGGCAAAGAAACAAAAGAAATCTGTGAATGGTGAACTCACAAAGAAGCATGTCTATCATATTTTGTTTAATATATTTGTTCTATATCATATCATATAGTATAATAGTAAAGTTATGCAGAAATATTTTTTTTTTAGATATGACTTGCAGAAGTTCGTTCTCTCTGTCCTTAAACGACCTATGTCGTATGTTTTTGTATTTTTGACGAAATGGGTTCACGGCTGCTCCACGATTTTTGCGTCAAAATGTCTAATAATATCACTAGTGCCGATTAACATATTTCATCTACATACTATTAAGGTAATTACATTCGTAATGATAACAGTTATTTTTAATTTGAACGGAAGGATGTGGATTTCTGGTTTGTTATGGTCTAATCATTGGTGTTTGTTTTTGGTGTTATCTCACTTCCGCTTACCCATATTCAATACTTTAATTAAAAAACCGTCGGAAATTGTTGATTTCGAATAAATAAACAGTCTATCCGATATGACGAGTCTATCCGTTCGTCCGTCTGTCCATTCGCACCTGGATCTCAGATAATATAAGTCCTAGAGTAAATCTTTACATCAGAATTATAAGAAAATGATATTAGAGTGCCTATGTAGGTAATTATTCTTTTTTTCACTATTCTACAAACTAACATTACTTTTTGTGACTTTTTCCTTCAAATATTCAAAAATATATTGTCAATCGTTTTAATAAAATTGTATAAAGTAAGTAGGTATACTTTGTAATTAATTATAATACAGGTATCACTCCAGAACACACTGTGGTCTAGTAGAGTTGTTAAAATTCAGCAAATCTATGCTTTCTTTCTTCGCAATGTTCAAACACCCTGTTTGGAGGCCGTGGCGTACGTGGCGGCCAAAAGCTATATGAAGCATAATTTTGTGGCCTGGTTGTGAGAACACGAAAAAGAATTTTAATACAATTTTGCCGGATTTTATAAACCCGGTCCTTAAGCTATCATTTCGCCAAAACGTTATTGGTAAATTATTTACATATTAATTGTAAATTATTTTTGAAAAACTCAGCTATGATTCTCAATATTAAAAAATACTATTTACACCAGCGAATGGTCTATTTGCATAGTACCAAGACTGTTTTTGGAACTTCCATACAAAAAATATAGGAAAAAAATGTTATGGCCAACGTATTCCCCTAAAACTACTCTAATAAAAGCATTGACGAAAAACACTCGTTTTTATCAATAAGTCATTTATAAGGTGAGATAATAAATTTGGCAATAGTTTGCGTAGTTTTTTATAAAAACACACCAGAAAATATACAAAAACGGGCGCGGGGTTTTAATCCTCACTGGGAAAATAAATAATAATTTAAATTACAAATTATTATAACAGAAAGTTAAATGATATATCTTCACTATAAAATATTAAGATTTCAATTATTATGATAAGATTTTATACAATAAATCCTAGAAATTCTCCATACATTTTTTGTATGGGCTAGCCGCGTAAATAAATACACAGGCGCGCTATGAAATGGATTTAATTCCCTGCTGCTATTGGAAGTGAGAGCAAGTCGCTTTGGGTTAGCTGCTGTCACTTCGCGCGCACGTAATATTTTATTCTTCTACACAGCAGTACCGCGTCGTCACGAAAAAGCAAACATCAGTAAGTATTTTTAACCGGGCCAGGTTAGGACACGTCTATGAAAGTATGCGGCCTGTATGGCCTCGTCGTTTGCCTATTGTAGATCCTGGTGTGTGATGGGGGTTGACACCTGCGGGCAGGATAGGTGGTCTTCATCCTGCAGCGTTCCACAGTCGCATATTGGATTCTCTGTGTAGCCTTAGCGGACGAGATTGGCTCATCATCTTGTCACCGACCCTCCCTATACCAGCTGGCGTAGTCTCAACAGACTTGTTGAGACTACGCCAGCTGGTATAGGGGAGATGGCACCCCGGTGCTATCTCTTCCTTTACGTCCTCCCCAAACGAAGAAAAAAATGATATAAAACGCAATTTTCATGTACATTCGCATGTGTTTTTCGTTATTATTGAATCGTATTGTCTTTTTTTTAACACGCTTTTATTAGGTCGACCTGTATGTAACTAACTATGTAATGAAATCTAAAGTAACTAATTTAACCATCTTTCAAGGATCGTAGCGTCATGAAAATTGGCAGCTGTATGTAGTTCTGATGACTATACAATAATATGGTACTGTCGAACTGATCTGATGATGGAGTCGGAAGATATGAACTGGAACTTCACG
Source organism: Micropterix aruncella (assembly GCA_944548615.1). Taxonomy (NCBI): domain Eukaryota; kingdom Metazoa; phylum Arthropoda; class Insecta; order Lepidoptera; family Micropterigidae; genus Micropterix; species Micropterix aruncella. The sequence goes on from OX155973.1 coordinate 14,323,824, forward strand.
ATGGAACATCGTATCATAGCTGTATTTGGACTTGTTAGAAAAGTCTTGGAATGAACTTTGACCACGATTAGGTTTCAAGGTCTGATGATGTGGTTTTTATGTGCATTTATAAAAGCGTGTTTTTAGTGTTTTTTTTTTAAACTATTAATTTATTTTTAGACATAAACTCTACAGGTTGAATTTTAATTAACCGGCATTTTTGAAGTTGGTGAATCAGTATGAGCTAGTCTACGTGCCTGCGTTGCGTATTTTTACATTGCAAAAGCGCGCCATCGCACGCGCACGAGTAACGATGCTTACGCGCTTCGCTATCTGAATCCAATAAAATATAATGTATATATTGGGCTCGATTGCGTTTCTTCGTGAACTAAAATCGGAAATTAGTCCGTGTGAACGAGACAGCGCAATTCGCTAGAGCGGAGTGTGAGATGTGTCACTGGTCAAATCTTACATTGCACTAAATATGCTCGAATTTATTCGGATTATAAGTTCGGCAGGTAGTATTTATCGACGATCTTTCGTTTCATATTTCGCTCTAACATATTCCTCTGTCTCGTTCGCTTGGACTAATTTTAGTTTTAGTTCACAAAGAAACGCAATCGGGCCCATTATATATGTACCTATATATTTATATTTATATGTATATTATATATGTTTATGTATATATATTTATAAAATATATTATTGTAATAGCAATAAAATTTTTTTTTACTCGCAGACCTCTGGTGATCCGCGGACCACCGGTTGGAGATCACTGAATTAGATGAATAAAGTTTTTTATTTTTTATTATTTGGGTCTTTTCTACGGTTTTTATGAGCCTTGTAACACTGCGACCATTGTTGATCTATTGTGTTCACCACCTGCTATAGCTCTGCGCTAAGCCTCGTGTCATTTAAGAACCGCAACATGCTTTTGGCGCCAGATTGTTTTACCTCCTCAGGGTGTATCTTATAAGTATCGACGAGCCACACTCGCACATGAGGTGCAGGCGAGTTTCCTCTGCCCCTTGGCAGAACCTACTCATTTTCGTGTCCCGGAGCTTAAGGTTGTACATGTGTTTGTTCAGGCCACAATGCCACGTGAGCGCCCTCACCAGTATGCGTAGATTGTTCCTATTTAGCGATAAGGGCTCACGGGCAGTCTTACAGTCGTAAGCCTTAATTGGCGCTTTTGAATGATTCAAACCTGGCGTGTTGTTCCAGTGCTTGACGGATTGTTCTAAACATATTTTTTGAGCATTAGGTTTGCAAGGCGTTTTGGTACGCCACAGCAAGGTTCAGGGCCGTATAACGTTCCCTTTGTAAACGTGTGAAATACAGACACTTTCATTAATTCATTCGCTTATTCATCCGTTCATTACCGGGATCAAAGAATAAAAGAATAATGACGCAATCCTATTCCATTTCTGCGATCCTAAGCGCGGAATGACGCAATTGTATTCATATAATATTGAGATTGAGAGCGGCGCACCCACGCAAGGCTCGACTCTTTGCACAAAAATATCAATGTCGAAGAGAAAGGTTTACACCTAATTTAAAATAACGATCCAAATGGCCTGAGCAACGATGCAAATAAATAATGAATACATACGTTAATAATTAGTTTATCGTGAATTCAAGGCTTATCGATAAGTTATCAATTTTTAATTTAATAGGCTATATTATGATACTAGCTGTTACCCGCGGATTCGCTTCGCGTAAAGTTTCGAATCGATTTGTTATTTTAAGTAGAGTGGCGTATATTTGCCTTTTTAGACGCTACCTTTATTTATTTATTTATTTTTTAAGAAAACCAACAGCTAATTATAATTTAACTAAAAGAGGAGTAGGATAACAGAGAGCCAATTAAAGGTTTTCACGTTTAAGTAACGTTGTAGAAACATATGTGACCTTTCAATTAAAGTTATCGATTAAAAATACATCAAAAATTATTCAACAATTAATGCTAAAGAATTCACTATTCAGCTGCTGCCTAGCTAATACTTGTACAGAATAGATCAAAGTCAAAGCGTTTAATCAAATCATTGAAATTGTCACTTGTTCGCCACAGAAATGCATTTTGCCTATAGTTGGTACCAGCATGAGGAACATGAAGTTCAGGGTTAAATCTATTGAGTTTGGAAGGAACACGGAGATTAATTTTATTTAGTAAGTAGCATTGTAAGTGATACATGAATTATTAAATATAAAGTGCAAGACACTTTAGATATGTCCCCTCTCAGATGCAAGCTTCCTATCTCGTAGACGTACGGGACTTGTTCCTCGTCACCCGCGCCGCCTTCCGCTGTACGCTGATCTAGGTATTTCGAGGTGCTTGCACGCGTCACTAATTTCAAGATATCTCTATAACTATACCACCCAAAACTCTCACGATTCTTATTTTATTCTATGTCTTTAACAAAAACTACCTAATTATTTTTCTTATTTTTTTGAGACATAAGAGCAGTTATTGTAGCTTAAATATAAAAGATGGATATATGCTGTCGTTGACTTTTTTATAGATCTCTTTGAGGCCGATACTTTTGTCATATATTGTTTTCACATATATCAAACCGCTTCGTCAGCGCACGCCGATTAAACAACTCGCCGGCTTATTTTTCTCCGACTCTATTTACGTGATTTCGTATTTAAAACCAATATTTATCGCAATAAAATATAGCTTATAGCACTCGTCGATAATGAAGCTTTCCATTAGTGAATGATTTTTTGAAATCGGATGAGTAGTTTCGGAGATTACCTCCTACATACAAACTTGCAAACATTACTCCTTTTCAATATTAGTAAGTATAGATGAATGGTGATGTTCAAACTGCTTTATCGATTTCGGCATAAGACTCAGATGTTAGATGCGACAGTTGCAAATTTCTCCAAGGATTGGCGACAAAGTCTGTGTATTATTAATTCGATATAAAGACATTTTCATTTGAGTGTGTAATGATTTTTTCCAACCACCAGTGTTGGGTCAATCGACTCAATTTTTCAATCGACTAAACAATATGATTGATTTAATGACTACTAATTTAGTCGTCACTAAAGTTAATAGCGATTGAAATAATCATGACTAAATCAATTAGTCCTTAATAGTCAATCGTCAATCATGACTGACTTGTCTTTAGATGCCACCCAAGGTCCTAACTGACCGAAGACCAACCGACCGACCGACTGACCGAACGACCGATCGGCCTATAAACGTTCCACCGGACCTATAAAAGTTGAATTTCACGTTCTTGTTTTTAATTTTAAACCTTGCATGGGGTCCCTACACCGAACAGAAAAGTCCTAGTGATCCCTGGTCAAAAAAAAATGGAACCCACAGATCTAATCATAACAGCGCAACGACATTTTCATATTTATGTTAATATAATCGTCTTATTAATTATGTTAATAAAATCGTCTTATTTATTAATTTAGTTCGTCTCGTTTTTCTTTAAGTCTAATTTTACGTACTTGCAACGTTCAGATTTTTTTAAATACCTTTAAAAATGTAGTTTATAAACCGGTACGAAAATCTACCGGTACGAAAATTTTTCTCATCTGTTTTTCAAGACGTATCTTAAAAAAAGCAATGTTTTCCTGAATTACTACAACATTTTTCCACTTCTACTGAATTCTTCAGTCTTTCATATTTCCAACACGTAGTTACTCTGTAGAATAAAAGTCGCAATGGACTGTTCAAAATGAAAAATATCCGCTACTTTCACAATGACATCACGATAACGATAAACAGAGTCCCTCCCGCGATGTGTCTGAACTTCCGGCCGTCAGTTTCCGGTGCCTTATCCACTCGTAATTTATGATTGCGTACAGCTCCATTTTAAAACATAAAAACAACACTGCCTTGGGCTACTTTTTCATCCATCCACTGTACTATACCATCGTCCATTGTCTGATTAGCTAATTTAAACGAAACGAAATAACGCGTTCATTTAGGAATGCTGCTTTTTATGTAGACTCTCGTACGATATCGTATATCGGGAATGTATACATATTAGGTCTTTGAATTGAAAACTTCGATTTTTTTGTGATATTGAACATTTATTTCGAAGCAAATTGGAAAGTGCATTTCCTTCAATGCATTGTCCATGGCTAGCTATGACGTTGTCCCATCTTTCTGGCAAGAGACAGATTCTCCGGCGTAAGAAGTCTCCGTCTTTGCAGGCTATCCACGAATCCAGCCATTTTTCAATATTCTCGAAAGACTAAAAGCGCTGCTCGGAAAGGCCATGGGCCATTGACCGGAACAAATAGTAGTCGGATTGCGCAATATCTGGGGAGTACGTCGGGTGAGATAGGATGTCCTAGCGAAGCATTTCCAGGAAGTTCTTGACCTGCATCGCGACGTGTGTTAGAGCATGGTCATGCTGGAAAATTACCTTGTCGTGCCTTTTAGCGTATTCCGGCCGTTTTATCTTCACAGCATCGCTCATATTCTTGGAGCGATGCTGGCACCCGGTTTCAGCAGCTCGTAATAGATGACACCCTTTTGGTCCCACCAAATGCAAAGCATTACCTTGGATCCGTGGATGGCTCTCTTCGGCGTGGCTGTTGAGGTCGATGGAAGTGATTTACCGGGGTACGAGCGATATTTTTTGCGTTTGGGGTTCTCGTAAAAGATCCACTTTTCGTCGCCGGTGATTATTCGGTGGAGAAAACCTTTTCTTTTTTGACGGCGAAGGAGCATTTCACAAGTCATGAAACGACTTTCGATGTCTCTTGGCTTCAACTCGTGAGGAACACAATGCCCTAAGGCCTTTTGAATGACTCCCATAGATTTTTAAACGTCTCGAAACGGTTGAGGGATGAACATTAAGCACTTCACTTATCTTTGCCAGCGTCAGACTCGAATCTTCATGGAGTATGGACTCCAATTCGGCTTCTTTCTTTGTCTTGTAGGTCGAAATCACCACTTTTGAATCGGGGAAACCAAGTCTCAACAGTCCTTTCTGTCGGAGTAAATTCCCCGTAAGCCTCCAGCATCAATCTATGATATTCTGCGGCAGTTTTCTTAAGATGAAAGCAGAAAAGCATTGCTTCCCGCAAATGACGTTTTGTCGGCTCAAATTTCGACATCTTCGAAGCTAACAAAATTACCGTTGTTGACACTTCAACGAAATGACACTGGCTGATAATGAAGCTTAATGATGACGCTTTGACATGAAGTATTTTGCAATTTGGTAAATGCCTAGAAATATAAGTTACGGTATTTTTTAGGAAATCGAAGTTTTCAATGCATGGTCCTAATATATCATCGATCTATATGTGAGTCTATGTCGTCGATCTATATGTGAAATTTAACTTTCCGTGTTTTATTGTTATCGGTGTAAGTTCAACCTCTAGATCGTTCTGTCCATGTCTCGAGTGCTCTAATTGCTTAGTTTTCTTGTAATTCATATTACAGTGGCATCTCGTAGGCATGAGTTGATGATTTTATCCGGTGATACCTCTTAGGGTCTCTCAAGACGATCAAGCATGCTTGACAAGGTTTGCGTCGCGGGCAGGGAGGGGATCGTAAACCGCAGGAAATATGCAAATATGTTTTGTAATATTTACCAAAAAGCCTAATTTCGTAGTTTATACCAGGGAACGTTACTTAGACTTAATTTATTGATGAATGCCGTGACTCCCTGGTATAAAACTACAAAATTAGGCATTTTTCGTAAATATTAAAAAAAATATTTGCATATTTCTTGCGGTTTACTATCCCCATGCTTGATCGTCTAGAGAGCCCTTTACATGCTTAGTAGTAATTCCTCACAAACAATTTAACCTTTTGACAGTTTTAATCATTAGTACAGTAAAATATATCTTTTTTTAATATTGTCCCCTTTACACAACTAAAATAAACGTCTCGTCAACGTTTTTTTTCCCAATTCAGTTTTTTCCATATTTTATTCGAGAATTTGAAGAACTTGACTGCTAAATAAATGTTTGACAAGCGTTTGAGCGCGCTGCGCCATCTATCGGTAGTAAAAATATCGCTAGTAAACAGTGTTAGCGATATTATACCTACCGCTAGATGGCTTATCGTGATCAGCGCTTTTTACACTATTATAAAAAAATAAAAAAACTAATTGGAAAAAAACACAGTTTTTTTTATCAAAAGTTACTTACTTGCTCATACTGATTCACCCCCTTCAAGGATACCGGTTATTTCAGGTTTTCTACAGGTGCGTTTAAATTAACCGGCATCCTTCAAAGGGGTGAATCAGTATGAGCAGCAGACAAGCAACTTTTAATGAAAATTTGTGAGGAAAACTAAAAAAAAATATTTTTAAAATTAAAAAAAAACGTTTTAAATAGTCTAAAAACGCTGAAACACTAAGCACGATGCACCATCTAGCGGTAGGTAAGATATCACTTATATTCCAACGCACGACAATTTATTTAGTATCACTTATCTATTTTTCTTAATAAAATTTTATTAAATTACAACTATAAATGTATATATTTATTACATAGCTATATTTTTTAAAAAATTGGTATATTTATGTATATATACAGGTGGTGGGTCCAAATAATTTATTTAAAAAAAAAAAACACTTCATTTCATAAAATTGCATAAAAATATGCACATCTAGAGACGGGCCAAATTATCGCCTAGTTAGATGTGCTATTGGCAGTAAAGGTCATGTAAGATGTGTTAAACCTCCCTATATTAATTATTAAATAATTTATATAATTATTATAAGATTACATGACCTATGAATGAACTGTATACCTAATCCTATGTACCTAAATAAATAAATAAAATAAATAAAATTGTTTATTAGCAATATTTTAGCTGCCGCTATATGGCGCAGCTCGCTCAAACGCTTGTCAAACTTTTATTTAATAGTCAAGTTCTTCAAATTTTCAAATAAAAAAAAAAAAACAAAAGAAATGATTAAAAAGATTTTTTTAATCTGGATACCCATAAGTTTAAAGATGGATACCCGGGTGTAAGTCTTTTTTTGAATAGGAACGACATATTAAGTTGATACTTTCTTAGTTTTATCGCTATGCTCTCGGGATGGAAATACTTCAATCGAATATATTTAATTGAAAAAAAATCTGGAAGATCTTGAGAAAAATCCAGAAAAACGCATTCCAGCCTAAATTAAAATAAAATTACATTTTTCTGCTTTTGTGTTGTTTTGCAATCTATCCAACAAATGTAGTTATTATATTTATATTCCAATTTATGTATTTCGGTATTGATTTGTATTTTGAAATATGCCAGAATGATGACTTTGCCCAGACGCTGCTATAGTGGGGTGGTGGGAATTAGGGGGGTAGGGGGGGTGTTTGCAAGGAAGCTGGAGGGGAGGAGTTCGGTGAGGGGTGAGTTTGAGGGGAGTTGAGTATCTGGAATAACCCTGGCAGAGACATCACACACCGCACACGCATTCAAAAATCAACTTAGGATGCGTTCCAAAATCAAATGGTTAATCGATAGTACAATGCGCCCGGGATGCTAGGCGCTTTAGTGAAACAATGTTTTTTTCAAACACACTAATTTGCTAACTCTCTTAAATTGCCGCCCTGGTCAGGTACCCAATTTGCCTCACCTTGGATACGGGGGGGTCGCCCTGGTCAGGTATCCCCTTAAATTGCCGCCCTGGTCACGTACCCCGATTTGCCCCACCTTGGATCATGGTTCACACCGTCGGGACCATGCTGTTATATTTCATTATCTCCTCGCAGAATGAGTATTAACCATCTCGGTCTATTATGCATGAATACGCTTATAAATTATGTTTCTTCTTCCAGCTCAAGATCCAGTTTGATGACAGTCTGACGAAAACCTTCGAATATCCTTCGGAGGCTTCTCTCATCGAAGACACCGTGGATTCACCAGTACATTCACCGATTTCAAATCCTTTGGGAAATTCTCCTATAAGTAAGTCATTAGCCATATTTATTATTACTATTATTATATATTTAATAGGCAGGCAGCTTAAGCTGATGCGCCTGGAGTCCGTGCTTGCATTACAGTTTTTGTGGAATAAGTCCAGTTTATTTTTAAAGCATTGACACTTTTGGCACTGATCACTTCACTAGGGAGAGCATTCCATTTGTTTACCACTCTACTGCTGAGGAAATGTTTCTTGTGATTTGAATGGAATGATTCACGCTGGAGTTTCAGATGATGCCCATGCAGATGTGTGTTGGTGTTCATGGTGTAGATAGTCTGCAACCCAGGAACGTCATACGATGCAGTCAGGATCTTATATGTCTCGATTAAATCACCCCGTGCCCTGCGTTGCTCCAGAGCGGTCGAACCGAGAGCCGACAATCTTTTCTCGTATGTTAGATGCTTCAAGTTAAATGGCAATTTATTCGCTCTTCGCTGGACCTTCTCTAGAAGATCGATATTCTTCCTAAAGTATGGATTCCAAATCTGATAGGCGTGTTCCAAAATTGGTCTCAAAAAGGACTTATTTATTTCTCTTATGCAAATAAGAGGCCAACTATAAATCGAACATTGATTAATGTGGACATACGAGGAGGTACCCAAAAGTAATGGGACTGTTGTTGCAGCTCCGCCTCCGAGTAGGAGTTAGGTAACACCTGTTCCTACTTAGTATAGGTCCCTGGGAGTCAGTACATCCAGCCCCGTCGCTGTGAATGCGCTAGGAGTGGCGCAGTGTTTTTTTTTCAAGCCTTGTTTTTTATCCTTTTACCTCCCCTAAATCGTCCGAAAATAACAACAAGTTTGTTTGAGGTTTTGCTTCCTGTTGAATCAATTCCTGCAGTTCAGGCTTATGAAATGCGTAGAGAAGCCTATAAGGATGATTCAATGAGTCGCACACGGGCTTATGAGTGGTATAATCGTTTTAAAAGGGGTCAAATGGGTGTGGAAGACAAACCTCGAGCTGGTCGTCCTTCAACAAGCCACATTCCGGAAAACTTAAAAAAAAAAAAAAAAAAAACAAAAAAAACAAGGAAAAAATTGAATGAAGACTGCAGAATTACTATTGCGGATCTTTCAAAAGCCACAAGTGTCTCTTAAGAGTGCCTGTCATCATGGATTTTGAGTGACGATTTGGGAATGAGACTCGTTGCAGCAAAGTTTTTTTTCCAAGAGTGCCCCACACAGCTTTGAGTGTTCGTCGATAATTGGCTTCTCAGAGGTAAACTGTCGTTCTCCCAGGCTGCTAACCTTCTGGGACAGCCTGGGTTGGCTGGAGTAACATAAATAGAAACATGAGCCTCGCACAACGGCCCAATCAAGAGGCCAAGTGCGGGAAATAGCCCAGGAAAACTAACTAACTAACTGTCGTTCTCCATGCACCTTACTCACCAGACCTTGCTCCCCCTGACTTCTTTCTGTTCCTGAGAATGAAAAGGGACCTCAAAGGGAAGAGATTTAAAGATGTGAAGGAGGTGAAAGCAACTTTGCAAGCGGCACTAAAGGAGATCTCAATCGGGAAGTTCTAGAGATGTTTTAACCAATGGAAACGCAGATTGGATAAGTGTATTGCTTCAAATAGATAGTACTTTGAAGGAAACTAAGTTTGTTTTTATTACTATGTTAACACAATTTGCTTTAAAATAAAAAAGCCCTTACTTTTGGGTACCCCCTCATATTTTACTTTTCCAGCCCACCAACCGATAAAAAAAGAAACTATTGTGCACTTCTGTGTGTCTTCCTTCTTCCGTGCACTTCTGTGTCTTCCTTCTTTTGTGTGGCTTTCTTTTTCTGTGCACTTCTGTGCTCTTCTGTGTGTCTTCCTTCTTCTGTGCACTTCTGTGTGTCTTGCTTCTTCTGTGCACTTCTGTGTCAGACTGTGTGTATTCCTCCATGATAGCTCCCAAACGCTTGATCCGATTGAGCTGAAAATGGCATGCAGCATCATTTGGTCATCGCAAGAGTTGAAAAGATTGTGGTTGAAATCGGTTCACCGGAGGGCACACTAGTCATAGTCAAATCTCGACATATTCGACTTAGAGTCTTGTAATTCGGTACACCGGTGCCTTGTTAGGCCGAATCACTTTGTGTAATTTTTGGTTGGAACATCTCATATACAAGCGACACAAATAATATTTAAAGTTCGCCATTATTAATTAAATAGTAAGGCCCATAAAGCGCCGATGCTTGCGATGCGTGGATCGTTCGAAATTTGAATTCGAAGGCTCACGGCGACCTGCGTTTGAGAATGAGATGACGCAGAATTCAAATTTTAATTTCTTTGCATTGCATATTAACAGGAATTTTTGGCCAACTGCTCATCGACCTTATTTATGAAATGAATATTCCGATGAAATAAGTCCCTGGCTGCTCGCCGGGAAAGTCTTATGGTGTCACAACCGTTTTTTTATGCTCTGCTGTGATTACATTTTCTCTTGATTTCAGTTAATTCCAGTCTATCGAGCTTCACACCCTCCAAGATGCGGCTGCAACCGGAGGCGTTTCAGTTGGGAGTCACCAGATCATCGCCCATGACCAATGGCAATTCAAATGGAGGTACGTCGGTAGAACCGAAATGATGGGGAATGTCTGTCAAATATTAGGTCTGTAGGCGGAGGCGCTGCCTGCGACTGAGGCTGTAAAGGTGCGATTTTTGTGCCACGCGGCAGACGGCAACAGCAGAAGGCCGACCCTATTTGCTGTTGGGCGGCAGGTGCCCTCTTATAGATTCCAAAACTGGCGGCACTACAGATGCGTCGCAGAATCACTAACTTGGGGTTGTGTCTTCCATATAAAATTTAATATAATAATATGACGCAAGTTTTATGGCAAGAAGAAGAAGACAATGATGATTTATTATTGTATTATTACTTTAATAGAAAATCTATACTGCCATTGTACTTAAATAGACTAAAAGAAGGCTGTTTTGAATTTTTGATTAAAAAAAAAGACACTTCAATGATAGTGAAGACATTTTCAAAAGTTATTGCCATTTAATTTGACACCGAACTACGCTGAACTAAGACCGAACGACACCGAACTAACACCGAACTACAAGAGCATCTGCAGGTCTGAATTATGCCGTTCCCCGAGTTAATTCTTCATTTGCCCAAAGACAATTCAACTATATAGCACCGAAAATATTCAACCGTCTTGATGACAAAATAAAAGAAATAGAAAGTACCATTTTATTCAAAAAAAATATAAAAAAATGTCTTCTTGACAACGGTGCCGTACAAATGAATACTGTAATGCCATTTGCCATTGCAGCACATGCCGTTGCCGTCTGCTGCAAGGTACAGAAATACACCTTAAGATAGCCATTGCGGCGCTGACCGCGAAGACAGTGCGGCTGCACCAAACCGTTCTCATGCCGGGGGCTCCACCGCAGTTGTACGCTCGATAGCTAGCCACTCTTATATACTGGCACTGAATTTAATAATAAGAATAATAACAATAATAATAAACGCTTTATTTAAATAAAGGCAAGCTTATTGCCTGAGGAATATTCTACAGCTAACCTGTACTAATTTACGAAAGTTCAGTTTAATTTAGGAACTTTTAGTTTGCGGATAATTACTTACTTAACCTTTTTATTACAAAAGTCTGAAACGTACAAAAAAAATATTTAACTCTTGTGGGCCCAGAATGTGCCACATCAAAATAAAATAAAGCCTATAAGTTACACAAAGGTTTTAAAAAAAAGAGAATGGGAACGGAAAGGGAATTTATGTGGAAGATTTCAAATGTTCTCTGGTCTGCTTTTAAAACATGTTATGCTTGGCGCGGTTCTTACATTTTTCGGTAAAGCATTTCGGAGCCAGGCTCCATGCTCGATGAAAGAGAATGAGAAGAAGTCGCTGCTGTGACCAGAGATAGAGAGTAGCAGGTCATCTTCAGGTCTCAAAGGGCGCCCATGAGCCGATAGTGCCGGTTAGGTAATCGGAAGCGACGCCCTCCAGGATCCTGAAAAGCAGGCAGAGAACTCATGTCTTTTTTACCGGGTCGACAGCCAGTGAAGCTTCTCTATGAACTCCGGCTTTACTTAACATCAATTGAATTGCGACTTCGCTTGAATTTACTGGCATTACTTGCCCTCAATTTATGTTCAAACTTGATCAACCAAAATAAAAAACAAATTCATTTTTGAAATGGAGAATATGTCTGAGCGAGGAGTCAATTTTCCCAACCCTCTATTTCCAGTTGATGCCCCTTTAGCGGGAACTACACTGGATGTTTAAATTTTCAAATTAAAAGTCGCTGACTGCACACCGTGGCGCCAACCATCCATTTTTTTATTATTCTGCTGCAATTTTTATATATTTTTTTAGAGATAAACCCATAATTTCGTTAACAATACAGCATATAGAAATTTTGCTGAGTTCACAAGCCCCGTTAAAGACAGTGAATATGTTTATTCGGTTGTAAATGTGCTACATAGTTCTGCACGGGATCACAATATTCCCATTGACTTCGGAGTTAAAAAACTCCCGTTTTTTTTACTTTTAAGGCGGTTGGATTTTGTCCTAGATCATTAATCTTGGGTCACTGATTTCGCTGTAGATGAAGGTGCCTACGACTCGATGATGTCACAGTTCTTATCAGCCATAAAAAAAACATTATCACAAGAATTACACAGTCAATAAATAAAGACAACGTCAAGCGAGAATTTAGAGCGACTGTCATCAAACGGATTGATAAGAAACTACGTTTCACCAAACATCAATCCTAAAGAAATGTTGCTCCAACCATAGAACACAATGATTTTTACATAGACAGTGAAAGTAGAATACCAATATGTAAACCACCAGAAGTGAAGTAGAATTAATAACATTTGCGGTTGATATTGAGCTATTTTGACAAGTAAAAAACGGTAACGCCTCTGCATTACTGGAGATTGATTGATACAGCCTTGGATTCAACGCCACAAATGGTGCATTTATGGCCTACTCTCATGCCGTTCACCTCTTAATTATGACTACCGTATAACTGATTGTTATAGCTGGTTGTTATTATACAACCTATATAATCGATAGTAATACCGAATATCGAGAATCAGCACCACCTGCATGTCGCCGGCGCAGAAGGTTTGCCAAAATGCAATATGGCATTGAGCAATCTAATGCCATAAATAATCAATTCTCAAGTGTCAGTCGAGTAAGTTCCCTAAGGACCAACTTCAATATTGAATGTTAATATGGCGACTATCGAAACTAATGATGTTTGTTTTTTTTATTTTGTTCTCAGATGCCACGACCAACGGAAACGGACATGACCGGTCTCCCCCCGACAGTCCAATTGAGGAGGAGCATTACCTTAAACCTTGCCAGGATGGACACTCGCTCAACTGGAGCCAGGAAACCAACCAAGGAGCTGGAGACTTACTTTTCTAGGTCATCAAATACTCTTACGAAGAAGCCACAAGGCAGGAAGACTCTCTCGACAAGTCATGTAAAAGTGGGCTGTCTAAACTATGTGGGGATACATTTAAAATGTTTTTATACATAATATTGTGCTGTAGATTTAGGGAAACGGTCCAAATTGTAGGTTTTAATTGTTTGAGTGCGGATTATGCGGGTTTGAAAACTAATCAAGCAGTTCTGCTAGTCCTTAAAAAGTAGTCAAAGAACTCGATGAAGTAGATTTACCTTATTTTGTATAGCTCTACCCTGAAAAAAATTAAGTGAGTGCAATTTTACAGTCACGACATTCGATCTGTCCTATTCTTGCTTACAAGGGCTTTTTCTTCTAAAGTGCCAAGGCATTTATTATCATCAGCGATCAAACTGGCAATCGTAATATTGTAAACAATAACGGTATAATTCTTTTAATGTCATTCCGTACTATTGCAGAATTTGCCAAGAATCGCCGTTTCCCTCCATAATGAAGTACAGAAGGTCATCCGGTTCTTAGTTGGAGCTATTCTGGAGCCCTTTCCTGTAGCACAGAGCAAATCCAGAAGAGCGGGTTCTACTCTGAATTTGAATCGGACGAATATCGCACCGACTAGCCATTCCATTCCGAGTTCCGGGGAGCGGGCTACTTTTTTGGCTCTAGCCTCCAAAACGAGCCATCGCTCGTCGCACCGAACCGAGTCGTGACTCGTTCATTCTGGTGACGCGGACGGTTGTTTTGTGAGGTTCCCCTAGAATCGGTCATTTTAATTACTTTTAATTAATTCTGCGCCCAGGCGCAAGTTCAGGAGACCGTGGACGCTATGAATATTTCCCATTGATAATAACATCAGAGGTCCATTGTAAATATCTTGGTATATTATTTCATTATAAAAAACTCTGAGTGATCAGTATAATTTTGAAGGAGGAAGGGGATTTCTTCCGGGTAGAGGGTTCTACTGGGTGCACCTGGAATGACCCACCACTAAAAGTGAGTCAGTTTTCGTATTTCAAGCATTTTCAGAATCTCTGTATGGTAAAACATTTTCTATCGCTCAGCATAATATCAAATGTCAAAGTTTACTTATATGAGCACAGATATTTAGTTAAAGAAACGACGGGGTAGTTTTTAGGTCTGAAATAACGAGCTTTTAAACCATATTAACCTCAGCGATACGCTGGACCGCTAAAATCGCCAGACAGTTAAGCCTATAGTGTTATAGAAACTACCCTCTTTTTCTGCGCACTACAAATTTCTTCAAGTTCTTCATTTCAGAGTTCTCCGCGACTAGAACCCGCCGAGCACCGCACGATCCGCATTAAAACCAACCGCTAAAGATTATGTCAAAATATCCGGGCCAAATACCGTAAAACTTTTGTACTATTGATGTCGTTTTTTACACTCTTTTTATACGGGGAATTGTCGGGCTTTTCGCCTAATTTATTGTGCGCGCTTGTACTGATTTTCCTAACTTTTGGGACCAAACGTCTTTGCAGACTCTAACTCGATCGAGACATTTGCCATACTGCCGTTTGAAGTGATGGAGAAAAATTGGAGCCAAAAATAGGTTGGCCAAAAAAATGAGCCAAAAATTTGACTCTGCGTGAACTCTGGAAAAGAGGAGGAGGGGCATGAATGAACGTGATACGATTATAATAGCTTTTAAGTTTGAATTAGTTTGTATGTTAAATGCTATGCTTATAGTTTGTTTATATATGTTAATCCAGGGTGTTTCAGAAGTGAAAGAAGTAACTTTGAAAAATGGTTCTCCAGACAAACAATTTTTATAAAATATGCTATAGTAGAATGTGCTTAACCTTTCAGAAGCTAGCCTTCGCGTGCAAAAATGGTACTGTCCATTTTGTATATAAATACTAACAATATCACTTTTTGATTAATTATCCCTTGTTACCTAATAATTGACATGTTGGACGCCATGACGAACACCATGTGTCCGACAGCATACTTTCCTCCGGGGCCACACTAACAAATCTAGAATAATCCAAAAATCGTTGAGGTGCTTTTTCACAAAAAAAAACAGTAAATAACTCAAAAATAATGGGTGACTTACGGAAACAGCGATTTACTCCTTATTTTCCGAGATGTCAAATGGCAGACACCAGTGTCCGTCTCGGCCTGTGAGAATGTCCAACCGTCTTTCCTTTTTTTGTGCCAAGTGGTCAGGTTGTACTGTGGCGCCGCGCGGGTCACTTGCCTTAGTAAAAACAGTCGAAATGCTGTTCGTTAGCCGCCTACAGGCTTTTGAAGTGATCAAGGGTTGTGATCGTGTCGGACACATGGTGTCCGACGTGGCCTCCTGGACCCGATATACTGGCAGTCACATGGTGTCCGCCGCTGCCCACTGGGCTAAACATGGTCTTTAGTTTGGCATTCAACGTGTTAAGCTTGTTAGTAATGTATATCATATATCTATATACTATATATGAAGGCCGGCCGAAATGGCTACGCACAGATCTATTAACGACCGCAACCACCGATTAGCGTTTTTGGCCTCCCAGGGGTTAATACAGCTCTTAAGGTTGCGATTGACTAGATTTTTGAAAAAATATTTTTTGCGAAAGTTATTATGCTTAACCCGTTGAGTATGAGTCAACCAAATCTGGTCGCGAAACAATTATCCGTTGAGTACGAGTCGACCAAATCTGGTCGCGCGTTTTTTTCACTTCTTTGACGTTCTCATATTTATTCATAATTATCTAATTGTTTTACAAAATGATATTTCAATATTCTATATTCGAAATTTCAATGCAATCATTGTGCAGTTGTTCTTTTTATGATTGGTGTAGTAGTTTCGTAGTTACAGTACTTTAAGTCGAGCGCCGTCGATGTCGCCGAAAATCCTGCAAGAGACAGATGCATCCATGAAAATACCCATTTACTCCAAGGGTTAAAGAAAAATTATCGATTCTTTAAATCACAATAACTTTCATATTAAATATTAATTTCAAAAATCTACACAATCGACATCCTGTACTATACTATGTTCTATCACTATGCTTTCATGATACTTCAGTGTTTAATTGGAGAGTAATTTGCTTGGGCGTTTTGTAAGAAGTAGTGTCGTTTTACCAGTGCCTTAACAAGTCAGGCGCCAACAATGCCTATAGGCATTTTGCATCGTTTTGACAGATCCACGCCTAACCCTGTCAGCTGGCCCCCATATATATTATATAAATATATAATATACATGACTGACAAGATTAATTATTAGGCAATAAGAGGGAATTCATGAAATAACGATATTGTTAGTATTTATTTACAAAATCGACCAAAAAGTTGCGGTGCAGGTTTTTGCGCGCGGCAGGCTGGCTTCCGACTAGTAAAGGGAGCGATTTATGGATCGCAAAAACGTCTAAAACATTAGGTTAATTCGGTCTCAATAATTTGATATTCTTTATCTTCAATAAATTATCTTTACTAAAACTTCTACACTTTTCGACTGATTATATAGCGTATTTGATTGCTTAATTCCATACTATGATTTAGCAGCTAGGATTTTAATACGAAATGCAACATGTAGATGGCACTCATAGTTCCAATAATTTATTAAACTCATGTTCAATATGGAGGCATACTAAAAATAAAATAATAATACAATAAGAAACGAATTTTTAAATAAGCTATTATTTTGATATTATTTACATAAAGATATCCATTTTTAATTTGTCATACAGGTTTCAATACCTAATAATTACGCACTTTAAAATTTATATAGATTAAAAGATGGAATTCTATCTCCATATTATTTCTGCGGTTTAATCAGCCTACATTTAATGTTAATATTGCTATCGTTGGTTAAATTATTGGGTTTTTATAATCAATCAATCAATCCTTGCTGTCAATGCTATCAGTGCTACCTGCATTTCACCCGTTCAGAAGGGTTACCAAAACGTACAATAAAGTACGATCAATCAAATACCATATTTTGACTTCTACCACTATACGAATTTAACAATGTTGTTATTTTTCTCTTGCAGACACATAACGTCTTATTATAACGACTACTATTACTTGCTTTGCTCAATGTATTTTAAAAAATTGAAACGTATTTCCTTTGTAAATGAAGCGAGGAAAACGCTGCTGAAGTTACAATAATCACTGCTGAAACACCCTATTTAGTAGCCATTCAGTAATGTCTTGTTCTGTTATCATCCCCATTTCGTACCGAATGATCTCGATTTGTTAATAATAAAAACTATGGACTGCCTATGCATTTATCCTAAAAAAAAATACTTTTGGCTAGTGAAAAGTTTCCATTGTTTCCCAAATACTTCGATAAGCCTGCATAAGAGCAGAGGTGAAAGTCTATTTAACTCTTGGCCTACCATTTAAGATGCGACAGCATCGTCCCAAAACCCTATTTGGTGCCTTTAATAAGGCACCAACTAGGGTTGTCGACTACAGCGGGCGAGCCCGTCACCTCAGGAACTTTTAACGATTAGTTGTTCTATCTCCCTGGAGTGAGCGCAGAAGATTTGGACAAAACAGTCCACCGTCTAGCTCCGCTACAAACCCGTAAGAGGCCAACGCCTTAACCGCGAGATAGCCAGGAGTGTTACCCAGCGGGCTTACACTCACGTCCTTACTTCTACTTGTGACCAGATTACTCCAGTCTCTCTATTAGTTACGAGTTCGAGGTCGCTTACGCGGTCCTCTCCCTTAAGAAGCGGTGAAACGGTGAATCTTTCGCGGACCACGGCATCCATTGCCTGGCTGTTCACCCAGGATCGGGTAGCCGATGGTCGTTTCAAGAGCAGTCGCCATAACGTCCACAACCACCCCCGCTCTATAGGAAACAGTACTGCTTCCAGGCTCCCCCGACAGTTACTCAGAGTGCGCAATCGATTGGCAATGCCGCACGGAACACAAACCGTCCAGGAGCGCCAGAAGATTGATTCCTAGGGGAAACTAACCATAAGGCCAGAGAAATACCCAGGCTCGCACTTCATGCGTGGAGGCCGTCGGATGGGTCTTGACCCGTGAGTGTGACCAACCCTGAACAGAATGGGTATTCGTGGCCAACTCAGCAAGGGCCCCTTAGCTCCCACCAAAAAGGGACAGAAATCATAATCCTTTAACCGGTCGGGTGCCAATAATGTCTATAGACATTTTGTGTCGTTTGACAGATCTGCACGTAGCCGTTTCGGCCGGCCTTCATATATATCATATAAATATATAATATACATGACTAACAAGATTAATTATTAGCTAACAAGTGGAAATTCATGAAAAATCGATATTGTTAGTATTTATTTTCAAAATTGACCAAAGGTTGCAGTGCAGTTTTTTGCAGGCGAAGGCTGGTTTCAGACAGGTTAACCGCCGGGATGCCTGTATCACCGACTGGTGGTTTTTCTGTTGTGACAATTAGCGGGCGGCCGATCTCCGTATTTATGCAATTATGCAACTATATGGGGTAAAAGTCGCCTTCATTTAATAAGGCACCGTAGTATGCGGGCACTAACACCCCTTAGAAACAAATTCTTGAGGGTTGAAACATACTGTTGTGAATTTCATTCCCGTGGCTGGCTCTTTAAGGGTTAAAGGATTTCTTTCTCTTTTCGGTTTCAGTGCTTTGGCATTTAATAAATGCAATACCTGAGCATGTGGGCAAGGGACCGAGAAATTTGAGGCAGTCTATAAATGGCTTGAACATTTGATTAACCCTTCAGGCCTCGGCTGATGTCCTAAAAAATTTTAGTAAAAATTAGTAAAAAAATTGAATTATGACACTGTCTCACCAAAACATTAATTACTGCCAAACCACTGTACCCATAATTAAAATAAAACATTAACATAATAAAATAAAACAAATTAAAATAAAATTAAAACGGCGGGGCCGTCACGCTGAATCGTGTTGTGGCCGATATCGGCCAATTGGGGCTCTAGGGGTTAACATTGGTAACTTTCACTCCCCAATGGCATCATTCCTATAAAAGACCAATTTTCTATTATAACTAAGGTAATATCAATATATAAATTTGCTTTTACTGAACCAAGACGTGTACAATGCGATTTTTACGCTGAGATTAATGGCAAGATTGGAGCTGCTTTAGACGCTTTCGGCAAACTTAGATCCAAGGATTTCCGCCCATATGACACCAAGCTAGCGATGAAATTTTTGTATATGCAATTGTATTGCCGAATCTCCTATATTATTTATTCAAACGTTAGTTGATTACAATTATTATTATTATTATATTATATATACACTAGTGGTGTAATGCTGATGCGAGTGTATTACATCAACTTGAGACTGTTTTGCACTTTAAAATGTCCATTTTGTTTTTAAAGCTATTGATAGAGCTAGCACTGATCACTTCCTCTGACTATGCATTCCAAGCATCCACTACACGATTCTTCAAAACGTGTTATGCTTTTGCTTACCATTATATTGCGCATTTGCGACCGTTATATAGCGCGGCACAACCGATGCGCCATAGACCGATGCGTGACATGTATGGAGATGCTGACCACGCGTTTGATTATGAAGGAGTCTGACCCATATGTTTGAGTTCTTTATTGCATCAACTGTCTACTGATGAATTTTCAGCTTTTCCAAAACACTTGAAGAGTACTAATGAAAATTACACCTTTCCTAGTACGCCAGCTCCAGGTGTCGTACTAGGAACTGTATCCTAGCATTCTATGACCAAAATACTGTCTAATCTGAAAGTATCAGCTTTCGAAAACTCTTGCACTTCTTTGTCGCTGGCTCATAAACTATTAGTTATGTCAGTCAATGGTGGGCTCATGATACTGCGGACATTGGACCTGAAACCAGCTAGTAGGACATCATCCCAATCATTTGAAAAGATACTCATTGACAATTCTATCAAACCTGTGCTCAAATGTAGCTTTTTCTCCTCTGCAGTACAGTCGACAGACCAGATTCCGGACGCCTGGCCCTGGCGTACTAGTAAAAATGTAATTTTAATTAGGAATCCCCAAAGTGTTTTCGGAAAAACTGAAAATTCATCAGTATATAGTGGATGCAATAAAGAGCTCGAAACATACGGTCAGACTGCTTCATAATTGAACGCTTGGCATCAGCATCTTCATACCATTATATTGCGCTATTGCGACTGTTATATTGCGCGGCAGTAGACCGATCATAGAGCGATGCTAACATGTATAAAGATGCTGATGCCACGGTTCGATTATGAAGCAGTCTGACCATATATTTCGAGTTCTTTATTGCTTGCATCCGCTGTCTCCTGATGAATTTTCAGCCCTTTCCTAGTACTCCAGGTGTCCCGGCAAGTGGCCTCCTGTCTGTACCCTACCATTCTATGGCCACACTACTGTCTGATCTGAAAGCATCAGCTTTTCCAAAACTTGCACTTTTTTATCGTTGGCTCCCCAACTATTAATAACTTCTTAAAAATAATATCAAAAATGTAAACCATCACGTTTACGGCACTCATTTAAACAAACAGCAAAATTTCTCACGACGGCTCGGCATCTAGACCCATGATCACTGCCATTTCGATGATATAGATATTTTTTCTCAGCTGTGCCAGAGAAGTCGGATTATTGGCGTATACTTTGCATTTGAGATATCCCATAATAAAATGTCCATCGGGCTCAAATCACGACTGCGTGGGGGCCAATTTATGGCACCTCTCCAGGAAATTACACAGAACTTGTGACAAGACGTATTGGACGTGTGTGACGGGACTCCGTTTTGCTAAAAGCATGTCCTTTGGTTATTAACCAGGAAAGTTTTGCACTTCAGGTATAAAGAAGTCATCCAACATCACATAAACTTTATTTTGAGACAAAAGTACATACGTTTATGTAATCTTGATTCATAATACATCCAATCTCGATAATACATCCAATCCAATCTCGATAATCGAGATTGGATTTCTGAGGTCGATTTGGCCTTTAACCCCTTGATGGCCGTTCCCGCCGATTGGCGGTTTTTCAGCTATGGCAATTTGCGGCTGCCTATATCCGTATTTATGCAATTGTATGCAGAAAAAGTCGCCTTCATTGATTAACCCTTCAGGCCTCGGCCCCTCAGCCGATTGACAAGTTGATGTCCCAAAAATTTTTAGTAAAAATAAGTAAATAAATTGAATTAAGAGCCCTATCACATATTTTTTCCAGAAAGGCAAGAAAAGTGGATTTTTGGCGTTCTAATTCCAAGAAATGAAGAGATTTCTACAAACTTTAATTACTGAATTACCTGGACCATTTCTTGATGTTGACCATAGCGGCCTTTAATTTTAGATATAACGAATATTATTTACTTATTCAGCCCATTTTCCGAAAGTCGTTATTCGTAAAACGCTCGGAAGGCAAACTTTGAGCTCCTTAATACAGTAATATCACTACAACGAAAACCGTATACTATTTTTTTTTATGTCCGTCATGTATTCTTGATGTACACTACGGCTTTATTTTTTCGTTTTTTGACCACATATCCAAGGTATACATTACTTACAATTACACAAAATTAAAAAAAAATCTTCCTGTATCATTCTAATTTTCTCAGAAATAAAATAAGATTCTTATATAATACTTATACTATATTAAAGTTCACTCTTTTAGCAATACGACATAATATAAATTATTGTCATTAGAAAGGAGGAAACACTGCAAAAAACAATTAGAAATTGTGTATATATTTGCTTGCGCAAGAGAAGAGCGCTCAGTGCCGCGGTTTTCTCCCAGGGTTGAATAGTTATTTATTTATTTATTTATTTATTTATCCTATCTTTTATAGTTACATCCAAAAAAAAATGCGTTCATTTTTTCAACTCATTTTAAAAGAATACCTACGCTATTTTGTAATAAGGCTCTTAAGACACTATCTCACCAAAACATTAATTACTGCCAAACCACTGTATCCATATTTAAAATAAAACATATTAACATAATAAAACATAATAAAATAAAACAAAATAAATTAAAATAAAATTAAAACGGGGCCGTCACGCTGAGTCGTGTTTTGGCCGATATCGGCCAAACGGGGCTCTAAGGGTTAAGCCCCCGTTATACATTAGTATGGATGCATCAACACTTCCTACAAACAAATTTACAATAGTCAAAACATGCCGTCGTGAGTTTTAATCCCATGCCTGACTCTCTAAGGCTTAACCGCTGGAATGCCAATACCACCAATCGGTGGTTTTTCTGCTGTGATGATTCGCAGGGGTTTGATCTCTGTATTTATGCAATTATATGCGGTAAAAATACCCTTCATTGAATAAGCCACCATTATACATTAGTATGCATGGACTAACACCCCCTACAAACAATTTTTTCAGGGTCGAAAACATGCCGTCGTGAGTTTCATTCCCGTGGCTGGCTCTCTAAGGGTTAAACCGTATTATTTCCCTGAAAGTAAACTATGTAAATACTATATGATATGCCTGTTGGTTTGAATCATGTAATCCACTTCAACTTAAATGGAACGAGAACTGCATTGTTTCCGTAAAAGCAAATTTACTTTTTTAAAATGCTGCTTGAAGATAAGCCTTATATCCGCTATTATAGTTTTGTAATTTAAGTTGAGAGTGTATGATATATATCTACAAAGTCATATAATGAATAATGTTATACAATACAATACAAGTCAGTAGATATAATTCGAGAGATCCTGAGCTGCGTTGCGTTTGTGTTTGTGTCGGGTCCCACAGACCCTCTAGTTATATTATTTTATTTGCCATTTAACTAGTTTTTAATGGCTATTGAGCGAGTGTTTTTGGTCCTAATTTTGCACAGGTACATCTGATAAAAGATACAAGGGGTGTTCATTATGTTCTACTCCTAACGTACTTGTAGCTCATAAACGTCTAATACATAATCATTGTTCGACGTAGTTTCCCTGAACTGCGATGCATTTAGTACTTCGATTGGTGAGGCATCAGATCCTATCAAAGAAGAAAGTTTTGTCATGCCTGTACACCATTTTTGACTTCATCCTCGTCGAATGCGAACCATGCAAGTGTTTCTTCAGTTGTTAAAACAGGAAAAAGTCACTCGATGTCAGGTCTGGTGAATTAGGTGCGTGGGGACTTTTTCCTATCTCAACAACTAGAGTTGCCAACTACAGCGGGCGAGCCCGTCACCTCAGGAAGTTTTAGCGATTAGTCGTTCTGTCTCCCTGAAGTGAGCGCATAAGACTTGGACAAAAACAGTCCACCATCAAGCTCCGCCACAAGCCCGTAAGAGGCCAACGCCTTAACCGCGAGATAGCCAGGAATGCTACCCAGCGGGCTTACACTCACGCCCTTACTTCCAATTGCGACCAGATTACTCCAGTCTCTCGATTGGTTACGAGTTCGAGGTCGCTTGCGCGGTCCTCTTCCTTACAAAGCGGTGAAACGGTGTATACCGAATCTATCGCGGACCACGGCATCCTTTGCCCGGCTGTTCACCCAGGATCGGGTAGCCGATGGTCGTTTCAAGAGCAGTCGCCGTAAGGTCCGCAACCATCCCCGCTCTATAGGAAACAGTACTGCTTCCAGACTCCCCCGACTGTTAGTCAGAGTGCGCAATCGATTGGCTTATGCCGCACGGTGCGCAGACCGTCCAGAAGCGCCAGAAGGTTGATTCCCAGGGGAAACTAACCATAAGGCCAGAGTCCTACCCAGGCTCGCACTTCATGCGTGGAGGCCGTCGGATAGGTGTTGACCCGTGAGTGTGACCAACCCTGAACAGAATGGGTCTTCGTGGCCAACTCAGCAAGGGCCCATTCCAACAACTGAAGAAATTACAGACATACTGAAATAGACCACGCGACCAGCCTGAGAAATTGATAGAGAAATAGAAAGAGAAAGCTACATATGGGCCCCCTCTATCCTTGTTTAGTCGTGCGTGTGCAGGACACTCGTAAATATATACACTCAGCACTATGTATTTATGTGTCCTGCGCATGCTCAACTAGACAAGGATAGAGGGGACCCATATGCAGCTATCTCTTTCTATTCTGCTATTGCATTCACTCACAGTTCACCTTAGTACTCCCACGATCTATTGTAGTATGTTATTGAAGAAACACTTGTGTGGTTTGCATTACGACGACGATGATGAAGTCAAGGAGTTGGACGTGGTTTGATGGGTGTAAGTAAAAATTCTTCTCTGATGGAATCCGACGCCTCACTAATCAAAGTACTAAGTGCATTGCAGTCCAGGGAAGCTACATTAAAAATGAGTATGTAATATTAGAGGTTTACAACCTACAAGTACAGGCTTAGAACATAATGAACTCTCCTCCTATTTTATTTGAAGCTTCATTGGATAATATAATCTATCAGTGATGATGAATGTATCCGTTAGTTTAAAATCAAGTGCAAAATACTAGGTATACAATCAAAACCGCTTGCATATAATGTGTACGTTAAGACTACCGCCTAAGACCGGTTGAGACAGGCATTCCTTAAAAAGTAAAATTCATAGTGCTTACGTAACTGCCGAAGCTGTATTTGTTAAATTTAATATTTATTCTTAGAAAACTAATTTGCGGTTTTTTTTTGAGGCGACCCGTCTTTTGAAGACTTGGTCCGCATCGTTGTATTATACATTTTTTTTTAATAAATAATTTATGAAGGCTGTAATAATTACAAACTATACAAAATAAAGTGACAAAATTAATGTTTTGTTTTTTTTTTGTTGCCGGACTTGTAAGAAATCAGATTTTGAAAAGAATCGTGATAGCCGCCACAGTCATCTTTTTACAAGCTTTTATTTACCTTGTATTGTTTGTTAGTATGTTAGTATATTTAGGTCAAATATTGCAAGGTGAATTAGACTTCCTCTCATCCTATGAAGTTGAAATTTTACATGTTGGTTCAGTTCCGACGACAATGCATTTTTATGGTGAGCAGGACCTGATTCTACACCCAGATTCGGCTCCTGACAAGGCTACTCTTCCACGGTCAAAAGCACAAACACAAAATTTTGCATATGCATTCAATTATGATAGCCCAGTGGATAGCCCGATCTAAATTTCACCATGACATGGCTGCTGCACCTAGGGTTCGCTTCTGACGAGGGGACTCCTCAAATGGTCAACAGAACAAACACAAAATTCTGTATGGCTTTTAATTATGATAGACCGTTCTAAGTTCCACTATGATATGGCTGCTGCCCACAGGATGGGCTCAGGACAGAGCATTTTGATAAAAGCTTTTTTTTTAAATGTGTTTTTACTATTAACTCAAAAAACGGAGCTGCAATGGAATTCACCGACCGGAGTCGGGCCCATCATAATACTATTATTACACTTCTGGGGGGTGAGCGGTGTATTCCGGACTAACGACCGGCTGTAGTAGGTTTAGAACAGCTGTCATGCCACATGTGACCGTTCACCTTACCACCCATTCACTCCCCCTTCACTCCACTCCTTTAACTGACCCCAGCAACAATAACAAAATATTGGTGAGCACCTTTTGGATCCGACCCTTTATCTGAACTGCAGTAATAATACTTCTGACATGGCTAGACTTATTTTAGCTGGCTGCAAGTTCGCCTTAGGTCGGCCATATACGGACTGCTTGAAGCAGTCAGGACCGACTGCTTCAAGTTGCGACTGCATAATAAACTACAATCTTCTATTGATCGGCATACAGGGACAGCATGATGAAATTTCGTCGAGCAGTTGCCAGACATACACGGACTGCTCAAGCGCAGTTATCCTTTGCGACCGCCCGGCGTCGTGTCTGCCACCGTCTGCGAACACGATCATGTTATCTCTAATATTTTGAGGAATCAAAATTTACTAAAATAAGATTATGATTTTTTTTACTACCTCAGTGTTACAGCTAGTCTTTCCTCTAGTGGGATACTTCTCATAATGGTGTCTTGACTTTTAATTTTATCCTTCAGTATATTGTTTAATTCGTCAAACAGACATTCTAAAATAAATGAAAATAAATCATCATCACTTCTAAGTTCCATAAACAAGTGATAAAATTGTCTATGTTGTCTCGATTCCAAAATTGGAGGAACCCAGATTTTTTTAGCTTTCTACTCAGTCGTCTGCGCCTGAGCAAAAGCAGCACCAGTAGTGCCTCTTCCTCAAAATCCATATAGTGATTGCAGTTGAATTGTCCACTGCTCGAACGGTTGAACACGACTGCTCGAGCAGTTGTCAGTGACCGCTCGAGCAGTTGACAACAACTGCTTGAGCGGTCCGTGTATGTCGATTAATGGCTAACTGCTCGAGCATCTGTGTATGGCCGGCCTTAGATCAAGTTCGCCATGCCACACCTACCACCATGACAAATTCCATGCCAACAAATCCCCAATACGGTTTGTGATGACGGTTTCTCAATAATCGTAAAAGCTTCTGACTGAATTCTAGCAATCAATGCGGCCTCTAAGTGTATAATTTCCTTGAATGTTTCGAATGCACAGCCCTCCGACAAATGTAACTACTCCCTATCCATTTACTCCGTATCGGAAGATCGCCCGGCCCTTTTGTAGAATTAACAATTAGCTGGCAATCAAAAAACAACTTTACTGTTCACCTTAGGCTCGACGCAAACGAACCACTGGCCAGCGACAAGCATATGACACTCTTTTTCATACATTTTGTAAAGATACGCCGCAAACGTTTTGCCGGTGGCCGCCACTCGCTACAGCAGTGTCTGCAACTCGCGACTCGTGGCTAACACTGGCCACGAAACGCGGACACTCACCACTGCACGCCGCTCCGCTCCTTCTCACCCTCACTTCTCATCTCTCACCCTCTACGTCGTCTACATATGCAGTAGCGCAACCAGTCCTAACTCGAAGTCCATGGTGAGACTGCACGGCAGAGAGAGATAAATTGAGGCGGCCACTGACCACTTGTGACGGCCACTGACCACTTGTGACGGCCACTGAACGGTGGCTGATGGTTGGTTCACGCCAAGCCTTAATGCGGTGGAACTCTCCCGTCCTGCCAACAAAATCTCTGTTTCAACTCTCTGTTAATAGGCTCTTCCTGAGTTGGCCACGAAGACCCATTCTGTTCAGGGTTGGTCACACTCACAGGTCAACACCCATCCGACGACCTCCACGCATGAAGTGCGAGCCTGGGTAGGACTCTGGCCCTTAGGGTTAGTTTCCCCTAGGAATCAAACTTCTGGCGCTCCTGGACGGTCTGCGCACCGTGTGGCATAAGCCAATCGACTCTGACTAACAGTCGGGGGAGTCTGAAAGCAGTACTGTTTCCTATAGAGCGGGGGTGGTTGCGGACCTTACGGCAACTGCTCTTGAAACGACCATCGGCTACCCGATCCTGGGTGAACAGCCGGGCAAAGGATGTCGTGGTCCGCGATAGACTCGGTATACACCAATTCGTAAGGGAGAGGACCGCGCAAGCGACCTCGAACTCGTAACCAATCAAGAGACTGGAGTAATCTGGTCGCAAATGGAAGTAAGGGCGTGAGCGTAAGCCCGCTGGGTAACACTCCTGGCTATCTCGCGGTTAAGGCGTTGGCCTCTTACGGGTTTGTGGCGGAGCTTGACGGTGGACTGTTTTGTCCAAGTCTTCTGCGCTTACTTCAGGGAGATAGAACGACCAATCGTTAAAATTTCCTGAGGCGACGGGCTCGCCCGCTGTAGTCGACAACCCTAGTTGTTTCAACTCTCTCTCCAGGAAAATAAACAATTCCCTAGAAAAAACTAAAACTGGAATTTCTGTATTTCAAATCTTATAGCTTCAAGAGATTAGTGTTAAAGTAAACGCTCGTTTGCAGTTCTAAACCTACCACAGTCGGTCGTCAGGTCGGGGTTTGGAGAGTAATAATAATATTGTGATAAGTCGGTAAGTTCCATGGCAGCTCAGTTTGTATTTATTTATTGTATCTATCATATAAGTGCTTTACATTTAACAATGAATAAGATCAACAAATAAGCCAAGGTCAAGAGCTGATAGCACTATCTATAATTGTACACTAATTTCAATATTATATAACAAGGTCTTTAGTTCAGAGATTATGGCTAAATACCGTTAATAACTTAATTAATGATTTATTTACACACTTTAATGTTAATGTGACTGATAATAAATGTAGGTTTATTAAATAACAATAAATTGTAACCCCAGACAGCTAACCATCGTAAAAAAATTGAACTCTGGGATTTGACTAATCTGTTATTTGATACATAAGTCCCAAACTGCCATATTTTTCTTTTAAAAACCAACTTGACCAAGCGCCATAAAGGTGTTTATGAATTGATTTTTTATAAAAAAAACTAACAACCTACTAAAATGTAGGTATTTCCTTTAAACACCTGTATCTCGCTTATTTTTAGAGATAAAGCAAAGATTTCGGAAATTAAAATTCGGAATCAGTGTGATGAATATAGTTAGGTGACCTTAAAACATCTTCAATGTAGAAAAGTTTGCTAAACTGTGTACTTATTTTTCAAAGTGTAACTTTTAATATATATTTCAGAAAATGGCTCTGAAAGTCATGTGTCGTATTTTTCACGATGGTTAGCTTAACGTAATTGTTTGGTGGGTTACCTATCTAGAGTTAGCCGGTAATTAGGGTACCAGCTGACCTTGCCTTATTCGCAAAGATAATTATTACCTAAAACCCAAGATGAGGCTTTTTTTTCTGTGTTTTCTGTTCTGAAGTCCAAATGGCAAATAATGGCAGGGTAAACATAACTACCAGTGCCAACGATCCGTCTGCTTTTTGTGTTTTTACTGTTCTGAAGTCCAAAAGACAAATAATACCAGTGTAAACACTGACCCAACGATCCATCTGCTTAGGTCAATACCGAGGTGAGCAGCAACGAGTGGGAGGGGTATCTGCAACATTGGACCTAGTGAATCTGTGAGCTCGTGACTTAGTTACACTATCAAAGCCATTTACTGTAAGTAATGATACCAACCACCTGCAGGAAAGTAATAGCCCCGACAAACGGCATTTTCAATATACCAAAGGTTTTGTCCCACTGGTAATTCGATTCACATTGTGATAATGCATTGTAGAATCTATTTTTACCCATTTACGTAAGATATTTTGAAGCAATTCGTAGAATAGATAGGCCGAGTGTGGGCCGAGTTCGTCGCTAGGCAAACCCACTGGCAAGCCGCTCGACTGCGCTGTCAATGCCCGTTCTACTTCTACACATTGGCTAATATATGTGCCATTATGTCTCTCGCTCTTTCTCATGCGCGTTTTATATATCACATTACAGTGGTGCCTTCCACTGATCATGTGCCTTCTCGCTTCCATCTTAGCGATGCGGCCAAGCATTGGCTAACGTGTACAGCGGACATAACATTTTGCCGCGCGTCTGCGCGCGCTGTCACCGAGCGAGCTGTCAAATTTTTATTTTGACGTTTCTCCAGTCAGTGAGAGACAGTCAGTCAGCGCAGAATCCATTGTACGATAATTCAGCATACGTCGGTCATAGTACGATAGCATTCTTTTTTTTAAATCACATTAACGTTATGTAATGCCCTGCAATCTGAAATAAGCAACTAAAATAACGACCAACCATGTTTTCATATTTTGTCCTCACTGCGCGGAATGGGCCGGAATAATCTAAAATAATATATGTTCTTGTTTGGCACGAAGTAAATCCCGCCTTGCTTCGCCCTCGCTCTTGCATTGCGCCACTGAGTGCAGCAACAGTTCGGGCAGGTTTTATGCCGGCTACACACATTGGCCAGCGTTGGCCGCATCGCCTGTGTCCCTCTCGCTCTTTCCCATACATTTTTATGACGTCACAGTGGTTCCGACTCGCTTCCACCTTAGCGATATTTGCCAATATTCGCTAACGTGTGGAGCCGACATTAAGTAATGTCGTATAGAGGAATCAGTTGGGGTAAAATGCGTTTGGGGGATAATGGGCCCTTGCTGAGTTGGCCACGAAGACTCATTTGTTCAGGGTTGGTCACACTCACGGGTCAACACCCATCCGGCAGGCCTCCACGCATGAAGTGCGAGCCCGGGTAGCACTCTGGCCTTGGGGCTAGTTTCCCCTTAGGAGTCAATCTTCTGGCGCTCCTGGACGGTCTGCGCACCGTGCGGCGTTAGCCAATCGATTGTGCATTTTGAAATAGTCGGGGGAGTACTGTTTCCTATAGAGCGGGGTGGTGGCTGGTGACCTTACGGCGACTGCCCTTGAAACGACCATCGGCTACCCGATCCCGAAAGCGGTAGAAAAAGCTATCTTTGAAGCGGTGGAAAAACAGCCAACGCAGAAGGTTATATTCTGAAAGCTTAGAAATGTCCAGTAGTGTCGAATATTCAGCTTCGGATTGGGATGTGTCAAAAAATTCGACCTTCCAGTTGATACACAATTTGTATAGAAAAAAATGAGAGAAATCGATCGTCAGTGATGAACATAACAGCTAGTGTTATTTATAAAAAATAAATACATACTAGAAAGACATTACCGGCACATGAGGGTAAGTACTTTATGTATTTACGTCGTACTTTCATATTCTTTTCCTCAAACCGATACAAAGTTTAGTTTTACCACTTTAGTTTTATGATTATAATACAAAAAATATATTATATTTTTTAATTTTTTTTATTTAGGTAAAAAACAGTCATAAATAAATGTTTTTACAAATACACTTAAACAAATAGACCTACATTACCATTAATTTTAACAAAACTTGTAAATGTAGCCACAACAATGTAAATGTCTAGTCGGATCGAACTGTTTTCATTTAGTACGAGTACCTAAATTATTGGCTGTAAACTAAAACTAATGCAACAACAAATCACTCAATTGTTTCCTAAAAGTAATTAATGACACTGAGAATATATCTATGTCGTTCAAAACTTCATTATAACACGTGCAAGAGCGTCTGAAGAAGGTATTTTTTGCGTAGTTTGAATGAAAAGAGGGAATATAGAAAGTATCTTTTGAACGTGAGGAGGAAGACCGCGGGATTTTAAAAAGATTTTTTTCCAAAAGGGGTGCAGAGTTGATGTGGTTATGAATAATTTTATATAAGAAAATGCTGTCTAAGAATTTTCGTCTTGAATACAGAAAATGCATTTTGTGTGTTGTTACTCTCTCTGCGTAATCGGTGCAGAGGCTACCTGTCCGAAAGTCCAATGATTTTAAACATTTCTTTTGTACCCTCTCAATCCTATCTACGTGAACAGCATACTGGGGACTCCAAACTACACTACGAACAAATGCATTGTAGAGTATTTTAATGGTGTTGCCTCTGGCAAAAGGTTTACTTATGCGCAGAATCAGTCCGAGTTGTTTAAAAGCCTTAGCTACGATCTTATCAATGTGAAGGTTAAAGTGCAGTTTGGAATCCAGGGTAATGCCTAGATCACGAATGTTGGTAACTCGGGTTAAGTTATTACTGGATATTTTGTAATCATAAATAATTGGATGATGCTTTCGGGTGAATGTTATGACGTTACATTTATCCGTATTTAAAATTAGTTGATTATCCTTACAATAGTTCTCAAAGCTTAATAAATCCTGTTGCAAATCTTCACAATCACCAAGACCTTTAACAATTTTGAATATTTTTGTATCGTCTGCATAAAGCAAGTGATGCGACTTATTAAAACACAGTCCAATATCGTTTAAATATAAAGTAAATAGAAAAGGGACAAGGTGGGATCCCTGAGGAATTCCTGACGGAACATTAAGAAACGAAGAGCGGTAACCTTTAAGGGCGACGGCTTGATACGACTGGATCCATCTTAGCAGGTCGCCGTGTATACCGAATTTCGAAAGTTTTTGTATAAGGATAGAATGACTAATTTTGTCAAAAGCCTTAGAAAATAATGATAAAACAAGGGCCGAGATTTTGTGACCGGACACAGCATCGACACAATCTACCCAATACTAAATTGAATAATAGATGGACCGTGGAAAAGTCACTGTAAAATATTTTTTACCACGTCAAATTAATTTCTACTCTTTTTGCCAGACTATACCTTTCAAACAAAGCCACATTTTGTACGATTTTGATCAAAATCATTGTAAGATATGTGTTTTCATGT
Organism: Micropterix aruncella; assembly: GCA_944548615.1. NCBI lineage: Eukaryota > Metazoa > Arthropoda > Insecta > Lepidoptera > Micropterigidae > Micropterix > Micropterix aruncella. The sequence goes on from OX155973.1 coordinate 14,356,080, forward strand.
CTAGTCGCTTAGCTCAGGCGCAATTTCCGTATTTGCTCCGAGGCTTAGGTTTAGCTACCAACTGTGTAAAACCTGTGAATCTATCCAGTACTTTACTGTCAGCCGTCATTGACGGGAAATATAACAAAATAATACGATTATTCTAGTAGATGTGCTTACGTCCCTAAGCGGAAAAGCCCAAAATTTGACATATTGTTCATGGAAGATTCCTTCAGCGATCTTTCAGCATTCAGCGGAGGTCGGTCGATCCGATTTTGCGCCTTTGCGATCGGGTATTTCGGGAAAATGTTTTAATACTATCGCGCGCGTTTTCAGTGAAATTTGTTCGCGGGTGTCCTGCAGCGGTTACTTTGTGGTGAATAGGTCACGCGGACGAATTGCACATCTACCTGCATAGTTAGTTGCATTTGTGTGTTGGTTGGCGAGCCAGTGGGTGCATACGCGCAAGCCCGACGATCTGCTATTTATGTAACGCTGTTCGAACTGCTTGGCATCCGAATTTCGAGATAAATACGACGGTAAGTCGAAAAGAAAGTTAAATAATCCAACCGTTTAAAATCAAGAGCACGAAAGGTCTCTTGAAGGTTTTCGTTACTATTTTCCGCGTATTATATCACAGCTGTCTATAAAGTCATTCCCAAGTCCCCGAGACTGATAAAACCGTATTTCAGGTGAAAATTCGCGCCATAAAAACTTCCGTGTGAAATTAACGCAATCTACATTGTGTCAGACCGTCAATCAGTTCTCAAAACTATATTTTCAGTACTAATCTCTTTTTGGGAATGTCTTGAATAAAGAAAAAAATTGCAAAACACGAACAATAAACATGCATTAATCGTCCAGTTAGGTTGGCCACTTTGTTTTTCATATACCCCTGTTGATATCAACAGGGGTGTTTTTCATATACCCCTGTTGATCGCAGAAAATATGCTATGTAAAGTCATGCGCTCAGCTTTGCAGATAGTAGAAAAATGGTGTGACGAACATAAATTGTCAGTAAATCCGAAAAAGTCAGAACTCATCCTCTTCACCAACAAGAGGAAGTTACCAGAACTACAAGTACCAACATTATTCAACACCAAACTCTCGCTATCAACACAGGTGAAATATCTGGGAGTCATCCTTGACAGTAAATTAAACTGGGCGAGTCATATCGATGCCAAAATAAAGAGGGCCTGCCTAACTTTTTGATAGTGTCGGAGACTAGTGGGGAAAAAATGGGGTCTCAACCCAAAAATCACACTCTGGCTTTACACATCAGTCATCAGACCCTCTCTGACTTATGTATCAGTTGTATGGTGGCCCAGAACACAAATGACCACAGTGAAAGCGAGACTCCAGAGCCTGCAACGCTTAGTGTGTGTAGCAGCCACTGGATGTATGAGAACCACACCATCGGCCGCACTAGAGTACCTCCTAAACATGAGACCTCTGGATCTTGTCATCCAAGAGGAGGCTAAGGCAGCCGCTCTAAGACTAAGAGCAAATGGACTGTGGAAACAAAACACAGAAACACCACACTCAAAAATTCTGAAACGGGTTCTAGAAGAAATACCTCTTCTGGACGCACCCATGGACAGAATAATATGCCATCATGTCTTCGATCGTAGATACAATATCCAACTCATTGCAGAACCAGCAGATCACTCTGGTACAAATGAAGTAAGGATATACACAGATGGCTCCAAAACCACTCAAGGTACCGGAGCCGGCGTCTTCTCAAGTGATCTAAACATCAAAATATCAATACCCTAGGCAACTTAAATACGATCTTCCAAGCAGAATGCATTGGCATCACCAGAGCAGCACAGGCAGTTGCAGCCAAAGATGTCGGAGACCTAAGCTTGAAATTTGTCTCCGACAGTGCCTCCGTGCTACAAGCGCTAGCAAAAAATACTATAACCTCTGTCCTTGTACTGGAATGCCACAATGCGCTTCAATTCATTGCAAGGTCAAATAGAGTGACCCTGCAATGGATTAGGGGCACAGCAACTCACTGGGCAACGACGCGGCAGACGAACTGGCCAAAAGGGGATCAAAGGAAATAGTATATGGACCGGAACCCTTAATGCCCATACCCCAGGCCCAAATAAAAACACGAAACCCACTTAAAGAATGGGGAAAAAATGCAGGATGCAGGCAAACAAAGAACGCGGTTCCGGAAGCGCGTAAAACACTTGCCCGCAACCTCACCAGATTAAAAAGGGACAAAATCCGTAAAGTCATAGGTACTATGACAGGCCACTGTCCCTTTAACAAACACCTGTTTACCATAGGTGTGACAGACAGCCCTCTATGCAGAGGATGCATGGAGGAAGAAGAAACGCCACAGCATGTGCTCATGGAATGCAGGAGCGTGGCAGAGCAACGGGCAAGAATAGTACAATCTCCAGCATCTGTCCCGGAGGCCTGTAGCAACCTAAACAGGCTGCTAACCTTCTGGGACAGCCTGGGTTGGCTGGAGTAACATAAATAGAAACATGAGCCACGCACAAAGGCCCAATCAAGAGGCCAAGTGCGGGAAATAGCCCAGGAAAACTAACTAACTAACTATACCCCTGCTGATTAACCCTGTAGTGGGCAGACAAAGGGGGTAGTCTTTTATAATGCGTAAATCCTATGTTTCTGCAATTTATACAAACTACAATGTGCTCTTCAAGAACAAACTTCCTTTGGTATTTATATATAATCCAGTGGCATAACTAAGCCGGTGCAGCTGGTGCGGCGCAATGTGGCCTACGGTAGTTCTGGGGCTCAAAACGGAACTTCTATCTAGGGTGACATTCCATCCAACTCTGCTAAGAATCTAAGGAAGCCGAAAAGGCTTCCTTAGCTTCTTAGCAGAGTTGGATGGATTGGACGCTGGATGTTGGATGGAAAAGGTTTTTCTTCAAAAACCTTCCGGTAAAATTCCAAATCATCAATTCTCATCCATTCTGGCCCAGAGTGTGTTGTTAGAAGCTTTTTGATATCCAAGAGTTTATCTTGTTTCATTTTAACTACACTGGGAATATATAAGTCCATATATAAGATGTTGATATATAGATGTCCAGATATTGAGATTTCCAGATATAAGGGAATATATAAGTCCATATATGTCTTTGGTCAGTTTAACTTTTGAAGTTCCCTTAAGTGTTTAACTTTAAAGTAGTAGTATGTATCAGGGTTGTTTGCAAATATCAGCATCACCAGATTATCAGCATTGCTGAGCAGCGGCATCAATGCTGATTTTTTTGTTTGCTGATATTCTGCTCGTGATATGACGTTGAAGGGCGGAGTTAGCTCTAGCCGCATGCGCATGCTGTCATCTCCGCCGGCAAGTGTTCCTAGCAAAGAATTATTAAGCAGTGCCGGAATTATCCGGAATTAACCTTCCCGCAATCGACTGCAATCTGAAAAGGCAGCTCAGCTGTTGTTTTTAAAATATAACTTATCTTTAATAAAATTTTAAGTTGGGTGGTTAACTGCCAATTGTATTTTATGTTAGGTAATGGTACCTTTCCTATTCAAAATGTAAGAGGATTGTTTTTGATGATTAAATCACAGAAGTATTATAACTGACTTTCATTTAAAATACCTAATATTATCCCTTTTAATTACAATTTCATAGTTGGATATATTTTATTTAAGTAATTTATTAAAATCATCATCAGCATCAGCTGATATTTATATAAAAATTCAGCATCAGCATCCGCTGATATTAAAAAAAACCTGCATCAGCAATAACCCTGGTATGTATCCTAAGTAATATGTAGTCACCGATTGTTAAAATATATCTCAATCGCGCATTACTAAAGTACGGGCCAAAGGAACGTTCCGATGGGGTAATAAACCGAGCTGTCAACAGGGATGCGGCTAACGTCGATATTGATTATCGATGAATTACGCTTGGTCGATGAAAGAGTATTATACATTTGCATTTATTATAGTACCGATTGCTATATTTATTAATATTTTCGGTTTAAGTATTATTTTAGAATTAGAGTAATTAAATAATGACCTAATTATGTGATGTGAGTTTTTAAATGAGTACTTAATAGATAACTGATTATCATAGCATGGCATATCATATGTCATTATTAATTTCTAAACAGTCATTAGTAAAATGGAGTCGGACTCATGTATATTATAAAATGCTGCGCGGATAAAACATCATTACTTGCCTATCAGTTGAGCAATGGAGACCATATTTTGTAACCTGGAGCTATTGAAGTTGAAGGGTGAGATGCAGACTCGGTGCCTTATACATAACATTTTGACATTTTTGTGTGTGAGCCAGGATGGATTTTTTGAGAAAAATAGACTACTTGATAAGAGATAACGATTCTCGACCGCGATTTTACCTCGATGAGACTTGGGCTAACCAAAACCGACACGCATACCTACAAGCAGGTATTAAAAGGGGCGGGGCCGGCCTAATGATTTATTGCCTCACCGGAACGTTCCTTTGGCCCGTACTATAATGAAGCGAGTTGGTAGGCTTTCTAAAGGCAATATAGCCTTTAAAAAGCCTACCAACTCGCTGTCTAATCTCTAAAATTGATTCATTTACCCTAAACGTTTGTTTCAGATGTGGTCGGCATGTGCGCGCCGGATGGTCCGGTCGGTGGAGCGGTCCCACCGGGCCGTCTCGTCCGTGGCTTCCGACACCGCTCTCGCAGACTTCAAGGTGGCGAACGAGCCAGTCATGACATACATGGAGGGGTCAAAGGAACGCCAAGAACTGCTCAAAGCGCTCAAAGCCGTTGCCTCCAAGACGGAAGACGTGCCCATCGTCATCGGCGATAAAGAGATCCGCAACGACAATGTCCAGTACCAGGTCAGTAGAGTGAATTTCGAATTGATAGAGAAAATGTCATATATTAGTAGGCCAATCTCTCACCTTTATTAATTTAATGGGGCGTCGTCTGACAACAAAATCATCTGGGGCAGTATTTCTGTAATTAGATAGTTTTCTTTCTATTCTCTTCTATCAATACCATCTTTTGCGGTCCCGATCTTGTGCATCATACGGGTCTCGGAAATATTTACACTTTTCCAGGACTGGTACTTCACTGGAGTTGGCTGTGACAGCGTACTATTTTTTGTATTGCCGAAAAAAGAAAAAGAGACAGAAACGTTTTTGGGTACATCCATATATCGATAGACGTTCAAAGAAACATTGAATAACTTTTACAATGAACTCAGACAGCATGATAAGTTTTTCAAAAACACTAGAATAAAAATAAATTCCTTCGGCGAATTATTGGAAAGGATACAACCTAATATGAATGAGATTGTACGACAGTTGGTCTCACGACCAACTGGGGACGCCGGTGTGATGACGTGTAACACAATGGCCGTGGACGCGTGCGGGTCGCGATCGCGTAGTGCGCGCTTTGGAATATAACATAATGTAAATCATTGGTCGCCGCGACTATAGTCGCGGTCGCCTAAAGCGCGGGCGGAACTATTATTCTTAAACCTTCTGGAGCATTCTAGAATATTCTGGAACTTTCTGGAACTGTGGCATACATACATATATTTAATTAACCGGCATCCTTAGAGTGGGTAAATTAATAGGAACAAAAAAGCAACTTTTGTTAAAAAAAATGTTTTATTTTTTCATATATATATAATAAAAATATAATTATATATATAAAATATTACATTATATATATCATTATATATATAAAATAAAAATATATATAATGTATATTTTTTCTTCCTTTTTTTTTACATGGCGAGTTTAAATTAAACAGCACCCTTCAAGTAGGTGAATCAATAAACTGGCAAATAAACAACTTTTGATAATAATTTATTTTTAAAAAAAATTGTAATAAAATTATATACATTTTTTAGAACATTTCAAAAACTTAGCTTTTGAAAAAAGTTTGAGAAGAGTTGAGCACAATGCGCTATCTAGCGGTAGGTACAATTCGGGATTAACCCGACCGATTTGGAGCGACCGGCTCGGGTTGCAAGCTTACCAACCGCGGACTAAGGAACGACCCGAACCAGTCGTGGCGCTCCGCGTTGCGAAAAATGCCAGTTATAAATCAAAATGCGATTCTATGCGCATATGATGGGCCATACAGTGTGGCCAATACCCCTCGATACCGAAAAATTGCAATAGCCGAACGCGACCCGAACCATTGCGGTGTCCAGCAAATAATTTATTAAAAACTAGTCACACCCAGTGTTGCCAAGTGCTGGGCTTGAATAGTCACCGATTTCAGCAGAAAAGATAGCCTAAAGTAGCCGTTTTGCAAAAAAAAAAAAACGTTTTTTTGCCATTAAAAAAGATTGCAGGCCATAGGAATAAATAAAAGAATTGAAATCATTCTAGGCCATTACAGATATTTTTTAAAAATGATCGAGATTAGTAAATACAAGAAAAAAACATTGGATAAAATAAGATTGTATGATAAAATAGAACAAAATTACCTAGATACTACTGTTGATTACCATTTTGTATAAAGCTACTGTATTTGTGAACATGATACCATGAACCATACATAAATGTACAATGTACTATGACCAATTACCTATCATAAGTCATAACTACATTAAGGCGACGACTATTGTAAACGGCTTCGGGCGATTGGGCGGAGCCAACGCGTGATAAGAGAACTGGAAACGCCGCGCGGCCGATAGCGGCTTGTAGAGTGACCATACGTACGAAAATAGTGTACGTTCAAGATTTTAAGGTATTAAATAAATAAAAGTACGTAATGTGAAATAATAATCGGATTTGTATTGTAATCATTCTCTTATTGTTAGAAAATTTGGTAAACAAGAATTACGTAATTACGTAAACAAAAACGCCCGCAATTAGCAAAAAAACATAGGATAAAGGTAATAAAAAACATAGGATAATGAACTAGTCGATCCTAGGCATACGAGGAATATGATCATTAGAGACCCCTCTTATATAGTTAGTGCTATACAGGGGTGCAAATAGAAAAGGGATGAGGAAAAAAAACAAGAAACGAAAAATGACGATTTTGAATGAAGTCAATAAAGACGAAGACACGATTCGTAATCAAAGTCCTGGTATAGTAGCTGAATCGGCAAAAGGTGTTGTGGCGCTGCGTCCCTGGTCATCATTTTGGGACTGAGGCCTTGTTAGGTGGATATTCATCCCCAGTCGAGAGGGTCCAGTCCGGCTCCCAGCCATTTCTGCACCTGGAACAGAATTGACAGTTGAAGAGAAAATGACGAAAGACAATTTATATGTTTAGAAATATAGTGTATAGAGTAGAGCTGTATACGAGCTGTATAAGAACGATTTAATTTGGTACCTGATAGTAGGTAGGTGCGGTAGAATTGACGAGTAGCCTCTCTTGTACTCAACCTGGAAAAACATTTTCATCTTCCCTTGTCCGAAGAAGCAAGATGCCGAGTCACACCCACTGAAGGTGTGGATGAAAAAAAAATATTCGGTTTTGATGTTACGTTGAAGAGGTGATTCTGGAATGTATCACATCTGCAGCATTGTGTGTTACACGTTTCTTGAAATAAAACCTCACGATGGCGTGAGATCCCAGTGAGGATTATAAATAAGTCGATGTCCTCGCCAGCGTCTAAAACTATATCATAGGAAGAGGCGAAGTGACAGCTGTAGTGATTATGAGCCTATCAGCATCTTCCTCAGAATGCAGTAACCGAATGTTATGCTTTTCCTTTCTCGTTTTCAGCAGGTCGGTGAAACGAATTTTACTTTGTCGTTTGATAAGAAATTCTCTTGTGAAACCTAAGCCTTAGTATTTTCATCAAATATTATTTCCGGAGATTTCAGAGCTCTTCGTGCCTTTTTATGTAGGATCTGTTGGGTATCCATCGAAAACTACTGCCACGATTGAGCCGTAATAAGCAGTGGTGCACTGGGTGTATATTTTGTCAGCTATTGAAACAAATGATGAGCTTCGACACATATGTGTGTGTGGTGTGTGTGCGTGTGTGTGTTTGTGCATGTGTGTATGTGTGTGTGTGTGCGGTGTTCGTGTGTGCATTTGGGTTTTTCGATTGGTAACTGAATTTAAAACTCATCAAAAATCAGTACTTTTTCAGCAGCTATACCAGGACTTTGATCATGAAGTGTGTCTTCGTTTTTATTGACTTCATTCAAAATAGTCATTCTCCGTTTTTTTGTCTGTGTTTTTTTCTTTTCTTTTTCCTCTTCCTTTTTCCTTTTGCGCCCCTCTATAGCACTAACTATATAAGATGGGTCTCTAATTATCATATTCCTCGTATGTCTAGGATCTACCAGTTCAGGAAGCATACAATCTGTGTAAAACTTAATCAACTTATTTTTCATTTTAGTTTCCCAAAAGGTGCAATCCTTGTAAATTAATTCTATTTTAACAGGAAACTTATCCCCAGACCAAATACCAAGCATACACTTAGATCTTCTTGTCACATGCAATTGCCCCTGTATTTGATACCACCAACTATGTTCTTTGTTTATTATATAATTACCGTTCAGTATTTTTTTGTAGAACGATATCTTTTTTTCATGAATAGCTTTTTCTAATCCTAGTTTGTAAGCTGTGATTGGACATTTTATTTCAACAATTGTATTTTCATCAATGATACCGTCTGGTGACGCACCAAGAAACGGTACTTCCTCATCAATGAAAAGTCCACACGGGTCTATTTTCACATTCTCTTGTTTTGACAACTGTTTTTTTGCAATATTTTCATTGTCTTGTCCATGTTTTATAGATTTGACGTGTCCTATCGAGTCTTTGTACAACAGATCTTTTACTAAATTGGAGCAACTCAAATCATTTCGTCTTTTAATTACACGTCCAAAGTTGGAAGCGGTCAAAATCCGTCTTCTTAATTCGAGCCACTCGCTAGAACCACTTTGTAGAATAGTGTTTCTTTCTATTTGTTCTCGTTGTTTAGCAGTTTTCGTTAAGTTGTTTAAAAATATTTTTTTTGATTCCTCGAACATATCATCGTGCATATCCGGTCTTAAACATTGCTCACCATAATTTATTGAACTTTCGGTGATGTGATCATATAACCTTTTCTTTATCCTATGTTTGTTTCTTGCTAATTGTAGGCGTTTTTGTTTACGTATTTCCATTTTTTTTAATTCTCCTTTAGGACTCCTGCCCGTTATTGATTTTTGCAACAATGATAAGGGGTTATGGTCATTGAACGATAAAGCTGCAGCATTGCAACGCCTATGGTATTGGTACCTCTGGGAAAAATTAACCCGTTTGCCCCCTACAAACTTTGCAACGATGCTATGGTAACGCTCCACGACATTGCTGTCGACATCTTCGATCAAGCTTCTTGCGTGGGCAGCTATATGTGTTAATATAAACTTTATTCTATACCACAGATCGTTTGTAAAAATGTCTTTTTCTATGTTTTTATCTTCTCCCACTTTCGAACAAAAATATGTCTTACAAGTAGTATGGATCCCAAAGGCATGTTCTGCGGCCAACATAATATCATTGTGTAAAGTAGTAACATTGCCAGATTTTTTATGATTTCTTATAGCAGTTATGATTACCTTTCTTATTGACAGTATTCTTTGTTTCGTTAAGTATTTTCTGTATTTAATTAAATATTTAGTATCAGTAGTAAGTGCCTGTAACTTATTGCAAAGGTTTCTCAATAGGTGGTTGCGGCATTCGATTTTTTCTATCGTTATATTTTCGTACGGTCTTGACTGTAACAATTTAGAATACGTATTTGCATCGCCATCTGATATTAGTCTTGCGTATATTAAATTGTGCATTTCTATGCTTCTTTTAAATCCTTCTACCAAGATGGTGGATTCCATTCCGGTTGATGGACCTGAAAATGTAATTGATGTAAATGATAAATAAAATTGTTTTAAATATGAAATATATTGTGGTAATAATTGCTATTTCAAATACCAGAATAATTTTTGTAGCAATCATGCTCCTTAGGCGTGACATATTTCTTCGAAGCTTGGGCGCATATGCAGCAGTATTTATTTTTGACAGCCATAAAGAGAATTTTCCCGGTTCTTTTCCCTATTATTGCAGCTGCGCCTGATAAGGCTGAGTAATTTTTCCTATAAGACCTTTTCCCCCAGCAGCCATCGGCTATAACGTCAATAAATGGTATGCCGGTGTCAGTAACTTTACCATCATCAAAAGCCAATCTACGTTCTTCTTTAGCGGCTTCATTCATCGACTGGGTTGTTTCTTTTTCCCAAACTTTGTTTATAGTTTCCAATCTTTTATTAAATATTGTATATGATATTTGGGGCAAGTCCATTGCGGCTAATAATTCATTTAGCTGTGAATGGCCACAACCTATTGCTATTGCGCCCGCAACTGTGTTAATATTTATGTCAGTTTCAGGGTTATTGCAACAAATGACAAAGGTTTCATTACACATCTTACATTTTAGTTTTAAATTCGAAAGTAGCCCCAATTTACGTTCAGATATTATTTCTATTGATTTCAAACCACAGTCTATACTCCCATGTGAAGATATTTGTTGAAGCTCTTTAAAAAACTGTGTTATATTCAATATTCGCATTCCATTGACTACTTCTCCATTCTCTCTGAAAAGAAAATACACCTAATAAGAATTCTGTAATTGACATTGTCGGTTTTCTACAAACAAAACATATGATAGGTACAACAGAAAGCTATGCGCAAGTTATGCTGATGTCACAGTAATAATAATTATGCTTTTACCTGTCAGAGAATGACTTCTCATTTTCTGTACCAATATGCAAGGCTTCCTCCTCAGCAATTGTTGTTTCGTTCACTTCAGATCTACACATAGATAAACAATGATATTAGGTATAGTTATTCCTGCAAAAACAAAGTAAGGGTCGTTTTTTTACGAGTGCTGAGTTTGAATATCGAGCAAACCATGAATGCTATAATGGAATCCTTAGCTAAGTCCAAAATTTCGAAATTTTATTTCGAATTCCGAAATTATCGAAATTTAACCGAAATTCCGAATTTCAAATGTCAAAATGTCAAGTGCGAAATTCGAACTTGAATGTTAGGTTCGTAATTCGAAGTAGAATGTCAAGTTCGAAATTCGAAGTAAAATGTCAAGTTCGAAATTCGAAGTAGAATTTCAAGATCGAAATTCGTAGTAGAATGTCAAGTTCGAAATTCGAAGTAAAATGTCAAGTTCGAAATTCGAAGTAGAATTTTAAGTTTGAAATTCGTAGTAGAATGTCAAGTTCGAAATTCAAAGCACAATTTCAAGTTTGAAATTCGAAGTAGCATTTCAAGTTTAAAAACTGACAAATGAAAAAAATACTGTCTTTACCTACAGCGTTACAAAGTCAGTCAGTGAGTCAGGGATGCGCGTAACTATGTTATAAGTAGGTTTATTATTATTACTACTAAATTTTTGGCTAAAACCCATAATTATCTTTTTGCAACAAAAACCAGCCCCTCCAAACAAAGTATAATTTACGTCATACTACGAAAACCCGAATTAAATTTTGTCGCTTTACGAATGAATTTAGTAAACCGATGGTTCAACTTATATTTGTACTTTTACTTGCAGGTTTCATATAGAAATCGGCCCTAAATCGATTTTCAAATTCAATATTCAAGTTTGATATTTGATTTCAAAATAATATTCTGATTCCGACAGTTCTGATAAAACTTTCAAGTTCTGATAAAACATAATTATTGTTCGAATTACACTAAAATCAAAATATTAAATTAGGTATGCATTTACCTGTGAGCATTACCTTTTGATGTAGTTTTGTTTACCTACACTGTTTACTCACCTCGTCTGTGAATTTACATCTTCAGAATTAGTGTTGTTTCGTATTCGCCTAAAATAAAAACAGTAATCACGTCAGTTTATAAAATAAAAGAAGTAATTTATTTTATGTGTTAATTAGTTAAATTGTTGCACGAATCCTATTCGTGTGGTCACCCCAATTTGACGTCAGGCAATGAGCATCAGAGTAGACAAATGGTAATAATATACACGTAATAATACACTAAAACACGTTACTTACCTTAATAATCTATTTTTCTCTAATATACTGCGTTTAAGTTTTAAAAATTTTGAGTTTCTGGCCATTTTGTTGTTAATTATCGTAATTTATCTCGTTCGGAGCGCAGCGTCAGCATCTACCCGTGACAGTGGTCGCGGTCATACTGACTCTCGTCGCCGGCGAGGCCCGCTTTATAACTCGCGCACCAATTTTGTTCGAATAAGCAAAATCGGATATTATTCTTTGACTTTTTGAAAAAAATCACAGATAATATGATAGATAATTAAATTATCTTTAAAATGGTGCAGGTTTCATAATAATACACTAGATAGTTTTTGCGTAATTCTCGTTTTTGTGTTCGGTTAGACCTCATTTCCCGAATTAATTACACTATGTAATATAAACAAAATCTAAAATATTCACAGATTAAAATATTAGGTAAATGCTCTTGTTTAACATATATTTTTTTCGAATCATAAGCAGTACTCGTTTAGACGTAATTATCAGTTTAAAATCATTAAAGTCGTATATCAGCGCCTTAAGGAAAAAACAAATTTTCATAACTACTTTAAACTTTTACACTGAAAGTTTGCAAAAATCAATTACATACTTAGGTACATTAACATTGCAAAAAACAATTACCTAATATTAAACTTAACCATACCAAGTTAAGGTTAACAAGGAGAAATTATTTATCTTAAAAACATTACAAGTTACTCATATGTTCGGCACAGGCGATTTTTGGTATTTTTTGGTCGCCGATTACCCATTCGAGGTAGCCTAAATGGCGACATATCGCCTAAGTTGGCAACACTGGTCACACCGGCGCACCTGTCAAGTGCAGTTCGTGCGAGTTCAGTGTCGAGAGTGTGAAGAAAATAGTGGTTTTCAAGTGTTTCAGGTCGATTTACTACAGGAACGTGAGTAATTTGCATTCTAAGAGTTTATGAATGAGAATTAGGGACTTGAGATAGCCTATCTGCTTTTTTTCACGTATTTTTAAGAAAAATAGTTCCGTCAAGCCCATTCGTTGCAGAAAATATCCGATGTTTTTGTTGTAAAACTGGCCGAAATATTGCGAAATATGACGTAATATTGGTTTAATTCGCTTATGAAATAGCTATTATTTCATTTACATCGTATATAATCACAGAATTTGCCGTGTTTTGCTCATTTCAAGTTGTTTCGGAATATGGGGTGGCACATTGAAATTTGTTTTGACAATTAGTATGGAAGTATTACCATATTTTGAGTGCGATTTTCTATAGTTTTTCCATGAAATGTGACTCTTTGGAGTATAACAATTAGTTATTGGATATATAATAAGCATATAATGAGACAATATATTTGAAAAACTCTAGTTAATTTTATATTATGAGATTTCAAAGTTTATTACCAAATTTCGGACGCTAACTCTCAAAACTTTAGATTTTTCTGTAATATCAGACAAAGCTGAAAGTTCTGGTGTGATTTTCTAAGAAGTGTGATGTAGTGGTGAAGTTATTTTGAAAGAATTTCATATAAAAAAAGACCCTAAGTAGTCACAAATAAAAAATTTTTTTTTTTTTTTTATGAGAATACATCAAATTTTTCTTGGCTGAATAACTAAATATGTTTGTATGCAAATAAGTAAAATAAAATAATAGTTTTGGCAAATCATTTAATAAAGAACATAACTGTAAATAAAATACAAACGGAGCTGCCATGGAATTCACCGACAAAAAATCGGGCCCATCATATATAATTATTACACTTCTGGGAGGTGAAGGGTGGATTCCGGACTAACGACCGGCGGTGGTAGGTTTAGGACAGCTGTCTTGCCACATGTGAGCGTTCACCTTACCACCCATTCACTCCCCCTTCGAAGCCATAGAATTTGAGATGCAGAAATTGCGGTTTTAGATAATTTTTCTAGAAAGGAGTTGATTATTTTCCTGGAGAGACCAAGATCTTTAAAAAGGTGAAACAAAGATTTAGCTGGCAGGCCACGAGCGCCTACTTCCACCGCGTGAAGGTGAACAGTGAAGCCGTTCCGGGTGACGGCATTTGCGAGGTCATGATATTTATTTAATTTGTACTCGTGGTCTTTTGGGATATTTGATTCCCATGGAACAGTTAATTCTACGATAAGGACCATCTTCCGAGATAGAGAGTAAAGAGTTATATCTGGACGCAGGGCTGTGCATCCGAGACTTTCAGGGAATTTATACTGCTTAGAGACCGAATCGACCTCCATAATCCAATCTGAAGCTTTCTCGATTATTGAGAAAGGTTTTGCAGTGAGATGTTTTTTGCCTTTAGAGCCAACCCGCACAAACTGTATTGGGGGTTTGGAGGATACTGTCAAACCCTTGTTGGCACGAGCCACTGAGAGGCTAAGTACCTCGCGAATAACAGCAAGGACTTTGTCGAAGCGGTAAGTGTACCATCCTTGATCCAAGGCCACCTTGCAGCCAGCTAGAATATGTCTAGCTGTGCAAGGGGTGTTGCTACAAAGGGGACATGAACTATCCTCGGCATAGCTCCAACGAGCGAGGTTACTGGGGTCTGGAAGTGTATGCTGAAAGGCATTTAAATAAAATTTCAGCATCTCTGGGTCCAGTCATACAACATTACTTCCAGTGCATTGGAGGAGGAATGCAAAAGTCTCCAATTGTTGTCCAATCATTCTGGCATTGAAGGCCAATAGCGTGAGCCATACTATTGCTGTCGTAATCTCCCCGCAAGTGTGACTTCTTCAAGTCCACATCGCTCATGGTTGTACTGCCATACCCCAGACCAGTGCCATTCTGGCTGACTCCAGTAAGGAACTTTTTGTGGAAGTCAACACGCCCTTGTAGATCATTTGACTCACTACGGCCACTTACTACGTGCTTCGATATTGCCGGATCCTTGGAATTGCTTAGAATCGAATTTTTGGTTATTCTGGAGTTGGCGTAGAGCAGAGAGGGCAGTTTTAGAGCTAGCCCAAAATTGTGTTTGGACCTGAAGAGAGTCGAGGGGTCAGCTAGTTTGGCTAAGGACAACCAGGATTTTAAACTAGCTGTCACCAGTGCATCCAGACGAGACAGTTGGGTTTTGGTGAAATCGTAAATAAGAAAGGGCCATGACAAATGTGAAGTTATATAGTTGTCATAGATCCAAGCCTTACGAGGGCCAGAAATTAGCAATGCATCTATCTTTTCCAGGCAACTACTGAAATGTTCTATAACATGATCGCCAGAGAGGTCTTTTCCCTGGCAGTTGATTTACCTGCCATGAAATTTGAAGTGGTTATTTGGGTCTATAAGGGAGATAATAGAGCCCTTATAGACCAATTTTGGGTCATAGGACGTAAATTTTGTGTCTATGCGGGCGAGTCCAAGGCAAAAACATTTGGAGGGCTTCACTTTTATACAGCCTGACCAGTCGCAGAACAGCTCCAGTTTCTGTAATAGCAGGGAAAGCTGCTTGGGGCTCCTGGTGATAAAAGTTAGGTCGTCAGCAAAAGCGAGGCACGACGATGTGTATTGGCCGTCTGTTTTAAAACGGTAACCCCACTTCTTGTCGAACTGGGTCAGGCTTTCCAGCAGTATTAGCTGGGGATTTAGTGCGATGTACCCTGCATTTTGTGATTAAAGGCTCATACTTGGCACAATTATTCCTTTGGTGGTCCTGAGTGGATTTAGACCGGGAGCCATCGGGGACCACCCCGGGGGTGGCGGGGGGAGGGGGTGCAAATTTGATTCCGCCGCGCATCACTTTGAGACCTATATCTCTCGGACTATAGGTACCAGGGAAAGAAGGATATCATTTTCGGATAATTCAGTAGTGACAAATTCATTTCTCAAAGAAAAAAATACCTATCCATAGAAAAAATATGAAATAATTGGTTAAATCCAAAAATTGTTGACATCTTTTTTTTACTTATACGTAGTTTACTTTTTAACCATAAGTGGTATCGGTATGATAAAAATATATTCTGAAAGCCACATTTACCTAAATTACAGATATATATTTTTTATTGGACTGCTTTTGTAAAATCTGAGTGAAAAAAATATAATTCATCGCACGGCAGACCGTGCGTATTACGTCCGTTACGAAGAGACGGGCATCGAGCCAAGTTAGATAAGTACTTATAAGATTATTTAGTTTCTGCGATAGGCCAGTGAGTTAAAAACAAGAAATACAATCATTATTATTATGATAACTATATTATTATTGTTTTTTCTATTTAATAAAAATAATTCATCATTCACACACCGTACCTAACTGATATTTGTGCTTACATACCTTAAATACCTAAGTATTAATTTGTCTGCAATCCCTACCACTTCGTTGAAAAAATAATAGTAAGTAGTTTAAATGATACGAGCACATACCTACCCATAATTACTTAATTGATAGAAGAAACTATTAAAACACTGAAAATAGGCTATTCTTTTGAATGCCCATTTTCAAATTTCTCATTTCATTTCAGGTGAAACAGGGGCAACATCCTCGCTCTTCGTGGCCCTATAAGTGAAAAATGTAAGGGCTATGACTTTACAAATTTGATATCAATTTAGATGATGAATTTGTACTTTTAGTTTTTAAATGTATGATTAACTTTTATCTTTTAACACTTTACTGACTACTTTGTATATAGGTATTACCTACTATCAATAACTTTTAATACGTTTTCGAACCTATTCGAATTATCGACTATTTCAATTATTAGGCTTCTATTTTGGTTATTTAACTTTTTGCTGACTATTTTAGTCAGTATGATGAGTAACTCTTAGTAGGTACCCATTTAAATTATTGTCTCTTTTAATTAATAAGCCTTTATTTTGTTTTGTAATAAGATTTTACAATAAAATAACTTTTAGTAGGTTCCAAAGTTTCTAAGATACTATTTTTTCAATCTAATAGCTAAATTCTTAACAACCTATGTATGCTAAGTAAAGATTAGAGCAGTAATTAGACTCACTACCTAATAATACAAATATTTTGCCACGTCCAAGAGCGGGTTTTAGCCACCAATTGGACAAGATGTAAATGTTATGAAATGTTATATACCTAATATATCCTATCTATACTTACTTAATATAAAACATACATTATAGTTTTTATCTAAGGCAGTCGCAATATCATGACAGCAGAGGTACTGGTGGTGTTTTCCAGTACCTTTGTGCCATACAGCTCCTCAAGCTTGATAATTGTTGTAATTTGCACTTCTGCTGCTGCTGGTCTGCGAAGTCAGTATCCACAGTCAGTAGCATAATTTTTGTCAAACCACGAGCGACATTGTCAGATACATGCACATCATGCGAGTGTCCACATCTTCGTGGTTACGTATCACGTAACCACGAAGAAGCGTACGCTTTGTATCACGTATGATATTGGTTATAATATTTGGTCCACCCATATTGCAAACGTCCTTGCCATTGTCAGTGCAAACAAATCTTAATTAAGGAATTGTTCATCATCAAATTGACCTAACCTATAGGTAGTTTCGTCGTAGCAGTGACCCGTGGTCTTTGAACCTTTCCTCTGTTAATATTCTTTATGATTTCGTTGTTATATGTCCCAAACCATATCTAATTTTGAAACCATGTAAGTTCTTTGCAAAGAAATGGTATACATACTAGTGTACCTATTCTCCAAAGTCTTCCTATGGCCAGAACTCAGCATGTGGACTAATGCAGATCCATCTAGAATTTTCAATGAGACTTGTGGGGCGTTTTGAATGGTTGCAGTGCCAAAAATACTGGTAATCGATTTTAGTAGGTCTGACCTTGTTCCAGACCGCAATTTATATGCTAGAAGACTGGCTTGGTTTTCTTGCGCCAAGAATGAATCGAGATCTTCCTGTGCTCACAGGTTGCAATATAAAGTTTGCTGAATAGACTGCAGTCATTCTCAAGGCCTCTTATCTTTGCTTTCGGTTTGCTCTCACAGTTTTTTTACGTGTTTTAATAACTTATATAATTATATTGTGTTTATTACTTGTTGTATAAGGAGAGATTACTGAGTTTGGTTGGATCCGGTAAACTTTTTTTAGAGTTTGTATGTAATCTTCCTATACAAATGTTATGTATTTAAGAGCAATAGCTTTATAAGATCAATAACTCTTTGCCGCTTTTTCTATCTTGAATACTGCATTTACAACTTCAGTACATAGAAGTCTGGAGACTGTTCGACAAAAGGATTTCCTGGAGTATTTATTGTAGCTACCGGTGATTGCAGGTCTAGAATAAAGTTCTTCCTTTTTGCGACAGTGTCAGAAAGATGGCTGCCGTATTCATCTGTTGCGCTGTTCTCCGTATCAAAATACAAAAAATCCGGCTCAAGACTATAAACGGTATCTATAAATTCAGGTCCAGTGAGAAGCCACTTAGTCAGGGTTTTCAGTCAAACCAATCAATTCTGTGATGTGTAAAATAATATTATGTTGTATAATGAAGAAGTAATCACAAACTATTTAGCGTAACGATGAATGTAAGTGTAAAAATAGGTCCTACCTACGTGTAAAAATAGGTCTCATTTTAATATGACATTCATTTGCTCATGTGCTTGGTCCAAAGCCATCCCCGTAAACTTGCGATAGCTTTTTCGATCCAAAATTTACAGATAGATTCGGTGTACACCGTTTCACCGCTTCGTAAGGGAGAGGACCGCGCAAGCGACCTCGAACTCGTAACCAATCGAGCAAGGCGTTGGCCTCTTGCGGGCATGTGGCGGAGCTTGACGGTGGATTGTTTTGTCCAAGTCTTCTGCGTTCACTTCACGGGAGAGAGAACGACTAATCGTTAAAACTTCCTGAGGTGACGGGTTCGCCCGTTGTAGTTGACAACTCTATATACTGAACTGAGTGGGTGGACCTTTTGGTCCACCCACTCAGTTCGGCGGGGGCACTGCTCGCTCAAAAGAGCGAGTAGTGCCTGCGCCGCCTAGAAGCTTGACGGACTTCTCAACGCATTATAACGTATGGTAAAATGCCCTTCTTATGTAATTAAGCAGGTATGGGAAGGTATGTACTTGTATATACTACCTACTATTATTTTTTGACGAAATCGTAGGGATTACAGAAAAATAATACTTACGTAAGTATGCACAAATAATCAGGTACGGTGTGTGAATGATGAAATATTTAATGAATGAATAATATAATTATTAAACTAATTATTATTATTGTACTTATTATTTTTAACTCACGAACTTATCACAGAAACTAAATAATCCTATAAGTACTTATCAAACTTCGCTCGATGCCCGTATCTACTTAGCAGGCGTAATACACCGGTCTGCCGTACGATGAATTATATTTTTTTACTCACTTTTTACCATGGCAGTCCAATAAAATATATACTGGTGTAATTAGGATAAGTGTGGCTTTCGGAATATATTTTTTGAATACTGATACCTGTTATGGTTAAAAAGTAAACTTTGAATATGTAAAATAAAGATGTGAATAATTTTTGGTTGTTACCAATTATTTCATATTTTTCTATGGACTGGTATTTTTTTTCTTCCAGAAATGAATTCGTTATCATTGAGTTACCCGAAAATGATATCCCACTTGCCCTAGTATCTATAGTCCGAGAGATAAAGGGCTCAAAGTGACGCGCGGCGGAATCAAACTTCCACCCCCTCCCCCCGCCCCCCGCGGGGTGGCCCCCGATGGCTCCCGGTCTAAATCCACTCAGGACCACCTAAGGAACAATTGTGCCAAGTATGAGCCTTAAATCACAAAATGCAGGGTTCCCATACAAACTGTTGCACTAAATCCCCAGCTATATATTGAAAACGATATTGAATATCGTCGGAGAAAGGCAACAGCCCTGAAACAGTCCAATTGAATATGATATAGAGCGGGTAGTCCATTCTTGCGTTTTGACATGGAACGTCAGACAGTTGTAGTAGGAGGCTACAATGTCACGCACCACAGGTGGGAAGTTGTACCAGCGGAGCGCAAAGTGGAGGAGACTGTGCCGAACTGACCCAAAGGCATTCTCTAGGTCGAGCCAGCATACATTGATTTGGCGTTCGTGCTGTCTCGCATCCTTAATGGCAGCAGCCAAGAGAGAATTGTGCTCGAGGCAGCCTGAGACGCCACGCATGAAGCCTTTTTGTACTGACACTCCAAGGTACTCGTTCCGGTGCATGAATTCGCTCATCCTCATGTGGACTATGCCAAAAAAGATTTTGGCCACAGTATCTGTCAGAGCAATGGGCCGAGCGTCCTTTGGTCCGGTGCAAACTGGGACCTTCGGAATTAAGATGACTGTCGCTCGGCCGAAATTCTGTGGGACTACACCGCTATTCCATATATGTCGGAAGATGGATCGTAAATATTGCAGAATACAATTTTTGCATATTTTCCGTATTTTGTGATAAAAACATCGAAATGATTTTATAGGCGAGTTTTTTCAGTTCACCAACTTTCTAATATTTATTCATTTGTTTTACGAGATAAGGTTATAATGTTTTATATTTCAAATTTCAATGCATCATTTTACAGTTATTCTTTTTATGATCCGTATAGTGGTTTACAAGTTATAGTCGTTTTTCTCAAGGTCGTCGACTTCACGCGCGAAACTGTCATGCGCATAAGTGATGGCTAAATTTTTACTTCGCGAGAGGAGGGGTTAAACAATATTTGTGATATTTTACCTACCGCTAGATGACGCAGCGCGCTCAACTTTTTTTTTTTTTTTCAATAAACATTTTTTTTATTTTTTTACCATACTGTTTTACCTGCTTAAAGAGTTCCGTTTAATTTAAAGTCATCCTGTATACATACATATACTATATACTAGCTGAATGCGACCCAGCATTGCCTTTTTAAATAATGTAATGCAAGTGGCCAGTTCTGCAAACTTTCAGTGCACCCCACGTATCGGTCATTAATAAAGTACTTGACCTAGATTCGTATGTCGCTATCAATCACTCTTAATGTCAGCGTTTGTGGTGATGACCTTCATTATTTCCCTGATTTAAAAATACACATCGACACTTGAAAGGCAAAATAGGATGTTACAATATTAATTTCCTGTCAAGTCGGCCGAGTCAGCCATGGATCCGAGTGTGTGGCGAGGAGGGACACTACTGAAATAAGGAGATTTTGGGGTTTACTTGTTAAATATCATTTTTTTATTAGATTTATCAAGGAAAATATGTGCAATTTTCTGTACATGTAGGGGAGGGGGGGGGGGGTTAGACTTTGATGTAAGCTTCAATATTAAAGTGCCCATATTCGTTTCTTTAACCCTAGAAACGTTTGTCAAAACGACAAGCATCTAATATTCAAAACGTCAAATGACAAGCATTTAAATAAATACCATGATCTCACAAATGCCGTCACCCGGAACGGCTTCCCTGTTCACCTTCACGCAGTGGAAGTTGGCGCACGTGGCCTGCCAGCTAAATCTCTGTTTCACCTTTTTAAAGATCTTGGTCTCTCCAAGGAATTAATCAACTCCTTCTTAGAAAAAATATCTAAAACTGCAATTTCCGCATCTCAAATTCAATTGCTTCAAAGGGGGGTGAGTGGGTGGTAAGGTGAACGCTCACATGTGGCAAGACAGCTGTCCTAAACCTACCACAGCCTGTCGTTAGTTCGGAATCCACCGCTCACCCCCCAGAAGTGTAATAATTGTATTATGATGGATGGAACTGACTTAGGTGGATGAATTCCACGGCAGCTCGGTTTGTATTTTAGTTGTTACCGTGAAAAGACTGAGCAGTTTGTTCCACGAGACCCGATTATTTCTGAATGTGACGAAACCAAATGCAATAGCTTTCTCTCTTGTCTTGTTTCTCATATCAGTAACTAGAATCAGTAACTTTGGATTAGAATAACTAGGTTAGAGTGGGACAAACTAGAATGTTCCAGAATATAGCAAGCGGGGTGGGGGAGGACGGAGTGGAACCCGAGAAACGCTGGGTGACATTCAGCTACTAGTAAACTATTTCCACAGCAAGAAATGTAATTTATATGTGATTATTGCAGTCATGCGTTTGCACACCGATCATGAGTACAACTGCAAAAGCACCTGGTGAATATGTTACAGAAGAATAAAGAAATGTTCATGTGTCGAATGTTAGTGGGTTTTGGAAGAAAATATCATTTAAACTAACATTTAACTGCCGTTTATCGGAAACTAAAGAAAAGTAATGCATGTGGCGAATGGGCTATGCTCTTGCTCAAGTAAATACGTTAAAAAGGAAGACTTCCTTTATAGGAAACTGAAGAAATTTGCATGTCGGCTATGTGCCAACACTTTATTGTTCCAATCAGAGTTAAAGTGCATGTATGATAGGGCAATATAGCTCATTTTAATTTGTCAGCTGGGCATGATTTTATTCAAACACATAAATATAGCTTATTGATATTATTTTGTTGTTGAACAAAAATAGTTTTATTAACAACCATGTATTTGCTTCACATTTTTAACTGCTGACAAAACGATGACAGTACGATGACAAATGTTTTTTTTCTAGGTAGTTTTGAGATAGATCATCTGACTGTAATCGAATTTGTTGAGTGACGTTTCCTAGTGTTTAAGATGACTACCTCTTTCAAACAGTGAAAAATTGGCATTTTGCAATCAATTGAAAGTGACTTAGTGTAGACAACGGCGGCTGCAATGTCACCGAAACGTCGAGTGCTACAAATTTCAGCGGTAAATTCGTTTCTATCTTATTTATAATGTCAAACAACAGCAATAGTCTTTGATTTTAAAGTAATAAAAATATTAATCTTGTAGATAATTTCTTAGTCTGTTTTACTATGATGCAAAATTTCAATATTTTGATTTTTTCTTAATAAAAATAAAAAAAAACTGGTTTATTAAAACCAATAAAGATATTATTTGTCAAGGGCGATTTCAGAATGTCAGCGCAAATAATTGTTTATAACTAAATGTAAGTAATGAGCAATGGAAATGTTAAACTTCTAATGAGCGAATTGACTGTTCTTAACCCCTCGCGTACCAGACGGCCCGAAACGTCCAGAATTGATATTTACCGTCGAACCCCAGACGGCCCGAAATGGCCAGGCGAGGCCGACCGCTAATTATGTTAGTACAACTTTGACTAATAATTATGAATAATCTTTATTGCTTTACATAACGACGTTACAAATATCTAATAGCAAATTTCAATAGGAACATAAAACAGGTCTTTTTTAGACGATCGGTGTGACAGTTTCGGAGTAATCGTTTTTTTCTGAAACGCCATCTTTTTTTTGAGACTCGCGAATTTCTTACGGGCCGTAAGGCACACATTAAAATTCAAACCGCGGGCCTCGAGGGGTTAACCCAGTTGTTACTAAAACTTTTTTGTTATCTCGTATCACAGTAGTTTTTTAGTATTATTACCTTGATGCATAAAGTAAACATGGAAAAATACCAAAAAAAAACTGAGTTTTCAGGAAAGCTCAGAAAGTGCGGATCGTTTTAACAGTCAGTAGTAATAGGCAGGTAGGTTAACGCTCATATGATAACGCTCATATGACTACTACTTTATTGATTGTATCCTATTTTAAATTAAAGAAATACAGTTATTACTATGAAAAAGGCTTTATTATCTATCTATCTATATCTATATATATATAATCTTTATCTATCTAGGTCATAAATTTATAAAAAACGTGCATAAAATAAATTTTAATCACAAGCTTATTTGTAAACACTTACCGTTTTGAAGACATAGTGAAAGTTAATTACCGTAATACGAATTAAAATAGAAAAGCACTTCAAAATTATGATCATAATATAATTATCTATGCACCGAAACACTGTCAAACGATCACGCGGCGATTGGTAAACAATAAGCAAAAGTTATCTGCCTGTTAATATTTTTAAATTGAGGGTATTCCCCATACTTTTTTTGATCGGTCGTTTTAAATGGGTTAAGCTGACTGAATGAAAACATGAAAAATATGTCTTTTTTTGGTCTTAAAAGTCTAAAAAGCTAAAAATGTACTCAGACTGCGATGGCTCATTACACATGAAAAATTTGCTGATTCCAGTGGTATATTATACACTTAGCTTATAAACAATTATTTGGGGCGTACATACCATTATTTTGAAATTGTGCATGACACTGAAAGAAAAAATGCAAATTACAAAAAGGGGATGACTTCAGATTTTATTGCACGCAGGAGTCACTTAAAATTGATTAGAAAATGTAAATTTTTCACTGTTTAAGAGAGTTAGTCGCCTTAAGAGATAAGGCCAATGTCTCGATTCTCCCTTTCTATAGGTTAGTTTCTCTTTAGTCTGTAAACCACATTGGATTGACTAAGCAGCTCAGCTGTGAGGGGATTTTGATGGGATGCCAATCATTCAGCATGTTGGGTATTGTATTGCTCAGTTTCTGTGGCAATAGTGGGGACTTTCAGGTAGTTAAGATTTTCATAATTTCTTCTAAACCTCGGTGCATTCGCAATATCCCATAGAATACCATTCTGCAAGCGTTGCAGAGAGAGTATCTTACTTTTGTTTGTTACGCCCCACAGTTGAATGCTGTACAACCAAATAGGTACAGAGTTGTATATGAGGGGTTTGTACTTGACTCATAGAACGGAGTTTCTTACGTAAGCCAATACAGATTACGGTATTAGAACTTCACCTCATTCTTCTTGTGTTTATTGTGTTTTCCAGATCAGGCGTCTGTCCAAATAAAATCCAAGATGACACATTCTGTGTGATGTAGGGTAACATCTCCAAACCTCCCTGGTAGACAGATTTTTCTCCTAAAAGTAAATGTAATGTGATAAGCCTAAAGGTACAATTCTGAACATTCAACGTAGACTGCATTCGCAAACTGCAAAGCGGATGTCGCCTGCTGTCGTATCAATGTTGGACATAGCGACAGCCCGAGCTTGCAGTCAGTCTATGTCGGATGTGTTTAGTGATTCCGATATGATTTTGAATCTTTTGTTAGAAGATGAAGACGATGATGAATTTATATTGCTATATGCCAGAAAAAGAAGAAAGCTCTCAGTCACTTTATTTAAAAATAGACCACATGAAGGAAGTTATTCAGTGCTGATTAAAAATCATTTGTGAAGTGACGAAAAAATATTTAGAAGTTATTGTCGTTTAAATAAAAGACAAATTGATTTCATACTCAGTTTTATTTTGGACGATATTAAACCGGTATTTGATATTTAGCCACAATATTTATCAATTTTTCCTTGTCGGCGCCCGAATAACTCATTTTATTACAAAAATCACGAGTTATTACTATATAGTTCGGCGACACTACTGGTATGCCATTTTCGGATTTATTTTTCTTAAATTTAGTTTTCCACATTTTCCCTTAAAAAAAGGGGTGGCGCCATTACTAAAGTTCTTTCATAAATTCCCGTTATACCATTTGTCAGTTTCGTCCCATAGCCATTGAAGTTTGTTGATTGTTGTCCTTGGACTACCATCAGTAGCGATATCGTCAGCATAGGTAACAGCAGGTACATTTTCTATGGTAGTAACAATTTGATTTGAAGTAAAAATATTGTACAGGACAGTCCCAAGAACTAAACCCTGGGAAACTCCAGCCTCTATATTTCGAAGTGTGGATCTTTCCTTACCCTACTTTACATGAAAAAATGATTTTATAGATGTTTTTTCTTGCTAACCAAATATTTAAATAGTGATTTTCTTTTTGAACAGGTCATGCCACACGACCACTCCAAGAAGATCGCTAAGTTTCACTACGCAGACGAGAAGTTGTTAAAGCAGGCAATCAGCGTGGCGGTCGAGGCTCAACAGAAATGGGATCGGACCACATTAAAGGAACGGCTCGATATTTGGGAACGAGGCGCTAAGCTCATGGCCGCCGATTATCGTCAGAAGTTAAACGCCGCTACAATGCTTGGACAATCCAAAACGGTAATTTCTATAATTTAATATCCACCAAACCTCTTCTACTACAGTTAAACCTGGGGGGTCGCTGGATATCAGAAAAAAAAATATTACAAAATCTTTATTTATATATAATATGTAAACATATTTATTATGTGTTTTGCTATTCCTTTTACTAAATTTTATGTTGATCTAAGAAGGAAAGAGTTGGTTGACTGGAAGATATTGTAATAGTAGCAATAAGTCCGCCATTGTACCGTGTTTTTATTGTGCAATAAAGAGATTTTCATTTATTCATTCATTCAGTTAGGTACAGCTTCAAAAGTGAAAAACAGTTAAAAATTAAAGTATTTTTGCCATTGTTTTTACAAAAACTTTAATTTATTGGATGCTTACAGTTACAGCTGTGTCAGAAAAAACAGTCTAAGGGGCGTTGTGTGAGAGATAAAAAAAAAATTACAAAAAAGGGGGCCGCGATCTAAAAAATGTTGAAAAAAACGATATAGAGCATGCACAAAATTTAAAGATACAAGATATAAAAGTAAAACTGTTTTGTTTCTCTTGTAAAGTAGCTAAAAACTGGATGCTAGGTTCTTTAGGTATTCCATGCCTCGTATTATATCTGTTGGCAGTTTTTCAACCCCCGATATTAAACTGATAGTCTGTTTTTTTGTTGTTTGAATGTCATTCGAAGGCATCTCATTGACGTGCTTTTAAATCTCATTATTTACCAAAAATTTACACTTTGCCCGTGTGGTCTTCATTTGTAAACTGAATACTCACTTCTCTTACAGGTGATCCAGGCAGAAATCGATTCGGCGTGCGAGCTCATCGATTTCATCCGTTTTAATTCCTACTTCCTCAAAGAAAACGCTAAGTTTCAGCCGATATCTGAAGACCCTAAAGTCGTGAGAAATTCGCTGCGTTTCCGTGGCATCGACGGTTTCATCGCCGCAGTCGCCCCGTTTAATTTCACGGCGATTGGTGGTAATCTCGCTTATACACCGGCCCTCGCCGGAAACGCTGTTTTATGGAAGCCATCCGACACAGCTGTTTTATCAAACTGGGAAATATTTAAGATCATGCGCGAAGCGGGCGTACCGCCGGGCGTCGTCAACTTCGTACCCGCCGACGGCCCAGTTTTTGGCGACACGATTACCGCATCGCCGCACCTCGCTGGAATAAACTTCACGGGTTCCGTGCCGACGTTCCAGCGTCTGTGGAAACAGGTCGGGGGCGGCATCGACAAGTACAGGAATTTCCCGCGCCTGATCGGCGAGTGCGGCGGTAAAAACTACCATTTCGTGCACCCGTCGGCGGACGTCCAATCGGTCGTCACCGGAACGATACGCTCAGCTTTCGAATACTGCGGGCAGAAGTGCTCGGCCTGCTCCCGCATGTACGTTTCAAAGTCGCTGTGGAACGACGTGCGCGACGGTCTCGTAAAAGTGCACGACACGCTCAAAATCACCGATCCGATGGATTTCACCGCGTTCGCCGCCGCAGTCATCGACGAACGCGCGTTCAACCGTATCAAATCGTACATCGATCACGGGAAGAAAAACGCGACGATCGTCGCCGGCGGGCAGTACGACAACTCGAAAGGATACTTCGTGCAGCCGACGATCATACAAGTGAACGACCCGCGCGACAAGCTGATGACCGAAGAGATATTCGGCCCGGTCTTGTCCGTGTACGTATACGACGACAATAAAATTGACGACATGCTCGATTGCGTGTTGAATAGTACGCCGTTTGCGCTGACGGGAGCGATCTTTGCGCAAGACGACGCCTTCGTGAAACGAGCTTACGAGGAGCTGAAAATGTCCGCTGGAAACTTTTACGTCAACGACAAATCGACCGGGTCGGTGGTCGGTCAACAGCCGTTCGGCGGCGGTCGAATGTCAGGGACGAACGACAAAGCGGGCGGTCCGCATTACGTCGCAAGATGGACGACTCCGCAAGCTACGAAGCAGTGTTTCGTTCCTTTGACCGAAGTCGACTACCCGTATATGCGAGTTTGAAATACCTGCGAATAAAGCCAGTAACCTGTGATTCATAAATGGCAATTGTAATATGGGATGAGTGGAATAAATTATTTAATTTATCTTAAAATGTAAACTGAAATCCTATTTCTTAACAGGGGGGGGGGGGGGGTGTGGCCGATTGCTTGGCCTGGTTCTTCGTTAAGGACCTCGTAGTAGCATCAGCTACTATCCCCAGCGAGCGAACAGTATTTACTTTGCCTGGCGATGGTTTCCCCAATATCAATAGGATTTCGATCATTCTGAAAAAAATATTTTAAATTATCCCAAGATTGAAACCTTTCGGCTCATTCTGTATATAAAAATAAAAGAACTAATCAATTGTCCCATATAGTTAGTTGTCGTATGTTGTTAGTTACCGTTTCAGAACCTCGCGTCTTTATTTTATCATCCTATATTTTGAAGACGTTTGGACGTCTGCTAGAGGTCGTTTTACGTTGCATTTCGAGTTCCGAGCGCGAAACTCAAAATTCTTTAAATAGATAAATATTAATATATTAGAAGACAAAAAAGTGTTATCATTAGCGGAAAATGCATACCTAATGCGAATTGTACAATAATTAAAATAATGATTAATAAGATGAAAATGGAACGTCGATGAGTGAGGAATATTTTAACTTTTAGATATATTTGTTATTTTAAAATGCGAAATTTGGTAGAGAATGTTTACAAGCAAATAAAGATATCAGTTATGTGCTGTCGTTGTTTAAATTTTTTCTTCGTCATGAGACCTCCAAATTTTAGTTTATAAAGATCTTCAAGTTTATAAAGATCTGCATATGTGAAATATATTCTTGGGTATGGCTATCAGCTGTGAAGCCCCTACTTATGCAAAGATGTAGATATCCTGGCGGCTTATTCTTGAAAAATTTAGCATGCTAAATTTGTCTATGGTCTATTTGATTTACGTGGGCCATAGACAAATTTAGCATGCTAAATTTTTCAAGAATAGGCCCCCTGGAAAAGGTGCAGCAAAGTGCTATCAAAATGACAGTGAGCCTGAAAAATACAAATTATGAAGATTGCTTAAAATAATATGTACTGACTACTCTCAAACAAAGAAGACAAAGAGCGGACCTGATTGAGACAAATAAAATTCTCACAAATTATTACGATATACCTGAGCTAAAGAATATTTACAAATTTAACGTCAACACAAATCTTCGAGGTAAAAAACAGGCTCGATTTGTACCTAAAATCTTGTTAATGTTGTTTATGACTAACTTTACAAGATCTGATCTGGACGTATCAGCAAAGATGCCTGTCCAGAATAAATAATAATAAAAATTTATGTTTTTCATGCTCTTCTCTTCATTCTTGAAATTAACTCGTATGGTGTCCACGTTAACTGCAATATTACTATGATAGGTAATCCATGTATGGCAAGTACTTATCCTTGTCATGTAAGCCTAAAAATGCACTTGCGTCAGAAAACTTCCAAGCTAAGCTAAGCAGGAATCGGACTCCTCACGGGCCACTGTAAGGCAGGGATCGGCAACCAGTGACCCGCAAAGCGTTTTGATGCGGCCCGCTAGATTCTCGCCGCCTCGCCGCAACGCTCTTGTCGAGCGATATCACACACAACAGAGTTAAAGGGAGCGATTATTTTCCAAAATGTAAAAAAGCGGGAAAAGAAGCTGGAGTAAGTATTATTTGGCAAAATTTTAAACAATAATACAACTTCAAATTGAGATTGAAACTGTCCTGCTGATTTCAAAAAGATCTTACTTAAAATGGATGTTTTTAAAATCTCAGTGGATATCAATAATATACCGAGCGATTTGCAAATCAACATGATGGATTAAAGTGATACCCCACTTAAAATGGCTTTTAGGGAAAACGGATTCTATAGGAGTTTGCCTTCTAAAAACTGCAAGGAATTAAAAAGGTTTGCTCAGCAAATAATTACTATGTTTAGTAGTACAAATATCTGTGAGCAAACACTTTTCGGTATTTACATGCAATACTACAAATTTATACTTCAAAAATGCAGCCACAAAAATATGCGGCTGTGGTAGGTTTAGGACAGCTGTCTTGCCACATGTGAGCGTCACCTTACCACCCATTCACTCCCCCTGAGATGCGGAAATCACGGTTTTAGATCACTTTTCTAGGAAAGAGTTATTTTTCTGGATAGACCAAGATCTTTAAAGAGGTAAAACAGAGATTTGGCTGGCAGGCCCCGAGCCCCAACTTCCACCGCGTGAAGGTGAACAGTGAAGCCGTTCCGGGTGACAGCATTTGCGAGATCATGGTATTTATTTAATTTGTACTCGTGGTCGCTATTGAAAATTGTCATCTTTGTCGTTCCTTTGATTGATTAGACTGGACTTGAATGGTATATGCCCGATGGCACGTCCATAATCATGGGTGCTGGCCCATTATTATGCTAACAAGTCTTGAGCACTCTCTTCTTCAATCTACGGAAAGCCTGGTTTTTCATCAGATTTGAAGCTATTTGATTTGGGTGATACCGTTTTAATAAGATCTCTTTTGGTAAGATACCGTTTTATTTTCAATTTCCTCCTTCACTGTTGAGATTTTTAAGTCGTGATGTAGACGGTCGTTTGTGACTTACCTACTCTTGGTGCATCAACTATAATTCTCAGCATCTTGTTTTGGAATCGCTGAAGGATCTCTAAATTGAAACTGGCTGCTGTGCACCGCAGCTGTAATCCGTAGATCCAAATGGACTTAAAATTGCCATTTTATTTTCTAGCGAGCTGTGATGCGGCCTATCGATCAGTACAGTTTCCTGAGCTGATGAATATATGCCTTCTCCGTGTAAGGGGTCAGTCCAGGTACAGTCCGAGGTATTTAGCATCATCCTCTTGCTGTATTTGAATGTTGTTTAACTTTACCGGTGGACATGTTTCTGTTCTCGTGGTGAAGATCACTGGCATTGATTTGGTCTCATTCGCTTTGATCGCCAATTCTTTAGCCAGATTGAAATCTTATCGAGACTCAGGATGTTCATGTATGGCTGGTGCAGCTGTATCATCCGCGATTTGCCCATCTCAACATTTTCGGTTGATGGAAGGTCTGAAGTATACATATGCACTGTAGGACCCATCACAGTTCCCTGGGGTACTCCGGCATAGACTTGATGCAGGGTAGTGCGTTTAGTGAGGGACTGTGTAACAAACTAAGAAAACGGGGAAACTAAGCAAGGCACGATAGATCCGCATAGGTCGCTGTCACTCGGGCTCAAAAGCCCAGAATCCACAGCGCATTAAGTAGTATGCTATATGCTAATACGTGAAATGGTGCTAAGGATAAAGGTTCGGTCGCGAGATGTGAATTTTCAATTTGAAACCCTGAAGTCTGTCAATTAGCACTAATTAAAAGCTAATTAACATGTTTAAACTGATGATAATGACAATGATCACCTTTTGTGCATCTGCAGGAGAGGTTTAACTGCCCTTACCTTTGGGTACCTATTATTCAAAAATTAGATTTTCCGTTTTCAGATATATATTGTTGGATGTTTAAATTATTAAATGTTATAATAATTACTGAAATGGATGTTTAAATTATTTATTGTACCAATCGCACTTCTTGCTGGAGTGAACCTTTTTCAATAATTTATAATTTTTTTTTTTTTTCATAGAAGTCAAAGTCGAAGTTTGACTAACAAGCTAAGTTTCATTAAAAAAACATCTATGATTAGAAGATCTGAATCTCGATGTTTTTCTCTCGATATTTTGCACTCATCATGCGATGTGGGTAGGCGAGTTGGCGTCGCGTCACGACAGTCTGGCGGATGCCTACGCCGCGCGCGCCGCACAACACCATACACTTGTTCGCGCCACAGTATACGGTATACTGTGTTCGCGCATCTCTGGCATCGCTAAAACCCAACCGGGACAAAATCTCAAACCAGCCGGGACACCGGGACCAATGTCTGAAACCGGGACAATCCCGCTTAAACCGGGACATATGGTAAGCCTACATATATGGCAATTTTTCTTCTTCATGTATTAGTTTGGAAGCCAGCAACAAAAGTGCTACTAATACACCGACTATTTTCCTTTTAAAATTCAAATTCTAATTTATAAATACATTTTTTTATATTGGGTTTTTTAATTCATTAATATATAGGTATATTTTTATTTCTTTTAAATTTCTTTTATTTGTTTATTTTATTTTTATTGTTTTCTTATGCTTCATTGACCGATGCTTTCTCGATGCTTCATTGACTGATGTGTGACATGTATGGAGCAATGCTGACGCCACAAGTTCGATTATGAAGCAGTCTGACCATTTGTTTCGAGTTCTTTATTACATCCACTGTCTACTGCTGAATTTTCAGCGTTTACAAAAACCTTTGAGGGTAAAATACTGTCTGATCTGAAAGCATCAGCTTCTACAAAACTCTTGCACTTTTTTGTCGCTGGCTCTTGGCTATATCCACCGAGCCAGAAATGGGTCTCATCGCTTAAGGAAATTCTGTTGCAAAAATCACCATTTCACCATTTATGAAAAACAATTTAACAATTTTAACATGAAATTTCGAATTTCCATATTGTAAAATGAAACGTTCAGCTAAATAAATGAATTAAGTTTTAAAAACATGTAATATCACTGGACGCCAGAGATGCTGAAATTTTATTTAAATGCCTTTCAGCTCCAGACCCAAGTAACCATGCTCGTTGGAGCTATGCCGAGGATAGTTCATGTCCCCTTTGTAGCAATAGCCCTTGCAAGCTAGACATATTCTAGCTGGCTGCAAGGTGGCCTTAGATCAAGGACGATACAATTACCGTCACAACAAAGTCCTTGCTGTTACTTGCAAGGTAATTAGCCTCTTAATGGCTCGTGCCAACAAGGGGTTTGACAGTAATGTTCCTATAGCGATTCCGCAATGAGCGAATGCCTCTTCGGTATACTCGTTGCGTCTGCGTCGTTGTCCTCCAAACCTCCAATACAGTTCGTGCGGGATGGCTCTAAAGGCAAAAAACATTTCAATACAAAACCTTTCTCAATAATCAAGAAAGCTTCAGATTGGATTCTGGAGGTCGATCCAGCCTCTAAGCAGTATGAATTCCCTGAAAGTCTCGGATGCACAGCCCTCCGTCCAGATATAACTTTACTTATTGTAGAATTAACTGTTCCATGGTTATCAAATATCCCCAAAAGACCTTGAGTACAAATTAAATTAAAATACTAATGTTCAATATTACCCTTTGGTATTTCTATTTAATTTAAATCTATAATTTATATTTTCCCGGATCACATATCGATTATGCGCTATCTGTTGGAATTGGAGCGTACTAACACGCTCGACCAATAAGTCAGCGCTCTGTCTGCGGGAGAGCGACGTCGCGGACGTCAGTAACACGCCAGCACCCACCGGCTACGATCGAGCGCACCACGACCGCGTCCCATACCCGGACAATTACCGTTTCGACTGCGGATTCTGGGCTAAACGACTTCGAAAGTGCCCTTACGAGCTTCGGTAGCTCAACCCTTCGCTTCGCGCCGTGAGCCAGTGAACGGGGATTGCATACAACATTCAAGCAGGCGATACACGCAGACGCACCGCCCTTGTGACATTCGCGAGTGCAGACTTCGAACCCCAAAAACTAGTGTCGTCCTCCGTTGGCCGCCGAGGACGCCTATATACACTAGGACGATACACTTCCAGACCCCAGTAACCTCGCTCGTTGGAGCTTTGCCGAGGATAGTTCTTGTCCCCTCTGTAGCAATACCCCTTGCACAGCTAGACACATTCTAGCTGGCTGCAAGGTGGCCTTAGATCAAGGACGGTACACTTACCGCCATGACAAAGTTCTCGCTGTTATTCGCGAGGTAATTAGTCTCTCAGTGGCTCGTGCCAACAAGGGTTTGACAGTATCCTCCAAACCCCCAATACAGTTTGTGCGGGATGGCTCTAAAGGCAAAAAACATTTAACTACAAAACCTTTCTCAATAATCGAGAAAGCTACAGATTGGATTCTGGAGGTTGATTCGGTCTCTAAGCAGTATAAATTCCCTGAAAGTCTCGGATGCACAGCCCTCCGTCCAGATATAACTCTTTACTCTCTATCTCGGAAGGTGGCTCTTATCGTAGAATTAACTGTTCCATGGGAATCAAATATCCCAAAAGACCACGAGTACAAATTAAATAAATACCATGATCTTGCAAATGCCGTAACCCGGAACGGCTTCACTGTTCACCTTCACGCGGTGGAAGTTGGCGCTCGTGGCCTGCCAGCTAAATCTCTATTTCACCTCTTTAAAGATCTTGGCCTTTCCAGAAAAATAATCAACTCTTTCTTAGAAAAATTATCTAAAACTGCGATTTGCGCATCTCAAATTCTATGGCTTCGAAGGGGGAGTGAATGGGTGGCAAGGTGAACGCTCACATGTGGCAAGACAGCTGTCCTAAACCTACCACAGCCGGTTCGTAAGTCCGGAATCCACTGCTCACCCCCCAGAAGTGTAAAAAAAATAGTATTATGATGGGCCATTTATTTATTATATCGATGACCACTTTTCAATTCCAATTTCAATATTTCCTACGCTCCCACTGTCTTCTTAATTGATCCGTAGTCACCCACTTCATATCCTCGTCAGATGGTAAAATTACGAGGCGAGATATCGCACAACTAAAATACATGGGTTTGACGCTTCTTTGAATGCCTATGTCTTTAAATGCTTATTTATTGAGGCCGAATAAAAATTATTGCAGATTCAGAATCAGCGTGGTGAATATAGTCGGGTGACGTTAAAAAATCAACAATGTAGAACAGGTTCCTATAATGCATTAATAACTTGTTTTTGTATCATCTGATGTGCTGGCGGGGTGAATATTAGTTATGTGTTGTTTTTCCGGATTGAATATTTCCACACACACATGCAGTGGCGTAACTAACTTCCAGACCCAAGTAAATAGCCGGTGTGGCGTCACTGTAGTTTGGGGTCCAAAATGGAACTTCAGTCTACGATCGACGTTCAACCAAACTCTGCTGAATCTAAGGAAGCGGATAAAATGGATGTCTCAAAACTGATCGATAATTTTGCAGAGTGCTAAACTAGGAAAAAAAACCACTCTAGAAATGTACATAGATATGAAAAATTGGTATAATATTAGGCCCGATTGCGTTTCTTTGTGAACTAAAACTAAAAATAGTCCAAGCGAACGATTATGAAACGAACGATCGTCGATAAATACTACCTGCCGAACTTATACTCGTCCGAATAAATTCGAGCATATTTCGTGCTGTGTAAGATTTGACCTTGGCGGGTAGTTTTAATGCGAAAAACTGGTCAACTCACACTGCGCTCTAGCGTATTGCCCTGTCTCGTTCACACGGACCAATTTCCGATTTTAGTTCATGAAGAAACGCAATCAAGCTCACTATGTGTGTCTTTTTAAGACTTTTCCACTTGGTAGTTCTACTTAAAGTAATAAAAACTGACTGGTTTTTCTTTTTCACCAGCATTCAAAGGTTGAGAAATATAATCCAGTAATTAAACAGTAAGGCATGACGCCTTATTAATATACAATTCTTTTTTCCGGACCCATTTAGAATTCAACCGCAACATTGTTTTTATGTGATCCCGTGTGTCCCGCTGAAGTTTTCGGGAACTTGTTGAGCTCTAAATAAAACGCCAATTTGTAATGTAGCTACAATATACATATGTAATGTAGCTAGATATACAGTAATTACATCCTATATGTCATAATAAATGTAAATACGTGGGGGGGGGGGGCGGGGGCTTTCGTTCAATTTTGCACTGGGTCCCATTTTTTATTTACATACCTACGCCACTGCACACATGGTATGTATGTATGTACGTAACTTTGAAACTTTAATGTCTTAAAATGTTACTAATTTCAAGTGTCCATGTAGGTACATTTTTTTTAGATTTAGCATTAAAATAATCGAATCTATTAGTGCGTATTTTTTTAATTTTTATGAAAGGTTCCGATAATGCATATAATTCCGAAAAGCTTCCGATAATACATAAAAACCGTATTAAATGACCCCGAAAATGAATATTCCCTTTTCCTCAAGAAAAATGCGATATCAACAAACGAATCGAATCATAACATAACCTCCAATGTTTTCGGATTCATTATTTTTTTAGAGGACTTACCGCGGTAGCTGTCGTTCGTTAACAACTGCGAAACGTATCCATGCATTCAAATACAAATGTCGAGCAAATTAAAAAATATAAAACAAAAATACTCGAATCGCAGTCGTCAAATTTAAATACGAAACGGCCTATTTGGGCCTATTCAGCGGCCAAAATTGCGGGCGACGTTATGGCCATTTATTTTATTTTATTGGGGTAATTTTTAGATTAAAAATTTTACCCAAATAGTATTTTCGTTACGAAATTCGTTGCATTTGTTTAGATAAATATCTAAGAAATGTAAGAAAGGCCTATTAATAAAAATACATGTCTATAAAAAAATAGGCTCTCGCCTCTCACTGAAGAAGTAAGGATGGCATCACACTCAAAGCTAATTTAATAATGATCACTCACACTGCCTTACACGACGCCTTTATCGGGAGCTTATATGTATATAGGGATATAATAATGATATAGCAAAGATGTTTACAGAGTCGGAAGCTGTGTGATGTGACATTAACCACGACATTAACCCATTTTAGACAGCACATATTTTTGGAGGCCATCCCCAGAATCCAATATTTTTTTTGATTCTGGGGATGGTCCATTTTTGATTAAAAAAACATGTTTGCAATAGACATCATGTCGCTTTGTAACTTCCTTTGTACACATAAGATGATTGCACGCCGTGTGTGCAGGTATCTCCTCTCACCCGGCGGGATATAATTTATATGATTTAATAGTGTATTTAAATGTTTATATACATCATAATAGATAATTGTATTGTGAATTTATTATTAATTGTTAATTCATTGAGAAGATCTTTCAATAATAATTGGTATCCATATCATCGTAAACATTCAGGCTAAGATATCTAAAGTATCACGCTTATTGACGTCAGGTCAAATCCACATTCTCGTCTTTTTTCTTCGTTTTAAATTTTCATTTAAAATAATATAAGCCGCTGCAACACGCATGATTTCATCGGCCATTGTTGCCCGATTGTGTAGCCCGTTTATGAGTCAAAATGATGGGCCATACTTTTGCAGACCTATTGCCGAGAATGACCTTGCTATATATTTTTCAGCCATATGCCGCAATTAAATTTTGCAGTAATGGCCGGGTTATAGTTGCTAATATTGCAGCCACATATTGTCGTAAAAGTATAGCCCGTTTAGGAGCACCATTGGAAGCACCCTAAGTCTTACTATCTTATAGGGCGTTTACACTCTCGCGCGAGGCGCGAGGCGAGACGCAAAACCATATCAGTAAACAAATGGAACAGGGGCAAAGCTTCTAACGAGCGTACAAAATGTTTACCTACTTGCTAGAAGCTTTGTCTCTGTTCCGTTTGTTTACTACGTGGTTTTGCGTCTCGCCTCGCGCCTCGCGCGAGAGTGTAAACACCCCATGAGGGTAACAACATAGAGAACGGGAGTGCGAAGGCGGGCTGTGATGGGCCGTTTACACTCTCGCGCGAGGCGCGAGGCGAGACGCAAAACCATGTGCGTAAACAAACAGAACAGAGGCAAAGCTTCTAGCAAGTAGGTAAACATTTTGTACGCTCGTTAGAAGCTTTGCCTCTGTTCCATTTGTTTACTGATATGGTTTTGCGTCTCGCCTCGCGCCTCGCGCGAGAGTGTAAACGGCCTATGAGTGATTGCGTTCACCGAA
Source organism: Micropterix aruncella (assembly GCA_944548615.1). Taxonomy (NCBI): domain Eukaryota; kingdom Metazoa; phylum Arthropoda; class Insecta; order Lepidoptera; family Micropterigidae; genus Micropterix; species Micropterix aruncella. The sequence continues at coordinate 14,393,675 of OX155973.1, forward strand.
TAGAAAGAGATAGAGGCATGTGGGGCCCTCCTCTATCCTTGTCTAGTTGCGCATGCGTATCTTATAGACTTATGTCGTTGCACTGATCATTGTCGTTGAAGCGTTGCCGTAGTGATATAAAATACGTGTCTCCGTACATGCGCGACTAGACAAGGATGGAGGGGTTTAATTTGCTGCTTTCTCTATTCTGCTGACGCGTTCTCAGGCTGGTCACGGGGTCTAGTAGTTATATGGCAATTCTTACTATTCTCACATCCTTGTCTAGTTGCAATATAAATATTTTTTTCCAAAACGTGAGTCTACTCTTTCTGGCTACTAGACTGTGTTATGGTATTTCCACGTCGAAAAGACTAATGTGACGCCGACTTTATGTTCGTCAACAATCTATGAAAACATCTAGAACAGAATCGAATTTCGACGAACCGCCCAACGCTTTTTTTGACAGCTCGTAAAAATATTTTGCTTGGTGCCTGTCGTACGTTTCCTGCAAACTTTTCAGCTATAGACGTTTAAAGTCGCACATTGCATATTTAAAAATGTCGAATTGGGTGGGTTTAATCGTGTCCGGAAGGCTGGTGAGTAAATCTCCGCGTGTCAGGGTCTATAGCTTTTTTGGGGTTATAGCCTAAAAATGGTTTTCAGGTTCAGACTGATTTTAGCCGAGTTACTGAAAATCAGTTCCTAACGACGATTACAGAGGCGGATTCTATAAACCACATAGTCGTATTCTTAACGGGGGCCGTGCCCCTGCCTGATCGCACTGTTGGAATGGGTAAGAACCTACATTGTTTTTATACATCTAAGGGATTATCCACTTCACTTCATCCCCTTGTCCCCACCAAAGTACGTAATATATTAGATATTGCTACCTCGCCTATTTAAAAGACAGGATATAACTACTAAATTCGATCATTTTAATGCTAAGTCTAAAAGAAAATCGCGCCGTTTTTTTTAGGTAGGTATTATTGCTGTATAGGAATCTCTTCTAGATTGTTGATTTTTTAACGTCATCAGACTATTCACCACGCTGATTCCGAATCTGCAATAATATTTATTCGTTCTCAATAAATAAGCTAGATATAGACATTCAAAAAAGCGCCAAACTCATAAATTTCGTGTAAGTTTTTATTTTATTTTAAATAATACATAAACACCTATTTGGCGGTAGGCTAGATTAGTTTTTTTTAAACAACCTTAAAAACTGACTTTAAAAAACTTTTTTTGTATGTAAGTTTGATCTTGAAAATTTACGCGTCCGAAGCTTTTTTCTTTCACATTTAGCATTACAATGTTCGAATCTAGTAGTATTTCTTTATTTTTTCGATTTCTGAGAAAGGTTCCTATACTGCAATAATTCCTTTTTTTAATGTTAAAATTATTTTTTATGATGGTTTAAATAAAACTAAACTTACCTACTAACAAATAGGCGTTTATGAATTGTTTAAAAAAAACTAAGTCATCCTAAGGAAGTGCAGGTGTTTGACAATTCTTTAAATGCCTATATCTATCATATTTATTGAGTCCAACAAAGATAATTGCAGTTTCGGAATCAGCGTTGTGAATACAGTTGGGTGATGTTAAAAAATCAAAAATGTAGAACTGGTAGCAATACCTATAGTGATAGGTTAAGTTAATTTTTTAAAGAAAACAATCTTAAAACAATGTTATTTATGAAGTGCGCGGGTCTGAGGCTTTTTTCTATCACATTTAGCATTACAATGATCGTATCTAGTAGTGGTTCCTATAATGCATAAAACACCCTAGGTTCCAAAAAACATTACTAGATTCGATTATTTTAATGCTAATTCTGATAGGAAATAACCTCGGAAACGCAATATTTCGAGACAAAAAATAACAAATTTACATACAATAACAAAATTACCACCATGTTTAACATGGTTTTAAAAAAAACTATCCTACCACTGTTTGAATGAATTGTTTAAAAAAAAAAAAACTACCGAAATGTTTGTGTTTGACGCTTCTTTAAATGTTTATATCTCACTTATTTATTGAGGCGAATAAAGATTATTGCAGTTATAGAATCAGTATGGTGAATATAGTCGGGTGACGTTAAAAAATCAACAGTGTAGAGGTTACTATATGCTGCTGCATATAGTAATGATGGTAATGATGGTTAATGAAGGTGGTAATGAGGTTAAAACATCAACAGTAAAGACAGGTTCCTATTATACATTAATACCTTGATATACAGTGTTTTGTGGTAATAGAGTTTAAAACGAATCTACGATGTCTTTTCCATGTATCTGCTTCAAAACTGACAGAGAGAGACCTTATCTTATCTTGTATAATAAATTCAAAAATAGACCTATAAAATGATGCTTAGCTTAGTGCTTCCAATCTCGAAATACCGAGATCCCGCATGATTTCATCAGTCAGATTGGAGTGCGAGATCCCATGGGATTAGCAAGATTGAAAATTATTCCACCAAAAAGTGTGATTTGAAGGGAAATTAAGCAGTTAATCCAGAAAATTAAGTTTAATTCGTCATCCTCCGTCGAAGCTGATGATGACAAAGTGCCTCTTTCTGTTTTGGCTAAAAATAATGTTCAGAGCCAAGCTGTTGACGCTGCCAACACGGAAGACAACACAGCTACTTGAGCTCTGACATTGCAAGAAGAGCTAGAGCAAACATTAAAATCCGCCGAGACAAGTATTTGTCCATCGCCCGCTTGAATTGCTCCTATCGAAACCATCATAAAGAAAGAGATGACTCTTTATGAATCAGGTAGATCGATGGGTAGATGCTTTACGCTAGCACACAATGCCCTAAAGTGCCTATAAGTGTAGAAGCTGAGCGGGCGTTCTCCGCTGTCGGTTATCTTGCCAATTAGATACAAAGTAGTTTGGCTGACGACACTTTGGGAATGTTGTGTTCCTGGGAAAACACTTCCAAAATGCAAAGTATTTTTTTTGTACTTGTTTTTATCTAATAAATATTTTTATCTTTAACCATGCTAATGTTTAACTACTCACAGATAACCACTTTTATCGAAAAATACGGGATCCAGTTATACCGGGATCCCGCATCATTGAAAAATGTTGATCTCGTCTATACTGAGATTCCACAAGGGCATGCGGGATTGGAAGCCCTAGCTTAGATAAATAAGTTATCTAAAAACTTTGAATCCTATTTTCTCCAAACACTTATTTTCGATTGCATTGTTTTGTCATAACAGGACAGACCTGTAACCACTGTTTCTGCTTCACAATGCAGCCTTGGGAAACTTCCTTTCAAATTTTCTCCTATACTTGTAACGAGTTTGTTATACTTGGTGTCAATACAATGTTATTAACGTTACAGTAGATTTCAATGGTGTCAAAACGGCGTCCCTTCAGTGCTGATTTTAATTTTGGGAAAATGGAAAAAAATCACTGAACCTGGTCTGGGAAGTCGCCTTGGGGGAGTTCAGTTCAGGTCATTTAATTTCAAATACTATGTACAGATTGTAGAGACAATCATTTTGTCAAACAATCAAACAAACCTAACAATCATTTTGTCAAAATTTATTGCAAAAAAAAATATTAGGTAAGTAGTATCGCTAAACTCTCCGTTGAAAACCTCTCTCGTGGATCATTAGGTATAATTGTACATTGCATTACCTGAAATTAGCAACTTTACAACATTTCGTAAACTGTCGCCCGCCGCAACTTTTCACTCGACAACCTATTTTTTTTTCTTCTTAGCTAACCTTTTAGAGCACCTTAATATCTATGCGGTGACGCACAAATATTTCATGTCGCCTTTCCATTGCGGAGTTATAACTCATTGGTCGCGCGAGTGGATTTCGTGGCTCTAATTTTAAACTCTGTCAGATCCAGATAGGTCTATTTTATAGTACGATCTAATTTCTGTTAACCCTTCAGGCCTCGGCCCCTCAGCCGATTGACAAGTTGATGTCCCAAAAAATTTTTGTAAAAAAAATAAATTATGACACTGTCTCATCAAAACATTAATTACTGCCAAACCACTGTACCGATATTAAAAATAAAACATATTAACATAATAAAACAAATTAAATTAAAATAAAATTTAAACGGAGCCGTCACGCTGAATCGTGTTGTGGCCGATATCGGCCAATCGGGGCCTGAGGGGTTAATTAAAGTCACTAAGTCAATCTTAATGGTATAAATATATCCAATATTCGATAAGTAAAATTACTATTGCATATTTTAAAAAAATATTAGATTGAGTGGTAAAATAAGCACATTATTGTGTCAGGAAATAGAACGAGGGTCATCCAGAAAGTAAGGTTACAAGGGCTCCTGAGGCTGATGGTTTTTTTATTTCGGAGTTGGTGCACCTGGCGTATAGTGGGTGTCCTAACGGTCACTTTGTTAGGTACCGCGTATTTGTCGGACATTCCGTTCAATCACAGTAAATTGATTCGATGGAGAGGTAGTCGCGCGCTCCCGCAACCTCCCGTCCGTGCGAGATCCGAGCGGGCATCCATTTTTTGATTTTGCAAAACTATACCACAGCGATTATTCATCGGATGACTAGAGTTGAAACATGAGTGTGTCACTTGCAAGCTACAATCCAAAAGACAATCACTTCAGTGGTGTCATTCATCTTCCCCAGCCACCAAAACGTCAACACGACCCATTCAGCCGGAGAAGTCATGGCATCTGTTTTGTGGGTCCGTAAGGGGATGCTGCAGGTGGATTGGGACTACCATTAATGCAGAGGCTTACTGTAATACCCTTATAAGAGCAATTCAGAGCTGCAGAAGGGGAATGCTGACCCATGGAGTCATCCTTTTGCATGACAACGCCAGGCCCCACACGGCGCGAGTTTTAAAGGAGCTGCTGATATCGTTTGGATGGGATTTTATCGACCATTCCTCCTACTGATCCAAGTTTCCGTCTTCGGACTATAACCTTTTCACTAAACTAAAGGACTTTTTGGGTTGGAAACGTTTTTACAACGATCAGGAAGACGAGGAAGCTATGAAGAAGTGGCAGAAACAGCTGGCGGCGGAGGTTGACAACACTGTCATACAAAACTGATGCCCCAATAACAAAAATGTTTCAATCTCGACGGTGATTACATTGAAAAATAGTTTAAAATATTTTTGAAGGCTTCTGTGAATTTCAATTAAATTAAAGCATTCTTCGATCCTACCTAAATGTCGTAGCCTTACTTTCTGGATGACTCTTATATATCGCCCTACCTTTGGATTATTATTCAAAAATTAGGTAAATCCTTAGATTTTTTAAATAGATTTCTCAATAACCATACTTGTTTAAAATATACTGGACAAAATATATATCAAATTATATAGGCGGTCTTTATATGTTGGTTTTATATAAATTTGTGCTAATATAATTTTTATATATATTTTTTTAATTTTCAATATGATAATATATCGGACGTATCACATACGTTCGTATAGGTAGGGCGGTTAAAATTTAGATCTGGAGTGTTTTGTTAATGAAGTCTAGGATCTTTTGCTACTAGCTTCTGGCTCTGACATCGCCAAAAACACAGGAGAGCTTTAGATTCGCCGTTAATCGCCATGACAGTTTTTTGATGATTTCTTTGCTCTGATTGGTCGGTACGGATATGGCGGCGTTAGTCATAAATTTAACAGAGTTTGAAATTCACTGCTGTTTTTTTTTAAATATTGTCTTTGAATCTGGCATAGTTTGAAACTAATTGAAGAGTAAAAATGTATTTTTTTAAAACTGGATCTGGCGTAGTTTGAAATTAGACAAGGCCTTTTGTTCAAGGCTATTAATAATTTGTATCTTAAAGTAACCATGCTCTTATGTGACAGTACTGACGACAGGTGTTGACTACAGCGGGCAAACCCGTCACCCCAGGCTGGTATAACGGTATGAGCGTAGAAGACTTAGAGACAAGGCGATCTACTGTCTAGCTCGCCAACAGTCCGTTATTGACCAACCGTTAATCGTTAATCGTTATTGAGGCACCGACTGGTTACGGGTCCGAAGTCGCTTGTGTGGCCTCTACCTGTTGTATTACAGCGGTATTTCAATTTGAATTTATCGTAGACCTGGGCGCTCTTTACCCGTATTGCCACACGGGATCGAGTGGCCCAATGTCATTTCAAGAGTGGGACGACAACTGGTCAACATCCACCCCCGCTACTTAGGCGACACTATATTACCATAGTCTCCGGACTCTCAGAAATTAGAGCGCACAACCGATTGGCGTCACCAAACGGTACGCAAACCATCCAGTAGCGCTGGGATGCAATACCGCCTGGAGAAACCGGTCCACCAGCTTTGAGGCCTGAGTCGTGAGAGTCTTACTCGGGGTAGCCTTCTGCACGAGGAGGCTTCAAAATTTATTTATTTATTTTATTAGCTAAATGTATACAGCATATTCTTTATATAAAAAAAACATTTTATAAATTAACAATAATATAGCCATTAATACATTTTAAATTAGCAAATAATATAAAGTACCTATTTAAAAGATAATAATTTTATAACCTTTTTTTTAAGAAAAAAGGAAAAAGAAGCATTCCTAAATATAAATGTATAAGTACAATAGGGGAATGGAAATGGAAGGGAGGGATTGTTGTAACACTATGTGTAATATACGTTCATAAATGGCCATACTTACGTATAAAATGGGAGCTGAATCGTAAGTTGTGCCGATCCGAGAACAAAATGGATCTCGCTACCCTCTTACGTGACTTATAATATTAAAATTTATGAGAATATAAACTAAAGTATAGCTCGATGTTGGAAATACGGTTTGGCTACCAGATATGCATAACTAAGCCGAGAAATTCATTAACAAATATTTTAGAAATTTATTGTTTATAGCGGTCGCTATCTTCCACGACTCGCAGCCATACATTTGCATTGATATTTGATCTATTGACAAACCTGTTTTTTTTTTCAGTATATTTTAGTTGGCCAGATCCCACGGCGCCCCCGAATTGGCAGCAACTGGGACACATATCGAATAGCAAGCCATCCGCCATTTTCAAAATATCAAATTTAAAAAAACTTAGCGAAATGGCAGGTCTGTTGTATACATTAGTATTTTACCCGTGTTTCAGCTATTTTTCTGTATATAACCCATCACTGATGTTGATTGAGGTGTTTATTTAAAGATTTTTGTATGCGTTTCAGACAACACATACATGGGTACATTTGGACAACAACAAATCTGCCACAATGCTCAAATTGGGGTGTCAATTGAACCCGAAGCTAATGCACAAGCGCTGGTAGAAACGACGGTAATTATCTTTACATTATAAAATGCGACATCTTTACTTTCAGTCTGCAACTTTAATAAAACAAAACAAATAGCGAAATAATGTATGGATATTCATAGACATAACCCCTGGGCGGCCACGCACGCCGATCACCGATTTTCGTATTATATCGGTATTTATTCAATTATCGGCTCTTTTTCCCCTCCATTACGGCACAGTATACCAACCAGTATCTTCACTCTCGAGCTACAGGGCAATGCGGGAAGAGGGTGCGAGGAATGTGGGCAGAGGGGTACGTCCCGACGAACGCGAACGATTAACATTACGAGCAGGTAAAGCCTGGTGACATTTTCGAGCATTCGGATATCTGCGTAGGCCGAGTAGCGGAACATCTGGCGACCATATCCGAGCCCTTACGACTCGTGACGTATTCGCTTTGATTTCATTTTTTTTCTAATAGAAGCTATTGTCTGGGGTATACTGTGACTTGAATTGAATAGGCCACCGTTATATATTAGTATGCTTGCACACACCTTCTACAAGCAAATTTTTCAGGGCTTTGAAAATTTTGCATGGTATGACTGGCTTCCGAAAAGGTAAAAAATGCAACATTCAGTGTTTGATTAGTAAAGGAAGATCGGAAACTGAATGTATCCTCATGACATTCCAAAAATAGCTTCTAATTTATACATATAATTTACCCACCTTCACATCTCTCATATAAATTATCTGAATGTATACTACAGGAAATTCAGATTGAAGATATATATTAGGATTATATATATTAGGACCTTGCATTGAAAACTTCGATTTCCTAAGAAATACCGTAACTTATATTTCTAGTCATTTACCAAATTGCAAAATACTTCATGTCAAAGCGTCATCATTAGGCTTCAATTATCAGTCTGTGTCATTTCGTTGAAGAGTCAACAACGGTAATTTTGTTAGCTTTGAAGATGTCGAAATTTGAGCCGACAAAACGACATTTGCGGAAGCAATGCTTTTCTGCTTTCATCTTAAGAAAACTGCCGTAGAATGTCATAGATTGCTGCTGGAGGCTTACACGGAATTTACTCCCGACAGAAAGGACTGTTTAGACTTGGTTTCTCAGATTCAAAAGTGGTGATTTCGACGTGCAAGACAAAGAGCGCCCAGGCCAGGAGCAAAAATTTGAAGAAGCCGAATTGGAGTCGATACTCTATGAAGATTCAAGTCTGACGCTGAAAATGATAAGCGAAGTGCTTAATGTTCATCCCTCAACCGTTTCGAGACGTTTAAAATCTATAGGAGTCATTCAAAAGGAAGGGCATTGGGTTCCTCATGAGTTGGGTTCCTCATGACTGCCGAACAAAAAAAAGAGTAATGTGTTCAGAGTTCATCTATGTATGTTTTCCGTTTCTTTATTCCACCATAACTTCTAAACGCTTGAACCGATTTAGAAGTGTGGTATTGTTAGAATTCTTATGTGATAGGATACCTTAATTGTCAAAATATCAAGTAAGCAGTTGTCTAAATGTCCAAATGGCCAAATGTCAATAAATTAACATAAATATTTTGTGTCAAATAAAAGGTCTGATTGAGTACATTCCGGAAATATACATGACTATGTGGATAAATACATAATCCACACATATTTAAAAAAAGAACGGTTATAAAAATAATTATTAATATAATAGTTCACTTTCTGTATTGGCAGTTGAGTTTTTTATTCTTTTTAATTTATTTACTTGTTACATTTATTATTAACCCCTCGAGGCCCGCGGTTTGAATTTTAATGTGTGCCTTACGGCCCGTAAGAAATTCGCGAGTCTCAAAAAAAAGATGGCGTTTCAGAAAAAAAACGATTACTCCGAAACTGTCACACCGATCGTCTAAAAAAGACCTGTTTTATGTTCCTATTGAAATTTGCTATTAGATATTTGTAACGTCGTTATGTAAAGCAATAAAGATTATTCATAATTATTAGTCAAAGTTGTACTAACATAATTAGCGGTCGGCCTCGCCTGGCCATTTCGGGCCGTCTGGGGTTCGACGGTAAATATCAATTCTGGACGTTTCGGGCCGTCTGGTACGCGAGGGGTTAAAGAAAATACAAGAATAGATTTAGTTTCAATCATTGCACATCACAATTCTAGTAGTTATGTTCATTAAAATAGTCGATTAGTAGGTGTTAGTTCTAGGTTTTAAGACTTGCATAATGTACATTATTTATATGTGCTAATTTGAATAAAACGTGGTAATGATAATGACATGGCGGGGGGGAGGAAGGGGGGGGAGTAGCCTGACCATTTGTATTTATACCCTTGTTAAGGACCATTGTTAAAGGCCAGGACTCCCAACATACAGTTCCCGTAACTAGTACGCCTGTTAGTCCCTGGAGAGATTCAAACAGACCTCTTGAAAAATGGTAAACAACGCTTGACAAAAGAATGAACCGAAATAGATATTATTTTATCAATTGTACTTTAATTTAATTTAGCTAATTTAGTAGGCAATAAGTTTTTTTGCGGCTAGGCGCCAGGACAAAGAAAAGTTTTTTTTTTAACCACCGTAGTTTGTCCCATTCTAAGCAGTCGATAGCTGCTCATTTATGTCTCTTTTATTTTCTTCCAGCAATTATCGACAGTCAACAACCTAACCTTCGGCCAAAAGATGCTGGAGAATTTGTTCAACTACGCGGCGAGCTTCGCAGTAACCCAGGCCCAGATGCAGGCCAGTCCCGGAGTGAGCTTTGTGCCCCTCAACGTCCTGCAGAGCTGGTACCAAAACTTCGAGAGGCGTCTGCGGCAGAATCCCAACTTCTGGAACTCGTGAAGCTTCCTCCGTACGCTCCTCAAATGGAGATTAGACTGTACATAATATAAATAATTTATGATAACTTTCAATTTTAATGAGAAATCAATATATGTTTATTGTATTTGGAATGCAATTTTATAATGATGATATTATAGATGTGTGTATCGCTCCGAAGACTATTTTTACTCCTTATTTCAACATATTTTATTTCCATTCCATGGGATTTCTGAAAAACTTTGTTTACCTACACAGAAAATATACATTCAAAATTATGATAAAACTTAAGCAAATGCATTGTAAAAGAGGAGTAAAAATTAAGCATGACGGTGAAAGGAGAATGGGGATTTTTTTATGAAAATTGTATCTAGAGCGTAACACCTAGGGACTCATAACAATTAATTGTGCTTGTGTAAACAAGTAATATTAAAAAAGTTCAAATCATTAATCTATGTCGTATTAGAATTTCAAATGGATTCATTATTCCATGCCGTATTACAATCCGAAGTTTTGTACAGTGGGTGGTCATATTATTAGGGTCACTGTGAATTTTAGTACTAATTTGCGTAATTCAAAAATGTGATTCTTCTAAACAACATGTATTTTTAAGTTTTTAGAGTCGTTGGCTTATGGTATGTTAAACCCCCCTTTTTTTTTTTTTTTTTTTTTCAATTGATTTTTATCTGCAATTGGTCGCAGCATTGAAGACCATAATCAGATGTATTGTTGAGTTGAAGGCGTGTAAGATGACTCATCCCTCGAAGAGTCTCCTCTTAATATTAATTGACTGCTCTAGTGTCAGTGTCTGTCACTCAGGTCTGCCACATCAAAGCGTTTTAACCTTCTTATGTTTTCACCTACGTTTGTTAGGTTTAAGGCTAGGGCATTCACGTGTCCTACCAGTGTCATTTTATATCTTGCACTGTACTTTTGCAGTTCTTCCTTAACCGTCGGCATTTTGAGGTGTTCGTGGATCTCACTGATCCGGGTGAACCATGGGGCGTTTGCTATGGACCTCAGAACTTTGTTCTGGTATCGCTAAAGGATTTCTACGTTAGAGTCACTGGCTGTGCCCCATAGTTGGATGCCGTAAGTCCATATCGGTTTAAGGATCACCTTATAAACTAGCATCTTGTTTTCTAGGGAAAGGCATGAGCCACGTCCTATCAGCCAGTTCATACTTGAGAATTTAGTATTCAATTGAGTCCTTTTATTTTTGATGTGGTCTTTCCAGGTGAGACGTCTATCCAAGTGCATGCCTAAATATTTGACACAGTTGTTGTGGGGTAGTGTGTCTTCTCCCAGTTTCACTGTTGGACAATCGCCTCTCCGCAGAGCAAAAGTGAGATTCTCTCCGTGACGACGAAAAGTATACCTTCGAAGAAAAAATGAGAATTTCAGTATTTTACGCGGTAAGTTCCATTTCCTGTGATTATGATGGCTTAAATTATTTGTGTTTAAATGTGGGTTTAACATACCATAAGTCAATGAGACTAAAAACTTAATATGTTTAGGGGAATATTTTTTTTAAATTATGCAAATTATTACCAAAATTCACAGTGGCCCTATTTGACCTCCCACTGTATATATGGATGATTTTGTGAAATAGTTATTAAATCTTGTTAAATAGGGTTTATCATGTAGAACAAGCTATGTCTTTAAAGCTGAAGTCGTTATTTGAATCACCAGTTCAAAAAAAAAACTATTTTAAATCAAAAATCAATCAAGTCGAGTATTTAATCCAGGAAGTAAAATTGAAATAAAAACAGATAACACTCAGAACTTAAAATGAAGAAATGACAACAGCCCTGGTGCAAAATATCATGCCACTCATGCACTGACTATCTGTCGCTGACTGATCTCTGTCACTATTTACTGTGTCTCATCAACCCATTTGTTTAGACAATCCCAATCTAAAGTCTTATCGTGGTCTTATCTGACTATCTTACTTATTGGCCTTAGCTTTCAGTATAAGACGGAAACACTCACTCTTTACTATGCAGTTTTTTTTTTACTATTAATAGATAATATTGATTAGGTTTATAGTTTGTGATATTTTGTCTATATACCTTGTATATAAATAATATAAACAACTGTATTGTTTAAATAAAATGCAGTAAATAAGGTATTTTAGTATAAAATGTGTAATTATTGAATAAAATATTTTACATTGCACTCTGTAACTTTTTTAATTTATGTAAGCTTGTATACAGGTGAGTTTTTAATGTTTTTAGTTTCCTGTTTTTTTACAAAACTTTTTATTTTTTTATTTTGAAAATCGTATAAAAAGCCACGAGCAAGATGCCTTAGATAGAATTAGGTAAAATATTGCTAATATTGTTTATTAGCGATATATTACCTACCGCTAGAGGGCGCAGCGCGTTCAACGCTTGTAAAACTTTTCTTAAATAGATAAAATTTTCAAATTTAACAAAAAAAAAACAAAAAATGTTTTTTTTTTAGATTTGCGCACATTGTTGTTTTGATTCACTCACCACAAGGATGTCACTAGTAAAAAACTCACCTGTAGAATGAAATGTTACACTAATAAGCTTTCGCTTGGTATATGTGGCAGTGTTAGGGGCTCATTGCGTCGCGGGCTGGGAGGGGATCGTAAACCGCAGGATATATGCAAATATATTTTTTTATATTTACCAAAAATGCCTAATTTTGTAGTTGTATACCAGGGAGTCAGGTTAATTAGACGTAATTGATTGATGAATGACGTGATTCCCTGGTATAAACTACAAAATTAGGCATTTTTGGTAAAAAAAACAAAAAAAAATGCATATTTCTTGCGGTTTACGATCCCTTCCCAGCCTGCGACGCGATGCTTGAAAAGCATGTTTTAGTCAAACTATAGAAGTTTTTGCTAACATAATTTATTCAATAATAAATACAAATGGAGCTACCGTTTAATTCAAGGTATGAGGTTGACCTAATTAGCCTCCAGAATCCAGTCACAGCGGTAGGTGTATGCAAATATGAAATTCTTGGAAGGATTATTGCCCTGGTTTTATTGCTAGGAAGTCTTGAACTTTTGGGGGGCGAAATACAGAGTGAGTTTTTAATTAGTGACATCCTTGAAGTGAGGGCATCGGTAAGAGCTAATAAATAACTAAGAAAAAAAAAAGATTTTTTATTTTTATGTATTTTGTAAATTTGAAAATCCTGACTAAAGTAAAAGTTTGACGAGCATTAAGCGCTCTGCGCTATCTAGCAATAAGTAAAATATTGTGAATAAACAATATTTTACCTACCACTAGATGGCGCAATGCGCTCAAATGTTTTATACTATTTTTATATATTATTACTATTTTTCAAAAAAAAAAATGTTTTGTTGTTTTTTATATAAAGTTGTTTATTAGCTTGTACTGTTTCACCCACTTTAACCTCTCAAGCCCCGATTGGCCGATATCGGCCACAAAACGATTCAGAGAAATTTTATTTTTATCTAATTTGTTTGATTTTATTATGTTAATATGTTTCATTTTAATTATGGGTACAGTGGTTTGGCAGTAATTAATGTTTTGGTGAGACAGTGTCGTAATTCAATTTTTTTACTAATTTTTACTAAAATTTTTTGGGACAGCAACTTGTCAATCGGCTGAGGGGCCGAGGCCTGAAGGGTTAAGGATGTCACTAATTTAAAACTCACCTGTATACCGATGTTATACTATATGTGTTGTCTAAATTCAAACTCCGTCTGATCCAGATAGGTCTATTTTACAGTAGGATTAATTTTCTGGTTACATAATCAATATTTATGTCATAAATTTATGCAATATTTGAAAGGTAAAATTATTATTATTATTACATTTACAAACAGGCAGCATAATTGCTGATATGTCATAATATAAAACTGAGTACAATTACAATTTCTGTTTAGGATGTATGTCTAATCTATTTTTGAATATGTTGACACTACTCGCTTCAACCACTTCAGCAGGTAAACTGTTCCACAATCCGGTTGGTCAGGAAATGTTTCCTGGGATTCATGTGGAATCGTGTTTTCTCCAGCTTAAAGTTGTGTCCTCGCATATGATGCTTGTAGTTTTTCTTGAAGATAGAAGACAATTCGGGGCAATTGTAGCATCCGATGAGGATCTTATATGTTTCAATGAAGTCACCCCTGATCCGACGATCCTTGAGTGTAGGCAGTTGCAATCTGCGGAGTCGTTCTGCATATTCCAGATTTTTGAACTCCATTGGCATCTTGGTCGCTTGGCGCTGGACTTTCTCTAAGAGATTACTAGGGCATATTTTTAAAATTTACGTAATTAAGCAGTAAAATAATCATTTACTGTGTCAGGAAATAGGATACAGCTAGTTTTGATATTAAACTTTGGTGGGTTTTGTTAACTGCTGAAATGCTAACACCACCGATCGGTGGTTTTTTCGTTGCGACAACTCGCGGGCGGCCGATCTCTGTATTTATGCAATTATTTGCAAAAAAAATGTCTATTGAATTAGCCATCATTATACACTAGTATGGGTGCACTAACACCCCATACAAAGAAAGTTTTGAGGGTTGAAAACATGCCGTCCTCAGTTTCATTCTCACGGCTAGCATTCTAAGACGGGTGTTGCACATTCAATCTGGCATCAGTTCAGTCCGTGACGTCGGTCAGACTGACGGGAAACTGATCGTTTATTGCGTTGACTGATGAACTGAACTGATGGATTTTCAAACGTTTTGATAATTTCTATCAGCCCATCAGTCAGTTCATGATCAAGGTCGCGGACTGAACTGATGCCAGATTGAACGTGTAATACCCGATGTCTAAAGGTTAATAAAGTCTAGGATCTCACTACTCTTGTTACTAACTTCATTCTGTGATGTCAGCAAAAACACAGAGGAGCCAATAGTTGCCATGCCAGTTTTTCGGAATTATAATAATTATATATTATTTTGGAATCTGGCGTAGTTTGAAACTAAATGAAGTTTTGGGAACATAGAACTCAAGTAAGATAAGACTATAGAGTAAAAATGTATTTTTTTTTAAATTGGATCTGGCGGAGTTTGAAATTAAACAACCTCTTGACTATATAAAAAAGGCGAAAAAAAAATGCGACATTTAAATCAAACTTGGAACTATTTTTTTCTGAATGACATAACAAAAGATAATTTTGACGGACATTTCAATTGATTTCAGTGCATTTTTTTACATTTAGAGTATTTTGGTTGTAATCATGAGTACAAGCGTGGATTGCATTAACTTGAGTGTAGCGGAGACCCAGGCTGTCCTGCTGTGGCTCGAGCAGTTTAATTTTTCGAGGCCCATGCGCAAGATAAATCGGGATTTCTCAGATGCAGGTAGATAAGTTTAAAGAAACAACCTCAGAATTTGTTGACCTGGCACTCACACTTTACCCTCTCCTCCATGTGGGGCTTTGTAAATAAAATACAAATGGAGCTGCCATGGAATGCACGGACCGGATTCGGGCCCATCATAATACTTTTTCACATTTCTGGGGGGTGAGCAGTGAATTCTGGACTATCGACCAGCTGTGGTAGGTTTAGGATAGCTGTGTTGCTACATGTGAGCTTTCACCTTAACACCCATTCACTCCCCCTTCGAAGCAATAGAATTTGAGATGCGGAAATTGCATTTCCAGGAAAGAGTTGATTATTTTTCTAGAAAGATCAAGATCTTTAAAGAGGTGAAGCAGAGATTAGGCTACCAGGCCACGAGTGCCAACTTCCACCCCATGAAGGTTCAGTAAAGCCGTTCTGGGTGACGGCATTTGCAAGATCATGGTATTTATTTAATTTGTACTCGTGGTCTTTTAGGATATTTAATTCCCATGGAACAGTTAATTCTACAATAAGGGCTATCTTCCGAGACAGAGTAAAAAGTTATATCTGGACGGAGGGCTGAGCATCCGAGACTTTCAGGGATTATATACTGCTTAGAGACCAAAACGACCTCCAGAATCCAATCTGAAGCTATCTCGATTATTGAGAAAGGTTTTGTGTTTAATGTTTATTGCCATACCATTAATTATATAGCGTATTAAATTGTTCAGCGTCATACTACAATTTGGCAACTAGGATTTTACTACGAAACACAATGTTATAAATAAGATAAAAAAACGAATTAACCGCGTGACATTTGTAACACCCGACGTTGCGGCGATGTTGCAACCGCCATTGTCTAGGGTAGACTTGAGCAGTCCACGGTAGGCTAGACAACGGCGGTTGCAACATCTCCAAAACGCCGGGTGTTACAAACTTCACGCAGTAAATTCGTTTTTATCTTGTTTATAATGTCAAGTAAAAAATAGAAAAATCCTCATCTGCTCTGACAGCAGACAAGCATTGGACGCTGTGGCTAAAGCCACCACAGAATCTTCTGTGGTCTGGGACTGCATGCAATAGCTCAACAAATTGGGAAAAGCCAACAAATCATCTTAATATGGATACCGGGCCTTCAAGGCAAATCCAACAAATCATCTTAATATGGATACCGGGCCTTCAAGGCATACCTGGCAATGAAGAGGCTGACAGACTGGGAAAACCGGGCACATTGAAATGCCCGGTGGAGCCAGTTGTTGGAGTCCCCTTCGCTATAGGTAAGAAAATCATCAGGGACTGCTTGGAGCGGAACATCGGGCATCCTGGAAACAGAGCCTAGGATGTCGCCAGGCAAAAGACATGATGGAGCAACCACTTCCAAAGAAAACCAAGGTCCTACTTGACAAGTCAACAAGAAAAACCTTAGAACCACTATCGGTCTCCTCACCAGACACACGACCCTTAGAGCACATCTATTCAACCTTGGCTCAACTGAGAGCAAGGACTGCCGAATATATGGCGAAGAACCTGAAGACAGCATACATATCGTTGGTCGCTGCCCAGGCCTCACCGCAAAAAGACACAGAGGATGAGGCTTTCTCGAACCCAGCGATCTGCCCAACTTGAAGGCCAGTGATCGCATGGACTGGTAAGCAGTACCAGGCTACTAGCAGACCATTGACCCAACCACAAAGTGGGTAGTTACAAAAGATCTTATAGATCCAGGTGACATCAAGGGCCTAAAACAAGCCCCCCACTCCGTTTACTACTACTACTATAATGTCAAACAACCGCGATAGTTTCAATTTCATGAAACGCAATGTGTAGATGGCAGTCATCTTATTATGTTCATTGTGGCGGCGTTCATAGTATAATAGTATAGCGGCGCACTTTATATGGCGGTTTAAACGTGCCTATACGGTATAAAATAATAGTATAATAACAGATTTTTAAATCGTGTCTTACTCTTTTAGTATAATTTACATGTGGTCTGAAGAGAAATGTCTAGCTCTAATCGAGGAGTACCGAAATTATACAGTGCTGTAGAATCAGAAGGATGAGAAATTTTAAAATAAGTTCTAGCGACGACATGTTTGCTCAACGTTCGAAGAAAACTGCGGAGCACTCGTTGTTCTTGAGTTGACGCGCGCACAGTCTCCATTTGAGCAGTTGCAGATGTGCGGAGCAGAGTTGATGCGCGAACCTAATGGATACCTCCTTTAAACTTGAAACGCGTATATTGTGAGTTTATATTTTTTAACGGTCGCTGACTTTACCTTGTGAACAGTGAAGCCGTTCCGGGTGACCCCTTGCCATTCAAGATTGGGCTAAGTGTTCTAACTCCGGATACTTCTCTTAGGTAAATTCTTATTATATTTTGCATTCGCATGCGCAGTGCTCCTCGCGGAAATACTGAAGACTCAGTATCCAAAGTTGGTGGATCTGCATAACTACGCGTCCCGCAATGCCATCGTCCAGAAGTACGGCAATTGGACGATGCTGAACAACAAGGTGCTAAAGAAGCTGAAAATAAACCTAAACGAAAAGATGTTGGGCATGCTGGCTAATTCTGCCCCTGGGATGATTGAGAAATTACTATCGGCAGGTAACTATTTAATTGCACTATTCATCAGCCATTTTGCTTCTAGGATGTGATATACCAATTATTAAATAAAATAAAATACAAACCACCGACCAGAGTCGGGCCCATCATAATACTATTATTACCATTCTGGGGGGTGAGCGATGGACTCCGGACTAGCGAACGGCGGTTTAGGACAGCTGTCTTTCCACATGTGAGCATTCATCTTACCACCCATTCACTCCCCCTTCGAAGGCATAGAATTTGAAATGCGGAAATCGCAGTTCTTCGTATTTTTTTCTGGGAAGGAGTTGATTATTTTCCTGGAGAGACCAAGATCTTTAACCTATGGGTCATTATTCAAAATGTAGATAAAAAATCATTGGGCTTTTTTTCATCACATTTCTTAATTACGATACTTGTTTACAATATACCAGACATTTTTTTTCACGCAAGAGACCTATTTAGGACCCTTTTCTGTATTTAGAATCAGAGGAACAATTTGACATATCACGTATGCTTTGTGGGTTTTTTTTTTTTTTACCTGAACGTAAACGATACGGTTTGTTGCGTACGGGCGATAATATATCAGATGTATAATGTATGTTCGTTTGGGTGAAGCGGTTAAAGAGGTGAAACAGAGATTTGACTGCACAGCCATGAGCGCCAACTTCTACCGTGTGAAGGTGAACAGTGAAGCTGTTCCGGGTGTTAGCATTTGCGAGATCATGGTATTTCTTTAGTTTGTACTCGTGGTCTTTTGCAATATTTGCTTGTATTTATACGGGAATATATTGCAAAAGACAAAGAGTACAAACTAAAGAAATACCATGATCTCGCAAATGCTAACACCCGGAACAGCTTCACTGTTCACCTTCACACGGTAGAAGTTGGAACGGAGCGGAGACCGATGGAACGGAGACCGTTACGACCAGAGAAAAGTTTGGATGCAGATAAAATAAAATAAATAAATTAATAGCCAACACAGCAATGGCTGTCATTGTTAAATTTGTACGCAATATTGCAGAGCCATTTTTTTGAGCATATAGACAATATTGGTGAGCATATAGACGATGCGGGAACCCCCATTACTTTGATAATTATGGTTAAAGGCATTGTGCCCTTTATTTAACCAGAAATTTTAATTACTACATTATTTTCTATTTACCAGGAATATATCAAACTGGTTATAAAATACTTAAATTATTATTTATAGTCACAACTATCACGATAGTTAATTATCCTTAATCACTAAGTAAGTTAGACGCAATGACGCATCCAAGTGTAGGAATGCCTACCTACTGGAGTAAAATAAATTGTATTGTATTGTATTATTTGATTCCCATGGAACAGTTAATTCTACAATAAGGACCATCTTCCGAGATAGAGAGTAAAGAGTTACATCTGGACGGAGGGCTGTGCATCCGAGACTTTCAGGGAATTTATACTGCTTAGAGAACGAATCGACCTCTAGAATCCAATCTGAAGGTTTCTCGATTATAAGGATATTATAAAGGATATAAAGGATTTGTAGTTAAATCTAAAGGAGGAGATATAAAGGATTTGTAGTTACATATTTTTTGCATTTAGAGCCGTCCTGCACAAACTGTGTTGGGGGTTTAGAAGGTGCTGTCAGACCCTTGGCTTATTACCTAGCGAATAAAAGGGAGGACTTTGTTGTGGCGGTAAGTGTACCGTCCTTGATCTAAGGCCACCTTGCAGCCAGCTAGAATATGTCTAGCTGTGCAAGGGGTATTGCTATAAAGGGGACATTAACTATCCTAAGAATAGCTCAAACGAGCGAGGTTACTGGGGTCTGAAAGTGTATGCTGAAAGCTTTGCATTTGAATAAAATTCAAGCATCTCTGGCGTCCGGTCATAGATCATTACCCCCCAGTGCATTGGAGACGGAATGCAAAAGTCCTCATTTGTTGTCCAATCATTCTGGCATTGAAGGCCATTGGCATGAGTAACCATATTTTGGTGTGTAGAATCCTATTCTACCTTTGCATGTAGCATATGTTACTGGTAAGGAATATGTGAAAAATATTGGTTGAGCCCGATAAAATCATTTTGCCTCCGCTTCATGTTAAGATGAAGAACTTTCATGTTAAGATAAAGAACTTAATGAAGAACTTTGTAAAAGCTTTGTAACTTTGTAAACGCATTGTATAAGAAAACTTTCCAAAATTGAGTGAAGCAAAGCTGAAAGAAGGTATGTTTGTTGGACCACAAATAAGAAAATTGTTGAAAGATCCCACCTTTGATACCAAAGTCTTTCGAAGCAATTGTGAAGTGCCATTTGGGCACCAGAAAATATGGTTTTTCATCGTGAATGATCTGTTGGACAGCTACGACCACAAGAATATGGGGTGTAGAAAGTCGCTTAAAATTCACTTTTTACATTCCCACCTTGATTAATTCATGGAATGTGTTTCTGAAATGTTTAATTTGGTATACTTGTTTCAATATTTAATAATTATGCACTTTATTGTTCAGATAGACCAGTGTTTTTCAACCAGTATGTCGCGGCCCCCTGGGGGATCGCAAAGACACTCCCGTGTCTAAAAATTAAAATCGGAAGTATTACAAAATCTTTATTATACGAGTATAATATGCAAACGTTTACAGCTTTGGAAGAAAAGCATATTTAATTTGTGATTTTTGCTATTTCTTTTACAAAACTTTATATTGATCTAAGATGGACCCAGTTAGGTACAGCTTCCAAAGTGAAAAACAGTTAAAATTAATGTGGTTTTCGCCATTGTTTTTACAAAAACTTTTCAATCGGATGCTTACACTAGCAACTGTGGAGGAGACTAAGGGGAGGGGGGGGGGGGGGTCGAGAGAACTAACTTACAGTCTAAGGGGGTCTTAAGTTTTTTTTTTACCAAAAAGGGGGTTGCGATCTGAAAAAGGTTGAAAAACACTGATCTATTGGACAGCTAGAATATATTTACTTGTTAGTATCTAAACTATTGTGTTTTCAGTAAAGGACAAAATAGCCAAGGATGAGCAAAGCAAAAAGAAGTCAAATAAAGACACTCACTCCAACACCGGCAGCTGGTATGAAGCAACAGATGAAGGTAGCTATTTAATATTTTTTCATTATACAAGGTCCACTAAGGGCAACTAGAGCTGTCAACTACAACGGGCAAACCCGTCACCTCAGGAAGTTTTAACGATTGGTCGTTCTATCTCCCGTAAAGTGAACGCAGAAGACTTAGGACAAAACAGTCCACCGTCAAGCTCCACCACATGCCCAACGCCTTATCCGCAAGATAACCAAGTATGTAACCCAGCGGGCTTACACCCACACCCTTACTTCCAGTTGCGATCAGATTACTCCGGTCTCCCGACTGGTTATGAATTCGAGGTCGCTTGCGCGGTCCTCTCCCTTACCACCGTTTTTATTATTGTTTGCAGATGAGTCAATGTTGGTTCCAATACGTCACAAAATCGGTGACACTTTCGAAATTTATCACAAGAAAGTGATTTCCTACCATGTCTACGAGCAGACGATGAACCACCTATCTGAATCGCAGGAAGCTGTCGAAATATTAAAGGAAAAGGTAATTTCTGATTTCTCTCTGATTTGACTGATTTCTCTCCGAATGGCAGACTGTATCTGGAGATACAGTCAGGTCATTAAGAGTAGAAATCGATTCAACGTAGGGGGAAATATTTTCATGGGGCAACGCTAATCCTTATTACAGCTGTTTTTTTCTCCTCTTGGTTCAGCTCATGAAATTGCATTCATTATGTCATTATTCTCGTTATTCATGTTCTTCTGCGTTTAAAATTAATAAAACTATTCAAAGCGGAGCTAAGAAGTCGTTTTCAGTGGTCAAAATGTATTTCCAGGTACATTTTGATGTTATGTTTTGTCTGACATTTCGTAAAGTTTAACCACAAATTGTTGGTACCTAACTGTCTCAATCGTAGGTAAAATTAATGATTATTTAACGTAGGCTCGACTAAAGTTTTTCCTTTTTCTTTCAAGCTCACAATTATTCAAACGTCAATGTTACAAGACAGAGTCAGTAAAGAGCAGAAACACTAGTCTGAGTAAAACACGCCTCTTTGGAGACGGTACTTAGACATGTCCCTAGATTATTTGTCTTACTTACTATTCTCACATTTCTGTGTTGCAATATAAAGATTTTTTCCCAAAACATACGGTCTACTCTTTCTGGCCAGACTGTAACTGTTGCCTTTACGAAAACCACCCTCAACCCTCCACATCATATATTGTTTAAGAGCTGAAAGAAAGGGATCGAGGTGCTCTCTCCGCTGTTTAACGCGTTAATCGCCATAGGTATCGCCGGCGATTCATACTTGGGAAACCATCTCGTTTTCAGCATCATCATCAACAGAAAAAAATCTGATAGCCCGCTGTCACAAGTAATGGCCAGTAATACATTTAGAGTGGGGATTCCCGAAGTTATTCTTATCATGCCCCCTTGCTGCCAAAAGAAAATGACCACCATCCCCGTCCTACTATACGCAGTGAGTTTTTTATTAGTGACATCCTTATAATGAGTGAATCAGTACAAGCAAGAAAACAACTTTTAGTAATAAATTTTGGGAAAAACAAAAAATCTTTTTTTTTTTGTAAATTTGAACAATTTGCAGTCATATTGTTCAAATACATTTCCCACATATCGTCGCTCTACACTGTGAGTTTTTTATTAGTGACGTCCTTGTAGTGCTAAATCAGTCAACAACTTGATCTAAATAAAAGTTAGACAAACGTTGAGCGCACTACACCATCTATAGTGGTAGATAAAATATTGCATATATTGTTTATTCGCGATAAATATACTCTTTTTTTAATATATTTATCGCGATAAATATACGACCTCAAGTATAAATATACTTCTTTTAATAAATATAACTTTTCAAATTTATTTTTTTTTTTAAATAAAGTTTTGTTTGTTTTTTATTTTTTTTAAATCAAATTTTGTCTACCTGCTAGTATTGACTCACCCCCTAGAAGGATGTCACGAATGAAAAACTCACCCTATATTGATAACTAGCTGACCCGTGCCCACTTCGTTGGGCGGCAGAACATTTTTACTTGTGATGAAATTATGAGTGTGGTTCGGTTAGTACTGAGTGCTATGATTTATTTCCTGACTGCCAAAAGAAGGGTTATATTTTTACTGCATATGTATGTATGTATGTATTTGCATGCCAATTTGACTATATTACCGTTATTTGTGAGTGTCTCCTTGTGAGTGTCTTATTTGTGAGTGTCTTATCTCTTAACCATTTATGCAGTAAAAGGGAAATTATATGCAGTAAAAGCAAAAAGTCTTTTGTTTTAAACACTTGAGACGATACATTTACTTATTTTGATATGAATTGTTGATAATATGACCAATAAACATGATTTAAATTATTTTTTTAATATAAAAAACTACTTTTTGTGACTTAAATATAAAATTTGGACATATGCTATTGCTGATTTTTTGTAGGCATTACCAATCTCTACAACTTTTCTCTAGAACTTAATCATATATCTCTCATCGTTAACCCCTCGAGTATGATACGACCAAATCTGGTTCTGAAACAATTATCCGTTGAGTATGATACGACCAGATCTGGTTCCGCGTTTTTTTCACTTCTTTGACGTTCTCATATTTATTCATAATTATCTAATTGTTTTACAAAATGATATTTCAATATTCTATATTCGAAATTTCAATGCAATCATTGTGCAGTTGTTCTTTTTATGATTGGTGTAGTAGTTTCGTAGTTATAGTACTTTAAGTCGATGTCGCCGAAAATCCTGCAAAAGAGACAGATGCATCCATGAAAATACCCATTTACTCCAAGGGTTAAGGCAGCGTTAGTTAGAAACATTTTCGTTAGACCGTTTTTACCCCGACTTACTTTGCAAATCCGACTACCATGAAAAAGTCTTTTTATTTCTCGGATTAATATATAGCATATGACACTCACAAATAACGTGGCTTTCTATTGGTAAAAGAATTCTCAATATCGGTTCAGTAGATCCATTAAGTATAGATAATAGTGTAAAATTGATAATATAAGTGTAAAATGTAAAATTGAAAATAGTGAAATATTGATAATATAAGTGTAAACAAGTAAATATATTAAAA
Organism: Micropterix aruncella; assembly: GCA_944548615.1. Classification (NCBI taxonomy): domain Eukaryota; kingdom Metazoa; phylum Arthropoda; class Insecta; order Lepidoptera; family Micropterigidae; genus Micropterix; species Micropterix aruncella. Next base: position 14,417,693 of record OX155973.1, read on the forward strand.
GGAATAAAAACACAACTGCCCTTACAAAAAGTGAACAAATGTATTTATAAATTTTTTTAAACATTTTTTTTATGAAATATTTGTGACTTATGCATTTATATATAGCTGCATATATATTTTCGGAATGCACTCAAATAGACCTTTCATTTGACACTTAATACGATATATGTATGTTAATTTATTGACATTTGGAGATTTAGACATATAGACAACTATTTACTTGATATTTTGAAAATTAAGGTACCTTATGACACTTGAGATTACATATCGGTTCTAACAATACCACATACTTCTTAATCGGTTAGAGCGTTTAGAAGTTATAGTGGAATAAAGAAACGAAAACATACATAGATGACCCCTGAATACACTACACTCCTATTTTGTTGGGCAGTGGTGCAAAAAGTAACGAAAACCACACAGGTTTTATTTATTGCCTATATAATTACACACCAGTGGCAAAAAAAGACAAATCAATCAATGAGACGGATGAGCTAGCGTATTGAAGATTTACAATTTTGATTGAATTAAAGAAATAGCACAGAGTTAATCACCAGCAATATCGAGCTTCTATACTTTGGTTTAGTTGCTACGGCTGTTCAAAATGCCTTTTCGCTCAATGCAGCGCTTGCTACTTGATCAAAAATAATAAATAAAATACAAACGGAGCTGCCATGGAATTCACCGACCAAAAATCGGGCCCATCATATATAATTATTACACTTCTGGGAGGTGAAGGGTGGATTCCGGACTAACGACCGGTGGTGGTAGGTTTAGGACAGCTGTCTTGCCACATTTGAGCGTTCACCTTACCACCCAATTCACTCCCCCTTCGAAGCCAAGGGCGGATACAGGGGGGGGGGCCAGGGGGCCATGGCCCCCCCCCAAGGATGGCACCTAGCTCAGCCGGTGATGGGCTGACATCACGAATGTTGTATGTAGGTGATGTAGCCAACTGTGTCAGTTTCCATAAAAAAGGGCCTGCGGGTCTATGGTTTGCAGTGAATTTTGAGAACAAACTCCGACCATCTACTATTCGTATAGTAGATCTACTATACTCATCAGTCATCGTCCAGCCGGCGCGGGCGTTCGCCAGAACGAACGGCGGATCACTGATCGCCGATCACTGTCAAATCACTGATCGGCGATCAGTGATCTAAGAATGAATGAAACCAAGTGAACGGTTCAATTCGGCGCTTACCGCTAATCGTTCAGTGGCGCGGTCGTTCGACGGCGATCAGTGAGAAAGGCCAATCGTGGGCCAATCACTGATCAGTGATCCGTCGCGTCGTAGCGGCGCCGAGTGATGGCAATGCGGTGCTGTTCGTAGCCGTGATTCAAATAGCATGTTCTTTCAAATTCTCGTAACGCGTTCTTCGTGATTGCAAATATAAGCTCAGCTGCCAATGCTACATACATACATCGGTAAAACCACGCAAAACTCACTTATAAACTGCTGTGGTGAAGAGATACAAAATATTATTTTTGAAAGGGTTCGCCAAGCAATAATAAATACAAACGGAGCTGCCATGGAATTCACCGACCGGAGTCGGGCCCATCATAATACTATTTTTTACACTTCTGGGGGGTGAGCAGTGGATTCCGGACTTACGAACCGGCTGTGGTAGGTTTAGGACAGCTGTCTTGCCACATGTGAGCGTTCACCTTGCCACCCATTCACTCCCCCTTCGAAGCCATAGAATTTGAGATGCGCAAATCGCAGTTTTAGATAATTTTTCTAAGAAAGAGTTGATTATTTTTCTGGAAAGGCCAAGATCTTTAAAGAGGTGAAATAGAGATTTAGCTGGCAGGCCACGAGCGCCAACTTCCACCGCGTGAAGGTGAACAGTGAAGCCGTTCCGGGTTACGGCATTTGCAAGATCATGGTATTTATTTAATTTGTACTCGTGGTCTTTTGGGATATTTGATTCCCATGGAACAGTTAATTCTACAATAAGAGCCACCTTCCGAGATAGAGAGTAAAGAGTTATATCTGGACGGAGGGCTGTGCGTCCGAGACTTTCAGGGAATTTATACTGCTTAGAGACCGAATCAACCTCCAGAGTCCAATCTGTAGCTTTCTCGATTATTGAGAAAGGTTTTGTAGTTAAATGTTTTTTGCCTTTAGAGCCATCCCGCACAAACTGTATTGGGGGTTTGGAGGATACTGTCAAACCCTTGTTGGCACGAGCCACTGAGAGACTAATTACCTCGCGAATAACAGCGAGAACTTTGTCATGGCGGTAAGTGTACCGTCCTTGATCTAAGGCCACCTTGCAGCCAGCTAGAATGTGTCTAGCTGTGCAAGGGGTATTGCTACAGAGGGGACAAGAACTATCCTCGGCAAAGCTCCAACGAGCGAGGTTACTGGGGTCTGGAAGTGTATGCTGAAAGGCATTCAAATAAAATTTCAGCATCTCTGGCGTCCAGTCATAGAGCATTACCTTCCAGTGCATTGGAGGCGGAATGCAAAAGTCACCAATTGTTGTCCAGTCATTCTGGCATTGAAGGCCAATAGCATGAGCCATACTCTTGCTGTCGTAATCTCCCCGCAAAAGAGACTTCTTCAAGTCCACGTCGCTCGTGGTTGTACTGCCATACCCCAGACCAGTGCCATTCTGGCTGATTCCAGTAAGGAACCTTTTGTGGAAGTCTACGCGGGCTTGTAGTTCATTTGAATCACTACAGCCACTTATTACGTGCTTCGATATTGCCGGATCTTTGGAATTGCACAGAATCGAATTTTTGGTTATTCTGGAGTTGGCGTAGAGCAGAGAGGGCAGTTTAAGCGCTAGCCCAAAATTTTGTTTGGACCTGAAGAGAGTCGAGGGGTCAGCTGGTTTGGCTAAGGACAGCCAGGATTTTAAACTAGCTGTCACCAGTGCATCTAGACGGGACAGTTGGGTTTTGGTAAAATCGTAAATAAGAAAGGGCCATGACAAATGTGACGTTAGATAATTGTCATAGATCCAGGCCTTACGAGGGCCAGAAATTAGCAAGGCATCTATTTTCGCCAGGCAACTTTTGAAATGCTCTATAACATGATCGCCCGAGACGTCTTTTCCCTGATGGGTGATTTTTCTGCCGAGGAATTTGAAATGATTGTTTGGGTCTATAAGGGAGATATTAGAGCCCTTATAGACCAATTTGGGGTCATAGGATGTAAATTTTGTGCCCATGCGGGCGAGTCCAAGGCAAAAACATTTGGAGGGCTTCACTTTTATACAGCCTGACCAGTCGCAGAAAAGCTCCACTTTCTGTAATAGCAGGGAAAGCTGCTTGGGGCTTCTGGTGATGAAAGTTAGGTCGTCGGCAAAAGCGAGGCACGACGAGGTGTATTGGCCGTCTGTTTTAAAACGGTAGCCCCACTTCCTGTCAAACTGGCTCAGGCTTTCCAGAAGTATATTAAAATGCCTGGTTTTCATTGATATTTGACGAAACTACTGATGGGTCTCATAAAGAGCAAATGAGTATTTCTGTACGATACGTGCACGAGGGCACTAGCCGGGAAGATTTTCTAGCTTTCATAGACTGTTACGAGTCAATACGTACTGAAGACATTCAAGGAGAAGAAAAACGTCTCTCCGGCGTAGCCCTCGCTCATATTGTCATAGATTTCTGTAAGAAACATTCGTTAGATTTGGACCAATGTGTAGGCGTAGGAACTGATAATTGTTCTGTTATGGCGTCTGAAATGAAAGGAGCTGTTCAGGAAATATGCAAAACTGCACTTAATGCAAGACGCTGTCCTTGTCTAAACCATACCCTAAACAATTCTCTCAAAAAATCGAACGAGGTTGTAGCCTGTCGCAACACTGTAAGCAAAATGAAAGAAATTATATCTTTTTCCAATTCGTCTGCTAAGGCCACAGCAGTTTTCCGTGATATGATTGGTAAATCCTTTTCAGGCCTTTGCGAGACTAGGTGGCAAGAGAAACACGATGGCACTATTCAATTTTGCACATTGTTGCACAATTACCAAATGGACAAATAGTCGTGATACAGTCTCCAAGGCACATGGCCTTATAAAAAGCATCACCGACAGTGAATTTATTATAGCAACGTTTGCTTTAGGAGATGTTTTGGGAACTACCCTTGCACTCAGTCGAATTTTGCAATCGCCTACGCTAGATGCTGTTTCTGCCATTAATGCTGTTAAAGATGTACTCTCGGTTTTACAAAAAAAGAGAGAAGATGTTGATTCTGTTTTTAGAAATATATATCTTAGGGCAGAAGAAATGGCCAAGATACTGGATGTAGAAATTACTAGCCCACGTACAGCCCGAAGATCCGTCTATAGAGCAAACCACCCAACCTCCGATCAAGAACCAGAGGCATATTTCAGGTCTTCCATTTATATACCCCTTTTGGACCAAATTGTGAATGACCTGCGGAATCGTCTACCGGATGATGTCATGAATACATTTGACCTTCGCTTGCTCATGCCCTCGGTTATTGTGAAAACTATCACTGAGTCTACAAACGTGGCAGAGGCTAATAATAATCTTCAAAATAGAATTGAAGAAGTATCGCAGGTGTATGAGCGTGCGCTGAATGACTATGCAGTGAGTCTGAAGCCAGAGTATGCTATATGGACAGAAAAATGGCTACGTCTAAATAGGGAAAAAGGAGAAACTCCGACCACCGTTTAAGACATATTAAAAGCTACTGATGAAGACATGTTTCCAGCGATACGTATAATGCTCAACATTTTAGCGACGTTACCAGTGAGTGTAGCAACGGCCGAAAGATCATTTTCCACCCTGCGCCGCCTAAACCCGTGGCTGCGTACGCGAACGGCAGAAGAGCGTCTTACCGGACTTGCGCTTCTACATGTTCATAGGGGTTTAAATATTAATGTTGATAACGTGATAAATCGGTATGCTAAGGGTAAACGAAAAATAGATTTAATTTTGTAAAATCGACAATAAAAACAATAATAATAAAAAAATTCAATATTCTTTATTGTTTTAATGTTCTCTGTATGAAGTCTCGGCTCGGGTCTGTGTCTGTGGCTCTAACTTGATTTTTTAAAATCTTAAAACGTGGCCCGAGGCGCAGAGGGCCCCCCCCAATTTCAAATCTTGGATCCGCCCCTGTTCGAAGCCATAGAATTTGAGATGCAGAAATCGCGGTTTTGGATAATTTTTCTAGAAAGGAGTTGATTATTTTCCTGGAGAGACCAAGATCTTTAAAAAGGTGAAACATTTAGCTGGCAGGCCACGAGCGCCTACTTCCACCGCGTGAAGGTGAACAGTGAGGCCGTTCCGGGTGACGGCATTTGCGTGGTCATGGTATTTATTTAATTTGTACTCGTGGTCTTTTGGGATATTTGATTCCCATGGAACAGTTAATTCTATGATAAGGACCATCTTCCGAGATAGAGAGTAAAGAGTTATATCTGGACGCAGGGCTGTGCATCCAAAACTTTCAGGGAATTTATACTGCTTAGAGACCGAATCGACCTCCATAATCCAATCTGAAGCTTTCTCGATTATTGAGAAAGGTTTTGCAGTGAGATGTTTTTTGCCTTTAGAGCCAACCCGCACAAACTGTATTGGGGGTTTGGAGGATACTGTCAAACCCTTGTTGGCACGAGCCACTGAGAGGCTAAGTACCTCGCGAATAACAGCGAGGACTTTGTCGTGGCGGTAAGTGTACCGTCCTTGATCCAAGGCCACCTTGCAGCCAGCTAGAATATGTCTAGCTGTGCAAGGGGTGTTACTACAAAGGGGACATGAACTATCCTCGGCATAGCTCCAACAAGCGAGGTTACTGGGGTCTGGAAGTGTATGCTGAAAGGCATTTAAATAAAATTTCAGCATCTCTGGCGTCCAGTCATACAACATTACTTTCCAGTGCATTGGAGGAGGAATGCAAAAGTCTCCAATTGTTGTCCAATCATTCTGGCATTGAAGGCCAATAGCGTGAGCCATACTATTGCTGTCGTAATCTCCCCGCAAGAGAGACTTCTTCAAGTCCACATCGCTCATGGTTGTACTGCCATACCCCAGACCAGTGCCATTCTGGCTGATTCCAGTAAGGAGCTTTTTGTGGAAGTCAACGCGGGCTGTAGATCATTTGACTCACTACGGCCACTTACTACGTGCTTCGATATTGCCGGATCCTTGGAATTGCTTAGAATCGAATTTTTGGTTATTCTTGAGTTGGCGTAGAGCAGAGAGGGCAGTTTTAGAGCTAGCCCAAAATTGTGTTTGGACCTGAAGAGAGTCGAGGGGTCAGCTGGTTTGGCTAAGGACAACCAGGATTTTAAACTAGCTGTCACCAGTGCATCCAGACGAGACAGTTGGGTTTTGGTGAAATCGTAAATAAGAAAGGGCCATGACAAATGTGAAGTTAGATAGTTGTCATAGATCCAAGCCTTTCGAGGGCCAGAAATTAGCAATGCATCTATATTTCCATGTTTATAAAACCGTATTTGGCAGCAGAATCACTTTTAATTTCCAAAGCTTTCTATTGAACCGTTTGTGGCAGCGGCAACGGCAAATGGCAAACTCTGCTAAAGTTTTACCTTTACATACTTGTAATTTTTTAGTATGGCATGAAATGCTTATCTTGGGTGTGTTCACGGCTCCCTTGGGAGGCACACCACCCTATTTTTTCTTAAAATATTTCTTCAATAAATTTCGTTTAGCTAACCAGCTAGATGCGGTAATTAAACATTTTTGTTTTGTGAGTTTTTTTAAATCATTTATCTCAAGAACCAATGTCAATATTTTACCCCGGCTCGGAAAAATCGTGGATCCGGGGCTGGTCCTATCCAATAGCCTTCTCGAAGAAGGACCTCCCTTAGAAGGCATCAGGGAACTCTGCCCACAGTTGTATTCTGCAGGTGTTATCAGTTGTGATCTGCAGTGCGCCGTGGAATTGCCTCAGGCGGTGTTACCCGATTTTTCTACGTTTTTTTCTTCGTACTACTAATTTGCCAGTTAGCAAATTACCGGGGGAGTCGGTAAATGCTGACCTGTTTCCTTCTCTTCAACGTTTAGTCTGAAAACATTTTATGTTTACTTTTAGGTTTCGCATTTGGAGAGCATTTTGAGGATGAAAGACGAGCGAATCGCTGATTTGCAGATACAATTGTGCAAAAAGGAAGGGAAATCCACGGGGCGGCAGACTGATTCCACCGATAATCAATCACCAAAAGATAAAGGAGACGATTACACTCCGGCAGTATATTAAAAAAAATAAAGTTTTTGAATGTGTGCTAAACAAATGTTTATTTTGTCTGTCTGCCATTTTATTTTAATTTAGTTTCATGCTATCGTCTAGCCAATGTGTGAGTTATGCGGGTCAAATGGTAGAGTCAAATGTTTCATACGTGTCAAATGGTAGAGTGGGCTGTGGTCAAATGGTAATATGTCATATGGGTCAAATGTGCACAGTTTACGCTATGATTGGTATTGTGGAAAAACCAAAGAGTTTACTAAAATTAAACTGTGGTCATTATATAATTGTTTATAAGGTTAAACACGTCCAAAAGTAAAACCTTAATAACTGAATATCTTATTACTCGGAACAAAAAACTATCATATTTTTAATTTGTTGTTTGGGGCTTTTCTAAGGTCTTTATGAGCCTTGTAACACTGCGACCATTGCTGATCTATTGTGTTCGCCACCTGCTATAGTTCTGCGCTAAACCTCGTGTCATTTAAGAACCGCAACAGGCTTTTGGCGTTAGATTGTTTTACCTCCTCAGGTTGGAGGTAATGACCTCCCAAGTGGGTGTATCTTTTACACATTAGCGGGCCACACTCGCACATGAGGTGCAGGGGAGGCCATTCTTCAGGCCACATTGCTCCGTGAGCGCCCTCACCAGTATGTGTAGATTGTTCCTATTTAGCGATAAGGCTTCACAGGCAGTCTTGCGGTCGTAAGCCTTAATAAGCCTTAATTATTCCAAAGATCAAACAATATCGAAGCACGTAATAAGTGGCCGTAGTTATTCAAATGATCTACAAGTCCGCGTAGACTTCCACAAAAAAAATACTTACTGGAATCAGCCAGAATGGCACTGGAATACCTCATATGGTAGTACAACCATGAGCGATGTGGACTTGAAGAAGTCTCTCTTGCGGGAAGATTACGACAGCAATAGTATGGCTCATGCAATTGGCCTTCAATGTCAAAACAGAAGATTGGACTACAATTGGGGTCTTTTGTATTCCGCCTCCAATGCACTGGAAGGACGCCGGAGATGCTGAAATTTTATTTGAATGCCTTTCAGCATACACATCCCGACCCCAGTTACCTCGCTCTTTGGAGCTTTGCCGAGGATAGTTCTTGTCCCCTCTGTAGCAATACCCCTTGCACAGCTAGACACATTCTAGCTGGCTTCAAGGTGGCCTTAGATCAAGGACGGTACACTTACCGCCATGACAAAGTTCTCGCTGTTATTCGCGAGGTAATTAGTCTCTCAGTGGCTCGTGCCAACAAGGGTTAGTTAGTTAGTTAGTTGTACTGGGCGTTCCTCCGTAAGTCGACATCCAGTGTGCCTATTTTGCGTGTAACGGGGGTAGCGCTATTCCACCCACCCCAGCTCCTCGACGAAAGCCAGCAGGGCTTTCAGGTTTCCTGCTGCCTCGCGCAGGGTGCCTGGAGTCCCAAGGTGTTTTGTCCTGTATACTTCTACCTGTTTACAATCTAGCAGAATGTGTTTTGTGGTTTCTTCCGCCTCCATGCATGCTCTGCACATAGGGCTATTCGTTCCGCCCATGTTGAAGAGGTGTTTGTTTAGTGTGTTGTGTCCTGTTATCAGTCCCACTAGTTTGCGTAGATGGGGCCTTTTTGTCCTTAGAAGTGTTTTGGTAAGTTTGTGGTTGTATTCCACTACTATTTCTTTGGTTTGTCTGCAGGTGTCTATCTCTTTCCAGTGTGTTTGATGTAGTTGTTTGTAGTGGTTGTCAAGTTGGTTGTTTATGTGCGAGTAGGGTAGGGGCACGATAGGTTCGGGTCCGTATGCCGGTGTGTCTGAGCCCTTACGGGCTAGTTCATCCGCAGCATCGTTTCCTCTTGAGTTACTGTGTCCCTTGATCCATTTTAGTGTCACCTTATTGCCTTTTCCGCATACCTCGAGGAGGCTTTGGTGGCATTCGTATACGAGCCCAGATGTAAATCTATCGCTTCCCAGTGCCTGTAGCACTGACCTGCTGTCCGATAGAATACATATGTTTTCGTGTTTTAGCTGCCGCTGTTTCACTGCGTTGCAAGCTTCTATTATTCCCTGCCAACAAGGGTTTGACAGTATCCTTCAAACCCCCAATACAGTTTGTGCGGGATGGCTCTAAAGGCAAACAACATTTAACTACAAAACCTTTCTCAATAATCGAGAAAGCTACAGATTGGATTCTGGAGGTTGATTCGGTCTCTAAGCAGTATAAATTCCCTGAAAGTCTCGGATGCACAGCCCTCCGTTCAAATATAACTCTTTACTCTCTATCTCGGAAGGTGGCTCTTATTGTAGAATTAACTGTTCCATGGGAATCAAATATCCCAAAAGACCACGAGTACAAATTAAATAAATACCATGATCCGACCCCAGTTACCTCGCTCGTTGGAGCTATCCTGAGGATAGTTAATGTCCCATTTATAGCAATACCCCTTGTACAGCTAGACATATTCTAGCTGGCTGCAAGGTGGCCTTAGATCAGTCCTTGCTGTCTTTCGCGAGGTAATTAGCTTCTCAGTGGCCAACAAGGTTTTGACATTACCCTCCAAACCTATACAGTTTGTGCGGGATGGCTCTAAAGGCAAAAAACATTTAACTACAAAACCTTTCTCAATAATCGAGAAAGCTTCAGAAATCGAGAAACTCTACTGTAGTCATAGACTTAACTCTTTATTTTAGAATTAACTGTTCCATGGGAATCAAATATACCAAAAGACCACGAGTACAAGTTAAATAAATACCAAGATCTCGCACAACGGGCGAACCTGTCACCTCAGGAAGTTTTAATGAAGTTTTGGTACGCCACAGCAAGGTTCAGGGCCAGATGACGTTCCCTTTGCTCCAGTCTTAGCAGTTTGTTGGCTTTTTCATTTCCATCGATTCCTGCATGGCCGGGAACCCATCTTAGAATTACCCTGTTCTTATCGCCCAGGGAATTCAGTAGTGATACACAGTTTTGCACCAGCTCTGAATTAATGGTATTCGAGGCTAGTGCCATAAGAGATGCCTTGCTATCCGAGTGGATATAGATACGGTAGTTGGCGTAGTTCTAATGGAGGTTTATATTCTCACGTTCAGCTTTTTGAATTGTTTTGTCTAGGTGGCTGTTCCAGGTGTCTCATTTTTTAAAATAATTATTTTGAAATAATATCCAATATTTCCTATAATTACAATAAACTTGATTAAACTATAATAAAAATTTTATAAAAATCACATTTATAAAATGATCCTCGAATGGTAAGCTTATCTTAGAAGTTCAGGAACGTTGGCTATCTAGGGTTAAGAGGGCTGTGGCATTTCCCAATCAAATCCAGAAGGTTAGTAGCAACCCAATCAGCTGTTTTCTTTGAGAGCTGTGACAACATTTCTGAATATTGTCAAACATTTGCCTTAACCATTCGGAAGCCAACCTTCACGTGCTAAAACAGCGCCGCACATTTTTGCTTGATTTTGTATATAAATACTAACAACATCATTTCTTTAAGAATTATCTCTTGTTACCTAATAATAAATTTTGTTAGTCATGTATTTCATATATTTATATACCTAATACCTATATATGGAGGCCAGGAGAAACGGCTATGTGTGGATCTGTTATTTTAACCACCGCAACCACACCGCTATTTATATGATCAGTGCACACTGCAACCTTTATTAAATTATCTTTGACTGCAACCACTGACTGGCGATTTTGGCCACCCAGGGATTAAAGGGGCAATCATTTTATCGGACGCGTCCGTAAGTCGCAGCTTACGGACGCGAATATGCACAGTCGTTTGGAACGCGGCTTGCCTAATTGCGTATCTCTTTTAGACGTCCGAAGCCTCAAGGTCACGTCCGCGACTGACGTCCGATAATGTGCACGGCTCAATAGAAATTCATTACGCAGATAACCTTTCAGTCGCCTCCATAAGCCGCGGCTTACGGACGCGTCCGATAATATGATTGCCCCCACTGATCAATTGCCCCTTTATGCGTCAAATTATATGACAGCCTGTCCGTCTACATGTGTCACACGCGGGGGAGGGGGGTGATTCTTAAATAATTTGGGTCCCATCAAACTTGCAGAAGGCAAATTTGCAGACGGCAATCTTGCAGACGGCATTCTTGCAGGCGGCAGTTTTGCAGAAGGCAATCTTGCAGAAGGCAGTTTTGCAAATTTAATGTCAAAATGACCTAACCTAACCTAACAGAAAAACTTAAAACATTTTTTTTTAATGTTTAGTTTGATGTATAAAAGTCATCCACTACAAGGATGCCGGTAATTAATGTCACTTCGATTTTAGGGAAAGAAAAACCTAACCTAACCTAACCTAACAGAAAAACTTAAAAACTGTACTGAAGGTTGCCGCCTGCAAGGTTGCCGCCTGCAAGGTTGCCTCCTGCAAATCTGCCCTCAACAAATTTGGAACTGTCAAAAGTGACATTTGTGCAAAATTCCGCATGCAAAACTGGCGCCCCTCAATAATTTAGTCATAGCCTCCTGTACCCCTGACCCTTCTCCTTTTTCTTTCTCCAAAATATTCCCCTAATATTCTGTTATGTTTTTAGTCTCTATGTTGTCTTCTGTGTATGCAATTGTGATGTCCCTTCCTTTTTTTTTTGTTTTTTTTTTTTTTTGTAGGTACTAACATTAACAGTAGTCATCCTCCCGTCAACAATTACATACAAACTGGCACCAAAGATAATTTAATAATGACTGGCACAAAATCACCAGCACCCTAGCTGCGTGGAATTGCCACAAGGAAAAGAAAGAAGAAGCAGAAGAAGCCTCCTGTACCTCCTGAGATAGAGAAGGCAATGATTAGTCAAATTTGTCCAAAGGCAAATTTGGCATGCTATGTTTTTCAAGAAAGAGTAGGCCCCCGATTTACAACTGAGTATCTAGTAATGGGATTAACAATAGCGCCTAGTAACAGGTATTTCCGTATCTGTTTCAATAAATATTTGTACTCGCTAGGGTACTTTGATATTGACAGTTTTAACGGCGTAAATGCAGATGGCCCACTACGATCGGCTGTAGGCTCCAATGGTAGGCTCTTTTTGACGTTTGCCAATATATGCGCCATTGGCCTTGGTCAATGCTTATGGCCAACGTGTAGAGGGGGTTATTGGTCGCGATTCGCCTTGGTAGGTATTGTAGAGTTGGCCCATGCGTTGGCTAGAGATCTGCGGTGTTGTCGATTTTTCAACACAAATCAAATTGGCAGTGGATGGAAACCAATAGAAGGAAAACATGTATGGAGAAATCTTATAGCAGATATGACAACCTCACCATACCTAAAAAAACACGCAAGGTGGTTGTCAGCCTGCAAGACGCGCTTCTTTTGAAATTTTACAGTTTCGTGCTATCAGTTGGTTGTCCGTGAGATTTCATTTTACAGTTTGGTGCAACTTAATACCCAGTAATTTACCAGACAATCTGAATGGGTTCCGAGTTTAGTAGGATGTGGTGTGCGAGAATATATGCTGCGGACCCGCTAGAAAGACTGAAAGCGCAAGGAAAAAGTTTTCATGTCAAATTTCTCCCTGAACGGAAACAGGTACCTACCAACTTTGTGGTTTTAAATCAAACATGATTCATTTTAAACTTTACCCGGGCCACACTGTCGGGAAATGCCGTTAATAATGGCGATGATTGGCGTTTTTGCTGCGACCACACCTAAATTATCGCGATAATTAACGGCATTTTCTGGTAGTGTGGGCCCGGGCATAACGAAATGATATTAACGCAGTGATGCACATAGTGGTAAATTCCGCAAAACATTCTCAAACATCGCAAGTACCTACGCAGACCTTTCTTATGTGAATCACTAATTGCAGAAAGGGCACATCAGCACCTTTTTTTGATATCCACTTTTTGATTGGATTTTAATCTTTGTATGTAAATACACCTTCTGGGTAAAAACGGCACATCTCGGACTGCTCTAACCATGTTTGTTTAAGGCATCAAATTATAATTTATCGCAGAAAGGGCACATCGGTGCCCATATGTGCCCTTTCTGCAAAGAAGTATATGGCAACCACGTCAGTTATCATGACTGTCACTTTGACGTGTAATTTGACGTATATCCTTCATTCCCACAAGTGAGCATTTCGCTGCGTGTTTTTCATTAAATCTTTGTCGATATTTGCCACAATGAGCGATGAATCAGTGCCAAAACAAAAAAAGGAGTGCGCAACGATGTCGAGTATAAGAGGAACGTTGTGAAAAATGCCAAAGTTCGTGGAGACGAACATATTAACTGGAAATTCTGACTGGTCGCTGCAAGGAATGATCCAGACAACATTGACCGAACCTGGTAACATATATATTTTTTACAAATCACAGGCAGTGAAATTGTTTAGTAACGAAATTAGACAAGTTGTTCAAACTCCTTTTATTTGTTTCAGCTGCAACAAAAACTGCTTGCAAGAAATAACACCTCCAGAGCTACTAGATGATATTGTTCTGGCCTTCTACGAGATGAATACCAAAAACGAGCAAGATATACACCTTCAACGACTCATGGAGATATTTGAAGTCCATCGAATACAAGGAAATTCAGGAGTAGCAGCGCAGAGGAAAAAACCAAAGACGAAAACCCTCAAATATTACATATTTGTGAACGGAACCAGGATATGTGTCTGCAAGACAGCGTTCATAAACGCACATAAAGTCACCAGCAAAAGAATCCGATGAATTGCAAACCTACTAGAGTTGGATATTCAACCTAAAGACCTGCGAGGTAAAAATACAAGTGCGAACATAATTTCAGCGGCCGTATGTCGTCAGATTCACAACCACATCGATTCTTTTCCTACAAAGGAAGCTCACTACACTTCCAGATCTCTAACCTACTTAAGTGCTGAGTTGTCTCTAAGAAAAATGCACAAATTATTCTTGCTAAAACATCCTGAATTGACAGGTGCAGTAAAATACCAGTTTTACTGGAATTACTTCAGACTGAACTTCAGCTTGACCTTTGGTCGACCTGTCGTAGACTCCTGCTCAGAATGTGAAACATTGAAAGTCAGAATTAAAAGCAATACGCTTAATGACATTGCTAAAAGAGTGGCCATAGCTGAACTAATGGTTCATAAGAAGCGGAGCAAAAAATTCTATCTTCAGCTACAGCAAAGTAAGAAATTAGCAACTGATAATCCGAAAATTCTTGCACTATGCTTTGATTTCATGGCTGTTATTGATCTGCCCAGAATATCTGTGCAGGAAGTGTATTACTTTCGCCAACTATCTGTCAATACATTTGGAATCTACGACATAAAAACTGACAAAATGATATCGTACGTTTATCATGAAGGGCTCGCCCGTAAAACTCCAGATGATGTCTGTTCATTCCTTCTGCACTACTTAAATACATTCGTTAATGGTGAATACGATGAGCTGCACTTATTCTGTTATAACTGTGGAGGGCAGAACAAGAATCATGCCATCGTTCGAATGTTAATGGCCCTCACCGAACTACGAAATTAAAAAAAAATTAATTGCGCTATCCTATTCGCGGACATTCGTACTTGCCATGCGACAGAAGCTTCGGATTAATTAAGCGAAAGTTGAAGCAGTATGAGAGACTGTACACAGTAGAAGAGTATACTGATAAAGTAATAATACAAGCCTCTGAAATTCAACATAAATTGTCTGTTTATAATGTAGACAGCAGCATGGTTATTGACTTCCAAAACTGGTTTCCAACATATTATTTCAGAAATAAACTGTCTGACGAAAGGGGTCAAAATAACCGAAGACAAAAGTTTCTGATATCACAGTATCATTACTTTGAATTTGATGCTGAAACTCCCAGCAGCGTTCTGGTTAAAGACTTCATCGGATGCTTCTTGGAGTTCAATTTCAGACTGCGAAAACCAAATGTTACGGATGTCGTAGTGCTGCCTAATCAACGCATGTACAGCGAGAGGATACCCATTCTTCAAAAAAAGATGCAGGACCTTAAGAATTTAGCTAGGTACGTATCTCCTGAAGCTTTGCCGTTTTGGGATCAGATTTATGCATTGCCAACAGAAAATGTATCGGCTAGGGCAGAAAGAGTTAATTTCTAATGTTGATTTGTACGAGTATATAAAAATATAGGAATCTGAAAAACAAAAAAAAATGTTTTATTAATAATTTCATTGAATATATTTCCGTTTTTTCCTTCCAAATTTCCAAATGGTATTCAAAATACAATTAATTGCAGAAAGGGCACATTTTATTAAATTTAAAAAGTATGTAACTCCATGTCTGAATCATAATTCATATTGCTATGCATATCACAATATTTTATTATTTAAAAGCAAACTATGTATTTTTTTTCAGATTTTTTGTAATTGAAATATTGAAGTTATTAAGTTTTTTTGCTCTCCTGTAAAATTTGTAAAAGTGCTGATGCGCCCTTTCTGCAATTAGTGATTCATGTATTACATTAAAAATCATTTATCGATATTGATATTGCGCTGTATCCATCAGAAAATAACATTGCATTATGTTTGTACGTTTTAAAGTTTGTTCCAAATGGTTAACATATTTTATATAACTTTGTTAACATTATAGTGGGAAAAGTACATGCAGTAAATATACGGCTCTCCAGCTTCAGCGGCACTTACAAGATATTCGCGAGATTTTCGCCAACTATGTTTATATTATATTATTTCCCGAATACGATTAGGCATCCTTAACCCATAGCGCGCACTGGCGACCTGGCCGCGGCGGCAGAGTCGCGGCGGCCAGGTACGCACGCTCGATGATGTTTTCATACTTTTAGTGTCTTTTAGTAGTATCTCGCTGGCTGCCGCGACTAGACCGCTAGTGCCCGCACGGGCTTAAACAATTAGCATTATACATTTTTCGGGAGGGTCCTCCGCTTCGTGGAATCGATATCGATAAGCGAGCTGGAGTGATCCCCTAGCTGCGGGTTGCCATTCTGCAAAAAGTAAGCCTAACAGTTGGCAATTCGAAATTACCTGCCGTGTGGTTGGTGATGGAGTAATAAAGGGGCGAACACACTATCGGACGCGTCCGTTAGCTGAGGCTTATGGGCGCGATCTGTGTAATGAATTTCTATTGAGCCGTGCACATTATCGGACGTCAGTCGCGGACGCGACCTCGAGGCTTCGGACGTCCGATAGAGATCGGGCAAGCGACGTCCCAAACGACTGTGCATACTGTCCATAAGCCGCGGCAGCGGACGCGTCCGATAATGTGTTCGCCCCTTAAGCGTTCTTATACAAACGCCAATTAATTTTTCTTGATGAAATTCCGCATCATATGCGTTACTTGATCTGTGGCTATTGGCACAAAGTTGGTTATCGCTTCCGCCACACGTTGGCCGCGCTTGGGCCGCGCATTTAGTACGCAACAAGCTCCCGTGGGGGTTGTGCGCGAGTGCTTAGCTGACGTTTCGTTCGTGGTGGTTTTCTATAAAATGGACGCCCCTGCTACACGTTGGCCAATGCTTGGCCGCAATGCTAAGGCGGAAGCGAGCGAAGAAACTTTTCAATTTATTGAGCTCTACCAATCCGAAAACTGTTTATGGAATCCAAAAAACAAAAACCACAGAAATAAAAACATTGTAAGTATAATGCAACTACACAGTTGTTGTTTTCGAGAGTGTGGCTATCTAATTACTAAATCTTTATTTTTATAGAAACAGTATTTCCTTTCCCGATCATTTTCAATTGCCATGGTTTCCTAGTATTAGTTTTTTTGTTTTCCATTTTTGGAATTATGTATTATAGGCGTTGACCATATCGATGATTGCAGGAACCTTTTCCATTTATCAAAAAAAACCTAGATTCGATAATTGTAATACTAAATCTGCAATAATAAAAATGCAATACTTCGTTAAAAAATAAAATGAAATTTAACTATAAACATTTTTTAATCACTTTTTAAGATTTAAAAAAACTAACAACCCACCACCTTATAGTTTATGTATTAAAAAAAAACTAAATCTACATAATTGTATGGGTTTGATGGTTTGACGCTTCTTTGAATGCCTAGGTGGTATATTTTGCTTATTGTTTGTGGCCGAATAAAGATTATTGCAGATTCGAATTCAGCGTTATGAATATTGAAATAAATATGATGTTAACAAATCAACAATGTAAGGGACTGGCTCCTTTGGGGCCCTCGGCTAGAGACGAAATAGGGGCCCCTTATCATTGAGGGGACCGGGGATCCTCTCCTGGAAATTTTCAGAGAATTACATGCCTGCTAACCACATTTTCCGCTGTCTTGGCACTTAAAAACTAATTGAGTAAAGTAAGTAAAAAAATAAGCTTTTCTATTTTAGTTTACTTACGTTTACAATATACATTTTAATATTATTTTTATATATAAACTTCGTTTACCTACATTAGAAAAAATAGTAATCAATTGCAACCTGTGCTAAAGCCATAATTTGGATCCTACTGCCTCAATAAATAAAAACATCAATAAAAAATATATAATTAGGGAAAACGCTAATAAGCAAACCAACCATATGTAAAGAAAAAAAAGCGGTCTTTTACTACGATTGCGTTTTTCTAATAAAAAGAAAAATGGTCTAAATAATTATCTACAATTTTAATCAAGATGTAACCCAATCTAACGGAATGTTGGCCAGTTCTTTACTAATCCTGACTATTTCATTTACAATTACATTTTTATCCAAGTTATAAAATAAGTCACTTTCTACATTATTAAAAAGCAGATAAGACATAAGGTCTTGGCTTAAAGTAGACCTAGGTCGATTTTTACCTATTTCAAGTTTGAAAAACACCTTTTCACAAGTAACTTCTGTACAAGGTATAGTTAAAATGAGTAAAATATGTATACTTACGGGTAGGTAAGCAGTCCAGATTGTGATTCCATTAAAATTTGGGTCTGACAAGGAAGAATTTTTCAAAATATCATTGTTTGGTCTGAATTTGTCTTCGATACTCGTCTTAGCACAATCTAAAACTTTGAAAAAGACCAATTTATAGTTTTGAACGTGGATATTCCAGGACCTTCGTCTTTTGATTTTACACCAGGCATTACATTTTTCTTGAATCTTCTTTTTTAATTCAAATCAACTTCTACGTCAATCTTGTCATCTTTTAAACTGCCAATAACTGTTCTTGGATAATAGGTATCTTGTTTTTTAAAAATTACAGAACAACAAAATATTTATCACCATACCTTTTGATTTACTTGTTGAATCAGCGTCTGTACCAAGTTTCATGCATAGAATAGTCATTGGTTTTATTTGTAACTATTTTGAAACAGGGGATGTAACCAGGAATAAATCTAGTAAAACAATAGACATAAACAGGTTTTCTAATTTGGACCATCGACTGATCAAATTTCTTTTAGTAAAAACAAAGTAATAAAATACTTTTTTCGGGGTTCCTTCGAGTTCCTCGGCGATCGCCGACTAGCCGACTTGGCCAGTCCGCGCCTGAATGTAGAAGAGGAATGCATTAATAATTTCCATTGCCATGGTTTCTCTTAGTTTTTTTTGTATTACATTTTTTTCAAAACCCTTATTTTCATTGACATTATTTTTTTCGATTTTCACTAACATTCAAAGGTAGAGAAATATAATCCAGTAATTAAATTAAAAGTAAATTGTCGTAATAACCTTAAATTATTACCTAATAAGTTGCTATATAGAAAAATTTATATAAAATACATTTTTTTTAAATATATACAAATGTATAAAAACCTTTATATAAACACTGCTTATATAAACCGCTATATATATTGTTTGATATATTTTAAACAAGTATTGTTATTGAAAAATCTAATGAAAATAACCTACTTTTTGAATAATAACCTAAAGGTTAATATAAAAGGCAATGTTTCGAACATTCTCATGCAAAAATGTTTCTACAGTTGGGGACTGAGCTAAATGTAAGCACTGGCTGGGATGCTTAAAAGTATAGCCCGTTTAGAGATTGCCGTAAAAGTATAGCCCGTTTAGAAGCACCATATTACTTGAACGTCCTCTTAGGCTATTAGTACTTGGACTTTGTACTAGGAAATTGTTATGCGAGCCACAGATAACGTCTATTCAAATTGCTAAAAAGAGCAATACGTATTATAGCAAATTCAAAATGGATCCTATAGAAATACCTTTAAAAGACTTAAAATTCTAACATTTATATCATAGTACCTCTTCAATGTACTAAAGGATTTCCACAAGGATAGAGACCGACAAAAAAAAACAATATTCATGATCAAAACACTAGAAACAAATCGAATTATATATTATCTAGTGCAACGTTAAAAGTACGACAAGTCAAGAAATACTCTGGTCCTTATTTTTTTATATGTTACTTAAAAAGTTCCTTTTAGAAAATACTTTTTACACCTTTTACAACACCGGTGATATTATTCAAGCAGTATAAACTGATTTTAATTCAAATGATTATAAATTGTAATTTCATTTCTAAATTTTATATTTTTTAATGTTATCTGTTTTAATTGATTGCGACTAATTATTATTATTATTGTGATTTGATACTTTTAAACGATATTTTATTTTAATTTGAATTTTACTAATTTAATTTCTCATTCTTTTGATTTCAATTATTTGTCATGCTTTTAATTATTATTTTTTTTCTTTGTTTTTTAGGTTTTTATATATATTTTATTATTAGAATTTATTCTTGAATTTTATTTGGTCACATAGGGTAGGTGGG
The DNA here is from genome assembly GCA_944548615.1 of Micropterix aruncella. Lineage (NCBI taxonomy): Eukaryota > Metazoa > Arthropoda > Insecta > Lepidoptera > Micropterigidae > Micropterix > Micropterix aruncella. The sequence continues at coordinate 14,437,542 of OX155973.1, forward strand.
GGGAAGATAGATAATTAGAGATAGATTTTCTTTCAGTTTTATATTGGAGTTTTAGATTCGGATCTTCCCTATAACCCCTGAAAATATCAGGCATGTTCAATCATCAGTTGCGGAGAAATGTAAAATTATATATTTTTTTTAAATGCAGGCCCCAAAAAATGGAGCAAAGCCACGCACTTTCACGCATTTCACCAGACAAGAAATATTACATCAAAACAAGAAAAAACAGACTTACCGCATTTTTCAGGCTTACGTGCGACTGAACTTCTTGAGGATTGGTGTGGAACTGGAAGTTGTTGAGACGGGTCAGACACCTGGCTGCTATCGAAATCATTACAAAAATTCCCTCCGAAAACCCCCCGTGCGTGGATTTGCCCCATGCGGGGCTTTACCCCCACCTACCCTAAGGGGATTTAATATCAGTATAAATAATATTTTGACTGTTATTGTCTTAATTTGGTTTAAATTTTCTGTAAGTTCTTTAATTTGTAGTTGCACAAATTGGCTTTAATTTAATTCTGATAGTACTGTGCGCAAGCTTAGAGGAATTGGGAGAGTAGGGGGTATGAAGCGATGGTCGGGGGCGGCGTCATCCGCTCGCTTTCCCAGCCCCCAATTCGTCGGAGCTTGTGCGAAAACTGTATATTTCTACTGTAAGTTTCTACTGTAACTGTAAGTTTCTATAATCTGTAAATATTTTTGAAAATGAAGTGAACTGAACTGAACTGAACAATTTTGCACTGGAGCTTACGCTACTGGTATCTACTCTATATCTACAATTATTTTTCTGCTTTACTTACTGTTCAAATTTAAATTAGGTAATTTAATTGGAAAAAAAAACTTACTTATTAGTCGTCAAAAAAAAAAGATATTCCTTTTATATGTGTATATATTTCAGGTCAATGATGCTTGGGAACGTATAGCAGATACTATGGGTGTACCAGTTCACGAATTAAAAAAGAAAAAAGAAAGTTTGATGACATATTTTAGGGAAAACTTCAAAAAAAAAATATTATCCTTGAAGTCAGGGGCTGCAGAGGAAGATGCATATAAGCCAGTTTGGATGTACTATGATGCCATGGAAGAGTTCCTAAAGGATGTATACGAATGCAAAAGCGTCTTGAATAGTGAAGAAGATGTAAGGAAAACAAAATATTTTTTTAATTATATTAATTTCATCACACCAGAATGGCTACAGAATCATGATATTTATCAAGCGTTGTACAGCATATCATGGATCGTGATACCTATCACAGGGTTACTAGAAATCCAGAATCTGGATCAAGAACCATGAGATATACGAGGCATGTATTTTCCCAAAGTTGGCAACATTGTTGTGTAACATACCTCCTCCCCTTTCCAACGAGAGGTAGTCTGACTTGATCAGATGCTTAGTTTGCATCTTTTTTCTGTTTTTTTATTTATTTGGTAATTTACAATTTTCTACAGTAAATTGACATATACAATTACAATGTCATAGACAAAAATCCAGTAGCAAAAAACTGATAACATGTTATGCCAGAAACGGCATGTCAGTGATCTGTCACCTAACAAGCCTGTTCTAAGGCTGATATTTAAATTGTTGTAAATATATGTATGAACCAATATAAAAATCTAAGTAATGAAGAATATAGAAAATTTTGAGAGAGTATACATTAAGACTTATTATTAATTCTTACAAGCTAGACAATCAAAGTAAAATTGAACATATAAACATGTTAGCCATAACATAGTAATTATAAAATATTATGCACAATTAGATAGTATTTAGATAATCATAATTCCTTAAAATAGAGTTAGATAGTTAAACCTAAAACATCTGACATGCATTTAGGATAGAATCTTCTACGTCGGCACAGTATACCCCAGACAGTAGCTTCTCTTAGAACAAAATTGAAATCAAAACGAATACGACACGAGTCGTAAGGGCTCGCATATGCCTGGGGACATATACCAGAAGAATGGACCAAGGTCAAAGTGCTATTCATACCCAAGGCTGGCAGGAAGGACTACGCACTGTCAAAGTCCTTCAGGCCAATTAGCCTAACATCCTTTCTACTGAAAGCGATGGAAAAGATACTGGATAGCTATATCAGGGAAAAAATCCTAACGGTCAACCCTATCAGCTGTAACCAACACGCCTACCGCAGAGGCAAATCCACGGAAACCGCTCTGCTCTACCTAGTAGACAGAGTGGAAAAGGCGTTGGAAGACAAACAAATCGCAGTATGCGCATTTTTAGACATTGAGGGCGTCTTCGACAAAACCCCAATTAAATCACTGGTGAAGGGGCTAGAGTCAAAACAAGTTGACAACACCACAACCAGATGGGTGAAAGCGATGCTCTCAAACCGCACGGCCAAGGTAGCATTTCACGGAACAAACCTTGAAGTCACCACTACAAGAGGCTGCCCGCAGGGAGGCGTACTCTGGCCCCTACTATGGACTCTTGCAATAGATCAACTCCTGCATAGGATGGCAGAGGCCAGGATAGACACACAGGGCTATGCTGATGACCTAGTAGTCATTGTCCGGGGCTTCTGCCAAAACACGATATCACACATAATGCAAAAAGCGTTAACAATCGTTAGCAATTGGTGCAGAGAGAACAAATTATCGGTCAACGCCGATAAGACCGTCCTCGTGCCATTTACCAACAAACGTCAACTAGGTGGACTAAAAATGCCAATCTTAAACCACAGGCAGATTCCTTTCTCCAGGGAAGTAAAGTATCTGGGAGTCACACTCGACCAGAGACTCACCTGGAACAGCCACCTAGATAAAACAATACAAAAAGCTAAAAGTGCTTTGGGTATAAGCAGAAGACTGGCGGGGAAAAACTGGGGCCTTAACCCCAAGATCTCCCACTGGCTATACACTGCCATTGTGAGGCCGATAATCTCGTACGCCTCGGTGGTATGGTGCAACAAAGCCAACCAGAAAACTGTGATTACCAAACTAAACAATATCCAAAGGACGGCGTGCCTCATGACAACTGGCGCAATGTCCTCCACTCCTGGAGCAGCTCTAGATGCACTGCTGAACTTACCGCCCCTACACATTCATTTGCAACAGGTGGCGAAAGCCAGCATGTACAGGCTATCTGCCCGAGAGAAGGTAAACTGGATCTCACAAGCACTAAGATCAGTTCTTGACTCAGTCAGTGAAAATCCAACCCAACAAATGAAAATCAACATGGTATCAGACACCATGCTCCCACTCCTAAACTTTGGAAAACTTTTTACAGTGGAACTGCCGCCCAGAGACGACTGGCTAAAAAGCCAACTGCAATGGGAGGCCGGTAGCCTTAAATGGTATCAGGGGCGGATCCAAGATTTGAAATTGGGGGGGGGCCCTCTGCGCCTCGGGCCACGTTTTAAGATTTTAAAAAATCAAGTTAGAGCCACAGACACAGACCCGAGCCGAGACTTCATACAGAGAACATTAAAACAATAAAGAATATTGTTTTTTTTTATTATTATTGTTTTTATTGTCGATTTTACAAAATTAAATCTATTTTTCGTTTACCCTTAACATACCGATTTATCACGTTATCAACATTAATATTTAAACCCCTATGAACATGTAGAAGCGCAAGTCCGGTAAGACGCTCTTCTGCCGTTCGCGTACGCAGCCACGGTTTTAGGCAGCGCAGGGTGGAAAATGATCTTTCGGCCGTTGCTACACTCACTGGTAACGTCGCTAAAATGTTGAGCATTATACGTATCGCTGGAAACATGTCTTCATCAGTAGCTTTTAATATGTCCAAAACGGTGGTCGGAGTTTCTCCTTTTTCCCTATTTAGACGTAGCCATTTTTCTGTCCATATAGCATACTCTGGCTTCAGACTCACTGCATAGTCATTCAGCGCACGCTCATACACCTGCGATACTTCTTCAATTCTATTTTGAAGATTATTATTAGCCTCTGCCACGTTTGTAGACTCAGTGATAGTTTTCACAATAACCGAGGGCATGAGCAAGCGAAGGTCAAATGTATTCATGACATCATCCGGTAGACGATTCCGCAGGTCATTCACAATTTGGTCCAAAAGAGGTATATAAATGGAAGACCTGAAATATGCCTCTGGTTCTTGATCGGAGGTTGGGTGGTTCGCTCTATAGACGGATCTTCGGGCTGTACGTGGGCTAGTAATTTCTACATCCAGTATCTTGGCCATTTCTTCTGCCCTAAGATATATATTTCTAAAAACAGAATCAACATCTTCTCTCTTTTTTTGTAAAACCGAGAGTACATCTTTAACAGCATTGATGGCAGAAACAGCATCTAGCGTAGGCGATTGCAAAATTCGACTGAGTGCAAGGGTAGTTCCCAAAACATCTCCAAACAAGCCCATCACCGGCTGAGCTAGGTGCCATTCTTAGGGGGGGCCATGGCCCCCTGGCCCCCCCCCCTGTATCCGCCCTTGAATGGTATACTGATGGGTCCAAATCGGGACTTGACGTAGGCTGTGGTATATATGGAGAGCGACCAAACTTCGAAAGAAGTGTAAACTTGGGAAAATACGCCTCCATATTCCAAGCGGAGGTTTACGCCATTATTGAATGTGCGGATATCAACCTCCAAAAGGACTACGCCAACCACCGTATCTATATCCACTCGGATAGCAAAGCAGTTCTTATGGCACTAGCCTCGAATACCATTAATTCAAAGCTAGTGCAAAACTGCATATCACTACTGAATTCCCTGGGCGAAAAGAACAGGATAATACTAAGATGGGTTCCCGGCCATGCAGGAATCGAGGGAAATGAAAAAGCCGACGAACTTGCTAGGACGGGAGCAAAGGGAACGTTATACGGCCCTGAACCTTGCTGTGGCGTACCAAAAAGCCTTGCAAACCTAATGCTCAAACAAATGTGTTTAGAACAATCCGTCAACCACTGGAACAACACGCCAGGGTTGAATCATTCCAAAGCGCTTATTAAGCCTTACGACCGTAAGACGGCCCGTGAGGCCCTATCGCTAAATAGGAACAATCTACGCATACTGGTAAGGGCGCTCACGGGGCATTGTGGCCTGAACAAACACATGTTCAACCTCAAGCTCAAAGACACAAAAATGTGCAGGTTCTGCCAAGGGGCAGAGGAAACTCCCCAGCACCTCATGTGCGAGTGTGGCCCGCTGATGCGTAAAAGATACAACCACCTGGGTGGTCACTACCTCCAACCTGAGGAGGTAAAACAATCTGGCGCCAAAAGCCTGCTGCGGTTCTTAAATGACACGAGGCTTAGCGCAGAACTATAGTAGGTGGCGAGCACAATAGATCAGCAATGGTCGCAGTGTTACAAGGCTCATAAAGACCTTAGAAAAGACCCACTCAACAAATAAAAAAAAGGGCTCGCATTTGCTCGCCAGATGTTTCGCTGCTCGGCCTACGCAGATGTCCGAATGCTCGAAAAGGTCGCCATCCTTTACCTGGCCGTAATGCTCAATGTTCGCGTTCGTCGGGACGGACCCCTCTGCCCACATTCCTCGCACCCACTTCCTGCATTGTCTTGTAACTCAAGAGTAAAGCTACTGGTTGATATACTGTGACGTCGGCCACCGCCACTCCACCTCTCTTTCTACACAGTGCGAACTCCGCACCGTTATTCGTTTATTTTTGGCTCGATACGCTGACGAAAGAGAAGCTTTTTTGGACTCCATAGTAATGGGTGATAAAACGTGGGCTTACCATTCCACACCTGAGTCCTAACAACAGTCAATGGAGTGGAGACATTCTCACCCTCAAGAAAAGGGAAGTTTAAAGCGACACAGTCTGCGTGAAAAATCATGGTCACTGTGTTTTGGGTCAGGAAAGGGGTTCTTCTGATTGAGTTTATGTTAACTGGGACAACCATCAATGCATCAATTCATATTGCTCACAACTTTGCAGAGCCTTCCAAAATCAAACACGAGGCATGCTGACAAAGGGGGTTTGTCTCCTTCCTGACAATGCTCGGCACCATGTTGCCCGTGACCCAAAAGCTCTTTTGGGTCTCGTTAAGGGGCCCTAGCTGAGTTGGCCATGAAGACCCATTCTGTTCAGGGTTGGTCACACTCACGGGTCAACACCCATCCGACGGCCTCCACGCATGAAGTGCTAGCCTGGGTAGGACTCTGGCCTTAGGGTTAGTTTCCCCTAGGAATCAACCTTCTGGCGCTCCTGGACGGTCTGCGCACCATGCGGAATAAGCCAATCGATTGCGCACTCAAACTAACAGTCGGGGGAGTCTGGAAGCAGTACTGTTTTCTATAGAGCAGGGGTGGTTGCGGACCTTACGGCGACTGCTCTTGAGACGACCATCGGCTATCCGATCCTGGGTGAACAGCCGGGCAAAGGATGCCGTGGTACGCAATAGATTCGGTATACACCGTTTCACCGCTTCGTAAGGGAGAGGACCGCGCAAGCGACCTCGAACTCGTAACCAATCGACCGACTGGAGTAATCTGGTCGCAATTGGAAGTAAGGGCGTGAGTTTAAGCCCGCTGGGTAACACTCCTGGCTATCTCGCGGTTTAGGCGTTGGCCTCTTACGGGTTTGTGGCGGAGCTTGACAGTGGACTGTTTTGTCCAAGTCTTCTGCGCTCACTCCAGGGAGATAGAACGACTAATCGTTAAAACTTCCTGAGGTGACGGGTTCGCCCGTTGTAGTTGTCAACTCTTGTTGTGTGTACATAAGCGTGTGTGTATATATGCCCGAGTGTATATATGAAAGTGTGTAAATATGCGTGTGTGTAGATATGCCGAGATATAAATATGCGTGTGTGTAACATAGAGATCTTCGTGAGTTGGGATGATTCCGCTACATCGCATACCAGGATTTGTTAATCCAAACCACCTATTTTTTTTTACAGTCGGATGTCGGACATTCGGAAGTCATAACGTGGTCCATAGCACCGATGAAAAATGATGAAATTCCGCCAACATCTCCAAAACCCTCGAAACCCAAGAAATTTCGGCCTACTCGGCCGAAGATCACCCGCGAGCCGACCTCCATCCGCCAGCCCTCGGCAAAGAGAAGTCTCTGCGACGAAGTGCTACAAAGAGTGCAGAAAAAACTAGACGACGATGACGAAGACGAATTCGATGTAATCGGTAGAAACGTCGCAATTAAACTGAGGAAACTTTCGAGAGAAACGAAAGTCTTGACTGAGAAATTACTAATGGAAGTGCTCTTTGAGGCCGAACTGGGGAACATCGATAGAAAAACGAAGCTAACATTTGAATAATGCTACAGTTTAATTAAATTTATGATTTCATTTGGTCTATTTTTCTTGGCTCGATGGCGAAATCCCGCTAAGTGGTACATCGCCATCGAGGCAAGAACCTATCTTCGCTTTTAGCCGTGTTCTTTTATCGCAATTTCGGATGCGAAGGCCTCTAAGGGCCTTCTTTGGAATAGATTATGCGTTTCCAGTAACTCATCGGCGGTTGTCAGCTGTAAGGTTGTATTCTTCGCCAGGCGCTCGCCGTAGTCCTCTGCGGACTCTCGCTCGAGGCCACGGGTGGTCGTGACGCCTGACGAGCCGTGGAGTGCGAGGCGCGCTCTCGCATGCTTGTCCACGGGGCTCGGCGCCAAGCCAGGACATGGCGAGAGCGGCTCCCTGAAGATGAGCTCCTCGTCGATGATGAGACCCCGCGTACTTTACTATTCGTTCCCACCCTTGTCTGCCGGAGAGATTGCAGGCAACGTTGCGCAGTGTTGTCTTCGTGCAAATTCAAGGGTCCAGATTATAAGGCGTTGTGTACATTGCGTACATGAGACCGTTCCATACCGAGTTCATACAAAAATGCATCGATCGGGAAAATTGGGGACGGGCCGAGCGGACATAAATCGGGGTACCGATTTGAAAATTTTAGCCTGACTGTATTAGGGAAAATTTAAAACATAATATATAAACCGCATGAGCATTTACATTTGAGTTGCACAATGCATAGCAGTCTAATTTTCCAATAAGTCGTACGATTTCTCTTAGTCGACAGATTCAAGGCGAACCCCCACCCCCGTCGTATACTCTTAGGATATGTCTTCAACACAAACCTCTATTGACTTTGTTTTGCTCTATTCCAGTGTTTTTTAACCAGTGGGTCGCGACCTCCTGGGGGGTCGCGAAGAGACAACCGGGCAGGGTTGGAATCAGCTCTCAGAAAATTATTATCTATGGACAGCAAATGGATAGTACTTTACAAAAATGTATAGTACACTTATTTATGCATTCATTTTGATATCATATGAATTCAAATAAAAAACATTGGCAAATTAGATTTTTCTTGGTAAAACCTATGGTAAAACAATGTCAATATCAGCCATCTAAATTGGGTCAATAGGTAAATGTCGTCTTTGGCAACGATGCGACGTAACATGTGCTTGGACGGTTTAAATTCTGTACAACTTTTTGTGCAATGTAATTTAAAAAATTGTATGAAAAAATCAAGCTAAAATTGATGCACATAGGCGTCAAGGTGTGACAGACAGCCCTCTATGCAGAGGATGCATGGAGGAAGAAGAAACGCCACAGCACGTGCTCATGGACTGCAGGAGCGTGGCAGAGCAACGGGCAAAAATACTACAAACTCCAGCATCTGTGCTGGAGGCCTGTAGCAACCCAAACAGGCTGCTAACCTTCTGGGACAGCCTGGGTTGGCTGGAGTAACATAAATAGAAACATGAGCCACGCACAACGGCCCAATCAAGAGGCCAAGTGCCTTGGTCGGTTAAATCGGCCGCAGCTACTCCGGGTGATGTTTCTCGAACTGCCCCTAGACGCTGTGTCTGTGTCTGAGGCATTTTCACTCATTATTTGAAATGTATCTACAGTGTGGACAACTAGAGCTGTCGACTACAACGGGCGAACCTGTCACCTCAGGAAGTTTTAACGATATCTGATCATTCTGTCTCCCACGAGGTGAGTGTAGAAGACTTAGGACGAAAACAATCCTAGTTACGGCACTCGCCCGTGTGAAGCCAACGCCTTCCACGAGATAACCAGGTTATTCACCCAGCGGGCCGACATGCACCCTTACTTCCAGTTGCAACCAGATTACTCCGGTCTCCCAACTGGTTACAGGTTCGAGGTCGATTGTGTAGTCCTCTCCCTTACGTAGCGGTGATTCGGTGTTTACCCAATCTATCGCGGACCACGGCATCCTTTGCACGGCTGTTCACTTGGTATCGGGTAGCCGATTGGTCGTTATCTTATCGGCCCTGCTCTATAGGAAAGAAAGCCATTTCCAGACTCCCCTAGCTATCAGTCGGAATGCACAATCGATTGGTTGACCCAGCACGGTGCGCAAACCGTCCAGCAGCGCCCAAACGGCGATTCCTAGGGGAAAACTGGCCTGCAGGTCAGAGTCCTACCTGGGCTCGCACTTCTGCTTGGAGGCTGCCAGATGGGTGTTGACCCGTAAGTTTGGGCGTTACTTAGTGGCCTAACTGCAACAGGGCCCATTAGCTCCCTGTACACAAACTGGTCATTAACCACTGGAATGCCAATACTACCGATCGGTGGTTTTTCTGGTGTGACAATTCGCGGGCGGCCAATCTCCATATTTATGCAATTATATGCGCTAAGCCACCGTTATATATTAGTAAGCGTGCACCTACAAACAAATTCTCAAGGGTTGAAAACATGTCATTATGAGTTTCATTCCCATGGCTTTCATTCCAACTCTCGGGTTAAAACCATGTCGGTCTACTTGATCAGTTTTATGTTGGAAAACCATTGCAAACAAAATTTTAAAATTTGAAAAACTATAATTATTTAATGCACAGGCAGCTGTGCTGATACAACCAGATCACATCTTGTAAAACTAGTCATAAACAATATTAACTAGGTTTTAGGTAAAAATCGAGTCTGTAAATTAATTGACAAAGCTTGCAGTAATCATTTCAAATTGTATTTTTATTTCACATGTCCACCATTATTTTGTAGAACGTTCCTAAGAGGATTAGATTTCAATTTTGCACAGTTGAGATTTTTACTGCGACCGAAGATTTGTGTTGATGTAGAATTTCTTAATTCACAAATTATTACATCTTAATAATTTGTGAGAATTTTGTCTTAATGTCCCCCTCTTTGTCTTCTTTGTTGAGCATCTGTCCAAGCAATACAAGCGATCTTCATAATTCCTATTCCTCAGACCCATTGGCATTTTGGTTGCTCTACGCTGCACCTTTTCCAGTACATCTACATCTTTGCATAAGGAGGGGTTCCAGAGCTGATAGCCTCAAGAATAGGCCTCATTCCAGGCCCTATTCCAGAGATGATAGTTCTCAAGAATAGGCCTGACATAAGCTTTGTAGATTAAACACCTCTATTGACAGATGTTGGAAAGCCTTCCTTATCAGATAGAGAGTAGTCGCTTTAATATAGAGAGAAATAAAAAGCTAATTTAGCAGAATCTATAGTTTATTTGAAGTGCATACACATTTATAAACTTAAATATATGGAAAACATAAAAAATATTAAACAAATCACAGACCGACACATAAGAACGGCACAAAAACGGACAAATACTATGTTTTACTTGAAATTTGTTGGGTTCGGTGAGTTTAAACTGTTGTTTTCTTCAGTCAATATTTTTAATTCGCGTCTGCCTTCTGAATATAGGTATTGTCTCTCAAGATCTCTCGAACGGCGGTGTATGAGATTCAATATATATTTCAGATTTAATTAAAACAATTACTTAAAATTACCAACTTGAAATGGGCAGGCCATATAGCTCGAAACCGTTGGGGAAAAAAGGTTCTCGTGTGGCGAATACGAACCGTTTAGGATGGCCCCCCACAAGACGGACCGATGACATTCTATGGGGGAGACCTATACCCAACAGTGGACATCTACCGGCTGATGATGATGATGAATTAAAACAATCATAAAACATCACCTTTTCCGGAACCAGAAAATCCCATCAAAATAACATATCAGACTAAAATGCAATAGGCTCATAGGGAATTTAAAATACCTTTACTATGAATAGAAACAATAATGAAGTACAGATGAAGTGTTCAATTCATCAAATGCTCGGAAAATGTAGTATATTATCATGTGAAAACGAACAAAGTATTACTATATTTATGTTTCTAAAATATTGGCCCGAGTATCTTGAACCGAACTTTATATTCAGAAGCCAGTATTGACGCTTATAATATGCATAACACAATAATAACAAAAATATTTAATAATTATCTTAATTTAAATAAGGGACTGTCCATAAAATATGTCACACCCTAAGCCCCGGTGAGCACTTGCGGACTGGCCGCGGCGGCTAGTGAGATACTGCTGAATGTATGGAATCGCCGTCGACCGTGCGGCTTAAGTGCGCGCGTCTACGGTGATTCCATACATTTTGCAATACCTCGTTGGCCGCCGCGGCCAGGCCGCAAGCACCGGGGCTGACTGCATTTTAGTCTTCTCTTCCTCTTTCTCACACTTCATCACAATCTTCTTCCATCATCAAAAAGAGCGACCAGGCACCTTCCAATATTGGCGACTTTCGACGTGAGAGAGAATATATACAAGGCCCGGTAGTATAGTGGTTAGGTCGCCCGATCTTACATTGTAAGGTCCCGGGTTTGATTCTCGGTTGGGTCACCATTTTCCGTTGGGATCAAATTAACGGAATTGCATTTTCAATTCTGTCGATCGAATGCAATAACAAGACACACACTTACAAACATGTTACACGCAGACATACATATAACACGGGTTGGTTGTAAGAGATTGTCATATGACAATAAACCCGCCCATTGTAACATTTTCGCACTAAAGAGTATAAACAAACAAACATTGGTTACCCCGAAGTGATGTTGATCATACTGATTGACCATCTTGAAGGATGCCGATTAATTAACTCACTCTGTATATAATATTATAGGTATAAAAATGCGCATATTCGAATGGTACGTATTGATAAAATTTTAAAGCAATCAGTGAAGAACTTTCGGAGATTTGGAGATTTTGAACAAATAGCTGTTTTCCAGACTAATCAAAATCTCAGCTATTTCGTTCGTTGTCTGAAATGCGACATTTGCGACATGCGACAGTGAATGGGTGGTAAGGTGAACGCTCACATGTGGCAAGACAGCTGTCCTAAACCTACCACAGCCGGTTCGTAAGTCCGGAATCCACTGCTCACCCCCCAGAAGTGTAAAAAAAATAGTATTATAATGGGCCCGACTCCGGTCGGTGAATTCCATGGCAGCTCCATTTGTATTTATTTATTATAGAACCCCCCCCCCCCTCTTTCATTTGTCACTGGTTCTATCCCCCCCCCTCCCTTCCCCCTCTGATGAATGACATATTTTATGGATACCCTCTAATCATAAAAATAAAATGAATCAAACATCCGCTCAATATTACATTTTTTTCTCTCGTATGGCAACACTCGAAAATAAAAAATTAAATAATAGCTGTTTTTTATACTAAAAATATGGATGCAATCCTTCACGTACGTGGCAATATTCAATGATTTTTTTTTGCCCTAAAAAACCAAAGCAATATCTCATTTGTTAGTAAGAGATTAGGTATCGCAATGTCTATGTGCCTTCATTAGTAGTAAAGTATTTTTTTTTAGATATAGATATAGACCTCTTCGGTAATATTCTATCTTGATCTGTTTCAACTATTTTCTGACAGTCCATTGCTGCTGCTGACCATCCATCTGACCGTAGCGATGTCCAAAGTGTAGGTCTTTGAACAACTCTCACTTCGTACACGTCGGCACTGTATTCAGAGTAAGAACATTAAGCGCACTCTCGAGTGGCAAGAGGTAGGAGAGGGTGTGAGGGACGTGAGCAGAGGGACGCGTTATGGCAAAAGCCAGTGTTACGCGCGGGTGGAAGTTGTCGAATTTCTGGAACGTTTAAATATCTGTATCGGCAGAGTGTCAACCATATGACGCTTGCTTTGATTTCAATTTTGTTCTAAGAGAAGCTACTGTCTGTATACTGTGAAATCGGGAGAACACTGCTCGAATATAGTAAATTCTCAATCGAACACCCCTCAAATCGTTTTTCCACGCATCTCAAATCAACCTGAAGAGTATCTCGATAAAGAGGGTGGTTTTATACAACATAGGATTGCCGAAGTCTGGTGAATGTCTTCACATACCAGTGCGTTTAGAACAATCAGATTAATCCCATATAAACCACAGAAAAATAGATCTCATCCACTGTTTGTCAATACTCTTACAGGCGAACCTGCCACCCCAGGAAGGTATAATAATATTAGATCGTTCTTTTATACCGTGGGGTTATATGCTGGGACTTACGGATGACACAGTCCACCGTTTAACTATGGCAACAAGCCCGTGAGAATCCAACTCCTTACCGCATGGCACTGGGAAGTTATTACAGCAGGCAGCCTCGCTCCCTCACTACCAGATTTGGTCAGATTTCTCCATCCACCAGTCTGGTCGCAGGTTTGAAGTTGCTTGCACGGCCTCTACCTGATGTTGTATATCCCTTTCAGATCTGAGATATTCCAAATTAAAAAGATCTTTTATGATCTTTTTTTGAATTGGTAGCGAAAATCGAGAAAAGGTACCCACAATTATGCGGGTACCTCTATAGGTAATACATAATGTAATATATATCTATTGTATAAATCGTATTCACACATTTGTGTGGTTTAGGAACTCATGATCACCCACAACAATTGTGTGGGCAGGGTCCAAAAGGGATATACGAGTTTATTTCGGATCGTTTCAAGAGTAACTAACAGGTTAACAACCACCCGCTTCTTAGGAAACATAATAAATAAGACCATTTTCAGATCCCCCGGTTACTAGCTGGAGTGCACAGTCGAAACCGCCCAGCAGCGCCTGAATGTCATCCCCCATGCGAGGTTTCAACCCAGATGGGAGTTGAACCGTGAGTTTGGCCGACCAAAGATAACGGAGCAGGTCATATAGCCTGAGCTACACAGGAACCGTCAAATTCGCGTGCGTTTCAGTCAAATTCTAGCTGCCAAGTCATAGTACTGCTGTAAGCACTCTAATACGCTATATAATCAATGATCATAGCAAAGATAATCGTGTGATTTTTAAAGAAGTGACGGCATAGTAAAATAAAAATAGTGCAACATCTCCATAGTACGCACCAATTTCGCACTCATACAAGCGCCCGTTGTCCGTACGCTTCCATTACATAGATTTCCGGGCGCCTCGGTGCTAGCCAGTCAGGGCTGTCGCACGACAGCTAAGTATATAAAAGTGGAATGTTTTCTGTACAGGCTGTAATGCAACCTACCAGAAATTACATTTACGTTACAAAATTACTTTTATGTTTATTGTTCATTTGCGTAGGTAAGTATGTGTCTAGGTAAGTAGGGGCATAGGTATGTAAGTGCATAGGTAGGTAGGTAGATGCGTTTTTGTTAAGTACCTACTTTAACTTATTAAAATGTAGGTATATTGAACACATGCAACAAGTGATGAATGCTGTCACACAAAGTCAGCACTTACTCATATATTGTTACAGTACAATTTTGGAAACCGACTCTTGATCTATAAACCAAAAATACATGAACGTACATATTAATTATAATGAATTGCATTTCTGCTTTAATGGGATCACAACTTGTCAATTGTGTATTTGTTGTGGCTACCCTGGTGGTTCGGCGAAGCGTAGATACGTATTTCAAAAACGGGCTCGAGATGTCCTACTGATGTTATTTTACTATGGTGTAGGGCCGGACTGGAGAATTAAAGGTGCTGGTCACAGTGATGACACCTATACGAAACCATCCACTATAGTGCAAGTTTCACATACGAAGCAGCCGGCGACCTCGCACTCATTTAAATATTAAATTTCTCACTCATACATTCTCTCGCAACTCAAACATAAAAATACAGCAGTGATGATGAATGAATACGAACTCCTGCTATTTACAATAGAATATTGAGGCACACGAGCAAGATTGCATCCTGGTACGAATTTGTGCGGATCTAATAAATATAATCACGGTAGATAAATTATATATCGTCGTTTACACTAGTGGATAACTTCGAAGTAGTTGTGGAGCTTCTCGCCGGACGGATTAATCATAGACTGCGGCCTGATGAAATTCAACTCTATGCTCTTGAAGTAGCGTTTCACCTCTCGGTCGAACATCTGCAGAGGAAAAACATAGACATTACAGTTTAATCCACTGGTTATAGCGTTCGCATAATTGGTTGAAATGTCAATAACGAACACACCTAAGGCCAAGGTCAAAAAAGGGATAATGGATTTTGAGACTAAGATTTTGAGGATTTTGAGATAACGGTGTGAGGACTTACATTTCCCACATATTATACGAAAGCAAATAAAAATAAAATACAAACGGAGCTGCCATGGAATTCACTGACCGGAGTCGGGCCCATCATAATACTATTATTACACTGGGGGTTGAGCGGTGGATTCCCGACTAACGACCGGCTGTGGTAGGTTTAGGACAGCTGTCTTGTCACATGTGAGCGTTCACCTTACTACCCATTCACTCCCCCTTCGAAACCGTAGAATTTGATATGCGGAAATCACGGTTTTAGATATTTTTTCTAGGAAAAAGTTGATTATTTTTCTGGAAAGACCAAGATCTTTAAAAGTGAAACAGATTTAGCTGGCAGATCACAAGCGCCAACTTCCACCGCGTTGTGGCGACATTACCCATGTGCATGTTAATTAAATTAATTTCTTTAGTATACAGTCTACATACAGCTTTATATTAGTGCGACGCGACGGGCGTCCAAGTAATTTGTACGTACTGCCACCAGTGCGATTTGGTAAGCCGATCAATAAACCACTCAGAGCATATTCATCATATTTTAATTCCTCCGCTCCCGGGACTGGCCTGATTCACGATAAAACCATAAATAAGTGCAAGCTGGAGTTCCTGGATTAGTAGCAGCATCCTTTTTACGCCAATCCTGGACAATTCTACAGCGTGAATGTGAACAGTGAAGCCGTTCCATGTGACGGCATTTGCGAGTTGAGTTCATGGTATTTATTTAATTTCTACTCGTGGTGTTTTGGGATATTTGATTACCATGGAACAGTTAATTCTACGATAAATGCCATCTTCCGAGATAGAGAGTAAAGAATCATATATGGACGAAGGGCTGTGCATCCTAGACTTACAGGGAATTTATACTGTTTAGAGATCGAATCGACTTCCAGAATCCAATCTGAAGCTTTAATATACAACTTCAAATACCGAAATAAATAGAGCCGAAAGGCTTAACCCCTCAAGCCCCGATTGGCCGATATCGGCCACAAACTGATTCAGCGTGACGGGCCTGCTTTAATTTGATTTTAATTTAATTTGTTGTATTTCATTATGTTTTATTATGTTAATATGTTTTATTTTAATTATGGGTACAGTGGTTTGGCAGTAATTAATGTTTTTGGTGAGACAGTGTCATAATTCAATTTTTTTACTAATTTTTATTAAAATTATTTGGGACATCAACTTGTCAATCGGCTGAGGGGCCGAGGCCTGAAGGGTTAATACAAAGTGAATACAAAAATTACACAGAAATATACTCCTTTATTCTGCTTCCTACACACCTACTGCTTATACACCTACTAGTTTCTTCTGCTTGGCAACAGCAACAGCAGTTTGTTACAAATACCTGCTGATCGAGTACACAGAAACTCACTTTACAGTAGAATTACCCAATTCGATCAGCAAATGTTTATTTCAGGAAATGTGAAAAAAACTAGTAAGCAACTTAAATAATGATTTATCCAGGCAAGCTAAGTAAAACAATATATAACATAAATATGATAACGTTCAAACCTAAAAATTCTATTAGCCTAAATTAGCATTATGTAGGACGTAAGTACATAGATTTATTGTAAATCAAGCTAGTAAATATAGGTAAAAATATATACAAAATATTGTTAACACCTTGGCCTACCATTTAAGATGCGATAGCATGTCCCAAAACTAAACAAAATTGCCGAGATTTCAAGTAATTCTACGAATCAGCAAATCTGTTACATTTGGTCTGGTTGACATACTATGTTTTAGGCCCGTAAAACAGTTTAGACTCGACTCTTGTACTAAATACCTGGGCAGTCACGTGACAAAACAGTTTTGACCCGAAAACATGACCACGAGCCTCACAAATGGTTGTAAGTGAAAGGGTTAATTACGCACTGAAAGGCACTATGCGAACTGGGGAACTGTGATATACAGGATGAGTTTTAATTAACTGGCATCCTTGAAGGGGGTGAATCAGAACGAACAAGCGAGCAACATTTGATATTTTTTTTTTGGAAAAACAAATAAATATATACATATAAAAAAAAAGTTTTTTTAAAAATTTGAAAAATTTTGTTTTTTTAAAAATAGTATAAATAGCGCTGAGCACGATGCACGATCTAGCAGTAGGTAAAATATTGATTATTAGCAATATTCTACCTACCGCTAGATGGCACAGTGCGCTTAAACGCTTGTCAAACCTTTTTTTAATAGTCAAATACTTCAAATTTTCAAATTTTTTTCGTGTTTTCCTCAGTTTTTTGTTAAAAATTGCTTGTTTTTATGCATAAAGAAATCAATTATTATAATTCTTATTAAACTTCCGCTACTACTTAAAGGTTCCGTAGATGCTAAGGGACTGTGTAAAAATAAAGCGTTTGAATTTAAGGAAGAACGACGCCTGGCTCCTCCATCAGGGCAATGAAACTGTTACCTAACCTATAAGACTCTTTTTGTGAAGGATTTTTTCGTCTTATTAGCCAGATTTAGCCTGATTTTTTAAAATACAAGCTACACTAATAATAATATGAAATATCTCATATACAAGCTACGAATAATAATTCAATACCGCCATACATTTTAATACTGTAAGACTGTTAAGAGCTCGCAATCGGAAAATGTCCATAAGAAGGGTTTTGATGACTGGATTATTCGTAAGCCCAAGGCTACCCGTGCACTAAGCACTCTGGCTGGGGCAGCCAAAATATTGAGTAGCCAGTTTAAGGAGCCAGCCCTCGCAGCCAGTCGTGACCGTGAGTCGTATGAAGTGGCCGTCTATGGAAAATATGCCTGTCTGCGTCGACATGTCGACAAGTGCGCTGCGGGCAGCCACATACATTCGCCTTGATGCGCCTTGGTTGCGGCAGCCAATTGGCTGCCGTGCACGTTCTATTGGCTGCCGCAGCCAGGATTTCTTGGCTGCCTAGTGCGCGGGCTCCGATAAGTCGTCATATGATGGATTGGCTGCCTAGTGAGCGGGCGCTCTAAGTATATTGCATCAAATGGGGTCTATTTTAAAGAGAGCCAAATAAAATTAGGTTATTAAGCCAATATTTAAAGCAGTACAAGTTGACTCACATTGTCTAGGCTGTCGTCGAGGCATTCCTCCAACGTGAATTGGGGTGTCTGATTGCTGCTGGTGCTATTAGAGAGTAATCTAGAGGCCGCTTGGCTGACTGACGGTAGGCCGTGACTCTTCAGACATTCCACCTCCCAAAGAGACGATTCAATCGCGTTGGACTCCATCGGGGAGCGCTCTTCCATTATATATGTATCTATTGAAGCTAAACAAAATAAACAACAATATTTACTTCTTACTCTTGCACACTGATCCAGGTAAAATTGGATAAATCACAAATAATAGATAAATGTCCAAAGATAAATATTTGGGATGTACGATTCCAATACCAATATAGCCGATAGGCCGAAAGCAGGCCGATATATCGGCATCGCCGATTATATACAACCGATATAAAAGTTCGAAAACTGCGCAAAGCAACGGCACGCGTGCGACGTTGCCGCTCCATCGCAACGTCGTCGCAGGTAGGCGGCTCACACGCTTAGCGACATGGCAACACGGCAGGCGCCAGTGTTTGCTGAGCATTGTAATGTTTCGTGCCTGTTTCACGTCACAGCTATTCCTGATTCTGTTGATAATTAATTTCTTAATTATCATTTTGATTGCTTAATAATTCATATTAATAAATAAACATTTTCTTTGAAATTTGATTTGACATTAGTATTTATTTATTTTTACACTTCTTAAAGTTTGAGTCTTTGTTAAATATAGGTAAGTTTTATGCATTGATTATTTACTAAAGTAATTGGTATCGGTATTGTATGGGCAATATTATGTATCGTTACATCCCTAATAAATATAAAAAGAAAATAATAGTTCTTTAGGAAGGGTATTTTATACATAGAAAAAAGATATACCAAGTGCATAAACCTGAAAGATGACTATGTCAAAAAATAAAAGAACATTCAATAAAAAACAACTTCATATCACGTCATTATCACATTTATTAAACGCCGTAGTACACGATTGCGCAAGGAAATGGAAAATTTTGAAGTTCGGCATATTTAACCCCTCAAGACAGTAACGTCCCGAATCGGGTACGATGCATTGTAGTCAATGCTCAGTAACGTCCCAATACGGGAACGAGCGCAGCACGACAAATCGCACTCTCAACGAACTGAATTTACACCAAAATCACAGTGCAACCACCCCCTGTTAGATATGTGTGAGAGACGGATAAATTCTGTATTGTACGATTATTCAGTCGTGCTTCTCGCAGTCTCGAATGACTAATATAATTGTTTGTATTCTGGGGGCACTTAGTCGAGTGCTGCCATTGCTCGGATCTGTGTTTCTCTTCGGATATATGTATGAAAATAAATAAAACGAACTAATAGATTTGGTAAAGCATGTAATAACGTAAACAAATGTGTTTACAATTTCTAGATAGGGTTTCGTATTTTGAGATAAAACGTCGATATCGCTGAATAAGTGAGTTTTTCTCAATTCTCCAACTTTCTAATAATTAATCATAATTATCTAATTGTTTTACAAAATGAGGTTTTAATGTGTTATATTTCAAATTTCAATTCTTCTTTTCATGATCAATCAAGTAGTTTCTTTCTTATGATCGTTTTTCTAAAGTGCTATATTTTTGACCTTCAACTCTCAGAAATGACAGGTGACTGCCAAGATTTACACCCGCCGCTTGAGGGGTTACCAAGAAAAAGAATTTAATAGAATAAGAAATAAACACTTCAAGGGTTTCTCATGACTTGCTAAAATAAGTCCATCGAAACCTTTTCTTTTTTTATTTGATTGATTTTAATAAACAAGATCTTATGTAGGATTGAACTTTTGTTGCTAGATATGGGTAAAAAAAGACAAGACTGATTCCAGATTGTTCCGGCCAGTGCCTTCAGAAATACGGCCTGCGCATTAAGGTTAAAAAAGTGTTACAAAATCTTCCGTTGCACATCCACGATTATTATTATTTTAGCCAGGAAAAATAATTTTATAAAATAAGAAATAGAAAAAAATCTTAAAAAGTTTCTCGTGATTTTGCAAAATTAACTGCATCGTAACCCTTTCTTTAATTCCTTTTTTATTTGATTGTAGCTATATCATTAGAAATACCCTCTTATCGATGAGGCTAGTCCTGATCTTTGTGATTTATCCCGAAGGGGTAGGGATAAGTATTTGGATATCTTACATAGTTTTTCGTAGGAATGTCCACTCTGCGCCCTGCAGACGAGCACCTTAAGGGCGGGATGCCGGCTGATGATGTTGCCGATTAGGCTCAGGATAGAAATGATATCGTCCACCGGAGCCAACAGAGCCAGTCGAGACAGGCGCTTGGCAAAGCTCGCAACCAACGCCTCCGGCAAATGACTGAAAAACAAGGTCAATATTATAGTATTAGGTTTTAAGTTCTCGCTGTTTGTCAATAGATGGCTCCAGCAGTAAGTGCTGGTCGATTTTGACATTTTGACACAATAGTGATTTTGTTTTGGCGTCATATACTTTGGTTGTATTTTGTGCCAAAAAATCGTCTTTTGCGGGAAATGTTGATTTTCTTCTTACATTTGAAGAATATGGCGGCTGAAGCGCATCGAGAGCTCCAAAAAGTTTACGGAGATGCTGCTATAAGTGAAAACACCGTGCCGTGATTGCTTTCGTCACTTCAAAGACTGTGATATCAATGTTGACTACCGTCCGCGTGAAGGAAGGCCAAAATGATTTGAAGACGCTGAATTGGAGGCATTGCTCGATGAGCATCCGAGCCAAACGGAAGAAGAGCTTGCTTCAAGCATTAGGAGTTACCCGCCAAGCCATTTCCAAGCGATTGCATGAGTTGAGAATAATTCAAAAACATGGAACTTGGGTTCCTTATGATTTGAATCCAAGGGACGTTGAGCGTCGTTTTCGTCTTTGAACAACTACTCCAGCGGTAAACAAGGAAGGGTTTTCTTCATTGCATCGTGACGGGTGATGAAAAATGGATTAATTACAGCAACCCAAAGAGAAGAAAGTCATGGGGACTGCCCGGTCATGCTTCAACGTCGTCGGCTCGGCCGAATATTCACGCTGCGAAGGTTGTTTTGTATTTGATTGGACCAGGTCGGTGTTATTTATTATGAATTGTTGAAACCCAACAAAACCATCACTGGGGAACGGTATCGATTTCAATTGATGAGATTGAGCCGAGCACTGTGCGAATTACAGCCACAATATGAGCAGAGGCACGAAAAACTGATTCTACAGCACGACAATGCTTGGCCTCAGGTTGCCAAACCCTAAAGGTAGGGTCTGGCAACCTGAGGCCGGCGAACCAACCCGAACGTTCAAATGGGAAGTCCTACCCTATCCGCCATATTCCCCAGATATTGCGCCATCCGATTATTAATTGTTCCGTTTGATGGCACATGGTCTGGCTGATTAGCAGTTCCGCTCATATAGACATCAAAAAATGGCTTGATTCATAGATAGCCTCAAAAGATGAACACTTTTACCGTAACGGTATTCGAGCTTTGCCAGAAATGTGGGAAAAAGTTGTAGCTAGGGATGGGCAATACTTTGAATGATTTATTTGTAATCATTTTTTCACAATAAATTTGCATTTTCATAAAAAAAAAACAGGAGAACTTAGTTCCTAATAGTAAACCTAATAGTAACCTCTATCCCTCCTTGTCTAACAGCTCGCGCATTATTTCTCCCTCGCTCTCGCCTTTAAGAGTGCATCAATAATCTCATCTGTATTATAGAAAGTGACTTACGTGGAGCTGAGAAATATGTCCGTAAGGTGAAGTAGCCGTTCTTTGTATCTCATTACGAATATTTCGGGCTCAAACATCGAATAGAGTTTTGTGTAAATATCGGGGTATTCTATGTTGTGTCTCCTCATGAGTTCGAGGATTCCTTGAAGTGCTAGCATACTCACAGGACCACCTTGAGGAAAAAATAAATAATTTAATAAACAAGATCTTCGGTCGGATTAGGCATTTGTTGCTAGATATAGGTAAAAAAGACGAGATTGATTCCACAGATCTTTCCAGTCAGTGTAAAAAACAATATAAAAAACAAGATATTTGACAAGAGGCAATAAATCACACCAGTATGTTTTTGTAAACAGTGCCAAATTCCTTGCCGAAAAAATCCACCTCTCCATCTAGCTTCCAAAATCTTATCCTGTTAGTATCTTTATCCTGTTACTATTTTATTTACAGTATAACAGGCGTTTAAAATAATTCAAAACACAAGTGAGACAAGTGAGCGGTTATCTGTAATTTCCGTTGCACAATTTGCGCAAAATGACCGGAACAACAATTATTCCACATGTCCACCACTCTATTTTGGAGAACGTTCTTAAGAGGATTAGACTTAAATTTTGTATTGTTGAGTTTTCTTGTTGTGACTTTGAAGATTTGTGTTGACGTTGAATTTATAAATATTTTTCAGTCCAGGTACATCGTAATAATGTGTTAGAATTTTATATGTATCAATGTATGTCTTTATATGATTGACTGTGACTGTAAGATATCGCTAGAGCGATAAGTCCGCCATTTGTGCATAAATTGTCTTTTTTATAAAACCAGTGTAATATTCATTAAGTTATGTTTTTATAGCACAATAAAGTTATTCTATTCTATTCTCAATCATGTTTTCTGAAATGAAATGACATGAAATGAAAAATACCTTTATTGTACTAACAAAAAAAAAAAATACATGGGTAAAGAAAACTTAAATTCTATTTTAACTTAGTACAAACGGCGGGCTTATCGTTTCACGATTTCTTACAGCCAACCGTGTAATATTAAATAAAAGTATCAATACAGCTCACATACATAAACATATACACATAAACATACATATACATACATCCAAATATACATACATACATTTAAAAAAAATATAATTTATAATATAATATATGTATATTATAATAATAAATACATAGAAACTACAGATAAATAATAATAAAAATAACTGCTTATATAAAATGATAGATATTACAAAGTTCTTATGCTTCTATCCAGTCAACAACCCAACGAAAGGGGGAAGGGGGGGAGGGGATAGGGGGAGGGTTGGTTCTTAGTTAATATTTTGAGGGAGAAAATGTTTTTTCAGTAACGCCTTGAAACAGGGCAAGGATGTTGCATGACGAATAGCATGCGGAAGCTGGTTCCAAAGTCGAGCAGAATGGACGCTAAATGAGTTATCTTAGTTGTTCTATTTGTCTTATTTGTTTGAAAGTAGTAATTCCAAGGAATTCCAAGCGATCTTCATAATTCCTATTCTTATTTCTATTCTATTACATAATGATAATAATAATAAAGTTGTTTCTTTCCATGTGGTTCTGACTTTTTGGCTCACTATTTCGAGCCCCGCTATGCACGATTTTCTCCGGCATGTATGTATCAGGTGAGGCGGTGTATAACCGTATGTTAACTGATCATAAATCTCACCTGCATCGAGGCTGTCCATGAGAAGATCTGTGGCGAGGTGCGGCCGATTCAACCTGGGCAGCAGTTTCTCAACTAGAAGTAGCAAGGCTCTCCGCAAGATGTCAGTGTTGCCAGTGAGAGGCCATTGATAGCATTGCGACCAACATTTGTTCAGACGCCGATTCACCGCAGCCTGCTGGTACACGAAAACTGCTCGACCTACAAAAAATATTTTATATATACGAGGGTAGGTTGAAAAGTAATGCACACATGCTTGTAGAACACGAACAAAGACAAATAGCAAGATCGGACAAAAAATACATTAAAGTACAAATCTTAAGCTTCAAAATCATATACAGTAGAGCTCCGATTATACGCGAGTGGATGATCCGCGGTGCAGATTATCCGCGAGTGCTGCGAAAAATGTTTTTGGAGAGTTTGTGTTGTCAAGAAGCAAAAACGAGTGATAGTTTTTTTTTGAAAAACATAACTGATATAAAAAATACGTATTGTATTTTCTTGTTATTTAGGGATTCATACATACATACATAGTTAGTTAGTTAGTTTGTCTGGGCTTTTTTCTCGCACTTGGCCTCTTGATTGGCCCGTTGTGCGTGGCTCATGTTTCTATTTGTGTTTATGTTACTCCAGTCGACCCAGGCTGTCCCAGAAGGTTAGCAGCCTGTTTGGGTTGCTACAGGCCTCCGGGACAGTATGTACAAGAATATACATACATACATATTCCTGTACATACATATTTAGTGTTTTTTCGGGTTATCTGCGATTTTTGCTATCCGCAGTGTGCTAAATGTGGCTCTGCTGTATTTATTTTTAACATAGTCACCGTTAATATTAACACGTTTCTCCTAACATGTAACAAGTTATTTTCATTCCGTCACTGAAAAATTCCTCTGACTTTTCTCAAATCCAGGATTTCATAGCTGCCTTCACCTCATCGTCCGAGGTGTAATGATTACCCTTGAGGCCTCTCTTGAGTAGAGGGAAAAAAAAGAAAAATCGCAATGTGAAAGATCGGGGGTGTAAGAAGGATGTAAAACCGGTTCAAACTTCAACTTTCACAGAGCCTCTTCAGTTGCGCGCGAGGTGTGTCGACAAGCGTTGTCATGTTGCAATATTATTGGCGCCAGGCTGCCTCTCACATGACAAACTCGACGTCGGAGGTGCTAAGAAAACTCTGAGAGTTAGCGAAGTATAAAACGAGTTGTGTAAAAACCAACTGATACTCGAGGGCATTAGTACTTGGGCAATAGTACCTAGGCGCAAGGATCTCAAGGGAGGCGCGAAGAGTTTTAAAAATAAATACTAGTTAGTAACCTTTCAGATCAGAACTTGACGGGATTGATACATTACAAAAAACGGGTTGATACACTCTTATTTTGAGCTTACTGAAAAACGTCAGGATGGTTTGGAGACATAGCATTAATTATTCATAGGCGCTATGAATTTTAACCATTTTTGAACAAATTAGGCTCTAGCTTTCGTTTCTTTGGGATTGTTTGAGGAAATAGCGATAACTTTACATAGCACAGCAGGCATTTTGTACCATTATTTTTTTGGACAAATTTAGCAGGGCCTTGTTTTTACGGGGTGGTTTAAGGATTTCCTCAAATGACCCTGATATTTATGAGCGATTTATTAGCTATTTTTAATAGCATTGCAGGCGATTTTTTTCTAAAATCAACCATTTTTTGGACAGGTTTGGCAGGGTCTTGCTTCTTCGGGGTGGTTTTAAGGATTTCTTCAAATCGTTACACTCCGTACGGTAATGGCCTATCTTAATGTCTAACGACAATTATTTTACAGGCTTTTATAACATCATGTGGCAGTGCTCAGGCGGTCCCCATCTAAGTATTAACCGCGCCCGAAGCGACTTAACTTCGTTGACCTGACGTGAACCAATGTTTCAATGTGGCTACGGATGTTACAATTTCTTTAGTTTCCCATTTCTTTTAATTTCTATTTTGAAAAATTAACTGTTCCTTTGGTCAAATTTGGTGTAGGAGCATCGGGAGAGTCGGAAGCTTTGATTTATATTTTACCTTCAGTTTTGCATAGAAGATCATGCTGGTCCCCTTCCTGGTGGCCTTTTGTGGTGTCATTGGGCTGGGCGCACTTGTCCAGGAGTTCTAAGTAGTTGCGTATAAAGAGGCAGGTAGGCCGACCCACGGATGGGGATTTCTTACTGCCCAGCACTGCAAGGCTCTTCACCGCGTAGTGCAACACGTCTTTGTACTGCACAAACTCTTGGAACCGGTTGATCACCGCTGTCATATTCGTATCTGAGTCCAGCAGCTTTGTAAATATTGTCTGGGAACAAAGAAGAGAGCATTAACTTACAAGCGGTATGCATATGAGTTGTGGGTTTTTCGATAAATAGAACTTGATGGTTTTATTTATTAAATGATTTTTTTTTGTTCAAAATATTGTCCGTCCGAAAAAATCCTTTCTTTTGAGAAGATCCATCAAGCCAACTTTCACTTCACCATAAGAATTGAAGCGCTGTTCTGAAAGTCCTTGCTGTAGTCGAAAAAGTCGAACGAAGCAAGCGGTATGTCTGGTGAATATGCGGTTGGGGTAAGATATCCCAGCCCAGTGCTTCCAACATCTCCTGGACAGGTTTTTTCATGTCTATTGGCCCATTCTGTACATTTTCCCTTCAATGCTTAGTTCAAATCGAGTAATTGCAGTCGGTAGCAATCAGCGGTAACCGTTTGACCAAGTATCGATATCTCGAAGTACATGACACCCTTTTAATCCTACCGGATTTAGCCAGTGGATAGCCTGGATCAAACCATATTTTTTTTCTCTATATTGGATTGTCTCCGGTAATAAGTCGATACAGAAAAGACTTTCTTTATTGCCTGGAAATCAAACTTTGCAAGTCGTTTTTCATCTTTCCGTGGCTCTTTCCTTTAAATTTAATAGAATCCATTTTTTTCCTTTTCGATCAAAGTATTCTTTTACTAAGGCATGTAGATGTTTGAACAGTCGCTTGGTCAACTTCCAATGCTTCTGAAGTTGTGTGGTTTTTGTGTTTGAGATGAATCTTCATCCAGCAAGACTTGCAATTCATTGCCTTCGAACTTCTTCGGGGCTTTTACATGTTCTTGATCCTCAATACTGAAATTGCCATCTTTGGATCGTTTAATCCATTGTTCACACATGCTGACGGATAGAGCATGTTCGTCATAAGCTTTAATGAGCGCAGCCCTTTTCTTCAAAATAAAAAAAAATGCCCATGGAGACAGCCACATCGACATTGGATGCGAACAGTAAAAGCCATACAGTTTAAATCTAGCAAGTGACCTGTTTAATTCCACATTTATCATAGTTGTATTAGCAATACAACTATGATAGATGATTATGTATAGCATACCATACAACTATGGTTGGTATAGCATACTAATTTGCCGGTTTTCTTTTTATCCGAGTTCAAAAAAAGGAGGAGGGTATCAATTAGGATGTATTTTTTTTAAAATGTTTCTTACCTCAGAACTCAGTCATTTATGAACCGATTTTGAAAATTCTCTTTTTATTTGAAAGGATCCCATTTCTATCAAAATCCTGTTGTGATGATAAGATCCATGAGGAATTGAGGGAACTACTCAAATCTTATCCTATAAAGTTGAAAACTTACATGTTGGTTCAGTTCCGATGACAATCCATTTTTTATGGTAAGCATGACCTGATTTTACATCCAGAGTTGGCTCCCGACGAGGGGACTCCTCAATGGTCTCGCACAAACACGAAATTTTGTATACGCATTCAGTTATAATAGCCCTTTCTAAGTTTCACCATGACATGGCTGCTGCACTTATATATTTTTTGAAGTCGGTTTATTTATTGTATTTTTTAAAAATTATAATTATTATAAAAGTCTATGCGCTTGTATTATTATCATTCAATTTACTGCATCCACTTACTGTTTGTTTCAAAGAAATTGCTCAAATGAAAGTTATGGTCTTAATTATAGCAAAAAAATTCTGCACTCACCCTCAGTTTTTGTTGAGGAAAGTAAAAACCTCCCGGTTGGACATCAGATTCGATAGGGTGTTTTCCCTCGATGCTGATGAGTTTCATGGCGGTGACGAGAGCCTGCTCTCGGGAGTTGATGGCTCCTTTCAAGAAGCATCCGAGGATCTGCCTCCAGGCCACATCGTAGCAGTGGATCAGCCACAGGCGATATGAAGATTCCGGAGAAGTATCTGAAATGGACAAAGTCTTATTAATACTGCTACAAAAGATTAGCATTTATCCCTATGCCGTTTGTGCTTTTTTGATACAGCATCTGGTCTCAAATAGTACTCAAACTGATGTACTCAGTGTTGCAGACACCGCATTAAAAAAAACAAAAAGATAAAGAAATTCCATAGGAATATTATGGTGTTAAAAAAAAGTATGGGGGAAAATTTGTATTTGTGGATCGTTCTGAGATGTGGTGTGCAGCCTTCGCAAGATAAAATTATTTTCAATAAAAATGAAATGAAATATCTCTTTATTGCACGATGAAAACAATGTACAATCAGGAACTTATTGCTACATAACAATATCTTCCAGTCAATCAACTAAATCAACCAACCAACTCAAATACAACAACAAAATAAATCAACCAACTAATAAAAACCATCCCCCGGATTCTGAAGTGATGATACGATACATGATTGTTGTCACTTGAAGATATTTGCGATTCTGGAAGCGACTTGACAGTCCCTCAATTGTCAGAAGTAAGGTTAGGATAGACGGCAGCACATGAGGTGTCGTCTGTATGTCGTCGCCCTAGGAGATAGCTGGGAAATGGCTATTTCCACCCAAGACGATTGAAGTTTGAAAATAGTGCCGAGAAATAAGGATATTCGATTTAACCGGTCGGAAACCAGCCTTCACACGCAAAAAACTGCGCCGCAACTTTTTGGACAATTTTGTAAATAAATACTAAAAATTATCGTTTTTTCATGAATTTCCTCTTACCTAATAATTAATCTTTTTAGTCGTGTATATTATACATTTATATAATATATATGAGGGCCGGCCGAAAGGGCTACGCGCGGATCTGTCAAAGGATGCAAAATGTCTATAGGCATTGTTGGCGCTTGACCGGTTCATAAATAAAGGTTGTAATCCAAATCGCTCTTAGGTCAAAGCACTGAGCACGCTCAGGGCCCGGTCCGAATAAGCGTATGCTCAATTTGGACCGGCGTATGCTCAATTCGGACCGGCGCATGCTCAATTCGGACCGGCAAATGCTCAATTCGGACCGGCGTATGCTCAATTCGTAGCGGCGTATGCCGCTCACTGTTAAACGGCCGACCCCGGCCAATCAAAACTTGATTCTGAAACAGAATCAGTCCAGTGGTCGAATCGAGGCCGATATTGAATTCAATGTCCTAATCGCCACTTCATAATTTCGGGGCAGGGTTTGAAGATACC
Source organism: Micropterix aruncella (assembly GCA_944548615.1). Taxonomy (NCBI): domain Eukaryota; kingdom Metazoa; phylum Arthropoda; class Insecta; order Lepidoptera; family Micropterigidae; genus Micropterix; species Micropterix aruncella. The sequence continues at coordinate 14,466,704 of OX155973.1, forward strand.
CATATTGGGTATATAGAAGCCTAATAGAAATTGTAATAGTGTACAGTATTTTATTTGTTGTTATTGAAATATCCAATAGTTTTACAAAATTCTTTAAACAATATTCTTTTTAATTCTCTGGCAAACGCCCATTTAGAAGCAGATAAGCAACAAAAAGGATCTCTCTCTCTAAGAATAAAAATTAGTGATGATCTCAAATACGAGAAACACATAGCATATACAAACATATGGCCATCAGCTTTGGAACCCCTGCAAAGATGTAGATGTCCTGGAAAAGGGAAACCAAAATGCCAGCGAGCTTGAAGAACAGAAGCGTAGGGCCAAATGGATCAAGTTTAAAGGAGGTAATGTTGAAAAATAAAAATATTTTCATTGCCCTAGTGCTTGTCTTTATATTCAGTAGGTACTACGGATTTTTCGGAAGCCCCTCGTATAATTAGAATCTTTATGTAAGTATGAATAAGAATACACTGAAGCTACGTATAGCAAGCAACAATAACATTTTGCAGTTTTATGCATGATGAATGAATTATATCGAAATTGTGACAATACATACAGATTTGTAAACAACGATTACTTTTCGAAACAATAGAATAGAATAACTTTATTGTGCTATTAAAACATTACTTATTTATTATTATATATTATATTATATATTACACTGGTTTTATAAAAAAAATGGCAATCTATGCACAAATGGCGGACTTATCGCTATAGGAATATCTTACAGTCAACCATTTGATAAACTAATTCTTAATTGTGACCGTACGATACAAACAGAAGTAATAAAGTTAAATTTAAAATAAACTAATACAAATGTCAATAACTTAAGCTAAGGTTACAATATACCATTTTTTACTATTTTTGTCCAGGGAAGGATAGAGGAGAGGATATAATGAGGTATTTGATTGATGGCTTTGTGACAATAAATGTTTCTTCAACAACTTTTTGAAAGTGAGCAATGAAGGTGCATGCCTGAAAGAGCGTGGGAGCTGATTCAATAAATGAGCAGCACGGACAGTAAAAAAGTCTATACAAACAAAAGTGATTTAATGGAATGGCGAAAGTGTTATCCCCGCTTGATTGAAGAGGAAGACTCTGGCCTCCCAAAAGGTGGAATTTCTCCTTGAGATAGGAGGGCGAAGTGGGGTTATTTCGCCCGGTTATAGTTCGGGCGAAGTGGGGTTATATATACGAAGTGGGGAAATGTAGAGTACCGACAACGTATGCAAATTTCTTCGATTGCGAATAAGAAGCCAATGAAGTTCACGGCCCGGTGGCATAGTGGTTAGGTCGCCTGATCTTACATTGTAAGGTCCCGGGTTCGATTCCCGGCTGGGTCACCATTTTGTTGGGATCAAATTAACGGAATTGCATTTTCAATTCTGTCGATCGAATGCAATAACAAGACACACACTTACAGACATGTTACACGCACACATACATATAACATGTCATAGTAGGGTTGGTTGTAAGAGATTGTCATATGACAATAAACCCGCCCATTGTGACATTTTCACAATAACGAGAGTGTAAACAAGTTGCTCACGAAAGCAGCTAATGTTTTCAAACTTTCGCAAGTTAAAAACGTATCTGAGGAAGATATTTTGCAGACACTCCAGTTATTCAAAATAACCTCACTAGCATCTATATACCAAACATCACTGCGGTCCATTAATCAGCATCATAATCGGAAAGTCGATAATAGTTGCATCCCTATTAAAAATGAATTATTTTGTTGAAAAATATAAGTGATCGATTATCTAAAAATATCAATACTAGTAACACCTGCGTTCCCCAAATAGTTCGGATAATCTGTGTTCTACTATATTATTTAATACTTTATACAGTGAGGCTATGTTCCTGACAGAACTAAAAACTGGACAATGGCGTATCTATACATATTTCTTATGCTAGGTTTACACGGGCTTATTGCTTGTCGCTTAGTACTTGTCACTTAGTAGTACTAGTCGCTAACCTGCTTAGCGATGACGACAAGTAACCATTTTACATGTTGGTATTAGTCGAAAGGTATTAGTAGCACGACCTCTGCTCGAAATGAAACACCACCGCCGCCTTATTTTTCAAAGGATTTAAATTCCTGGATAAACTTTTCAGTTGTTTCGGAATTAAACCTTTCTGCTGTCGTACCCATAAATTAAACTTAGCAAATGTCACGCAAACAGAGAAATGCGTGTGTTCACTTGTTATTTTAACTTATCACTAACCCTTGCCGCGGTTGTTCACACGAGTCAGAAAGCGACAAGTGCTTAGTAATTTGGTGGGGGTAGTCACTTCTTGCTTAGTAAATAGGATATGCTTCTATTCACAGCACTGCCAGTTTCACTAATACTAAGCGCTAATAATCTGAATCAGCATGTTTACACACAAGGTATTAGTGCAAATAAGTACTTGTTATTGGCTACTAAGATCGACCCTCTTTTCTAAATCTAGCATTGTGATTGGGCAGCACATAATAATCAATATTAAAAAATTATTTCTTCGACAACATAGCCAACAAAATGACAAGAACATTCAATAAAATTGGGGTATTTATATGGCATTGGTAACTTCTCCATTTATATATTTAAAAAAAAACCACTACTACATTTATTATTTTATTGCTAAATCTAATAGGAAATAGCGTCAGACATGCAATATTTCAAAACATAAAATTTTCTAATTTAGACATTTCAAAAAAACCTTTTTTTATGATAGTTTGTAAAACATTTAAAAAAAAACTAACAACCTACCGCCATATAGCCTATACATACCGCTGTTTTTAGGCTAACCGCGCACAGCAGTAAAATTCCATGCATTTTATGAAACAGGCCATCGTATAAAAAAGAGCGCACTAGGAAAAAAAAATCGCTCCGGATTTAAATTCTTTGGATTGCTGCAGATTGGCTGCAATCCGTCACCGTAAGTGTTTTTCCATACTATGGAGTTATATAGAACCTTGCACACTGCCGATATAATTCCGCAGACTGAGGGCAGAGACTTGTACAGTCAACGAATGACTAACAAATCTGAACATTCCACCGTAGTGTGCGGACCACAAAAATTTGATGTTTATGTCTGGCGTAAAAATGCACTGCAACGCACTGCACCACAGTGCTCGCCTGACCTTGAATGCCTATATCTTGCTTATTTATTGAGGCCGAAGAAAGATTATTGTAGTTTCGGAATCAACGTGGTGAAATAGTCGGATGACATTAAAACATCAACAATGTAGAAAGGGTTGTCCAACATTGGACAACCCTTTCTACATTGTTGATGATACAACCTGACAATCATGAATTCCTTGTTACCTAATAATTAATTTTGCTAGTCATGTATATTATACAATTTATAAAATATATATTGGGGTCCGCCACGTGCGGACCTGTCAAACGACGCAAAATGCCTGTAGATATTGTTGTCGCTTGATCGATTAAAAGATCAACAATGTAGAAATACTAGAATAATACCGAAATTGGTCGCCACATAGGTGCCGACTGAACAGTCACTGCATTCTCCTGAAACTCACCGTCAATACTGCGGCTAAAGGAGAAATATGGTCCTGATAGAATATCTCTATCTAGGTGAGTTATGGTTTAGGTATTGTAACTTTAGCAAATATCGCGACTCACGCTTATGTTGACGAAAAAATGGCGTCATCGATTTTTTTAAATTATCAACCTATACGTATTATCACGAGTGACATTTACCGTAGATATCTTGATATCGACTTTCTCGGCGCATTCGCCTTTTGTATCACGAGCCACACTAAAAATCCGCTGCAGTTTAATAAGGAAAACGAGCAGTGTTGACACATTCAGCCGGATTTGATGCGAAGGATAAACGAACCTGTGGGCTGCAAGGGAACGATGTTGTGTAGCATTTCGCCCCGCTTGAGCAGCTCTCCGAAGACGAGCTCGGCCGTGAGCAGCACCGGCGTGAAATTCTCCGCCTCATTCTGCGAAAAATGACAATGTTGTTACGCACGTCGCGGATGCGGGAAATGGCGAAAAACTGATGCGGACGCACCTCAAACTGCTGCAGGATGTCCACGAGCTTGTTGGCGTGCTTCCTCGAGCTGAGAAACTGGTTCGCCTTCGTGCGCAGCTGAGTCGAGATCATTTTTGACAGATTCTGCTGTGCCTGTGGCGACTCCGCCATCTTGGGCGATAACGGCGAAAAGTTTGCAAATGAAGAGGAGGCCGCACTAGAGTTGGGCACGTACCCACTGATCAGGTAACGTATCTTGTACCAGGTGATACTCGTTTAACGATGACGGGTGTTAGACTGGCATCAGTTCAGTCCGTGACGTTGATCAGACTAACGGGAAATTGATCGTTTATTGCGTTGACTGATGGACTGAACTGATGGAATTTCAAACATTTTAATAATTCCTGTCAGTCCATCAGTCAGTTAATGATCAAGGTCGCGGACTAAACTGATGCCAGATTGAACGTGTAAGGGCCGGGCTACACGATGCGGTGCGTCTGCAGCCCGGCGCCTGAGCGGTGCCGCTACGGCGTCCTACATACAAATATCCATGGTATGTCACACGGTGCGTTCCGGCGAAGCACCGCACGCAAACCGGTAATGTGCGTCGGAGCGGCACCGCTCAGTTGTTAAGTGCAGTCGAAAGAGGTTACATGCTTGTCTGTTTCATTTGTATTCACGTATTTTTGTTAACTTTTAACCCCTCAAGTGATCCGCGCTCGTATACGAATTCATCCGAAGTCGAACACGCGGCGCGGCGTCGACAGCGGCGAAAATCCGACATTCCAGGAAAACAGTCGTAAATCCTAAACTACTAGGCCTATCATAAATCCAATGACAGTAGCGTAATCACATTGAAATTTGCAATATAAAACATGAAACATAATGTTATGAAACAATGACATAATTATGATAATAATTAGAGAAATTGAAAAATTGAAAAAATGACGCTTTTTCAAACTAAACAATGTTTATTTCAAAAGTACGGAACCCTAATTAAAAATCTGAAGTAATCTTGTGATCTACATTAGATGTGTTATGAAAGCTTGTATGTCGTTTTATCGACTACCATACAAAAAAAAATACATATTCTCTAATATAAACTTACATAAATTTGTATGGTTTTTGAAAAAAAAATATTTTTTTATGTTTTTTTTACGAGTACTTCCGACAGAATTTTGTATGAAATTCTTACATAATAGGATAACCAATCTATCACTCTTCGTAAAAAAAGAACCTATTCTTTATTTCAATTATGTAGAAAAAAAATAATATTTGAAAAAAAACCTATATAAATTAGTGCTATTTTTGACGTCTTATAAAAACGAAATGATTACAAGGTTTTGAAATATATTGAGAGATTTGTATATGTTATATTGTCTATTGTTACGAACAAGTCTCAACAGAATTGCTTTTCATATAATAATATAAATCTACGAGCGATTGAATATGCCGATAAATTCCATACTAGCCGATGACGTCAATGATTGAACATAGGTATGTAAACGTTCACTTTCAACGTCCGCGTTTTATCGCACCATACAACGAACAATCGCACGATGTGATTATTGTGAAAAATGGATATTAGGGATTAGGAAATGTTATTTTCAGTTTATATGTTGTACATATTGAAAAATAAAATGTTTTTTAAAAAAAAAATATACATAAAACAAACATATTTTTTTAATGATTTTACGACAAACATTTTTGACATAGAAAAATGACAGTGTCACCTAAATAGAGGCTTGTGACCTGTCCTAAGGTAGACAACATTTTTGTATGTAAATAATACAATAAATAATCATAAAATTATAATTCAAAAATATTTTTCATCGTACATCACGGTACAAATTACATATAGTACATGTAGAAATCATAGTGTACAGAACGAAATAGTGAAATTATACAAAACAATGTTTTTCATATTATAATATGGTATTTTCAGTTATACATATAATATATTTTGAAAGAAAATGTTTTTTACAAGATAATAACAAAATTAGCAATCAGTAAACAATAAAAAATGTAAAATTTACTTTCAAAAGGTACAAAATTCAAAAAAAATCAGACAATAGTTTTGTAATAACATGTTTTGGTGGTGGCAAGAGGTACTCGATGTTTTGCTCGGAGGGGCGAGCAATGGCAGCAGCGACGTCAGCATAGACATACATAGGTACATACAAAGAATAGCCATACAGATTATAAAAAGAAACCAAAAAATGTCGTGAACGACCATGACATAGATAAACGAAAAAATGTAAATACAGTTTTTATGAACTGTCATTGAAATCATTGAATTGAATGGAAATAATGAAAAAAAAAACAATAATGGACATCTAGCACCGAGCACCACCCCCCCCCCCCAATTCTACAGATCTATTCAATCAACAAACATACAACGTAGTGAAATAAGGAAACTATCGATATATTACGGTAAGCTATTATTACAAAAATCTCGACAAGACCGCTGAATAACTGTCAAAAATAGATCACAAACGGAGAAGAGAATTATGTGCAAAGTTCGAACTCTAAGGGACAGTATGATATTGCTTAAGGCATTCGATCACGCATAGTGGAACTTTGCACTGGTCGCACTGGTATATGGTCCGTCTCTTTCTATTGAAACGGGTACACCAGACGCAATACCTGCGCGGACTCGCACCGCCAACGGTTACCGGCTGCATTACTTCAGGAAAATGGTGACCGACGATCAACCGCTGGGGTAGAAGGCGCATGTCCTGAGCGATAACATTTCGTCCCGCTGCCCGAGGTACAAGAGCGGAATGCCGCTCCTCGATAGTTGCGAAAGTCTAACTAAAATAAATTAGTTTTACCGTCGATCGTCGATCATCCGCGACTGCGGCTGGAACGGCGAGGATGGGGGCGAAGAGGAAAGGCTGCGGGCGGTGCGGCGCAACGGTGATCGCTAAAAGTTACAATAATTCAATTACAATAAAATCTGTAACATTGTTTTGCGATATGTGTTCTAATAATTGTATACCTCACGGTAACTGGGGCCTGCGACTGGCTGCCAGGGCGTCTGGGGCTCGGGCTCGGGCTGCTCGGGCTCGGGCTCCTCGACCAGGAGGATTACGACATCGTCTCCCCCGGCCTCGAAGTCGAAATCCATGCTGAAAAAAACGGAAATATTCATTTACAAATAAATAAATAAATAAATAAATGCGCACCATGAACCAATAGGTTGTTACCAATACACTGTTAAAACTGTTCCCTAAAGCAAATTTGAAATATATATAGGTATATATATATATATATATATATATATATATATATATATATATATATATATATATATATATATATATATATATATATATATATATATATATATATATATATATATATATATATATATATATATATATATATATATATATATATATATATATATGTATATATATATATATATGCATGCTTGCATGCATGCATACATGCATACACACACACACACACACACACACACACATACATATTATATATATATATATATATATATATATATATATATACATATTACATATATATATATATATATATATATATATATATATATATATATATATATATATATATATATATATATATATATATATATATATATATATATATATATATATATATATATATATATATATATATATATATATATATGTATATATATATATATATATATATATATATATATATATATATATATATATATATATATATATATATATATATATATATATATATATATATATATATATATATATATATATATATATATATATATATATATATATATATATATATATATATATATATATATATATATATATATATATATATATATATATATATATATATATATATATATATATATATATATATAAAAATAAATATAAACATGTGTGTAATCATTTTTATTTTATTTTCTGATTCTGCAAATAAAGTGTTTTGCAAATAAATAAATTAATAATTAATTAAATAAATAAATAAATGCGCACCGTGCGGCGAGAACCAATCGGTTGTTACCAAGAAACTGTTGCTAAAGCAAATTTGCAAATAAAAATGAAAAAATTATATATGTATAATATAAATAAATAATATAATATATACATATAATGTCTGATGTAAGTTACTAACATCGATATTTGCAATAAAAATAATATGCTCTATCAATAATATTTGCAATCAATACAATCGCATATTCGCGTACGATTATTTCAAAATATCGGAATCGCATCTCTAGACTCGGCCGATGGGTGACGTCACTCAACCGACAAATCTTCAAAAAACTTTCCATTGCGAAATACATCGATGTATTGGAATGCACCGATGGCGCTAAATATGTATAAATCTGTCAATATTTCTACCGAAACATATAGCAGGACTAATTTTATAGTGATTTCTACTGATATTTCACCGTATTTATAGAGTTTCAAGGTAGAAAAACGGTTTTGAAGACGACCAAAATCGAGAGCATTCGTTGCGCCGTCGCAATATATGTACGATTTTCGGCGTGATGCACTAGTAATTGTTCGTAAAACCACTATTTCTGACTAAAAACAATGTTATGAACACGTCTACTTACTTTTTTTTGCGAAAATCGGCGATTCAAAACAGTTTTGGTCGATTCAAACTTTCACTATCGCCTCACACCACACCACACAGCAAGGCGAGAAGCAAAATGGCGATATTAAATTATTTTTGTAGGTGGCGTGCGAGTATTATTGTCGTATCCGATAGAAAATCTTCTGTCGTTGTCATTTGTATTGATTTATGAGTGAGACAGTGCTCTACAGTAAAAATATCACAGTTCTGCGCAAGCTCGTCGAGCGTGACACTATAGTGTCTTAGGGCATTTTACGGTAAACTGAAGTTGAGACACTATAGTGTCTTAGGTCATTCTAGGGGTTAATCGAAGTAAATGAGTACCAACGAAGAAGATATTGGCATTGACGACCTCATTTCACTAGTTCTACGTACAATTGGCTACAATGCTATTCGCCCAATGCGGCGTCGTAGTAACGTTGCGGCGCCGCACCGTGCACTGTACGTGTGTACGCCCATCCGGCGAAATTTTTGTGTAGACCGGCTCTAACACCCGTCTATGACGGGGGTTACACGTTCAGTCTGGTATCAGTTCAGTCCGTGACGTTGGTCAGACTGACGGGAAATTGATTTTTTATTGCGTTGACTGATGGAGTGAAGTGATAAATTTTCAAACATTTTAATAATTTCTGTCAGTCCATCAGTAAGTTAATGATCAAGGTCGCGGACTGAACTGATGCCATATTGAACGTGTAACACCCGTCTATCCAGAGACGAGTAGTCAGAGACGTTGAGTCACCTACTGTTACACTGGGTGGTTGCCACATTAAGACCACCCCGCGATTTCAGTACTAATTGGCAACTTTCAATGTTCTAAACTTTTATAATGTAATGGTTTCTGTTTTCCACATTATTAATTTTATTATACACCGTGGAATTTAAATTGCGCACAAATTTATTAGGGACGATTCACATCCATACTTTATTATTTCATTAATTTTTTTTTTATCTAATAAAAAAAATAAAAATTATATTTTTGTGACCTATTTAACGGGTATAATCACCCCTTAAAGTTTTGTGCGCAATTTAAGTTCCACGGTGTACCTATAATAAACCGAAAATAGACCAATTTTCCACAAGGAAGAAATGTACTCATTTACATTTCGAATGGTATAACACTATTAAAACAAAATTCTAAGGTGGTTTAGCCATAGACAATATTTTGCAATTTCTAATGTGCGCGGAAGGGATAAAGAAAAATATTAGCAAAATACAAATGAATTACAATAGAAAAATAATAAAATAAAATAGAATATTATTAATAATTTTATTATGTAAGTAAATATTTAGCCATTAGATATATACTCATTGCTTTTACACAATACACACCCTTCTATTTGACAGCTGTCAGATAAACCCGCGAATTTTTCGATCGATAGTTCGGTGTCCAAGATAAATAAGTTGTTAATCGATTTTTTACCCATTGTTATAGTATAAAGCGATTCGTAGGCTAATTTATAGAGGCGCGGTACAAAATGTCGGCTGATGCGGCGCAGTGTTCCATTCAGGGTTCACCCAAAAAGAAGGTCAGCTCTGTTCTGACGAGGGACGACTTCGATTCGGGACCTGTGAGCGTCGATAAGATAGAGGATAACCTCTATTTGGGTGAGATTTTACATTTGTCTTCGATTTTGGGGCAAAACTGCGGTAACATACAACTACAAATCAATGGTGATGTTCCTAAAGACGATTTTGCTGCTGACACGAGTTGTATGCTGACACTGACACTGTATGCTAACACCGACACTGTATGCTGACGTTGTATGCTGACATGCTGACACTTAGCGGCGACTCTGGCCGCCTTATCTGGCTCCCTTTTTTTTTTTGGCTTAACAGCCATGTCTCCGGAGCAGTGCCGGATTAAGCCAGCGCGGGGCCCGTAGCAAATTCTCTCAAAAGGCCCTTGGTTTGCTTTAGGTTCTTAAGTTTAGGGTGTAAAATAAAATAGAACTTTTAGATAGATCCCTTTTATTCCTAGAACAAGGTAATGAAATATAATTGTTGGAGGTACCATGTAATCCAAAAATGTTTACAAAGAGAAATAAAAAAAATCGGCGCCACAGCTACGACCAAATCTCAGCAGAAAAATTAAATTTAGCAATTATTCAACTATCACAGTTTCAATCATATTCGACAATATAAATACAAACATAAAACATATTTACAACGGTGGCACTGTTGTTTTAAAAATATACACATATGTACAATTTTCTTTTTCAACAAACTGTGTGAAATTTTGCAATGTGGACGAAAACTGCAATCTAAGTAAAATCAGACCGTTTTTTTATATAATTCACACCGACAGATCAGCCATTATTGTACGGCGCACCTTTATTAACGAATACTAAATAAAATACAATGAAAAACTCCTACTTTACTCATAATAATTCCAAAAAAGGAAATGCACCGCTTAACAAAAGTAAATAAACAGCGCCCAATATTTTTCGCCTTATTGAGCAATGCTTACAATTCGCTTCATAATATTGCGGCGCGGCCCCGAGTATGGGAATTAATATCTCCAATTTAAGAAAAAACGACCTAACGCACTTTTTATATGTGATGTATAATATCATCAGCTATGTAAAATTTTGAACTTCCTAAAGTGCGATTCTCGATGGCTGCCAAACCGAAGTTTGAGCGGTTGCTACGATCATTATATACAGTCATCGGCGCGGCGCGGGCCCGAGTATGGGAATTAATATCTCCAATTTAAGATGACTGTATGTAATGGTCGTGGCAGCCGCTCAAACTTCGGTCTGGTAGGCACCGAGAATCCCACTTTAGGAAGTTCAAAATTTTACTATACATAGCTGATGATATTGTACACCACATTAAAAAAGTACGTGAAGTAATTTTTCTTAAATTGGAGATATTAATTCCCAAACTCGGGCCCGCGCCCCGCCGATGATGATATTTAATGGGCGAGGCGGCCGCTCAAACTTCGGTCTGGCAGGCATCGAGAATACCACTTTAGGAAGTTCAAAATTTTACTATACATAGCTGATGATATTATACATCACATATAAAAAGTGCGTGGTCGTTTTTTCTTAAATTGGAGATATTAATTCCAAACTCGGGACCGCGCCCCATTGATGATTATATTTAATAGGCGAGGCGGCCGCTCAAACCTCGGTCTGGCAGGCATCGAGAATCCCACTTTAGGAAGTTTAAAGTTGAACTATACATAGCTCATGATATTAGTCATCACATATAAAAAGTGCGTGAGGTTGTTTTTTTTAAATTGGAGATAATAATTCCCAAACTCGGGCCCGCGCCCCGCCGTTGATTATATTTAACGTTTCCCATTGGCCTGTTGCAGGCTGCAGCGATAATTTTACGCTCAGGCAGATGGGGGTGCGCGGGGCCCCCCAATGCGCGGGGCCCGTAGCATTTGCTACTCTTGCTACGTGGCTAATCCGGCACTGCTCCGGAGCCATGGATGCCAGTGCGTTATTAGCCTTAGGTAGTATCTCACTTAGGTAGTTCTGGGCCTCATACTATTGAGTCTACATTCGATCTCCGTTCCACAGTATTTATGCAGTTTAGCAAACTCCTCTACATTGAAGATATTTCAATGTATCCCACTATATCACACTGATCCCGAATCTGTAAAAATCATTGCTTTATCTCTATAAATAAGCGAGATATGGGCATTTAAAGAAGTGTCAAACATCTACATGTATGCCGGTAGTTTATTTTTAAAAACGATTGGTAATAATGTATTATAGGAACCTATTCTACATTTTAACGTTACCTAACAATATTCACCACTCCGATACCAAATCTGCAATAATCCTTATTCTAAATCAATAAATAAGCAGATATAGGCATTCAAAGAAGCATCAAACCAATAGATTTCGGTAGGTCAAGTTAATTTTTTTCAAAATAATACATCAACACCTATATGGCGGTAGGTTGTTATTTTATTTTTAAAACAATGTTTAAAAAGTGAATAAAAAAAAAATTTTTTTTTCATGTGCGTAAATTTGTTTTTTTTTTTGTCTCGAAATATTGTGTGTCCGAGCTTAACTCTTGACGGACTTTGCCTAGTTTGATAATGTAGAGCCTGACTGATGAAAGAAAGCCTTTGGTTCTTGCCATCCTTCAATTTATGGTATAAGGGAGTTTGGAAATTCTGAGTTTATTTTCATGTTGATGATTAGTGAAATTTGTGTTTAAACATAGTGGTATTGTGATAGCTGACATTCTAATTTTCATACAATTTATTATACATCTATTCATTTAAAAAAAATACAAAGGCATATTGCTGGATTGACAATAAAATAAAATTACTTTCATTATTCTACATAGAATTTGCATTTCTATTTTTATATATTATTCTACCTGAATATTAAATCACATTAATATATTTTGATTATTTGTATATAGGTAATATTGAATATAATATTACAGCCATGATAGTTATGTTTTTAATAATATTTTTTTTAGTATATAATTTTGTGACACATCCAATTGTAGGAATGTCTATCTACTGGAGTAGTTGATTGTATTGTATTGTAGCCTCCTCGAAGGGGGACTGACCTGGAAGGGCCACCATAAACTCTGCCTGCGGCTCTGACAGTTGGGATCGGAGGTTCCGATTCTGGGAAACACCTCGGGCGCACCCAATCGAGCTCCACTAGCCAATCGACTGTGCACTTTGGCGAATAACCGGGGGAGTCTAGATATGTACTTACGTTTCCTAAGCAGCAGGGGTAGTTTTTGACCTGACCTCGTCTATCTTTCATACGATCCATTGGCCACCCGATTCCGTGGGATCTTATCGGGCAAAGGGCGCCTCGGTCCACGATAAATTCGAACTTAATTACCGCTTACGTCAGGTACAGGTAGAGGTCGCGCAAGCGACTTTGAATCTGTGATCAGACTGGAGGATGGAGAAATTTGGAGAATGGAAAAAACAAAAAATAGATTTTTGTCTATTTTTGGTATTGACGCTGCAACTAAATCATTTTTAATTGTTATTATTATTATTATTATTATTAGATGAAAAGCAGAGAGGGCGGCACTTCATTTAACGGGCAGGCATTCCCTACTGTGCTAGAAAGGAAGATCCCGCTTCTGCTATTTAATATCTCTGCTTGTTCTCTACTAGTGGGATGAGTTTCCCATTTTTATATCCATTTTATGTTTTTTCCAGGAAACCTTAAAGCTGCATCAGATCTAAAAGCCCTGAAGGAACTAAATATTACACATATTCTAACTGTGGATGCGGTCCCATTGCCTAGATTCGTATCGGAGAAAGTGGACGTTGTATTGAAATATATACAAGGTAAAGTTTGTCATTTATATATTGTGGTACCTGCGCCGATCTTGTGTTCTTAGCATGGAAAAATGTTAATTATTAGTGACGCATTCGATTTGGATCCTATTCCTGTTAATCCCTCGATTGTACAATACATTCGAACACAGTCACACCCCATTTTTTTTTAATTTCAGTTGCTGACGTACCCAAGGAAGATATGATATCTCACTTCCTAGAAACAAATGCGTTTATAAAGATGGGTCAAGAAAATGGTACAGTTTTGGTGCATTGGTAAGTATAACTATTTTAATATATATACCATGATCGATGTAGTAGAATAATTTGAAGTTGACTTAACATATATTGTGTATATATGTATGTATGTGTGTATATGTGTATTCTAATGTATTTAGTATTTCTATTTCCTATATAATATTGTAAATTTTATTATTATATTTATTTATTATTATAATATATATTTTAAAATTATTATTATTATTATTGTGTTTGGTTGGTTCAACGACCCTCGTTTTAAATGTAAAAATACAAATTGCTTGCCCTGGAACGGGTATATCCCAGTTGGGCAGCACTAGCCAGTGAATGAAAGAGGAAAGTTTTTGCCATTTGTTTTAATATTATATTTATTGTAAAATGGTTAATTTAATAATTCCAATAAATAAATAAATAAAATAAATAAATATACAAACAATTGAGGTAAACAACTTTTAGAATTACAGTGGAACCTCTATCTATCACTCTTAAAGGCATGAAATAAATAAAAAATCGGTTGTGTCAACCTAAGACTTTCCTGGCAAGCAGACAACCCCCCCCTCTTCCGTGCCCAACCTCCCCGCGCCAAAGTTAGGATGGCTTTGCATTTATAATCTATAATGTTAATATTGCTGAATTTGAAAGATGCACTTGAAAGACGAAAACTCAATGTACTTTGATTTGTATTAGTCATTACTGCATTGATATAAAATTGTCTGTTTATACTAAGAATCATACATTGTAATTTATTATTCTTTGCATGGTTACTAAGTCCCAATACTGGGTAATATACCTTTAGTAGTTTTTAAATCTTTATTTTTATTGCTTTTAGTTACTATGGCATGTCACGATCGTCGACTGTGGTAATAGCTTACATTATGGCCAAATATGGGCTGTGTTTCAACGATGCATTAGCCATAGTGAAATACAAGCGGGGCCTCACTTGCCCAAACCCTGGTTTCATGAAGCAACTCAAGCTTTACTCCGAAATGGGGTGCGTTTTGGACAAGGACAACCCTCAGTATAAGCAGTTTCGATTGAAAATGGCATCCGAAAAGGTCAGAAAAGGTAGGCATCATTACAAATTTAGGTGTTTTATTTTATTTTTACCTTCGTTGTTGCGCCTAGACGCGCCAAATCACCCAGTACGCGCTGCCAAATCGATAGTAATTTCAGTCACTACAAAACTCTTAGTGACAAAACTTTAGGACCGCGAACAAAATTATTTTATTTTTTCTTGTACTTGCCTAGATGACTTTAAACAATCTATTACGCTATATAATCAACAGTGGAGCTAGAAAGCGCCAAAATCTGCTAAATATCGACAAACGACCATTGTTTTTATACTGTAAATAGATACATATTCCTATGGCTATAAAGAGCTTCACCCCCCAGAATCGTAAAAATGTGTAGTAATGGTCTGACTCCGGAAGGTGAAATCATAATTTTATTCATCATCAGGTTAGGGGTTGTCCATTAATCTCCTGATGGTTTTAGGAACTGTTAACCCCCCCCCCCCTCACCCATTGTGATACATGGTGAGGTTTTAGACTAACCTCCCCCCCCCTTACCCAAAATCCCATGTATTTTTTTTGGGTAAGCGGGGGGGGGGGGGGGGGTATCTCAGTATCTTAAAAATCCCAGTATCTTAAAAATGAATACAGGTATAAATTAATTTAATTCTGGAAAATTAAGCACCGTGATAAAAATGTCCAGACAGGTATTAAAATTGCAGGTTATTTCTGACTTACATAAAAATAATAAAGGAAAGGTGTAATCATGTGAAAAACATATAATTGTACTGCTACAAGTATATATTTAATGGAGATTGTCTTTGGACCACGGATTAGCAAGACTTTCTTTAACACTAACAAGTGGATAAGCATCTTGTAAGTCAGCTACTGTGCTTTGTTGATGATCAACGTCGGTCTCATCAAGCCACTCGGCGTAATCATTTTCGTTGCATTGTTTTAAGCTAAAACATGTAAACACGCGGCAACGGTTTACGCATGTATTCGGCATCAAAATCACAGATTTACTGGCGGCTGGCAAGCCGAGCCGGGCGGTTATCGCGGTGAGCTGGGAAGTCGTCGCCTGGCAACAGCGAGGTCACGTGCTGTTTTTCAGTTTAAAAATTGCACGTTCAATAAAAAAGTAAATACACGAGATATCTCACTACACCCCTCCCTCCCCCCTTGTAATATTTTGTAATTTTATATGAACGTCTCCCCCACCTTCCTTTCGAGCCTCACGAGATTAAAGGACGATTCCTTAACCCGTCGGACGCCAACAGTGCCTATAGGCATTTTGCATCGTTTGACAGATCCGCGCGTAACCGTTTTGGCCGGCCCCATATATGTTATATAAATAAATATACATGACTAACAAGATTAATTACTAGGTAACAAGAGGGAATTCATGAAAAAACTATATTGTTAGTATTTATTTACAAAATCGACTAAAAAGTTGCAGTGCAGTATTTTGCGCGTGAAGGCTGGCTTTTGACGGGTTAATGGAGGTATTTTCTGCAGCCGTTGAAGGCCTTGCAATTCATAAAAAAGTAAAGTAAATCACATTTTGTTTGCAGTGAAAATCCTGCCGCAGGACTTCTCCGATTTGGTGAAGGCGGATCCCAGCCTGACACGCGAAAAGCCAGACCCGCTGGTGTACCGCTGCCGAAAGTGCAGGCGCATCGTGGCCTCGCAGAGTAACATAATTCCGCACATACCGAAGCCGATCAAAGTGGAGATGGTCCGTCGGAATCTTAAGTTGAATGGCGAGCAGCCGAAGAAATGCAACATGTCCTGCGTCGGCAGCCAGGATCTGGCCGAGAAACTACGGCTTCTCACTTGCAGCGATTCTGACCTGAGTGAGCGACGGTTTTCTATAGGTATGTTGTTATAGTCTAGAGCGGTGGTTCCAAACTTTTGGGACCGATTGCACCCTTAATCTGTTCAACTGTCTTCTTCATTAGGTTGCAGCCAGAGACCTATGGGCTGTTGGGGACTGGGGCGGTAAAAAATCCGCCGCGCGGCTTACCACAAAGACTGGGCAGCTCTCCTAAACAACCTAACGGGACCTGCTTGGGCCTGATCACGTACTTGTGTTCTTAAGGCCGGCCCAAATTACAGTTGAGCTCCCGCCCGGTAGCCTCCTCGACGCGGGACTAACCTGGAAAAGTCTCTGAACTCTGCCTGCGGCTGTAAGTTCAGTCGTCGGCAGTTATGAGCTTAGGTTTGATCTGGGGGAATACCTGAGGCGGTTCTGGCAAGTTTGCGCACAGTGCAACATTACTTAATCGCCTTTGCCCCCCCTCGAATAACCGGGGGAGTCTGGAAACGTACGTCTCCTAATCAGCAGGGGTAGTTGTTGACCTGATGTCATCTACTTTTGAAACGACCCGTTGGCCACCAGATTCCGTGTGAAAGACGGGCAAAAGGTGCCGTGGTCTGTGATAAATTTAAACTGAATTATGGCTAACATCAGGTAGAGGCCGCGCAAGCGACTTCAAATCTGTGACCAGACTGGAGGATGGAGAAATCTGCCCAAATTTGGTAGTGAGGGCGCGAGGCTACAACCTGGATCCACTTTCCAGTGCCACGCTATAAAGCGTTGGACTCTCGCGATCAAGTGACGTAGCTTGACTGTGGGTTGTTTTTGTCCACAAAAGTCTTTTACACTCACTCCATGGGAGACGAGGACACAAGGTCGTTATAACTCCCTGGGGTGACGGGTTCGCCCATTGTGATTGGCTTCCCTCTCAAACAGTTCTCGTCCCGGGGCTTCCGCCACAGCTGCACATGATAGCTATCTGCCCTGATTACTGGCTCTGAATTTACCGGCTTTACATGCAGAGTTAATGTCGACCAAATAAAACACAAATTGACTATTTAAAACGGAGAGTGCCTTCAAGCGAAGAAGCAATAGTTAACTCTTCATTTTACACCATGGCGCTCCTAGTGGAAATCATGCCTATTTATTTCCCGGGCCCGGGCTCCAAATTACGGAGCTTCGTATCTGCCTGTAGGCAGATACTGACAGGACTGGACTTCTCCACTTCCCTTCGGAAGTACTGGATTATAAAGGAGTACTGTATAGTAGTAGTAGTAGTAAAGGGATTAGGGGACTTGTCTCCAGCCCTTGATGTCACCTGGATCTATAAGATCTTTTGTAACTACCCACTTTGTGGTTGGGTCAGTGGTCTGCTAGAAACCCGGTACTGCTTACCAGTCTATGCAGTCCATTCGAGAAAGGCTTGTTTCAGTAAACTGTGTATTTTTGCAGCGAGGCCTGGGCAGCAACCAATGATGTGTATGTTGTCTTCAGGTTCTTCGCCACATATTCAGCAGTCCTTGCTCTCGGTCAAGCCAAGGTTGAATAGATGTGCTCTAAGAGTAGTGTGTCCGGTGAGGAGCGTTCCAGGATGCCGGATGTTTCTGCTCCAAGCAGTCCCTGATGATTTTCTTACCTATAGCGAAGGGGACCCCAGCAACTGGCTGCACCAGGCATTCCAGTGTGCTGAGTTTTGCCAGTATGTCTGTTTTGCCGGGTATGCCTTGATGGCTCAGTGTCCGTATTAAGGTGATTTTGCTGGCTTTTCCCAATTTGTTGAGCTCTTGCATAGTTTCAGAGTACAGAAGATTCTGTGGTGGCTTTAGCTGAAGCGTCCAATGCTGCTCTGCGGTCAAAGCAGATGAGGATTTGTCTTTGTCCAATATGGCATATATCTCTAATATGGCATTCCAATATGGCATATTATCCAAGGGGGATGCTGATTCTGCGGTTGGTTCTGAGTCCGTACATGCCTGCCCCAAAACGTCCATTTGTTTCTGATCCGTCTGTGAATCAGGCGTCCGCATCAATATTATGGGTGTATCTCCTCACTTTTTATTCCTCTTCTTTTACTTCCTATAGATGTAACACATTCTTTATTTTATATTATTCCAGTATCGTCTCAAACGGAGGACAATACTGATCGCAAGTCATCGACGGCTACCCAATCGGATTTAAAAAACGAGTCATTGTCGGGCGGCAGCAACGTTACTGCACTTCGCTTAAACTTGACGAATGACCCTGCGGAAGAAAATACAGTGGAATTCATGGAGGCGACGAGCGCAGATGCCGGTTTAGCAGCCGAGGTCTGCAAACAGACGTACTTCGTGGAGCCCATGACCTGGATGGAGGGAGTGCAGCACAATGTCCAGGGCAAACTGCACTGTCCCAAATGTCACAATAAAATTGGCAGCTTCAGTTGGGTTATGGGTGAGAGATTTTTTTTCATTATTTTAACCAAATACAATCAAAACACAATATTTCTGTTATATTGCCCTTCTCCCACCTCACCGCCAGCTTCGGTTTTATATCTTCCAGAAAATATGGTCTTCATATTAGGAAAGCATGAGCCTTACATAGACTATCTAAGCGCTTAGGAATAGTGCTGATGTTTTTACCGCCACGAGAAAGTCCTTGCTGTTATTCGCGAGGTAATTGGCCTCTCAGGGACTTAGGCCAACAAGGGTCTGACAGTACCCTCCAAACGCCCAATTCAGTTTGTGCGTGATGGCTCTAAAGACCAGAAAATTTTTACTACAAAACCTTTCTCAATAATCGAGAAAGCTTCAGATTGGATTCTGGAGGTCAATTCGGTCTCTAAGCAGTATTAATTCCCTGAAAGTCTCGAATGCACATCCCTCCATCCAGATATAAGTATTTACTGTTTATCTCGGAAAAAGGCCCTTGTTGTAGAATTAACTGTTCCATGGAAATCAAATATCCCAAAAGACCATGAGTACAAATTAAATAAATACCATGATCTCGCAAATGCCGTTACCCCTGAACGGCTTCACTGTTCACCTTCACGCAGTGGAAGTTGGCGCTCGTGGCCTGCCAGCCAAATCTCTGTTCCACCTCTTTAAAGATCTTGGTCTCTCCAGGAAAATAATCAACTCCTTCCTAGAAATCTATCAAAATAATCTATTAAAAATATCTATAAAATATAACCGCGATTTCTGCATCTCAAATTCAATTGCTTCGTAGGGGGAGTGAATGGGTGGTAAGGTGACGCCCACATGTGGCAAGACAGCTGTCCTAAACCTACCACAGCCGGTCGTTAGTCCGGAATCCACCATTCACCCCCCAGAGGTGTAAACATAGTATTATGATGGGCCTGACTCGGGTCGGTGAATTCCATGACAGCTCCGTTTGTATTTATTTTTTAAAAATTCTGTTTGCTTTTTTAACAACAGTTGTTAAAAAGCTTGTTTCATTATAGGTCATTGGCTATCGTAACCTTCTGTAAATGTGCAATGTTTAGATTGACGCCTCCTTGACGATTTTACCGCTCCTCGTGCATTACTGAACATTTTCCCTTGTTCAATTGAATGAGCCATTCTTCAGTCGATGCCTTGATCTGGTCGAGGTCGTCCTGGATTTTGGTTTTGAGAAGAGGATTATGGAAAAACTTGGCATCATCGGCATAAAGGCTGGTTGTTGTAGTGGCTAACCTAATGAAGTATTTTAAGTCGGGGATATACAGCTAGAAGAGTACCGGACCGAGGACTGATCCTTGGACCGCTTCACTTTTAACTGGTTTCGTGTCGGATGGGGAACTTCCCACCCTCACTTGTAATTTGCTTTCTTTCAGAAACAATTCATTCCAAAATGTTTTAACTTTAGTAACAGATGTTGTGTAGGAACTCTGTCGAAAGCTTTTACAAAGTCCATCTATATATATATATAAAACAAAGTTGGGTTTGTTCGAACACTTATAACTCGAGAACGGCTGGACCGATTTGCATGGTTTTTGATTTGTTGTATTTGTCTCCGTCCCGAATAGCAGAATAACTATTAATTGGAAAATTTAAGAAAAATTTAAATTAAAGAAAAAACATTTTCCCATACAAAATGTAAATCCGTGTTTTTCTCATGGTCAGTTGTACGTGGCATGTTCACGTGTCTGCAAATCATCCGCTTTATTTGTTCTTGCGCCAGATAAAAAAACAAAAAATGTCGTATATCACAAGGTGCTTCAATGAAGAGAATTAAACCGAGTGCCTCCCATGCTGCTCAATATGTAAATAGTTTAATTCAATCATGTCTTGCTGACACGCGATTGATATACCTACTTAATTTTAGTACTTTTATATTTCTTTTTGTGTTATTATCTTAATAAAGTAGTGAACTTAATGTTTATTTTGTATTCATTGTATTATTTTCATCAAATCATAAATTAAGTTCAGCTGATCTATAACACGACATTCATTGACTGTTAGGCAGTACGAAGTTCGCCGGGTCAGCTAGTAATAAATAAATTTAAACGGTTGATCGTGAAATTCCTGGGTCCATTCGTGGAGGCGACTTGAAGTAGATGGGAGACTGTAGAGCAAATTGTTCTGTTTCTCACTGATTATTTGATTTTGAAGCAAAAATGCCTTCAGTTCTCAGGATATAATACGCTCCATGACTTTGCCAGCAACAGTTGTTAGGCCGATAGTAAAATTTTGTTATATATGGTAGTTGGGACAGTTCTCTTCCAATCCTTGAGTAACTTGCCGGTACCGAACGATAAAATCATGATGAGCCTTACTATGACTGTTGCTTTGCTGTAGAGATCCTTAAGAGGCCGTGCCGGCTGTGGCGGCCAAAAGCTATATGAAGCATAATTTTGTGGCCTGGTTGTGAGAACACGAAAAAGAATTTTAATACAATTATGCCGGATACAATTTTAATACCTTAAGCTATCATTTCGCCAAAACGAAATTGGTAAATTATTTCCATATTAATTGTAAATTATCTTTATCCTGTTACTGTTTTCCAAAAAAAATAAAAACGAGCGAGATTTGTCTTCAGTTTTTGAAAAACCTAGAGATGATTCTCAATATTAAAAAATACTATTTACACCAGCGTATCGTCTATTTACACATACATTAAATATAAAAAAAAATGTTTGAAATTACGTAATTTCCAGAAATGTTATGGCCAAACAGTATTTTTTTTCTATTTATTAAAGATACTATTGAGTGATTTAAAAAATAACACAGTGATCTAACGTTATTTTCTTATTGTAATCTAATTTTTACTTTATAAAAAACTATTCATTTGATAATTTATTATATTATAATTGAAAAGCCAAATCTATATTAGACGACGCGCGAAGACAAAATCGTCATTCGTAATTGGCCACTGCCAACGGTGGGACGTATTCCCTTGTCGCCGCGGTATACCTATACATCTTTATGTATACTATTGAAAAAAAAATACTTTATGTATACAAAAATATCAAAATTTTTAGTCGCGTCAACTCGGAAGGGAGCCTTAATGCAAATGATGTACGAGGGTAGAGTGAAAAGTTTCCGGAATGGGCAAGAGATAGCGCGCAAGTTGCGAAATGTTTGTGATGGTTGGCTTCATCAACCTGGTTTAGGAAAGTTGTCGAATTTTCAGACAGATACGTCACACAGTTCTTGTTTACCAGGCAGTTTTGAGAAGCAAGTCAGGCACTTTTGCAAAAATGGAAATAATCGAATTTCGTGCAGTGATTAAACATTTCTGGATGGATGGGAAAATGGCGATTGAGATACGAGATATTTTTCAGAAAGTTCATGGCACCTCCACAACTTCTATTTTGACTATCAGTTTCTGGGTGAGCGAGTTCAAACGTGGCCGTAAGAGCACCAAAGATGAACCGTGCAGTGGATGTCCAAAAACGCCCACAAATGAGGAAATAGTCGACAAAGTCCATTCACTGCATTATTTAACTAGTCCTATATACAACCTTCTGTTTTATTTCAGGTTGTCGGTGTCCTTGTGGTCAGAAAGTGGCGCCAGCGTTCTACTTAGTGCCTTCCAAAGTAGAATGGTCCAACGTGGTACAAAACGTTCAGATGACAGTGTGAATAGTCGTTAGTGTTTTGTGACAATATTATTTATTGACCTGCCAATAATTATACTCTCTTAGATTATTATGTTGTTTGTATAATAAAGCCAAATTGTATTTATTTTATGGAATTTGTTAGAAATATAGGATTATTTTATGTTATTTATGTCTTCTTTTAATGCTCTTTATAGGCACAGTATACAAACAGCAGCTTCTCTTAGAACAGAATTGAAATCAAAGCGAGCGACGTCAGGAGTCCTAAGGGCTACCACAATTCGTAATACGATTACTAGACATTGTATTGCAAGCGTCATCCGCGCCGACTTTGCTGTCGTTAAACGAAATTCGCATATGGCCGCCACTCCCCAGTTACAGATATTCAAACGTTCGAGAAATTTGACAACCCCCACCTGCGAGTAATGCTAACTACTGGCGTTTGCCATATATCCCTCTGCTTACCTCGCCTCCTATCCCTGCAACGCCTTTCCACTCGAAGGTGCGCCTACTGTTTTAACTCGGTATGCTGTGGTATAGGCGACCATGGCTGCTGTTCTTTTCTCACTAGCTAAAGTACTTTTGGATTTGTCACTTCTGACTTGTCATTTTGCAGAGTGGGGATTTTACGATACATTTTACGGCGCAATGGCAACTTAGTTCCTTAACCCTTTCTATTTGAGCTAACCATTCTTGGTTAGACGCTTACAAATGCCTAAAATGGTATCTAATCAATTTGGTTAGGGCGCTCCGCGCTGTGCTAACTTTGTAATATTTATTCATTATTATCTTAATTGTTTTACTAGATAATGTTATGAATGTTTTATATTTCAAATTTCAATGCGATCATTTTACAGTTATTCTTTTTACGATCCGTATAGTAGTTTAAAAGTTATGGTCGTTTTTTCTCAAGGCCATGGACTTTACGCGCAAAACTGTCCCGGGCAGAAGTGACAATAAATTTTTACCCCGCGATATCAAGGGTTAAAGGTGTAAAGTGAGTCTGACACATTTTCATGCCCTGATACTATAAAAATCAGAAAAACTGTTCCCATAACTTGAAATATCATTTCCTTCCATATTGTATTACTATATAGTATATATACACAGTGGGCTCGATTGCGTTTCTTTTTGAACTAAAATCGGAAATTAGTCCGTGTGAACAAGACGGGGCCATACGCTAGAGCGGAGTGTGAGATGACCGGTTGTCACTTTTTCGCATTAAAACTCTTTTTTCGCATTAAAAAGCCAAGGTCAAATCTTACACCGCACGAAATATGCTCGAATTTATTCGGACGAGTATAAGTTTGGCAGGTAGTATTTATCGACGATCGTTCGTTTCATATTCCGCTCTAACGTATAGCTGTGTCTCGTTCGCTTGGACTAATTTTAGTTTTAGTTCACAAAGAAACGCAATCGGGCCTAGTATATGTCGCTCCCTTATGTTAACAACCTTATAAACCCATTTCAATCTGGCTTTCGACCTCATCATAGCAAGACTACTGCCTTAATTCATGTTATCGATGATATACGTCAAGCGATGGATAACCGACATCTCACTATTCTCGTTCTTTTAGACTTCAGTAGCGCGTTTAATTCTGTCGATTATGACATCCTCCCTGCTCGATGACGATCATGTAACTTTGCCAATCCTGTAATAAACTGGTTTAGATCATTTCTGAATAATCGAAATCAGTGCGTCAGGAATAAAGATAAGATCTCTAATTTTCTACCACAAGTCGCCGGCGTCCCTCAAGGTAGTGTTTTATCCCCACTCCTCTTGTCTTTATTCATTAACTCAGTTACCAACTCTAAAAGCAAAATATCACCTCTATGTTGACGTCTATGTTGACGAAGTCCAAAGTATATGTATACAATATTGTATATCAGTATGTATATTATGTGACTCCCGTCAATCGATTTCTTTCAATTTGTGTTTGGAACAACTCGATTCGTCAAGTAGTTTTCTACTTTCCTGTAAAGGAAAGTATTGTGGACGCTTTTCTGTGTCTGTCTGTGTGGCTGTGTGTATTCTCCGACGATAGCGCCGAAACACTTCATCCGATTGAACTGAAATTTGGCATGCAGGCATCATTTGGTCATGGCATGAGCTGATAAGATTGTGGATGAAATCCGTCCACTCTGGGTTGGCTCCCGACGAGGGAACTCCTTAACAGTCAACAGCAGAGACCCAAAATTTTGTATAAGCATTCATTTATGATAGCAACTTCCAAGTTCCACCATGACATGGCTGATGTACCCTGGCTTGGCTTCCGAAGAGGAGCTCCTCAACGGTCAACAGCAGAGACCCAGAATTTTGTGTAAGCATTTAATTATGATAGCAGCTTCCAAGTTTCACTATGACATGGCTGATGTACCCAGACGTTCAAAATATAGAAAAGTCGAAAAAATTTTAATTGTCAAAAAAGTCAAACAAGGCGAAAACGTCGAAAAAGTTGAAAAAGTCTGAAAAGTAGGAAAAGTCAAAAAGTCAAAGTCGAAGTCAATTTCGATTTCGATTGCGATTTTCGAGAGTTAAAGGGTGGCGCTAGGTTGGGGGTGGGGGTTGGGGGAGTAGTGGCAGGATTTATGATATTAATATTCAGATGAATTAAGTTCCTGGCTACTTGACAGGAAAGTCTGTGACACAACCGTTTTTTTTTATCACAGACCCAGAACAGAAAAATATGGTTTTGAGAAAAACGCGTTTAAAGTTTTATTAAAAGAACAGTAGAAAGTTTTTCTACACTTAATGCAATCTGCAACTATCAGCCATTCAAGAGGTAAATGATTTTAACAAGTTAAAAAAAACATGAAAACATGTTTTTTTTAGCAGTCTAAACCAGGCTCTTAACCCTCAAGCCCCGATTGGCCGATATCGGCCACAACACGATTCAGCGTGACGGCCCCGTTGTAATTTTATTTTAATTTAATTTGTTTTATTTTGTTAAGTTTCATTATGTTAATATGTTTTATTTTAATTATGGGTACAGTGGTTTGGCAGTAATTAATGTTTTGGTGAGACAGTGTCGTAATTCAATTTTTTTACTAATTTTTACTAAAATATTTTGGGACAGCAACTTGTCAATCGGCTGAGAAGCCGAGGCCTGAAGGGTTAACCCTTGGAGTAAATGGGTATTTTCATGGATACATCTGTCTCTTTTGCAGGATTTTCGGCGATATCGACCTTAAAGTACTATAACTACGAAACTACTACACCAATCATAAAAAGAACAACTGCACAATGATTGCATTGAAATTGCGAATATAGAATATTGAAATATCATTTTGTAATACAATTAGATAATTATGAATAAATATGAGAACGTCAAAGAAGTGAAAAAAACGCGGAACCAGATCTGGTCGTATCATATACAACGGATAATTGTTTCAGAACCAGATTTGGTCGTATCATACTCAAGGGGTTAAGGGATGAATTCAGCAAAACCCTCTAACAAAAGTTTTACATTCTTGGCCAACCAACGGTTAGAGAAAGTATTGTGAAAGCGCATTTCTTTTTTGAGACGAAGATTGAAATATCCCCCACCCCTTCCCCCACCCCCAAGGATCGGCTTTAGGAATGCTTAATTTTACACTAAATCAATAAATGTCCTTCCCGGGCTCACACTTCATACGTGGAAGCCGCCGGATGGGTGTTGACTCGTTATAAGTTTCACCGACCCTGAACGTATGGGTCTTAGTGGCCAACTGCAACTGCATTAGCTCCCGGTTCTCGTGAGCTGACCAGACCTCTCGTTGTTACTGGTCAGCTTAACCCACGTTTGGTCTTCCCTTCTTTTCGCCTCTTCGCTCCTAGCCTCCATGCCTCGCCTTGTAGATCAATTTATCTCAGGGATGACCCTCGGGCGATGCTGGGCGGTTTGCGAACCGTGCGGCGTGTAATTGAAGGAATCTGGAAACGATATACTATTTCCTAAGACCTGTTGTCATCTCACACTAAATGTTGGATGATAGGGATGTTGGATGCTGGATGACCTAGATGTTGACAAGTCTTCTACGCTCAATATAGTTAAAACTTCCTGAGGTGACGGGTTTCGCCCGTTGTAGTTGACCCCTTTAACTTTTGTCGCCCACTCTTGAAACGACTTGTTGACTACCCGATCCCGACGGACGAGACGGGCAAAGAACGTCACAGTCCGCGATACACTCAAACTGAATTGCCTCTGAATTAATAACAGGTAGAGGTCGCGTAAGCGACTTTGGACCTGTAACCAGACGGGAGGAAGGAAAGTCTGACGGTCAAATCTGGTTGTGATGGCACGAGGCTGTCCGCTGGTTCAACTTCCCAGGTAAGGCGTTGGACTCTCGCAGGCGAGTTGGCGTAATTAAATGGTGGACTGTTTCATCACAAAGTCTCTACGTTTACTCCAGGTCGATAGGTTGATAGGTAGATATTTTTTTATATTATTGGTGATATTTTTCTACCGTTAGTGCTGCTTATTTAATCCGGTCTGTTTCGATTATTTCTCGTTGTATTTTTTTAAATGTTATTTCAGGCCATACAATAATTTTTAATATCGAAAGATGGTTAGTATTTTGTTTCTTTTTTTGTGATTTAATTTTATTGTAATTAATGTCATTTGCTAGATATTTTAGGTAGAATAATGAATAATGCTATTAAATAATTGGTCATTACTAAACTTAGAAAAAAAGTAAAATTGTCAATCTGTTGCGATAACTGGGAATTATGAGAGACAACCTGCTGCATTATTACCGTAAATGTAACACCATAATTCAGACAATACATATATTTCATTTCATTTCATAGAAGGATCAATATCGTTATACCTTTCTGGGGTGACGGGTTTGCCCGTTGTAGGCTTCAGACATGCAGCGCGAATACCAATGCCATAAACGCAAATTCAGCAAAGACGTTTCGCAAATTCGTGCTGGCAATGGTCATACACCATTATACTTCATACATTATCAAGCATGCCGTAAGATCTTTATGAAACCGTGTCCTTGTTTCGTCAGTATTGTAGTTCGGGAGATCGGAGATTTATGAGCCAATGCACGTATATATTTAATTTTTGTCAGTTTTGGTAAGAAAAAGATCTGTGCGTGTTTACTACAATATAAATTTATTAGATTCCAAATAAACTATTGCCCATTCAAAATGGGCTACTGCCGTTAATAAAAGCGTAAATTTTAAATAAAACATTAGATATTTGGAAGTTTTTTGAGTATTCCAGCACCGTTAAGACATTGTGATTAGAGTTCACTCATTTGAGATCAGGCGTACTTGAGCCAAGATACATTCTCAAGTCGTTGATGGTGGATTTCACCAACTTTGCAGGCAGCGTTTCCCTGTTAAGTCTCTGGTATGCCGCGTATCGGTGACAACCGCCAAATCCGTAATAATAGTTCCCCCCTTGGCTGCCTTTAATCCACAACACGTCGATTGGCGGTATGGAATCAGCCATTTCTGGATTCTGAAATCGACAAAAAACCTCTCAAAGACTAAGGTAATCACAAATTTCATTTTATTGAATATCTGAAAGTGGCTATTGTGCCGCGAAGTAGCCAACGTGGGTGTCCTAGAACAGTCTTTTTCAACCAGTGGGTCACGACCCCCTGGGGGTGGCGAAGAGACCCCCGGGGGGTCGCAGGCTATCCAAAAATAAAAATCGAAAATATTATAACATCTTTATTAAATCAATTGGTAATTTGTTAAATTGGCAATCAACGTTAAAAGTTGTTAAATGCGTTAAATTGGTGATCAGGTCGGGGTCACCAATTTTTCTTTGTTCTGAGTTAAATAAGTTTGTTTGACTTTCTAAAATGGTAAGATGTTAAACGTTACAGGTTCTAAACGTATGTGTTTTCTTTTATTATCTTCTTTCTATACATTTTATTTTCATTTGTTGTTT
This sequence comes from Micropterix aruncella, assembly GCA_944548615.1. NCBI lineage: Eukaryota > Metazoa > Arthropoda > Insecta > Lepidoptera > Micropterigidae > Micropterix > Micropterix aruncella. The sequence goes on from OX155973.1 coordinate 14,495,604, forward strand.
GGGGCTTTTCTAAGGTCTTTATGAGCCTTGAAACACTGCGACCATTGCTGATCTATTGTGTTCGCCACCAGCTATAGTTCTGCGCTTTTGGCGCCAGATTGTTTTACCTCCTCAGGTTGGAGGTAGTGACTACCCAAGTGGGTGTATCTTTTACGCATCGGTGGGCCACACTCGCACATAAGGTGCCGGGGAGTCTCTTCTGCCCCTTGGCAGAACCTGCACATTTTCGTGTCCCGGAGCTTGAGGTTGTACATGTGTCTGTTCAGGCCACAATACCCCGTGAGCGCCCTCACTAGTATGCGTAGATTGTTCCTATTTAGCGATAAGGCCTCACCGGCACTCTTGTGGCCGTAAGCCTTTGAATGATTCAACCCTGGCGTTGATGCTCCATCCTATTCCCATTGTTATTCGGTTGCCATGGCAACTTATGTTGTCCTTTCATGCTGAATGTTCGCAACAATATCATATTCAAACATTTACAGAAAAGAGAAACACATTTATTATGTGTTTTTTTCTATTTCTTTAACAAAACTTTACGTTGATCTAAGATGTAAACAGGTAAGTACAGCTTCGAAAGTGTAAAACACTTAAAATTAATGTGGTTATCGCCGTTGTTTTAACAAAAAAATACGTGTGGCACTCGGGGACTGCCGCGGTAAAGCTATTGCATAGCATTTTTAACAACTTATGCAATTATAATTATTTATTTATTTTATTTATTTTATTTTTTCTGATATCAGATAACTGCGCTCTATCGGAAAACGTTGAAATTATTCTGAATCATTTGCGGCTGCGGAAGCACATTAATGATTCGGAATAATTTAAACGTCTTCCGATAGAGCGCCGCGCACGAATTTTATTCAATAAAGCTAAAAAACGGATATTATTTTTTGACTATTCGAAAAAAATCGTAGATAAAAAGATAGATAATTAAATTATCTTTAAAATGGTGCAAGTTTCATAATAATACGCCAGATAGTATTTGCGTAGTAGTCGTTTTTGTGTTCGGTTAGACCTAATTTCACAAATTAATTAAACTATGTAATATAAACAAAATCTAAAATATTCAAAGCTAAGAATATTATTAAAATGTTCTTCTTTAACATATATTTTTTTTCGAATCGTAAGCAGTACTCGTTTAGACGTAATTACCAGTTTAAAATCATTAATTTTCGTTAAGAAATTTCTTCATTCGGTCGCCGCGCTGGCCTAGGCCCGCGATAAAAGCTATGCAATAGCTTAAAAATATTTATTGCAGTTACAGCTGTGGGAGAGACTTAGGGGGGTTGAGTTAGTCTAAGGGGGGTCGCGTAAGAGTTTTATTTTTTTTATCAAAAAGGGGGTCGTGATCTAAAACAGGTTGAAAAACACTGTTGTAGAGGAAGCAAATACCCGTATTCGCATAAGTTGACCCAGAATCCAGAGACGGTGTTGGGTTACTCGGGCGCGCAGAAATTCCTACTCGTATGGGTACCTACATGTGTATTACTTACATATAATAGGCGGGCTTATCATGTTACGGCAGCCTCTTACAGCCAACCCAGTTACAGTGCGTGCAGTTTTGATCACCCTATGGTGCAAAAAAAACAAACTATACCTACCTAAAATTGAGTTCAAAAATAAAAAATAAAACAAAACGATGTTTTTAATTTAATTGTCGTAAGTACCTATATTTTATGTTTTTTTTCGCACAATTGGTTGGTTAATTAAAAATCCTCCCATTGCAACCGGGTTGGCTGTAATAACTTTCCATAAGGTAATAAGCCCGCCCATTTAATAAATCAACAAATAATTTGTTATTATTCATCATGGCACGAATTCAGATTTCAGTTTCGGGGGGGAAGGGGGGGGGGACATTCATTGTAACAACGCGCGCGTCACCCACCATACTTGAATTTGCCCGTACAATGAAAATACACCGGATTTCCGAGGGTTAAATCTCAACTTTTTAGCTATTAAAAAAAAACGAAGTAAAAAAATGTTTATTTTGTTTTTCCCGAAAATTCTTATCAAAAGTTGCTTATTTCATTGTACCGATTCACCCACTACAAGGATGTCAGTAATTAAAAACTCATCTGTATATAACACTGTGCGACATTAAAACAAATATAATAAAACGACTTTAAAAAAACGCGTTCAGTATCTTTATCAATTTCTCGGGAGCGCTTTGGGATTACTGAATGCCCCTGTCTTACCGAGCTACGGGAATTTCAAACAATATTAGCGTTATTTTACCTACCGATCGATAGGGCATCGTGCTCAAAGCTTTTTATACTATTAAAAAAAAAACACAAACAAAAAAAAAAATGATCATTTTTGTTTTTTCCAAATATTATTATTAAATGTTGCTTACTTCATCGTACTGATTCACCCACTACAAGGATGTCACTAATTAAAAACTCACCTGTTTAGAACACTGCGACATACGACAAACGACTAATAAAACGCGTTCAGAATCTTTATTAATTTCTCGGGAGCACTCTGGCCTTATCAAGCTGCTAGAATTTCGAACAAAGAAAATAACTAAAAGTAGTTTCTTATCTATATAGGAACATTACTTACCTGTAACGTCGCCATTATTGAGTTTACTTTTTCATTATCTAATTCCGGTAAAATCGGCCGAGTAATTACAGATATCGGCATGTCGTGGACTTCGTGTTGATTGGCTGTATGTATGCTTTCCATTCGTCTAGCTGCGTAAATAAACAAATAATGTACGTTGTACCACAGTGCTATATGAATACAGTAGACCAGCTCTACAGACTTATTAGGGAACTAGTACCAGCTCGCCCGACACAGAGCAATCGTGCAGCGCGGTAGGCGAGGGAGGAATACAGCTACCCGTTTGCCATACAAATTTCAGCATTCAAACCAGTGTTGTTGCGAATATCAGCATCAGCGGATTACCAGAATTGGCTTCAATATCAGCATCTGCATAAGCATTCGCATTAATCAATACTGATTTTATTGTTTGCTGATATTCTGCTCGTGACATGACCTTGAAGGGCGAACCTTCAGCGATTAGACTACACGATAATTAGGGCCCTAATTCAGTTAGGGCCCTAATTATCGTGTAGTGTAATCGCAGTTAGCCAGTTAGGGTCCTGACTTAGGGCGATCGGGCGAGCCTGATCGCACTAACTCCCTAACTAGAGCACTAAATAGGGTAGTGTAATCGCAGTTAGGGAGTAAAGGGGCGAACCCTAGTCAGCCGCGGCTTACGGACTCGACTTAAAGGTATCTGTGTAATGAATGTCTATTGAGCCGGCCGTGCGCATTATCGGATGTAAGTCGTGGACGTGACCGGATGCTTTGGACGTCCGATAGAGATCCGCAAGCCGCGTCACAAACGACTGTGCATACTATCAGTCGCGTCTGTAAGCGGCAGCTTAAGGGGCAAACATTTTATCGGACGCGTCCGTAAGCCGCCGCTTATGGACGCGACTTAATAGTAGGTATGCACAGTCGTTTGGGACGCGGTTTGCCGATCTTTATTGGACGTTCGAAGCCTCAAGGTCACGTCCGCGACTGACGTCCGATAATGTGCACAGCTCAATAGAAATTCATTACACAGATAACCTTTCAGTCGCGTCCATAAGCCGCGGCTTATGGACTCGTCCAATAAATGATTACCCCTTTACGGACGCGTCCGATAATATGTTTGCCCCTTTAGGTAGCGCCGTTCAGTAGTCAGTTGTATTTATATGATCAGTGGTCAGTCGTGGGTGGTCGTGGGTCAGTCGCACGCGGTATTCGACGCGGGCGGATGTGTGCGCGTCGGCGATAACTGGCGTAAAAAATGTCCTAACAAAGAAAACAAGGTGTTAATAAATATTCTGAACATGTACAAAGACATGCGGCATATGGATTTTAATCCACACAAATTACAAAAATAAAACGCTAAGATACGATGGTTCCGGGTGCTTTTGGAAATGTGCAAAATTTTTGATCAAGAAGCAACGGTAGAAAATAATAGAAATAAACAATGCAATAATACATCTAATATAATAATAATAAATAAATTGAAACAAAAATAGAAAACATAGAGGCGAAAAAGGTAGGTACGTATGTTTCCGTATTATAATTTACATCAGTGGTTCTCAAAGTGGGCGAAAACTCCCCTTTGTGGGCGCTGGTGGCCTAGAGGGGGGCGGTAAGTGGCCCAGAAAAAAATGGGGGGTGTTGAAATGGCTTAGGGGGGCTATGGCTGAATTGTAATTTCATCTACTTAATATTTTAAAATTCACTGAAATTAAAACCTAGGTACCTATTACACAACATCGATTATTTAGTGCGATCTGTGCAATCCTGTATCAATCTTGTTCTTACTTGCTCAGTACGATTGAGCGTCGAATGAGATGAACGAGTTTGTGCATGTTTGTCTTATTCCTGTCGGTGCGTGCTGTATTTCAATCCTATATAAAATCACGCAATATTTCTTTAATTTTCATTAGCGGTTTCGCGCGCAATCGTTAAGCAAGTACTTGAGCTCAACACTTTACGGTACGTACCTATTTGTGAAAACAAAATCATGTCGGAAGCAAAAAAGAATAGACGGCAATACAATGCGGAATATATACGGATTTATTGAAAATACCACAAACCCATCTTCGCCTTTGTGCCTTCTTTGTCTAAAAACATACTATTACTAAGATACTCTTAACCCTTGACTACACTTGCGGGGTACAAACGTACCCCACGAGATCTATTTCACATTCTAATTCTGTAGTCGCGCGGGTGTCGGTGTTGCGCGTCTATGTAATCTCAGTGTCACCAGAGAGTGTGTTTCTAAAATTAGGCTTAATTTTATCATTCATTTTATGAAACGACTATTATTTCTAGTGCAAAAACATTTATACATGATTAAAGGTTGTGTGAAAGTACATATTTTCTTAGCTTAACTTACTTTATTTGAAAAAGGTAGTATTTCCGGTTGTATTTGTAAAAAAATTATATAAGGTTTGTTATGTTTTACCAGTTGGAAAATTATTAGACATTCGATTCTCAAATGGCGCTTTATTCCTATGCTAAATAAGAAATATATATACTTTCTCATTTATATTAAAATTTTCCTAAAAAAGAAAAGGGGTACAAAACAACCCCACTAGTGAACATACGTGTGCCAAAACCGCGAGTGTAGTTAAGGGTTAATATTGTAAAGTTGCGTTTTAATTGCTCCCACTAATAAAAAAGTCTCGTTTAGAATTAAAGTAATGAATGACATTGTGGTTTTTAAGATGTTGTAAAGTAAAAAAAAATGGCGGCGCTGAAAAATAATTGATTTTCAAAGTGGGTGGTAGACGAAATAAGTTTGAGAACCACTGATTTACATCATTATTTTGTGACTGATTAAATTATTATGGCACAATTTTATAAATGGTGTCTCTCGAGTTACGCGGTACTTGGTAAGCGGTTTTAGAGCAATTTTTATTTTAAAATAAATTATATAATTATAAGTAGATAAGTGTTTTTCCATAAAAAAGAGAATAAGTACGTATTTCACGAAATGTATGTAGGTATTTCGCAATATTTTGAAAGACATACTGCGTTAGACGAGAGTGTGCAATAATTTCTGAAATAATTCGGCTCTAAATGGTCGAAAATGTTCATGTTGGACAAATTCTTTGTTAGTAGCAGATATATTTTGACCCAACACCTTTATTCCGTTCGCATTTATGCCTGCTGTTACGGAAGGGGCAATTTTCTGATATTTTAAAAGCACGTGCGCCATGGTCAACGTCCGGTCTCCGACTGAATTAGGGTACCTATCTAGTGCAGTGTAATAGACTAGAAGATGGGTTTGTGCAGGTCTCACCAGAGTTGGACTCACCAGAGCTGCAAAGAATGACGATACGATAGTGCCAAGAACTCGTACGACTTTCGGACAGAGGCATTTCAACTTCATAGCACCGAGAATGTACAACTACCTGCCTGATGTCGTGAAACGCATTGAAACCAAAAACAAATTTAAAAAATCGGTTTCTAGGTGGCTTATTACAGAAGGCAGGGAAAACATCAATGGAATGTTGAATATTGTATATTAATTTTTTGTATATTAATTTTTCGCATTATTCTTCAATTTTAGACATATATTTTTACTTTCAAACATATATTTTTACTTTTACTCTACACGTTAATAATTATTATCAAAGTAATAGAATTTCTACAAATTTTAATTGTTTTAATCTTTATTTTTATTTTTTTTATTTTTTATACAATAATTATTTAGTAACTTGATCAGATACATCTAAACAATAGCAGGGAAAGGTACACAGCGGGCAGCCTCGCCCCATGACTACCAGTTTGGAAAGGATATCTCCGTCTGAAATTAACCATCCAACCTGCCGACTGGCCGCGGGTCCGAAGTCACTTGCGCGATCTCTACCTGCCGTATGTTCAGCGGTGATTCAGTTTGAATCTATCGCGGACCAAATGCATCTTTTGCCCGGCTCTGAATTCAAGATCAGGTAGCCTAATGCTCATTTCAAGAGTGTTTTACGACAGTTCAACATCCACCCCCGCTGCTTAGGAAACAGAATAGTTCCATAGTCTTCAGACTCCTTCAGCAATTAGTCAAAGTGCACAACCGATTGGCGTCGCTGAACACACCAGGAGAAACCGATCCTCCAGCCGTGAGGCCTGAGACGCGAGAGTGTTACCAGAGGTAGCCTTCCACATGAGGAGGCTTCTGAATATGAATTTAATCGTGAGTTGGGCCGATCCGAAAACAAATGGATCATATAGCCCAAGCTGTATGAAACGATACGATACCAAATTCGCCACCCCGGCTATCAGTCGGAATGCACAATCGATTTGTTGATGCCGCACGGTGCGCAAACCGTCCAGGAGTACCCGAAGTACCATTCCCAGGGAAACTGGCCCGCAGACTCAGAGTCATACCCGAGCTCGCACTATGCGTGGAGGCTACCGTGTGGATGCTGACAGTGAGTTAGGCCGACCTGACACATGGGTCTTAGGGGCTCTCTAGACGATCAAGCATGCTTGACAAGCTGCGCGTCGCGGGCAGCTTAGTCAGCAGCAAATATATTCACCAAAAATGCCTACTTTTGTAGTTTTATACCAGGGAGTCACGTCATTCATCAATCACTTCCGTTTTTCGATCTCCTCCCTGTTGGTTTCCTGCGGTTTTCGATCCCCTCCCTGCCCGCGACGCGAAGCTTGTCAAGCATGCTTGATCGTCTAGAGAGCCCATTAATGTCACAACTGCACTGGGGCCATTAGCTCCATATAGGCAAATATAGAGTGCAGCGAGACAGTGGCGGCGGTATCAAGCGCCACGAAGGAGCCGAACAACTGTAGTGTGATGATATTAAACTGTGGTTGTGGTGCCAGCCAGTGGTGCCAACCTACATTGCTACTTTCTTCGCCGTGGATGCCGCGTCGCTTCGATCGAAAACCGGTTTCCGGTGTACATACGTGAAAAGTTGTTTTTAAAATGATAATATTACGATAAAAAGACGCTACTTACGTATCTTATTTAGCTCGGCGGACGCTAAACGCATCAAATTCCTTCTGATTTGCATTATGAGGCACACGAACTATACTCGATGTATACAAAATGCGAACTGTTATTAATTGCCTAATTCATTATTGTTTGTAAACAGTGCGTGCGTACGAGACACCCGCAGAGGCAAGGCGCGACAGGCGCAACGTTTTTGTGAATTTAATTTAAATGGATGACCTTGCTGGCCTTCGATGTGTTGCTACCGAGGCCATTGGCGCGAAACCTTTTGGTGGTAAAACTTTAAGGTGGTGAACGGCTTCGTGCAGCTTGAGCTACAAGATCCATGTTGTTCTCGGAACGGCTCAACTCACGATTCAGCTCCTATTCAGAAACCTCCTCGAGTGGAAGGCTACCCCGGGTAAGACTCCCGTGTCTCAGGCCTCAGAGCTGGTGTACAGGTTTCTCCCGGCGGAATTGCATCCCGGCGCCACTGGGCGGTTTGAGCACCGGTCGGCGAAGCCAATCGGTTGTGCATTCTGACTAATTGCTGAAGGGGTCTGGAGACTATGGAAATACACTGTTTTCTAAGCAGCGGGGGTGGATGTTCACCTGTTGTAATGCCACTCTTGAAATGACCTTGGGCCACTCGATCCCGCGTGGCAGGCACTATGGGTAAAGAACGCCCAGATCCGCGATAAATTCAAACTGAATTACCGCTGTAATACAACAGGTAGAGATCGCGTAAGCGACTTCGGACCCGTAACCAGTCGGGAGGACTGAGATATCCTGAAGGTTGATTCCAGACGGAGATATCCTGCCAAAACTGGTAGTTAGGGGGTGAGGCTGCCCGCTGGTTACCTTTCCCAGTGCCTCGCCGTAAGGCGTCGGTCTCTAACGGGTTGCTGGTGAACTAGACAGTAGATTGTCTTGTCCCTAAGTCTTCTACGCTCATCCCACGGCTGAAAGAACGATCAATATCGTTATACCAGCCTGGGGTGACGGGTTCGCCCGTTGTAGTCGACACCGCTCTACTGGTGGTAAAACTATTTTCCAAGCGGTTAGGTAGGTTACATAGTGAATACAATCCCGAGCATGTTTTTCAATCCCGGGATTACGAGATTTTTGAAGCGTAATCCCGGGATCCCGGAGCTATCCCTGGATTAGACCATGTGGTTTCTTATTGGGCTCATTTGAAAAAAAACTTCTATTGGGCTCAATTGGGCTCAAACTATTGGGCTCAATTGAAAAAAGTAATTTCCTAAAATATGTTTTTAATATTGTTTTGTTGCTCAACACAAATCATAATACAGTAAAAAAAAAAAAATAAGATTTTGTAAGAAATAAAAAGGACAAAACAAAAAACTATTTAAAATTTCGAAAATACAATCGGAGAAATATCAATGCATTCAATGTTTGACTTCCAAACCTGACTTCCAAACCTGTTTGTTGCCAACATATGCAGCAGCTGAAAACGCTCGCGCAGGTTCTACACTGGTTGGAGTAATAGACAATATAAACTAATATGCTGTGTCTAAGTGATATCCACGAACTCCTCTATTTTGAAACAGGCTCATTTGACGTCTAATACTACCTATATGCCAACCCCGATTCATGTTGTACTCGTACTTCAGGATCTGGGAATTTCATACTCTTATCAATTACCAGTTGAACCTTTTCCTTTAGTGCCAATTGGGGTTGGGAGGTTTGTGGCCTTAGCTCATCATCTGTTTGTGATCCTGACCTTTCTCCTTCTTCCGTATCATCTCGTCTATTAAGTCTTTTGAGAATACTCTTTTTTTTGCTTCCTCACTGAAGCCAAATGCAAACTAGCCGGTGGCAATCCCGAAAATCCCGAGATTAGCCAAGTGCAGTCCTGGGATTTTCGGGGTCAGAAAACGTCCGGGATCCCAGGATACCGAGATTCGGGATCCTGGAATTGTACTCCTTAGGTAGGTAGTACCATTGATTATACATGGTGAGTTTTTTAAACATCCTTAAAAGGGGTGAAATAATACGAGCAAATATGCAACTTTTAAAAAAAGTTACAATATTAAAAAAAGTGTTTTTGAAAAAAAAACTATTTTTAAATTATATGAAACTGCTATAAAATAATCTAATTAATCCATGTATACACCGTGAGTTTTTAGTTACCCGCATTCTTGAAGGAGGTAAATGAGTACGAGCAAATTAACCCCTCAAATGTGAGGCGTCCCTTAAGGGATGCCTTGGCAAAATGTATACAAAATGTATATAAATTTATATAAATGTAAATATAAATGTAAATGTGCGCCGCTTTATAGTAATCCGCTCTATAGTAATGCTATAGCTCTATAGTAAACCCCGCTCTATGTAAATGTAAATGTAAATGTAAATATAAATTTATATACATTTTGCCGTAGGCAACCCGAGCTAATCGCCATTCATTTTAGGGGTTAAGCAACTTTTGATAAACAGTTGTAGAAAAACAAAAAAAAAATATTTAAAAAAAAAATGTTTTTTATTGAAAAATAGTATAAAAAGCGTTGAGAACGATGCGCCATCTAGCGGTAGATAAAATATCGCTAATATTGGGCCCGATCGCGTTTCTATGTTAACTAAAATAGGAACTTAGTTCAACCGAATGAGACAAAACAATACGTTAGAACGGAATATGAAATAATCTGACGTCGATTTTCCCGCACCAAAATTACCTGTCGAACTTATAGACGCCCGAATAAGTTTCGAACACATTTCGTGCGGTGTTAGATTTAGCTGCTTCGTCTTGGGTGGGTAGTTTTAATGCGGAAAAGCTACAACCTTTCATTTCACACTCCGCTCTGACCTACTGCTCTGTCTCCTTCACATGTTCTAATTTCTGATTTTAGTTCAAGAGAAACGTAATCGAGCCTATTGTTTTCAGCGATATTTTACCTAACGCTAGATGGCGCAACGCGCTCAACGCTTCTCAAACTTTTTTTCAATAATAAGATTTAGCAATTTATTAAATAAAAACAAAAACAACTTTATTTTACTTTTCCAAAATGTTTAATTAAAAGTTGCATATTTACCGCACTGATGCACCCCCTTCAAGGATGTCGGTAACAAAAACTCACTTTGTATTATACGATCTAGGTCAGTCTTTCTCAAAGTAGGCGATGATGCTCCCTTGTGGGCGCCGAAGGCCTTCAGGGGTGGCGTAGAAGGCTGAGAGACGGAACACCGCCATTAATAGATCCGCCAGTACCTACTTCCCGGTGTGAGCGATCGCGACTTAAATTGCCGTGCTATTCTCTCTCATACTATTCAATGTATTACTCTCTCTCTCTGTCACATGTTTTTACGCGCAACGGATATGACCCAACTCTGGCATATACTTACAAAATGCTTCAAGGTTGCTATAGTGTCCTCAACCTAAATAACATGTATGTCATGAACACCAACAAACAACTGCATGGACACTACTTGAAATATAATAAAGCAACTGCAGCATCTACGAGTACATCCAGGAAACATTTTATTAATGAATCGTGTAGTGGATGCTTGGAATACAAAAGAAGCAAAAGGGCTAAAGAAGGATAAGGATAAGGAGAGAAGATAAAAAGGATAAGAATAGAAGGAGAGATGGATAAGAAGGGCAAAAGAAGGAGAAGAAAAGAGGGGTGCAAAAGAAGGCTGAGAGAAAATTACGGGTCATTACGGTCGACAGAGGCGAGGGCAGATTATAGAATTGACAACAAAGGAAGACTTAAAAGGTGAAATTAAAAATTTCTACCGGGAATTTTGGCTGCAGAAGCCAATTTCGCAACTTTACCCTAGATTATGGTCGATTTTTCAACGATTTTTGCCAGCATTCCTATCGTCGTATTTGTCTGAACGTGTGATGTAGCATTTAGTTATATAGCAACGTTGCTAAGTAATAAAATGATAAGTTAAAAAACGAAATTTACCGCGTGACTTTTGTAGCACCCGACGTTGCAGCTGCCATTGTCTAGGGTAGACTGTCTACCCTAGACAACGGCGGCTGCAACGTCGTCAAAACGTCGGCGGCTACAAAATTCACGCGGTAAATTTTGTTTTTTATTTTATTTATAATGTCAAACAACCGCGATGGTCTCCGATTTCATAATAAAATAATGGTTTTAAATACTAATGAAACACACTTTTTGTAAAAACTGCAATAAAAAGCAAAAAATAATTAACCACTTTGCTAACACTGTTTACTTCGTAAGGATTTTTGTAAGTAACCATATTATTTAAGTGTACCTAAATGTGTAGCATTATAACATATTTCACCTAGTAGCAACTAGAGTTGTCAACTACAACGGGCGAGCCCGTCACCTCAGGAAGTTTTAACGATTAGTCGTGATCTCCCTGGAGTGAGCGCAGAAAACTTGGACAAAACAGTCCACCGTCAAGCTCCGCCACAAACCCGTAAGACGCCAACGCCTTAACCGCGAGATATTCAGGAGTGTTACCCAGCGGTCTTACACTCACGCCTAATTGCGACCAGATTACTCCAGTGTCTCGATTGGTTACGAGTTCGAGGTCGCTTGCGCGGTCCTCTCCCTGACGAAGCGGTGAAACGGTGTATACCGATTCTATCGAGGACCACGGCATCCTTTGCCCGGCTGTTCACCCGGGATCGGGTAGCCGATGGTCGTTTCAAGAGCAGTCGCCGTAAGGTCCGCAACCACCCCCGCTCTATAGGAAACAGTACTGCTTCCAGACTCCCCGACTGTTAATCAAAGTGCGCAATCGATTGGCTTATGCCGCACGGAGCGCAGACCGTCCAGGAGCGCCAGAAGGTTGATTCCTAGGGGAAACTAACCATAGAGCCAGAGTTACCCAGGCTCGCACTTTATGCGCGGAGGCCGTCGGATGGGTGTTGACCCGTGAGTGTGACCAACCAACAGAATGGGTCTTCGTGGCCAACTCAGCAAGGGCCCCTTAGCTCCCTCACCTAGTAGCATTATGATGATTTGAAGAACTGGTTTCTAGATTCGAGTTAAATTTGTTCCAACCTATGAAGAAGAAGAAGATTAGGAAAATATTTTATGCACATCCAAATTCATAAACGATGAAGAGCTGGTTTGAGATCTCTGGCATAAGACACACCCACTTCAAGGTAGGTATACATATCCAAACAAAGATAAAAAAGGCAAAACAAGTCTATCAGTAGGTATATGATATGATTTTTACACTCACAGTCGATTAAGATTAACAAATAAACACTCTAGTCGCCTTGCGCGCTACCATAATGGGGACACTCAATATTGTGTATTTAGTAGAGACGAACAAACACAACTGATAGTAATGATTCTTGATATAATAAGTTAATAGCAAAAACACATTTTTAAAAACAAGCTTTCATTAAAATGCTCAGTCCCGAGCCAACCCTGGCTGCAGCAGCCCTGTCGCGGTGTCACTGAGGGCTCTCTAGACGATTAAGCATGCTTGTCAAGCATCGCGTCGCGGGCTGGGAGGGGATCGTAAACCGCAGGAAATTGCAAATATATATTTTTAATAGTTACTAAAAATGCCTAATTTTGTAGTTTTATACCAGGGAGTCACGTCATTCATCAATCAATTACGTCTAATTAACTTGACTCCCTGGTATAAACTACAAAATTAGGCAATTTTAGTAAATATTTAAAATATATATTTGCATAATTCCTGTGGTTTACGATCCCCTCCCAGCCCGCGACGCGATGCTTGTCAAGCATGCTTGATCGTCTAGGGAGCCCCTTAGAATAAGCTCTCATAATTTAATGCGTATATAAAATTTCGTTTCTATGCTGTCGACCGTTGAGGAGTCCCCTTGTTGTAAGTCAACCCTGTGTGCAGCAGCCCTGTCGCGGTGAAACTTAGAACGGGCTGTCATAATTAAATGCTTATACAAACTTTCGTTTCTTTGCTGTTGACCGTTGAGGAGTCCCCTCGTCGAGAGCCAACCCTGGGTGCAGCAGCCATGTTATGATGAAATTTAGAACGGGTTATCATAATTGAATGCGTATACACAATTGTGTGTCTGTGCTGTTGACCGTGGAAAAGTAGCCTGGTCGGGAACCGATCCTGAACAGAATGGGTCTTCGTGGCCAACTCAGCAAGGGCCCATTAGCTCCCATCTCGTACGATCCAGTTAGGTTAGGTTTTTTAAATATGAATCTGTATGTATGATTTTTGATAAATAAAGAATTTGAATTTATGAATATTTGTCGCTATTGATTAATAAGTCTAAAAATGTATTCAATTCTCTTATTTTATTACGGGTCATTCCGTCCAAACATTATTGATAACTTTTGACATTAGAGATTACGTAGGTACGCACATTAAAGATATGTATGTATACGAAAAGGCAAGGGTTACCAAACGTCTTATATCTATTTACGGGACATCTCCTGAATTAATGTATTTTTTGACGTATTTTATTTGCTCTTCGTGCTAACCAGTTAACTGTGGAACTTAACAGCGCAGTTACCGCCGCTGTTAATTAACTTAATTCCGCAGTAACTGATTAACTAGTTTACTTTGAAATGTATTTTTAAAAGTCCTTTTTGGGGTGCGTAATTAAAATGAAGCGATGACGAGTAAACGAGTACACGTCGAACGCAGTACGAATATTGCTATAATAAATGTAACGAAAAAACAATGTAAAAACGATAAGGATTACATTTATATTGAATTAAAAAAAACCAATACATTATAAAAAACTTAAAATTGCTAAAAATATTAAAATTCGTAAACATAAAATATTAAAGAAAAAAAAGTTTAGTAATTCAGTTCACTTCGTTAAGATATTTTTCAAAGCAAGTTACTAAAAAAATACCATTTGATATAAAAACTATATTTGATTAAGATACTACTACTGCTGCTGGTGCTGGTGCTGCTGCTGTCAATGCCGCCGCTGCAGCCTCCGCCGCCGAAGTTATCGAAGCGACGATTCTGAAAGGGAAGTACAAGGGTGAAGATGTGTTGGTTCAACGAATACCAATGATTACTACCGACTTCCCATGTGACTTTAAACGCTGCAGTTTCCCGTTAGACTTGCATTCGCGATGACGGTCAACAAATCGCAAGGACAATCACTGACTATTTGTGGAATAAATTTGGAAAATCCATGCTTCACGCACGGCCAATTATACGTCGCCTGTTCGCGAGTGGGAAAACCGTCATCTCTCTATGTATTTGCGGCAGAAAACAAAACGAAATACATTGTGTATCATAGAGCACTGCATTAAATATATTCCATTCGATTTGAAACAAATTCACTTTGTTTCAGCCAAAATCTAAATGAAAAAGAAAAGAAATCAATGAAGAGTAAAACGAAATCGTACTGTTTACACACTTTTCTCTTCCATTTCGAACACAACAAGCACAACGAATTCACAAATGGCAATTGATGAAACTGCTCTTTTGGTGAGACAAAAAATAAACAATCAGATTGGAATCACGATCGATACTTTGAATTTGTAATAATGATGCTGAGTATGCTGCTTCCAACAAAGAATTTAAACAAACAATGCAAATGTCAAACAGCTGTCAATGAAAATTACCTATGTTAAAGCCATCTGCTGCCAAACGAACAAATTCGTGGCGCCAAACGAACAAAAACGTTCGCCGGTTTCCGCTAGTCATCTAATAGTTTATGATACTTTTGAATGAGTAGTTGTTATCAAGAAAAACCAAGGCGAGTTACTCCCATAAATAATCAGTGACAGAAATACCGACCGTCGCTTGACGTTTGGCCGTTAAGGTTTATTTGGCTCCGCTCCTGTCGCCTCTTCAACGTCTGCCTGTGGGGAGGAAGGGGGGTGTGGGGGGGGGGGGGGGGTGATTTTAGAGATGCGAGTGGAATTCCCCTGGCAGAGACATTACACACTGAGCATGGGTTCAAAAATCAATTTATGACTCATTCCAAAATCAAATGAACAGTCTATAGTACGACACGCACTGGATGGTAGGCGCTTTAGTGAAAGAAGTTTTTTCAAACACATGAATTTGGCGCTCCCTTAAATTGCCGCCCGGGCATGTACCCCGGTCCCCCCCCCCTCCCCTCCCTAAATCCCTGGTTGCTACCAAATCCCTGGTTGCTACTGATCCATCCCGTATCATCAATACACATAATTTATGGTAAACCTACGCGAGGTCTCAGTGACCACCAGTACTTTTTGCACTGTTGATGAAATAACACTGTAACAAGTACGCACGAGTATTTTGTATATTTTTAATAATTTTCGTATAACTAGGATGTTCAAGACCCAAGTTCTACGAAACGTGGCTAGGAGAGTGTGCCTTAATTTTGAGAGGAACTTACAAGTAAGCTGGTCTATATCTAATATAACGAGTATTATCCATAGTTCTAAGCTTCTACAATAGCCGGAGGTTTGAAAGATCACTCAAGAGTTGTCAACTACTACGAACGAACCAGCCACCCCAGGAGTTTATAACAATGTTGAATTATTCTTTCAACCGCGAGGTGAACGCATAATTAGGGCCACACAGTCCACCTTATAACTACGTCAATAAGCCCGTGAGAGTCCAACGCCTTACCGCGAGGCACTGGAAAGTGAAACCAGCGGGCCGTCCTCGCGCCCTTACTACCAGATTTCGTCGGATTTCTCCGTCCTCCAGTCTGGTCACGGATTCGAGGTCGCTTGCATGGTCTCTACCGGACGTAAGCGGTTATTCAGTTTGAATATATCGCGGACCGAGGCGCCGTTTGCCCATCATGGTCACTCGGAATTGGGTGGCCAACGGATCGATTCAATGATAGATGACGTCAGGTTGTCAACTATCTCCGTTTTCATAGACCTCCATTTCCAGATTTTCCAGACCCTCTTGGCTATTCGCCGGATTGTGTAAACCTGTCTGACACAGCCTTGTCCGCAAATCGACCGGTTCCACTCGATGTATTCCCCCGAATACGCGGTCTTCTAAACCTAACGACCTCCGACTGCAGATAACAGCCGTGGCGCAAGCTCACAGCGGCAATGACAGCTTAAGCCCCTCTACGAGGAGGCTACCGGATAGAAGTCGAATCGTGAGGGGCAAGCCAGATGATATAGTTTGGGGGAACACTCAAAAGAACAATTAATGGCGGCTTCTCAGCTCAAGCTTTTTACACGACTGTCCATCAAAAAAGGAGTGTAATGTGTGCAGGATTCATCTATGTATGTTTTCTGTTTCTTTATTCCACCATAACTTCTAAACGCTTAAACCGATTTAGAAGTGTGTGGTATTGTTAGAATGGTTATATCGTCCTGAGTGTCATACGGTACTTCAGCTGTCCAAATATCAAGTAGGTAGTTGCCTAAATGTCTAAATATCAATAAATTAACATAAATATATCGTGTTTAGTATCAAATGAACTGTATGATTGGGTGCATTCCGGAAATATCTGTATGAAAAAATACATAAACCACAAATATTTCATAAAACACCGTTTGAAAAAAAATATATATAGACAATAGTTTACTTTCTGTAAAGAAAGTATAGAATATAATATAATAGAATAACTTTTATTTATTTATTTATTTAGGTACATAGGATTAGGTATACAGTTCATTCATAGGTCATGTAATCTTATAATTTTATTTTTATTTATTTATTTATTTATTTATTTCCATAATTCAAGATACAAATTACAAAGAAAATCCTTATTCTAACAAAAAAAACAGTTTATAATAAGTGTATATATTATACCTAGCTTAGAAAGGAAATTCATCTTTTGACATGACGGTTTACCACCTCACTAGGTATGAACCTGTGTTGAGGTGGTACTAACATCGATGAATTCTTTTGAGACGAGAGGGCAAGTCTTATCTAATACTTGAGTATAATTTAAAATTTAAAGTTAAATTTAAAAACATCAATAAAATTATAAACTAAATTAAAATTTATGACAATCTACTAAGTTATATGGAATAATAATATTTTTTTTAATATATTTGATATAAACACATATAAATATGTATACCATATATAGATATATATTAATATAATATATATATTATATATACCATATAACATATATATAGTAATATTATATATAAATTCATACATATAATATGATAGTAGGTATATAAAATAGAGTTATAATATATAAAATATAAATAAATATATATCACGATCACACCTGAGACCTTAATAATTTTTCACAGTCTTCCCTAGATTTATTTAAAAGCCAAGTTGCCACCACTCTTCTAAACGTAGCGTAAGGTACGTCGGTCGTTTGAACGTCCATTGTCAGTATATTGTAAAGCTTTGGAGCTAGAAATGTGTAATGTCTTTGTCCGTACGTCGTGTTCATTTTTAACTCCCGTTGTCTGTATCGATTTCTAGTGCCATGTCCGTGGTCCCGAAGTTTAATAGTCGCAGTCCTGTCATTCCTCTGGAAGTACATCAAGACCGCTCTTATGTACAACTGTCGAATGTCCATTACGTTGAAGTCTATGAATAATTGGTCGGATGGGAAACGGAGCGGTCTTCTATTAATAACCCTAATAAGGGCTTTCTGGGCCTTTATTGCCGGGTCAAGGATTGATTTAGCCGCTCCACCCCATCCTATCTGTCCGTATGTAATGATTGATTGCGCTAGTGCGTAGTAAGTCGTTTTAAGCATAGATGGGCTAAGTATATTTCTAATATTTTTAAATATGTAAATTAGTTTTCTAAGTCGTGTCGCAGTCTGGTCAACTTGCTTATGCCATCTCAGGAAGCCGTCTATCAGGATACCTAAGTATTTTATACATGACGTGCGTTCCAGCGGTTGGCACATGCAGTTTGTCCCATCACAGTTGTGTAATAGTAGATGTTTTTCTAGTCCCGGTTGATTCCGCCCATCTATGCTAAAGGTCATGTATTTCGTTTTTTCTATGTTAAGCGTCAGTAGATGTTCATTTAGCCAGTCATGTGTCTGATTGAGTCCTTTCTTTGCCTTTACAAATACAGACTCCCAGGTGCTACTCTCAAACAAAAGCACTGTGTCATCGGCAAAAGATGCAATAACACCTGGTATTTCCTGCCTACAAAGGTCATCTATGTAAATCAAAAACAATATTGGTCCTAATGTACTCCCTTGAGGAACGCCGTAGTCAATATTCATCCAGTTACTTATTATTGTGTCATTTAGTTTCACTCGTTGTGTTCGTCCTGTAATATAACTTCGGAACCAGTCCAGTTCTATGTCTCGTATACCAATCTGCCGTAGTTTGTCTAATAGTTTTATGTGATGTACTGTGTCAAAGGCTTTGGCCAAATCAAGGAACACTCCAAGGCATTTTCGGTTACTGTCAACATTTTTTGAAATAAATTTTGTCACTTTTAATATAGCGTCTTGGGTGCCCATGTTTGACCTAAAGCCGTATTGTCCTGCCGATAGTAGTGAATTGGTTTCCAGGTAGTCAGTCAGTTGTTTCTTTACGTGTCGTTCTATAATTTTGCTAAGTGAGTTAAGTAGAGATATTGGTCTGTAGTTTGTCAATTCCGTTTTATTACCCCCTTTGAAGAGCGGCAACACATTGGCTTCCTTAAGGTGATTTGGGAATAAACCATGTTCGATACTGCAATTGAAGATATGCACAAGTGGTGGTGCGATTTCCTTAGCTGCAATTTTCAACATTTTTGCACTTATATGATCGGGACCACTTGCTGTGTCAGTCTTCAGTTCCTTGATTAGTGTCAATACGTCCAACTCTGTTAGTTTCGAGAGTCGAAATTTTTGTGCTGTCTTTAGCGTTGTGTTAGATCCCATTGCATCCGGTGCAGTCAATTTATCTAATTTAAACTTCATCGCTAGTCTCTTTCCCACGTTCACAAAGTAACTGTTAACCGTATTCACTATGACATTTTTGTCAGTGTACTTTACGCCATTCAAATTTATTTCGCCAATCGATGTCCTGTTTTGCTCTACGTTGCTAAGTTCTTTCACTACTGACCATACTGTTTTAGGGTTGTAATTGTTTTGTTCTATTTTCTGTCGATAATATGTCTCTTTTGACCTTCTTAAGATGTCGGTGCATATTTTTCTGTATTTCTTGTAATATGTGTATAGTACTTCGTTCTGTGGAAATCTGCGTGTCTGTTGGTGAAGTTTGTCGCGTCTCCTGATACAATTTATCAGTCCGTCTGTTATCCATGGTTTAAGTCGTTTGTATTTTCTCTTAACCTGTTTAACGTAGGTGTTATTGTTTATGTGATCTCTAAATATATGAACAAAATTGTCAAGTGCATTGTTTGCATCTACTGTTTTATATATGCTCGTCCAAGTTTCAGAATTCAAGTCTAATAATAATTTATGATAGTCTATGATTTTCACTTCTGAGTTTTGTCGCTGTTTTTCCTGACGTCTACCTTCCAGTCCCAATAATGTACAGTAGTGGTCGGTTATTGACGTATTTATAACGGCTGAGGTCGGTTTGTACGTTGAACGAACGTAAATGTGGTCCAAACATGTTTTAACCTGGTCTGTCTCTCTCGTTGCAATATTTATAGTTGACAAAAATCCTAGCTCTGATAAAATCGTTTCATATCATCTGATTGAGAGTGTTTGTGTCCCATAGTTGATATGTTAATATCACCTGCCAAGATGTAGTTTTGCGTATGAATATTGGAAGCTATGTAATCATGTATCGTCGTGTATAGCGAGTTCAAAAAGCCAGTAGTATTTTGCCTGGATGGCGATCTGTAAAGGGCAAAGATGTTGAAATTGCTAAATTGTATGCATAAGCCTGTTGCTTCCTCGATGTTCAATTCATGTGCAGTTGCATTAACCTCACTCTTGGCATACACAACAATACCATCAGATTTATTTTTATTATTTACTGTTTTGAAACATTCGTACCCAGGGATATTCGGTATCTGTTCATTATTTTGTAACCAACACTCGGATAAAATGATTATATCTAGACTTAATGAGAGATCATGTAATAAAATACAGAGTTCATCAAAATTTTTTCGGATACTTCTTATATTCATAGCTATCATTTTTAGTAAATAATTCTTATCAAAAGTGTTCCTGCACTCAAACGGCGAGCTTACCCTTACAGTAGAGACAAATGTAGTATCCGTAATGTCTTCTAATAAACTACTCATAATATACGTATTTTACTGCTGGTGAAGTAAATATATGAGTTGGGTTAACTAACAAAAGAAGCATTAGTAGTTTACGGTTACAGATGTTGATATTATTATACTCTATTAATGAATTTATTGACATGTTGACGACCGCCTGGTAATTAATGTTCTCTAGGTGTAAATATATATTTTTAAATGTTATTCTTAATAAATAAAAATGTTTCATAATAATATTTAATATTAAGAAAATAATAGATAGATAGATAGATAGATAGATAGAAATAATAACATCAGTGAATAAATTTACATATATATAATACATTCTAATATAAATAAAAACATACTTTTGTTTATAATAAATACAATTTGATGAAATAACATCTAATAAATAAAAAAATACGCATAATTGGTAATAACAGAACACTCCAGCTATTGTCTAATAATTATATAAATTATTTAATAATTAATATAGGGAGGTTTAACACATCTTACATGACCTTTACTGCCAATAGCACATCTAACTAGGCGATAATTTGGCCCGTCTCTAGATGTGCATATTTTTATGCAATTTTAAGAAATGAAGTGTTTTTTTTTAAATAAATTATTTGGACCCACCACCTGTATATACACATAAATATACCAATTTTATAAAAAATATAGCTATGTAATAAATATATACATTTATAGTTGTAATTTAATAAAATTTAATTAAGAAAAATAGATAAGTGATACTAAATAAATTGTCGTACGTTGCTAAGAAGTTGATCAGATTTTACATATCCCTTGTTAAGTAGCCATCTATTAAGGTTTGCTTTAAATATTTTTATGTTAGGATAATTTTTCATGTCTTTACTAAGGGAATTTTATAATTTTGGGGCTATGTAGAATATATGTCTCTGGGCAAATGTTGTCCTGACTGACGGAATTATATAATATATAATATAAACTTACACTGGTTTTATAGAAAAAGACAATGAATGCACAAATGGCGGACTAATCGCTATAGCAATATCTTAGTGGTTGTGTTTATCTTCTTTTTATAATAACCGACTTCAAAAAAGGAGGAGGTTATCAATTCGGTTGTATCCTCTCGACGAGGGAATTCCTCAGCGGTCAACAGCACAGACCCCAAATTTTGTATACTCATTTAGTTATGATAGCCCGTTCTAAGTTTCATCATAACATGGCTGCTGCACCCAGGGTTGGCGTCCGACGAGGGAACCCCTCAACGGCCAACAGCACATACACAAAATTGTGTATATGTATTCAATTACGATAGCCCGTTCTAAGTTTCACCATGGACTGTGGCACCCAGGGTTGGCTTCCAACGAGGGAACTCCTCAACGGTCAACAGCACATACATAAAATTTTGTTCATTCAATTATGATAGCCCATTCTAAGTATCACCATGACATGGCGGCTGCACTTATAAAAAAAAATAGAGTCGGTTTTTCTTTTGTTAAAATTTTGTCTATTACCTATTAATATATTTACTTGCTTGTGTTCTGCAAATATATATATTCTTATCAAGTCAGAATCAAACATTGTTATATTGGAATGATCCATATAACTGACTAGGTAGTTTATGTGCAATATAAAAACAATGGACCTCAGAAATCAATTTGTGAGGCATTCTATCGATTATACAGATTTACTTGTTCGGGTGTTAAGGTTACAAGGAGAAGTGACAATACTGTCGGACATACGGTGTATCGGAAGCCCACACATATGTACAGATATTTGCATACAAGCTCACACCTTCATCTCTACCTACTGACCTTAGTGCTGATACTTTGAGTTACTAAACTGTTTGTGTTTTCTTTTATGAGGAAGAAGGTAAGAGACTGAACAGCGATGAGGAAGATCCTGGATTTCAAATTTTAAACGGCGACGAAATTTAAAAGATCTGAAGAATTAAAAGGACAGAGTAGAACAGGCCGAAGACGACGGCGATGATCGCGATGAGGCCGAAAAATATTATGTACCGGTCCACGCCGAAGCCTTCTAAGTACAGGAAACGGCTTTTAACTGGCTTGAAAGACAGGAGGAATGAAATACAACAATACAGCTGTGGTAAATTCAGCATTTAAAAGATCTTGCTATATTTTAACGGAAGAACTGCCTACGTCAGCAGTGTATTTAAAATTATTTGCTACTAAAATATAACTTGCATCATTTAGTTTGTGTAAACGGCTTTGTGTTATTGTGTGTATAGGTTGTTTTTATGTTATTGTGTGTTATATGCCAGATTGCGTTTCTTTGTGAACTAAAATAGGAACTTAGTTCAACCGAACGAGACAATTCCGTTAGAACGGAATTTGAAATGAACCATCGTCGATTTTCCCGCACCAAAACTACCTGTCCAACTTATAGACGCCCGAATAAGTTCGAACATATTTTTTGCGGTTTTTTGTGGGTAGTTTTAATGTGGAAAAGTGACAATCGTTCATTTCACATTCCACTCTGACGCACTGCTCTGTTTCGTTCATATGAACTAATTTCCGATTTTAGGAAAGAGAATACCGATTTCCGATAAGAGAAACGCAATCGAGCCCATTGTGTTATTTGTTATAGTATTAGTGTGTAGTAGAATTGTGTAATCGGCTAGTTGAGTTATTGTGTAAACATTACCGTATAAACAGTAGGTAGGTGTATGCTGGGCTGTTTTTTTCCTGAGAACTCTATGTATTTAATCTTGGTGTAAACCTCGATCAGAATCTTCCGTGCCAGCCGCACATCAATGAAATGAGAGGTAAACTCTTTGACCGCTTTCACGCACGAAATAAGCTAAAGAATTTTCTCCCCGAGGAAAGCAAAATCACGATCTGTTAATCTGTTCTCCTCTCTCTTTCTCATTATATATATACTGTTGCCTTTCTCGATATCACGGATGATCTAGTAACCAGGGTTGAACGGCTGAAAAATGTTTGCGTTTGCTTTAATTATGACCTAAGAAAGTATGACCATATTACGGAGTATAGAAGGAGTTTTCACAAGCTGACGACCTGAGAAAGGAGAGATACGAGAGTCCTCGGATTGCTCTACCTACATAATCTTGGAAGGGGGCGCTCTAAGCTGTCTCATAAACAGGTTTAGCGCTCTATCAGCCCATGGGCGGCCTCTGAGATCTAAGGACAATATACTGCTCTCGATCCCTGGTCACAGTAGCTATTTTTTCTCGTACTCCTTCTCTCTGTACATGGAGCCCGTCTCTGGAATACTTAACACAAACATGTAACGACAGCGTTGAGTTTGTATTGCTTCAAATGCAGGCCCAAAGAACACTCATACATTTCTCCCCCACCCTCCCGCCCCCGTCCTTCCCTGCATCATTATAGGTTTATTGATTTTTGTATTTATAACTTATGATGTTTCATTAACTGCTGGATTGTTAGACACATTTGAGAAAAGCCAACAACACCGGCCCATCGCATACCTAACAACGAAGAGGCCGACAGACTGGCAAAACTGTGCACACTGGAATGCTCGGTGCAGCCTGTTGTTGGGGTCCCCTTCGAGATAGGTAAGAAAATCATCAGGGACTGCTTGGAGCAGAAACAGCGGGCATCCTGGAAAGTCGTCGCCAAGGATGTCGCCAGACAAAAGCCACGATGGAGCAACCACTTCCAAAGAAAACCAAGGCCCTGCTTGACATGAGCAAGAAGAACCTTAGAACCACTATCGGTCTCCTTATCGGACACGCGACCCTTAGAGCACATATATTCAACCTTGGCTTGACCGAAAGCAAGGACTGCCGAATATGTGGCGAAGAACCTGAAGACAGCATACACATCGTTGGTCGCTGTCCAGGCCTCGCTGCAAAAAGACACAGATTACTGGGACGAGCCTTTCTCGAACCCAGCCATCTGCCCAACTTGAAAGTCAGTGATCTGCATGGACTGGTAAGCATTACCGGGCTACTAGCACACCACTGACCCAACCACAGAGTGGGTAGTTACAAAAGATCTTATAGATCCAGGTGACATCAAGGGCTGGAAACAAACCCCCCCACCCCGTTTACTACTACTACAACTACTTGATAAGAGCTCCATTAAAAGTGATTTTAATAACAGTTTTCTTTTACAGCTAAATATGTTTTCCCGTTAGGTTAGGGTTAGCTGTATGATAATACTTCGACGAAATAAGGTCGACGAATTGTTTCAATAAATAAAGCGTGTAATAATAATTATTATTTAACTCTAACATCGATTGTCTGGATTTTCGTTTATCCGGACTATTCTTGAT
Organism: Micropterix aruncella; assembly: GCA_944548615.1. NCBI lineage: Eukaryota > Metazoa > Arthropoda > Insecta > Lepidoptera > Micropterigidae > Micropterix > Micropterix aruncella. Next base: position 14,520,367 of record OX155973.1, read on the forward strand.
CCAATTAGTTCTGATAATAGAGTTTCTACTGTATTTTAGAAATTTATTCTAAACAGTGAAGTTGATTTTAGGTTGGGATTGTCGGAGTACCATTTATGAAAGGTCAGAAAAAATCCGGAGTTGAAAAGGGTCCCGCAGCTATACGGAAAGGAGGGCTGATAGATAATTTAATTGAAATCCGTAAGTACCTAATTTTGAATTTTTACCTAATACAAACAACTGTAAGTAGTCCCTGAGTAGTCTTGCAGAAAATAAGGCATATGCATTGACCAAAGTTGTACCTACTCGGGACATCGAGGGGATCTCTTGGAGATCTCGTTTTGAACGAGATGAGAGTAAGTAGGTACGTATAGATGAAATAATCACAATATCATACCATATCACAAGTTTTCTTTTAACATCGTTTTTTTAGTCTTAAGGCGCGTATGCACGCCAATGACCTTGGACGATGAGGCGTGGCCTATTGCTTTGCGCTCCCCCCGCCCGCGCTAAAAAATCACGCGTCTGTTGCCGAAATATTCTTTGAAATTCATAGAACGATTGCGAAGCGATAATATGTATGATGCAAAGCGACAATATTATATATATATATATATATATATATATATATATATATATATATATATATATATATATATATATATATATATATATATATATATATATATATATATATATATATATATATATATATATATATATATATATATATATATATATATATATATATATATATATATATATATATATATATATATATATATATATATATATATATATATATATGAAAATTATATATGTCGCTTATAATATATATTAATAAGCGACGATATTTTTAAATAAGTAAACATTTTAAAATTATATTTTTGAATGTTTTATTTTATACTATATTTATTTAGGTAATTACGTATTTAGATAAGTACCACTCAATAATCAGAAAACTTATAGCGATTCTGTGTTATTAAAAAACTACTCTTTACTACTGTTTACTTTTTAGGTTAAGACCACATCAGAGATGTGTGGATCAATATTATAATCGTAGGAGTATATCATAATATAACAAAGCATATAATAGTTTTGTGTCTGTCTAGGACATCTCTAGGACAGGCATATTCTTCTTCTACATCATATTTTTTAGACACCGGTTTATCTTCATCACACAGTCTTATGCTTATATTTATGGTTTCTAGTGATTTCTCTTTATCATGTTCTTTCATTTCATAAAGTGTTTTATTTAATACTAGCTTTTCATAAACCATATCTTGATCCTCTTCCACTGCTGTTTCTTTGTCTTCAATGAGCTTTCTCTTAGATGCAGCTTTACTTATCTTAGCTTCGATCATTTTTTGTTTTTTTATGGCCTTTTTTAATATTCAGGATCTTTTATTTGCATGTTTCTTGAATTTCTTGGGTCTATCAATTTGGATAGCAAACAATCTAAATAAAATGTCTTTAGTTGGTTTTTCATTTCATTATCCCAGAAAGAGTCATCTTTTGTTATTATGTCTGTTTTTAAAGGCTCGTTTTCTCCATACTAAATACCTAAAAGGCATTTGGATTTATCTGTATGTGAAGTTGCCCCTCTATCTGGAAATACCAGTTATGGGTTTTATTAATTTGTAAGATTCCATTTTTGCTAATTTTATAATACCGATTTTGATGGCTTCGTCGATACCTTTCTGAAATACAATGATAGGACATTTGATTTCGACGATCAAGTCGTCACCTACAACACCGTCGAGAGAAGCTCCGAGGAAGGGTATCTCTTTATCTATAAACAACCCGCATGGTTTTATATCAATATTTTCTTGCATTTTTAACTGTCCAATAGCTTACTTCTTATTATCTTTTCCATGCTTAGTTGATGTTATATGGGATAAAGAATCTTTGTATAATATATCCTTTTACAAGATTAACACAACTGACATCTTTACGTCTCTTTATAATTCATCCAAAGTTTGAATCTGTCAAAATAGTCCTTCTTATCTCTATCCACTCACTGCAGGTAATCTGCAGTACAGTTTTATTCTGTATGTCATCTCTTTCTTCGTCAGTCCAATTTAAGTTATGTAAGAAAGTGTATTTTTCTTTTCAAATATTACTTGCAGCATGTCTGGTTTTTCACACTTTTCTCCATAATTTGCGTCATTTCCTTTTGAAAATAGTAATCTGTTTTTTTTTCGAATGATTTTTCTCATATTGACCATCCTTTGCAATCGCTGCTTTTCCAAATGTTTTATTATGCCTGTGGGACTACGACCTATGACATTTTTGTAAAGGAAAGACATCAATTTGTGCGAGTTAAATGGAACCAAACAGGTTTGGCACCTTGTCTGGTAGGAACCTTTGAGGCTCAAATTTGTTCTTTTACCGCCAACAAGCTTCGCCACTATACTGTTAAACCGTTCTGTTAAAAAAGTTACTGTCTACATCATGAATTAAACTTGGAGCATGTGAAGCAACATTTGACATAAGGAAACAAATTCTACCCCAGAGAGTACTTGTAAAAAAAGTTTTGTCGGCTACTTCTGATTTTGTACTGAGATGATAAATCATATCTGATTTATTCATCTCAGTACAAAAGCTTGCTTTGTACCGACTATGATCGCCAAAAGCGTGCAAGTGGGTCAACAGTAGATCATTATAGAATGGCTCAATATTGCACCTTCTCTCTGATTCAGAATCAGTTTTATAAATCTTTATGATCTTGCGAGTTGTTTTTCTTAGGATCATGATTTTTTCTGTGTCAAATGCTTCCAGAATCTCAATAGATATTTTGTGTCCGTTTGTAGCTGGACTAATTTATTACATAAGTTTCTAAGTACATGGTTTCTGCACTCATTTTTTTCTACCGTGAGGTGGTCATACGAGCGACTTTTCAATATTTTGGCGTATGTGTTGAAATCGCCATCAGAAACCATTCTGCCGTATATGAGGCTATGCATTTCAATTGAGCATTTGAAACCCTCTAGGAGAATATCGGATTCCATGCCAGTAGTCGGACCGTTATATTTTTTACAGCACACGTGTGTTTTGTGCTCGATCTTTCTTTTTTCTGCTCTTGCACAGATACAGCAGTATTTGTTTCGTACGCCCAAAAATAGCACATCACCAGTCCATTTACCAATTATGGTTGCTGTCCCAGACAAAGCGGAATATTTTTTTTTGTAAGTTCTCTTACTCCAACAGCCATCTACAATCACATCAATTATGGGAATCCCATTTTTGCCTACTCTTTCTTCAGCACTCGCCATTTGTCTTTCTTTTATCGCAGCCTGATTCATCGAGTAAATCGTTTTTTTAAAATCTCTTGATATGATTGCATGGAAAATTAGTTGATTAAATAAAGTACCTACTTACACATGAGTTACATAATCTATTAGTAGGTATAGGTAACTAGGTGTTACATAATCTATTAGTAGGTATAGGTAACTAGGTGCAGATAATAATAATTATCTATTAGCATGTAACTAGATAGGTGTAGAAAAGGGAACGCGAGAAACACCTACTAAGCAAAAAAAAAACGGTTGTGTCACCCCAAAACTTTCCCGATTGGCGGCAGAAATGTAAAAATAATATGCAACTGGACTATTCACACTGACCCTAACTATATTGGCGAAAGAAATAAAAAAAACGGGGACAATTGGTAATCCAGGTACCCCAAATTTGTATGTTAGGTACCCCAACCGTTGGTCGAAAGTGCCCAAAAAACTAATAGGTTCTACCGACGGTTAACAGAAGCTTATATACCAAATTTCAGCTCAATCAGATTAAGCGACTGGGCGCTATCGTGGAAGAATGCGTATGTTCACAATAAAGAGTATAAACAAACAAACAAACAAACATACACGGCTGGGTCACCATTTTCCGTTGAGATCAAATTAACGGAATTGCATTTTCAATTCTGTAGATCGAATGCAATAACAAGACACACACACACACCCATGTTACACGCATACATACATATAAACACGTCACAGTAGGGTTAGTTGTAAGAAATTGTCATATGACAATAAACCCACCCATTGTGAAATTTTCACAATAAAGAGTAGAAACAAACAAACAAACATACATACACACATACATACACACATACACATACATATACACACACATACACACAAAAAGAGATCGGTCTGAAAATGGTCTCAATCGTCTTAGGGGGTCTCAAAATGTATATTTCCGTCATCATCTCATTTTTTTTTAGCGCGATCACAATACTTTCCTTTTTGGGAAAGTAAAATTGTAGGTAGATACCTACCTACCTACAATTTTTCGCTTTCTTACGTACACTTTGACTCTGTGTAGGAATAGGTATTTTGTATTTTACTTCGTTCATTTTCATGGCCTTTTTAGCCCAACTTTTTGCAGCTTTCCTTATCGGCGGCATTTTCGATTATTTCAAAGTCGCAACACAGCAAACATATTACAGCTTCGCGGACGCGGATTGCAGCGCAGCGACACCCTCCTCGTCGGACTGTTTGTGGAACACTGCCGGTCGTCGCCAAAAACCATCACATTTATAGTATATGTAGTTTAAATTACTTTTTGTAAAAAGTATTTATTATTCTAGAATAAAAAACGATCAGTTTAAAGATAAATGTGTTAGCAAAATTTAACTGTAAGTGCCATGAAAATATCACTTGCAGTTTAGAAGTAGTTACGTAATTAAAGTTGAAAACAGCTTCATTTCAATAATTTTTTTTGTATAGTATTTTATGCTTTACATTTTTTTTAAACGATCAGATTGAAGTTTATATATTAATGCTTGAGATATATTTTTTTCTGGATTTGTCAGTAGGCTAATTTAAAAGTTATCGGCCTTCAAATATGATCGTTTCACGACTCCACGCGCCTTAAATATTACCAAAATGTAGGTCTATTATTGCCTATTGGCCCTTTTTAGCTACATACGAGAGCTACAACTTTAGCTACAACACTTTAGATACAACTTTAGCTACATACTACATACGTACCTACATAGGGGAGAGCGAGGGTATTGGAGCCAACTAAGAGAAAATGTTGATAAAAACCACATTTGTTTTCTTTGTTATACTTTTTAATAAGAAACTTAAACCCCGTTTAGTTGACCATCTTTTCATCACAGTTTAAATCCACTACAGCCATGCATTAAGGTACAATAAAGATTTTACAAAAAAACGTCAATAGCTCCCATTATTCCATACATGCGTGTAATGAGAGCACATTTAAGAGGCCGTGTACGAAATCAATGTGGGCCGTGATACCTCTATAATCAATGGTATCATATAACTATAGGTAGGTAGGATTTTCGGAGCCAAAGAGATACGTCCACCCTTTGGAAGCGCTCGGCGGGGACTAGGTAGGGACTAGCTGACTTGAGGCGTGAATCGTATCATAGGCGAGTATCATAACGCGAGAATTAGATTGTTTTAAAAGACTTTATTGCCAATTTTAACTAATGTTTTGCAGTTTTTTTGAGGAAATGGATTGATATTGAACTAAAGTTTATTTCTGTTGTTTTTATTTTATGAACGAGAGTTCTAAAATGCCAAAAATCAAAAGCAATTTTTCGCCCATTTTCTTAAAACATTGACAAAGTTAAATATTTTTTTTATCAACAATTTTATATGAAAGTAGTAAAAAGTGATTCACTTATTATATAGAGGACTTTCACAACAATACATTGTAATTTTTTTATACCGTTTAGATGTCAAAACGACTCGTAAATATGTTATATTCTAAACCTCTTACAGCAAAAACTCACAAACAGGGTCTATTAATCAAAATTCTATAATAATTTTCAAAAAAGTAGCTCACTCATTAGACAATAATATAAATGATCTTTTATGTTGTGCAATAAAACTTATAGAAATACAGTATTTCAACCTTAAATTCACGTCTGCAAAATTACGTAAATTCACGAAATGCGCAAAATTTCGTGTACGGCCTCTTAATAAGTGAAATGGGAGCCAGAAATTTTACATCTTCTTAAAAATAAAGCTAAACATATTTAGAGAGCAAATCTATAAAACAAAGTTCTATTTGTAAGACATATAAAAACAACCGCTATTCAAACAAAACAAAGAAAAAAATATTAAATGCTTTTCGTACTCGATGACCACCATTTTCAAAAGTAATAAGACAAATATCTAATTCGACTTTCACTCACAGTTTAACGAACGGCACTTGAAAGAAGACGAATCTAGGTTGCCCTGCGGCAGGTACCACAAAACGATTACGTGTCGCTGTCGCCCCACTTAGTCGGTTGCCCTCGGTGCTCAAGTAATTGAACTTTTTTTTTAATATTTGTGTTTTTTTTCATTTATCCATATACGTAGATGCAAATATATGTTTTCGGAATGTACTCAATCAGACCTGTTATTTGATACTAAACACGATGTAATAATATGTATCCTAATTTATTGATATTTGGACATTTAGACATTTACATACTTGTTCCATTAGACATTACTTGTTAGATTAGACAATCACATTTAGACAGTTTAGGTACCTACCCTACGACACTCAAGACGACCTAACTATTCTAACAATAGCACAAAATTTTAAATTGCTTCAAGTATTAGGAAGTTATGGTAGAATAAAGAAACGCAATACATACATACATGAATCCTGAACACGTTACACTCCTTTTTTGGGCGGTCGTGTAAAAATAGGAATCCATTTATTAAAAAAAAAATGGATTTAAGATATTTGATTTAAAAAAATATAAAAAGATAGCAAAATAGTGGCCGGAAAACTGACAATTACGAAAAAAGCTAAATCTTTTGTTTTCTTCAGTTTCTTTTAAATCTAAGTCTTTTTTTAAAGCTAAGTCTTCTTCAGTTTCTTTAAAATCTAAGTTTTCTTTTAAAGCTAAGTCTTCTTCAGTTTCTTCTTAATCTAAGTCTTCTTCTAAATCTAAGTCTTCTTCAGCTTCTTCTAAATCATTTTCTTTTAGTGCACTATTTGTGCAATCTTTATCAGAACAGTTACAAAATAGTACATTCCAGACCATAACGTCGACAAGTACATCTACATTTGGTAGATGTACCACTACGGTCCGACCACTACGTACTCCTCTATGTACCACTACGGACCGACCACTGCGTACTCCAGGTTCGGCTAACGTAAAATTTCCACATATTAGAGGTGTCCACATATGTTTTTCTCACATATATGACGTTTTTTATGTAATTTCAGCTGGTTTGGATGTAAAAGACTATGGAGACGTCATTAAAGAAAGTCATGGCCGCTTCGAAGAGGGTCGCTTGGTGGAAAATATGGACCATTTGGCTGAGGTGTCGGCATGCAATCAAGCTGTCTCAAATTATGTCAGCAAAGTTCTTAAAGATGGAAGAGTTTGCATTACGCTAGGCGGAGACCATTCCATCGGAATTGGTAAGAAAAGTCAAACAATTTTGGCAAAATAACAAGTCATTTTGATGAAAAAAAAATTGGTTGTGTCACCTCAAGACTGTTCTGGCAAGTAGCAAAGGACTGATTTCATCTAAATATCTAGGCCGGCGGATGAGCCCAGTGGTTTCCATTGCGACGACTCACTCCTCAGACGGCACGGTTCTTTCTTGGCTAGGGTAGGTTTTGGCCAAACACTTACTGATGGCGTTAATATTTAATTAAAATATATGGCGGGATTGAAATATTATTAGTGTAACTTATATGGAATGTATATGAGACTATTCTAAGTAAAATTTCACAATGTGATTTCGGCACAGCAAGGCATCAGTACACCACATTTCAAGTCTCTAAATCTAATATTTCGAAACTGATATATGACTAGTACGCCCCTGGTAGGTCCGTTTCATACAGAAATTTTCAACTCTTGCCATGACCAAATGATGACTGCATACGAAATAGTTGCATTGGAATAAGCGTTTGGGTGATAGACAGATACACAGACAGACCTCAACCTGGTAATGGCCTTAATCACCTCAGAGGGCTCAAAATGGATATTTTCCTTTTCACCTCGATTTTTTAACGCGTTCTTGATACTTTCCCTTCTCGTCGGTTGGAAGGCCGGGAAAGTAAAACTTTACTAATAAAGCCGTTTACTATGGTTCTTGATTCCAAGTAATGGTGTTGTCCATTAAGTCATTACTTTCACTCCATGGGAGACACTCCATAGTTTCATGTCGTTATAACTCCCTGGAGTGCCGGGTTCGCCCGTAGTAATCGCCACCTCTTAATGTCCCTCTTAAGTTTCGTTTGCCATATCCTGGCAAACGAAACTTTGACGAAACTTCGGGAAAACTATCGCCTAGTTCCACGCGTGAGAATCCATTTTTTCTTCAATTTCTAATAACAGCGAAAGTTTAGAGTTTTAATTAAAATACTTAGTATTCTTTGTTAGTATTTTAAATACAAGGTGACCAAATTAATCAAATGGCGCAAAATTAATAAATATTTGCAAATGGCGTCGTACGTCAATCATATTTGACATTTGTGAACAAGACTGCTGCAGTATACAAACAGACAAGCAATGGAACGCTACTCCGCAAGACCGTGGAATATAACTCAAAATATATATTTTTAAAATTTAGTACAAAAGTAATTCAAAAACCAAATTGGATGATTAATTTTGCGCCACTTTATACTGAGTATTCTTTATGTTTTAGGAACGGTCGACGGTCACTACAATGTAAACCCTGATATGGTGCTCTTCTGGGTGGACGCTCATGCCGACATCAACACCAATTTGACATCCGGGAGTGGATCAGTCCACGGAATGTCAGTGGCTCTTCTTTGCAAAGAGTTGGCAGACTATTGGCAGTATTTGCCCACCATGGACTGGCAAGTACCTAGGTATTTACCGCTCCAAAGGAAATATATAAAACATATGCTCGTATTGATATAAATAAATTCTTGCCGTTTGAGGATTAACAATTATAAACGCCCATGCCCACGAGAAGCGATAATTACAGGAACATGTAAATTATGACATTAGAGTTGGCAAACACTGTAGTGATTTTGTTTATTTATTTCAAATTCAGGAGCACAATTATTTATTTCACACGAGTACAATTCATCCTTGAATATTACATCTAGTATGTACAAGTCTGTATGTATGTATAGAAGCTAATGCTGACATAAATAATTTAATAGTTTAAAAAAAACACTAAAAACACGCTTTTATAAATGCACGTAAAAACCACATCATCACGCCTTGAAACCTAATCGTGGTCAAAGTTCATTCCAAGACTTTTCTAACAAGTCCAAACACAGCTATGATACGATGTTTCATCATGAAGTTCCAGTTCATATCTTCCGACCCCATTATCAGATCAGTTCGACAGTACCATATTATTGTATTGTCATCAGAACTACATACGGCTGCCAAATTTTATTTATTTATTTATTTATTTATTAACTAAATGTATACAGCATATTCTATATATAAAAAAAAACATTTTATACATTAACATTAATATAGCCATTAATACATTTTAAATTAGCAAAAAAATATAAAGTACCCATTTAAAAGATAATAATTTTATAACCTTCTTTTTAAGAAAAAAGGAAAAGAAGCATTTCTGAATATAAATGTATAAGTACAATAGGGGAATGGAAATGGAAGGGAGGGATTGTTATAACTTTATGTGTAATATACGTTCATAAATGGCCATACATACGTATACTATTGACATATATATACATATAGACATAAATACACACATAAATATATTGTTTATAATAAAGTAATAAGTAAATTTAAATTAATTATCGTTCCTGAGCTTTTCTTCGACTGCGTGAAGAAAAGGCTTCCTGACGCTACGATCCTTGGAAGATGGTTCAATTACCTTACATTCCATTACATAGTGACATACATGTCGACCTAATAAAAGCGTGTTAAAAAAATCATTAAATTAGCCTCTAAGTACTTATTTATGATAAAAATGATATACTAGAGCTAGCTGACAGCTACAACGGGCGAACCCGTCACCGCAGGAAATTTTAACGATATTTGATAGTTCTGTATCCCATGAGGTGATCGTAGAAGACTATTGCAATAATATTTGTACGATGTTAGGTACGGTACAGTAAACAATATATGCGATCTATTCGCTGTGTCATATATCAGTAGGTACATACAATTCAAATAAATCAATTTATGACCACCTCTCAACTTCGATTTCTTTATTGCTTTCAGATTTTCCATACGGAACTTAGCCTACATAGGATTAAGATCCGTCGATCAGTATGAGAGAGTTGCCATTGAGAAATATGGAGTTCCGGCTTTTGGAATGGAAGACATAGAAAAGTAAGTACCTATTTTTTGGTTTTGGTTGCATACGAATATGTATGTACTGTATTATTTAATTGTTTTTATGAAAACTTTCTTTTTCATGAAAATATTATTGAGAATGTTTACTGTCAATCTTCTTTGAATGTATAGTCGTCCAAATCTTTTTTGACAACTTGGTCGTTAAGGCGAAATAAAATAATCAATGATTCCTAATAAGTTCTAGCCATCTATTTTACTACAGAGATCGATTCTACCTGCTTAAAATACTTTATCAAACGCTTGTATAGCCACAAACCGACTGCTCCACAGCGTTCGATCACCACCAACGGCCAGAAGAGTTGAAGTATATTCCTATCCTACTTACTAATAAATAGTTCAGTAGGTAACAAAAATTGAAAAATGTGTATTTCGGAGACGTGAAATAGGTTATTAAGGCGACATAAAACCTGAGAAAAATATCTGAAATGGGCAGAGCCGCGAAGAAATAGGCGAACCCTTTTGCACGGTTCGACCAATAAAAATCAGGCGTTGATGAAGCGTCAGGCACAGATTTCACGTGTGTATGGGTCGACGAGCGGGAGGACACTAAACGTTCGGTCACAGTAAAATAAGAGTGGTAATGGTAAAGCATATTTAGCATAATTTTCAGAGCGCTATCAAGTTTTAATAATTTCAAATAATTTAAGGCCTAAATAAAAAAATGTGGCTAAGCGCGACTCTAGAGAATTAACCAGTCAGTATAATTAAATTGAAATAAAACACACTCACCGCTTACATTGTAGGAGTAATCGCGCTTGAAAGTTTTCGAAATCAGATTAAAGCCAGAATGTCCAAGGCAATGACCAACTTTTTTGAGTCTAAATTATAAATTATAAATCATATTATGAATTATATTAATTATCTAAATTATAAATCTAGGGATTGGCTCAGATTTTTAAAAAAAATAGTGCTTATATTTAAAAAAAAATCACGATACGAAAGTTCATCAGATATCGCTGTTCCCAGGTATCCTATCAACCTTACCCTTGATCCCAAAACGATTATCAACGCCTCTAGCTTTACGACAATTTTGTCAAATAATACCGTCAACATAAGTCAATCAAATCATGGCTTGAAACAATATTACTATTACAGTCCATTTTTTTCAGATACGGCATGGAAACTGCTATACAGATGATACTCAACGTCTTAGATCCTAAAGGAGTGAAACCAATCCATGTCAGTTTTGATATTGACTCTTTGGATGGACTGGAAGCGCCGAGTACTGGGACATGCGGTATGCTAATATGTCTATTTATTGAGACGGATATATACCAGTAATTTAATTCTATTTAATTTGTATTTTTTAATATTCTACAGTAAAATTAGCAACTTAAAATTTCACACTAAAATCCAGTAGCAGAAAATTGATAATATGATTTACCAAAAACTGTTGCGAATAATCCTGTTTTAACCGCTCGAACGCCAGCCTTCGCGCGCAAGAAACTGCGCCGTAACTTTTTGGTCGATTTTGTAAATAAATACTGACAATATCGTTTTCCATGAATTCCCTCTTGTTACCTAGTAATTAATCTTGTTAGTCGTGTATATTATATATTATATATTTATATAATATAAATGGGGGCGGGCCGAAATGGTTACGCTCGGATCTGTCAAACGACGCAAAGTGCCTATAGGCACTGTTGGCATCCAACGGGTTAATGTCACCTGTTCAAAGGCGCACATTTAAATTTCTATAAATAAATGTATTGAAATTAAAATAACATATGATTACCATGTCATATTCTATTCGCTGACCAATCGCCAGATATCGCCACTAAAAACTGTTAATCAGTTAGTTGAAAATAAACGAAGTTTTCTTCTGTAATCTGGTCCATAAAATATCTTTTTACACGGGGAAGCCATCATTCGCTAAGAGGTGATATTCAAGGCCTGCAAAGTGGAATTGTCGCATATTTGTCAGCTTCCTCTAAATTTTCCTCTGTGTATCCAGCGTAGTAGAAGTGATACTTGGAAGTGTCAACTACGGGTTCGCGAACCAACGCGGAAATTTTAACGCCTCAGGAAATCTTTGATCGTTCTGTCTCCCGCGAGGTGAGCGTAGAAGACTTGGGACGAAACAGTCCACTGTCTAGTTACGCCACTCGCCCGTAAGAGACCAACGCCTTACCGCGAGAAGCCAGGCATGCACACAGCGAGCCGATACACGCGCCCTTACTTCCAGTTACGGTCGAATTTATTTGGCCTTCGGGTTGGTTTCGGGTTCGAGGTCGCTTGCGCGGTCCTCTCCCTTATGTAGTGGTGATTCGGTGTCTACCGTAGCTATCGCGGACCACGGCATCCTTTGCCTGGATGTTTACCTTATACCTATCGGGTAGCCGATTGGTCTTTTCAAGACCGGTCACAAAAAACCCATCTGTGTAGCATTTTCAAGTCTATTATTTCAAGATTTTTCAAGATATTTCAAGATTGATATACGAGTATAACTAACGCGTTCCTGGTGAACTGATTTCGACCAATATCAACTCTTGCCATGATCAAATGATGCCACCATACCAAATTTCAGCTCAATCGGATTACGCGTTTGGAAACTATCATGGAGAAACACACACACACACATACACACATACTTACAGACATACTTTTCGTATGATCGTAAGAATAGCTTTTAAAAAACGCCATGAAAAAGTCCTGTGTATTTTTTTGTTTGTTGACAGTAAGAGGCGGTTTGACACTCCGGGAAGGAATCGGTCTGATGGAGACTATACATAGAACTGGGCGACTGCGAGCGATCGACCTGGTTGAAGTCAATCCTACAATCGGCTCCGAAGTCGACTCCAAAGTGACCGTGGAGGCAGCCATCTCTATCCTAAAAGCCGGCCTTGGCTTCAGCAGGCGCGGAGCAGTCCAGAAAGCTGATGATCTTCCCATACCCAAGGAAATGCTCGAAAAGTTTAAGGACAAAGAGAGCTCAAACCGATGAGGAGTCTAGAGCACCGGTGCCGCAATGAGTTTTCGAAGGAAGAAAGGCTGAAATCAAAAGATGTTTCTCGATTCAATGAAATCATGCTTAATTGTCAATGTAAATGTTTTATTTCAGTATGCACTTCCGGTTCCTAATGGTTCCGTGTAGCTTAGGTGTTGTTGGGCAAACTCTATGTCATCTGGCTTGCCCATCCCACGGTTCAACTCTCATCATCCTCCTAAAAGCTTCCTCAAAGACAGACTTAACCTGTCAGGACAGCTAAGAGCTTCCGCCACTGCTGCAATCTGCAAGGAGCTAATGGACGCTGTTGAATTTGGCCACGAAGACCCATTCGTTCAGGGTTGCTAATATTCCAGGGTCAACACCCATCCGGCGGCTTCCACGCAGAAGGGAGAGCCAGGGTAGGACGCTGGCCTGCGGGCCAGTCTCCCTTAGGAGACCTTCGGACGCTTCTGGACGGTTTGCGTACCGTTCGGCGTCAGCCAATCGATTGTGCATTCTGACTAAGAGTCGGGGGAGGCTGGAAACATTACTGTCTTCTATAGAGCGGGGGGTAGTTGTTCACCTTACGGCGACTGCTCTTGAAACGACCATCGGCTACCTGATTCTGGGTGAAAGGCCGGGCAAAGGATGCCGTGGTCCACGATAGAATCGGTTGACACCGTTTCACCGCTACGTAACTGAGAGGACCGCGCAAGCGACCTCGAACTCGTAACCAGTCGGGAGACCGGAGATATCTGGTTGCAACTGGTAGTAAGGGCGCGAGTGTTGGCCCTCTAGTTAACATACCTGGCTATCTCGCGGATAAGGCGTTGGCCTCTTTCGGGCATGTGGCGTAGCTTGACGGTGGACTGTTTTGTCCCAAGTCTTCTGCGCTCACCTCACGGAAGACAGAAAGATCAAATTTCGTTAAAACTTGGTGACGGTGACGGGTTCGCCCTTTGTATCGTTCATCCGAGTTCGACCCGGCTGTTCACCCAGGATCGGGTAGCCGAAGGTCGTTTCAAGAGCGTCCAGGAGCGCCAGAAGGTTGACTCCTAGGGGAAACTAGACCAAAGGCCAGAGTCCTGCCCGGGCTCGCACTTTATGCGTGGAGGCCGCTGGATGGGTGTTGACCCGTGAGTGTGACCAACCCTGAACAAAATGGGTCTTCGTGGCCAACTCAGCAAGGGCCCATTGGCTCCCGACCTGATTATACACCCAGAATCGGCTCCCGACGATGCTACTTGTCCACGGTCAATAGCACGGATACACAATTTCGTATATGCATTCAATTATTATAGCCCGTTCTAAATTTCGCCTAAACATGACTGCTGCACCCAGGGTTGGCTTCCGAAGAGGGGACTCCTTGACGGTCAACAGCACAGAAACGAAATTTTATATACGCATTCAATTATGATAGCCCGTAATAAGTTTCACCGCGACAGGGCTGCTGTTCTAAGAGAAGCTTCTGTCTGGCATACTGTGTAAGCAGTCTGTCCAAGTCACTCTTTTGTATAATATAAAAACCGTTTGAACTCTCGTCAAATACTCATCGCATTTTATGAGTCCATTAAATATGCTACGATAGTGCAAAACAAGTGTTCTTAGGAACACGCTAGTTTCGGTTCTGTGGAACAAAGAAAGCAAAAGTGCTTTGTTTTGCCCTGAATGACTAGTACCTATATATTTTTAACACACTTTTATTAGGTCGACCTGTATGTAACTAACTATGTAATGGAATCTAAGGTAACTAATTTAACCATCTTCCAAGGATCATAGCGTCATGAAAATTGGCAGCTATATGTAGTTCTGATGACAATACAATAATATGGTACTGTCGAACTGATCTGATGATGGAGTCGGAAGATATGAACTGGAACTTCATGATGGAACATCGTATCATAGCTGTGTTTGGACTTGTTAGAAAAGTTTTGGAATGAACTTTGACCACGATTAGGTTTCAAGGTCTGATGATGTAGCCGGAAGATAGGCACTGGCATTCCATGATGGAATATCGTATCATAGCCGTGTTTGGATTTGTTAGAAAGGTCTTGTAATGAACTTTGACCACGATTAAGTTTTAAGGTCTGATGATGAAGCCGGATTTTTTGGTTTTACGTGCATTTATAAAAGCGTGTTTTTAGTGTTTTTTTTAAAACTATTAATCTATTAGTTTTACGCATGTGGAAATATATTTAAAAATTAAACACGTTAGCAAAAGTAATTCATTATAATCAAATAATAAAAAGCTCTGACAAGTGTTTATTTATCTAATGACTACAATCGACCATAAAGCCATATTACCATAATGAGTGGTATTGCTACCAAAGCGAAACAATATTAAAAGTCTTGCACTGGTACTGGATGTCTTATAAAGTAATGTATAGCATTGTAGACGTGGTGCGGTCCAATATTATGAACGGGATGAAGAGGGTACAACTCGTTGTCTTCGTCGCCCACCACCAAGGGGTCTTGGTCGAGTCCATGTTGTGCGACCGATAGACCGCTCAGGTTGTAACATGTTTGGTAGATGTCCGCTGCTCTGAAAGTGGATAATAACAAAGATTCAGACAGTTGATACATATCTATTACCATTATATATGGTATTAGATTGCTCACCTCCATAGCAATATTTGGCAACCCTTCTGAAATGGCGAAATGCAGGTGGCACTGATTGCATTGACGACCAAATAAATAGCAATTTATTTGGCCATCTATAATAACATTGATAATAAATTGTTTTTGATAAAGGTCTGATTGATTATAAACACCCAATAATTTCACCAATGATAAGAATAATAACATTCAATTATAAGGCCATCTATTGCATTTTTTGTATAAGCTGATTACATCACAGAAATAATACGAGAGATAGAATGTCATCTATTATTCTATCTGGCCATTAAAATGCGTACCCTAATTACTATGTATTTAAACCTGTATACCAAATAAAAAAAAATACTATGTAAAAAATATTAAGAGCTATGATTTCAAAATTCGTTTGTTATTATATTATTATTTTATACCATATGGGCGTGTTTAGAGCGTCATCTACAGTGCGCCGAAATTCTGTTATACCACGAAAGTCGCCATATTGAATTTAAAAATAGAAGTTTAATCAATTTTTGAGACCATGAGTGCCATCTACACGTTACGTTACGTAGCAAAATTCTGGTTGCCTACAATTTGCCAACCAGAATTTTACTACAAATTAGTACCACGCTGAGCAATCTTATATATTATTCACTATATAATCAATGCTATTACCACACTAAAGCGATCGATATATACATACACAAATTATTAGTGTGATTGTAAAAATAAGATGTTCTGCTCGATAAGATGGGAAGAAACAATGAACGTTGATGTAACAAACCTTCCTGGGGCTGCAACAAGGCCTCCGTCGACATTTTGACACATCAGTAGCATGTATTCTTGCGAAACGATTTGATTATACAGGACGCTATCGAAACCATCCACGTTCTCTGAGACAAATATTAAATTATTTAGTATTGAATTGTCAAACGATCGTTAAAATGCCTAACCTCTTTGTCCGAGTTCATGCTGTATAATGGTGGAAATAGCACCCTGCCAGTAGGAATGACTACCGTCCACCAATGTGAAGGTCCTCTCTTGGAAGCCGCCTTCGAATCTCATCTGTTTTCTAACGAACCACTTGAGTACTCGATCCGCTTTACATAGATTGATCTGCTTTAGTAAGGAAAGCGAGGCCACCGCGTAGAATGTGAACTCTCCGTGGGATTCCGCGCCTGGAGTTACTCCGAAACCACCTTCATAGGATCTGAAATCAACAACAATATCAGAAAGAGGATGTATGTAGAAAGAGGATGTAAACCTGTATGTATGTATATAACCGTTGGATAGGCAGGTAGCGAATGGTTTCGTGAAGCTTGGGCCAGATATATCGTCTTTTCAGGTCGGCCGTACTCACGATTCAGCTCCTATTCAGTAGCCTCCTCATCCGGGAAGGACTCTCGCATCTCAGGCCTTCCCCTGGGGTAGGCCCTCCGGCGCTACTGGACGGTTTGCTCACCATGGGACGTCAGCCAATCGGTTGTACACTCTGATTAATTATTGAAGGAGTGTGGAGGCTATGGAAATATACTGTCTCCTAAGCAGCGGGGTGGGTGTTGACCTGTTGACTCAGTGGCGTCGCTAGGGGGGGGGGGGGGGGGCGGTCCGCCCCGGGCCTCGCAGGGGCAGGGGCCTCCAAATGGTATTTTTTTAGGAGGCCCACTTGAAAAATATAAATGTAATGCTTATTTTCCATATTAAATAGTTTCCATATTAATAGAATGGATTTTTTAACCGCCTACGAAAATAGAATATTAACCAACCCCGACCCCCTTCCCTCCCATCTACTTGTTATCACTAGGATTTTCACTGCGTCGCCGGCCGCTGTCGCCACGCCGCGCCGGCAGTTCAGTTCTCGTTCGGCTGTTCGGCTTCCGAACCCGTCGGTCGTCGTACGTGTTTTCCTTTCGTTTACTGTGCTGCCTACTGCACGTCGTCAAATTGCCTTTTATCCACGTTTGCCCCCGTAGCCTCGTGGTCCGGACGAACTGTTTTACTTAGTGATAACGTTTACAGTACTCATTAGTCCATACAATTCCTCATAGTTTGCTCCATGCTCGATACATCAATCAATCTGGTATATTTTATGCGCAGCCATGAAAGGACAACATCTGAGTGGAGCTCAAAAGCGGAACATTCATAAAGCAAGAATAGAAGAAACTAAATTTATGGCCGGGACTCTTTTAAAGTTCGTTCAACATAAATCAGAAAAGCAAAAAGAAGACGAAGAGAGAGTTTCTAATAACCTCTTTTCTAATAACGTCTCAAATAACCTCTTCTGCTTTAGAAGCAGGACCATCAATATCTGCAGCAGAGCGTCAGCTTGTTATTGTTAATAATACAAGAGTTTCAGAGACAGGGTTAGTGGAAGAAAAAGATGAAAACATTAACAATTTTTCACGTGAAGAATCGTGCTCTTCTAATGCTTCTGAATCTGACTCAGACAATAATTATGGTTTATCAAAAAAATCAACACAGTGCTTCTTTTTTCTGACGTAGGTTATTGGCTAGTTCCAATGCCAAATAATCTTAGATCAGAAATAATAAAGCAAGGCAGTGAAGCTTTTCAAAACAAGGATGGCCCATTTAAATTAGTTTATAGAGAAGGTGAAAAAACAAAAGGCGAGACTCGTACGTTAACCAAGAACTGGTTTTTTAAGCAAGATCCAGGAGAAAAAGTTTTACGGACATGGATGGTTTATTCTCCATATAAGGAAAGCTTGTATTGTTTTTGTTGCAAATTATTTACAACAGATGAAAACAAACCAGGAACATCGAGTAGTTTTGTGACAGGTTTTCATAAATGGTGGAAGTTGGATCCAAAGGTGTATCAGCACGTTCTGCTGCATACAAAACTAATTTCGAAAAATGGAAGATATTAGGAACACAAGTAGGTAACACAAAATAAAACAATCGACGCTGCTAATCAAGAACTAAGAAAATCCGAGAAAAAAAGTGGAATGACGTTTTGCATCGTTTACTGGATGTTACACTTTTCTTAGCTAAACAAAACTTGGCATTTCGTGGACATAGAGAAAATATAAACTCTGGAAACAGGGGAAACTTCCTTGAGCTTGTTGAACTTCTTTCTCACTATGACCCCGTTTTAAAAGAGCATCTTCTGCATATCAAGGATACTTCAAAGTCAGCAAACGCTGTAACTTATTTATCTCCGTCAACTCAAAATTAATTCTTTAATCTGTTGGGAAATAGTGTAAAGGACAAAATATTAACTCATATAAAAAAGGCTAAGTACTTCGGAATTAGGTTTGTTAGTACACCTGATGTAGCTCACATAGACCAAATGAGTGAAGTCATAAGGTATGTTCACGTTGAAAATGGTAAAGTCGAAGTAAGAGAATCATTTTTAGGATTCTTTACTCTTACTGGCATATTGAGATGTCAACCACAACGGGCGAACCCGTCACCGCAGGACGTTTTAACGATTCATCGTTCTATCGACCGTGCAGTGAGCGTAGAAGACTTAGGACATAACAAATCCGACGTCTAGCTACGCCACAACCCGTTAGAGACCAACGCCTTACCGCGAGTAGCCAGGTATGTTACCTGGCGGGCGGCACTCGCGCCCTAACTACCAATTGTGACCAGATTTCTCCGGTCTCTCGATTGGTTCCGAGTTCGAGGTCGCTTGCGCGGTCCTCTCCCTTACGAAGCGGTGAAACGGAGTATACCGAATCTATCGCGGACCAAGGCGTCCTTTGCCCGACTCTGAACCGGGATCAGATGGCCAATGGTCATTTCAAGAGCAGTCGCCGTAAGGTAGACAACCACCCCCGCTCTATAGGAAACAATACAGTTCCCAGACTCCCCCGATTGTTAGTCGGAGAGCACAATCGATTGGCTTGCGCCGCTCGGTGCGCAGACCGTCCAGGAGCGCCAGAGGATTGAATTCCCAGGGGAGACTGGTTGACCCAGTGTCCTACCCAGGCTCGCTCCCCATGCGTGGAGGCCATCGGATGGGTGTTGACCCGTGAGTGTGACCGACCCTGAAAACAGAATGGGTCTTCGTGGCCAACTCAGCAAGGGCCCATTAGCTCACTCTTACTGGCAAAAAGGATGTAATATCACTGAAGATATTTTTTTGACAGTGCGAGTTTCTGTGGCTTCTAACGAAAAAAGCTTTTCAAAGCTCAAGCTGATAAAAACTTATTTAAGATCAACAATGAGCCAAGCAAGGCTTAACGGTTTGGCTATTCTGTCAGTGGAAAGGGAAGCAGCAAACAAGGCGGTTTTTGATGCAATTATTAAGGAGTTCGCTGAAGCTAAAGTGCGCAGGCAGAAAGTGTTTTGATTTTGTTGTATAACACTAAAATTTTAGTTATTGCCTTATGTTTTTCACCTTGACCTTAATAAATAAGACTTAAGTTTTCATGGCTTATGATGGTTTTTATTTTCCGCCTTAATTTTATTCTTGACACAGTTTCTTATGATTTATCGCTTCCTGGGGGGCCTCTCAGATTATTTCCGCCCCGGGCCTACAGAGGTCTAGCGACGCCACTGCTTGTTGTAATGCCACTCTTGTCAAACGACCTGTCGGCCACCTGATCCCGAGTCGTGTCGTGTCGTGTCGGGAAAACGTCGCCCAGATCCGCGATAAATTCACAGGTAGAGGCCGTGCAAGCGACTTCGATCCCGTGACCAGTCGGGAGGAGAGGCATCCTGAAGGTTAATTCCAGACGGAGATATCCTGCCAAAACTGGTAGCTATGTGGCGAAGTGGCCCACTGGGTTACCTTCCTAGTGCCTCGCGTAAGACGTTGGACTCTGGCGGGTTCATGGCTTTGCTGGACGGTAGATTTGTATCGTCCTGAAGTCTCATACGCTCACCCCACGGGAGACAGAACGATGAATATCGTTAAAACTTCCTGGGGTGACAGGTTCGAGCGTTGTAGTCGACATCTCCAAATGTAAGTATGTAGCCTGTAATGAAATCTAAAGAAGCGAATTTCAACCACTTCTGATTGCCGTATCAACATGAAACTTGTCAATTGTGTGTAGTTCTGATGATAATACCATACCACCGGGCTGATCTGATTATGGAGCCTTTGGAATTAAGGTAGTCTTTGGAACTTCTTATTGGAAGAAAGTATACAGGCCGCGTTTCGGGTTGAATTGTATTGAGATATACTATGCCCATTTAAGATTTCCAGGGTCTGATTAGGGAGCCGGAAGATTGGCACTGGAATTCTATAACGGAACAACGTATCTTAACCGTAGTTGGGCTTGTTGGACTCGTCTTAAGATGCACTCTGGTCATAAATGGTTTCCAGGATCTGATGAAGGAGCTGGAAAGCAATGGAACTCAATGACGGAACAATGCATACTGCACGTGTTTGGTCATGAATGGTTGCCAGGCCGTAAAAATAAAGCCGGATGGTTGTCACTGGAACTCTAAATGGAACGTATTCCAGCTATTATTATAGGTGACGTATATTGAGGATATTTGCTTACTGGAAAGTTTTAAGTATATTTCTTTAACTTGTATATTAAGGATGTAATGGAGAAGTATATATTGTTTATTCACCCTAGCCAAGGTAAGAAACGTACCAAGGGCTGAACGGTATGGGGTGGTTAAAAATATCATGTCGCACCTTAGGGCACCGGGCGTTGCAGTGTTGTAAGTAACCCGATAAGGACCACCGAAGAGAGAGGGGAGGGGGGGGGGGAGGGGTTGACCATTTAATAGTTCGCTACTCGTGGAAACAAAATAGGAGAGTAATGAAAAGAGACACAACAACACAAAAAAACGAAGATTAGGAAAAAGAACTTTAAGCGCGAATATAAAATCGAAAAACTCTTGCAAATGGCAAAAGCAACAAAAAGTGATCCACAGTGAAGTTGGACGCATCCACGACTCGCTCACCTCAATTCAAACGTCTCTAACAAGCAAATGGCACAGCGGTAAAGGCAAAGATAATATAATAATGGGTAAACGTACGCGCTATTGCTTCCTGATTCCCAATAGAGGGCACTACTATACACACACCTACCTGAGTTACCAACTTTCGCGCCATGCTCGTTATATCGTTTGACTCGTTTTCATTTGACTGCCTCTGATACATACCTGCAGCTTACGATCCAATCAGGTGTGTTAAAAAACAGTGACTTGGAGTAGACGTTCGTGAGTTTAGCAATAGTTATAGCATAATAGACGCTTCTCATATCCTGTTCGCCGCCTTTGCTCATGGAAAACGACCCGTCGACCTTTTTCATTCTCCACAGAAACATCTGGAGGCGACTTCTGTCGATTGTGTCGTAGGCGGCGTTCGTTCCGATTATGCATAAAGAATTGACGGCGGCGAAAGTCGACGGCAGATGCGCGGACTGACCTGGGAAACCTGCAAATTGAGATTAACCGCCGTATTCAGAGTCGATAAAGTACCTACCTACACCTTAACCGCTCGAATGCTAATGCCACCGATCGGTGGTTTTTCCGTTGTGACAACTCGCGGGCGGCCGATTCCGTATTTATGCAATTCTGTAATTGTTTGTGAAAAAATCGCCTTCATTGAATAAGCCATCATTAGACATTAGTATGTGTGCATTAACACCCCCTAAAAAAAAGTTTTCGAGGATTGAAAACATGCCGTCGTGAATTTCATTACCATGGCTATATCTTTCTGAGGGTTAAGGCAGTGTTTCCCAAAATATTTTTGCCATGGTCCGGTTAAGCTTCCCCTTCGTGACCAACTTTTTTTTCACTATTCTGCTGTATAAATAGGCAAAATAAAAACATATGAACACATAGAAGTATAGGTATACAAAGAGTAACGAAATTATTACACTCAAGCATACATTTCAGTACCTACTAATTTTCATTTTTCAAAATTATTACACTTTTAAGCTTTCCTTACTATCAAGGGGGAGTTTAGTTTAAGGGCGCTCCACATTCTCAAGAGAATCTCGCGAGAACGCGAGAAACATGCGAGAAACGTGAATGTGGAAGCGATTTCTCAAGTTCTCGCGTTGTTCTCCAGCTTTTCTCCACTTTTTGTCGGTTTTTTGGCGCGAGACAAAGGAGCGCGAGAACGTGAGAACAGGCGAGAACGTGTATTGACTCCACACTCGCATGTTTCTCAGTAGCGCGCGCGCCGCCGACTTGAACGGAAGTAATTGTGTACCTTGTGGCGTCAATATGAGCGTAACTTGGACAAACGAACATGAGTTGAAATTTTTGGAATATTTCCAAGCGGAACCCGTGCTATGGAATACAAATTTAAAAGACTACAAAAATAAACTAAAAAACCATGATGCGTGGTGTCGTCTAAGTGAACTGATGGGAATACCCATTGATGACTTAAAAAACAAAAAAAAACATCGTTATTTGCAAGCTACAGAGGATACAAAAATAAAGTTAAGAAATCAGAAAACTCTGGAGCAGGTGTCGACGATGTTTACAAGCCGATATGGTTCGCATACGAAATAATAGACTCTTTTTTTGGGGATACTACGAAATGTAAGAAAACAATAAATACGGTAAGCAGCAACTTTTATTACTTATAATTATTATTACATATAGGAAAGTACAAAAACGCCTTATTGGACGATACAGCAAGTTTTCCTTTATTAGTAAGTACAATCAACTTATGTCTATTGACAACCAGTACATAACCTATCTACTGAAATATTTAGCGAATTCATCTCTTATTTCTGTTGCGTGATGAGCCGCTCGCCGTGGAATATGTCGCGGATTTCGAATAGCACAGGTGCTCTCCATTTCTCCTCTCCAAGAGCCGGGCTCTATTAATAAATTATTATTGTCATAAGTATCTATAGTTCCGGAAGGTGTATAGATGTATGATGATGTAGTGCTTCGTCTCAAGAAATTGTGTAAGAGTATGCATGTCAACGTTATCAAGGCGGCTTTTTCGGGTTGTAAATTTATTGGTTTCTTGAAAATTCTAAATTTTGTTACCAAAATGCCGAAAGTATTTTCAACTACTACTCGTGCTCCAGACAAAATCTGATTAAACTTTCGTTTTGGGGATCCCAAGTTGTGATTTCCAGAATAGGGTTTCATAATGTTTTCCGAAAGGGCAAAAGCGCCGTCTCCCAAAAAAATGTATGGCACGTCGATGTTTGAACCAGGCAGCGGATGTGGTTGTGGTAAATTTAAGTCATATGTCTGCATTTTTGACCATAAAACTGTGTTAGTAAAAACTCCGCCATCACTAATTCTGCCTTGACAGCCTATGTCTGCGAAAATAAAATTGTAGTGACTATCAACCAACGCCATCAAAACTATACTGAATGTTCTTTTATAGTTATAATATTCCGATCCGGAATTTATGGGACATTCTAAAACAATATGTTTGCCATCTATTGATCCCACAGCACGCGGGAATTTCAATGCAGTCTTTTTCGATTTGTAGCCATTCTTCGGGGCAACGATGGTAACTGCAACAATAAAAATAATCATTTTAATTTATTTCTATTTTAGGAGGAGCCGTCTACTAGTAGAAATGAAGAACTTGAAGAAAATCAGACTAATCAAAATCCGCAAGCTGATGATCAAAGTCATACAGTCAATACAAATGCATCAACAATTCGTCGGCGAAAACACCCCACCGAAGTATTTCAAGCAGAAAAAGTTATGAAGGAAGCCTTGTCTACGTTTAATGCAACTGTTAAAAGAAATACACCTCAACCAATTCCAAAAGAAGACGATGATTGTGACTTGTATGCAAAGCTTTTGGCTACAAAATTGAGAAAATTACCGGAAGAAAAAAGATTAAGATTTATGCATGATATAGATGGCATGTATATGCAATATGCAGTACATTCTGAATTCTCATCACCAGTACCAACACCGTCACCACAGTCACAACATGCCAGTCAATTTATTCTATCACGCAACTCATCTCACGATCAATATCAACAGAGACCTGGAACCTCGTCATCCTCACATTCCGAACCGATCATTCATAACTCACCAAATTCAAATATTAATATTCAGTCGAATGACGTCATTTACCCACCAGGTAGTCACATTCCTGATTCAAACACTAGTGCAGAAATAGGTACTGTAACCTATGAAGGTTCAATTTCGCCAAATTCACTTGTTCAGGAAAATAACGGGGCTGCACCTAATATCATCATTGAAGCCTTTCAATTGTGTGATAAATAAAACAATTTGTTTGATACTAGATTTGACACTTAAAAAA
Organism: Micropterix aruncella; assembly: GCA_944548615.1. Classification (NCBI taxonomy): domain Eukaryota; kingdom Metazoa; phylum Arthropoda; class Insecta; order Lepidoptera; family Micropterigidae; genus Micropterix; species Micropterix aruncella. The sequence goes on from OX155973.1 coordinate 14,545,357, forward strand.
ATGTAATTTGGTCGTAAGTGGGCATCCGTTGGTAAAATTTAACTTGTATCATTTAAAAAATGTTGTAATACCTACTTTTAATTTTAATAAGTTTTTTAATAAAAAATCATAAAATGTCATATTGTATTTTTTTACAGGTGGCAACAGCTATTCACACATAGCTTTAATATGTTCCTTTAATGCTTCATTTAGGGCTTGACAAACTTCTGGTATTATCTGCGAAATAACTTGTGGGGATATTTTAAATAAAAAATGAAGACTTTGGTAGTCATCTCCTGTGGCCAAGTATCGTAATGTTACTGCAAGACGTGTCCGAGCTGGAATGGATTCCCTTAATTGAGTATTTTGCTTAGAAATCTGTGTTGACACTTTATTCAATAAATATTCAAAATCCACCGAAGACATTCGAGTAAACTTTTTAAACTCATTTGATGGTTCGGCCACTAATTCATGTAACTGCTGATCCATAGTTAGGCTGTAAAAAGAGAAAGTTATTTCATTAGCATGATTATTATAAAGTGTTGATCATTTTTGGTTGATGCATTAATAAATCTTAACGTGATCAAGGATTTTTAAAAAATAATCATGAGACATAAAAAATATAAAATACCTACATAGTCGTTCAAAAAGTACTTACCTTGTTTTATTACGATGAATACTTGTCATCCACCATCTTCTTTTTCGCCACTTCTTTTTAATAACTTTTTTCTCTTTAGCATACGCATAATTATAATATGCGAATGCGCATAACAATAAACTTGTCGCAGCGGTTACTTCTGCGTCCATCGTCATCGAACGCGAGAACTGTAGTGAGAACTATTTAAGAACTTTGTGAGAGTGTGTACCCAAAGAAGTTCTCACTACAGTTCTCGCAGAGAATCTCCGGAGATTCTCGCGTGAATGTCTCGCGTGAATGTGGAGCGCCCATTAGAAAGTCAATAAAAGTTGAAATCTAAGCATGAATCTTTTACCCCTGCGCTGTCGCTCGGCGCTGGCCGATCAGCGTTACTCAGAAACGCTTCTAGTAATACATACGTATTGACATATCAGTGCCGACAATCAACGTGAGAAGAAAACCAGCCTAAGTAGTCTTACCAAAACTGAACAGTATAGAACGAGGAGCCCCACTGGCTTGCCAGTGTCGTCGCTCTTTGAGGTAGGCCTCTGCTGGGTGAAAGGGCGACTAATCTCAGGGTAAAATGGCGACAAGATCGTTATAATATCCCGATATGGCGGGTCTGACCGCAACATTGACAATCACTACTTGGCTAACGTTCAATATATTCTTTATATAAAGATTTGTTGTTTTTTTGTTTTTTTTTGTTTTTTGTTCTTTCTGTGTTTTGTTGTTTTGTTTGTTTGTTGTTTTTGTTTTGTTTCTTGTCGTTTTTTGTTGTTGGTAGTTATGTTTTTTGTTTGTTTGTTTTGTTGTCGTTTTTGTTTTGTTTTTATGGTTGTTTAGTTTTTGTTTGTTTTTGTTTTGTTTTTTTTTTATTGCTTTTATTTTGTGCATACGTGTTTATGTTGTGTTTTATGTTTGTTGTTTTTATTATTATTGTATTTTTTTGTTTTGTTTGTTTATTATTATTTTTGTTTGAGTTTGTTAGTTTTGGTTTAGTATTTTTGTTTGCTTTGTTTTTGTTTTTTTGTTTGTTTGTTTTGTAAGTTTGTTTTTATATTTTTTATGTTTCTTTTGTTTGTTTGTTTTTTTTTTGTTTTCATTTTTCATTTTTTTTAACGTTCACAAAATTTTATGGCAATTTAGTTTTATGAGCGTTTTCTAAAACATTGACATAATTTATTGTAATATTAGAGCTCTGTCCACCCTAGAACGGGCTAGTCCCAGGTGGGTGACAGAATCAAATAAGCATAAGATTTGCTATTAGGTTTTTGTTATTTTTGTAAGCAAAATCAATGTAATCAATTCTTAAATAAAAAAATAAGTATACCTCCAAATCCACCATCTTGATGTTGACACTTAGTCAGAAATTCTACAATACGCGAAAGTATGTTATCATTAGGCATTGAATCCAAAACGTAGAGACCATTCAGTATCCAGTAAAGTGTCCATGTGTTTCCAATTTTGCCCCATTGTTCTTCAGAGGCAAAAGTTTTCAATGATTTATTCAGGAATTCTATATGCTTCTTGCGTTGGAGTATAAGGATATTTTTACTGTTTCGCTTTTGGTCGATTTTCTCAAAGTGCCGTAGCGTCGTTCGTTCGGATCGGATCTATAAGGCAGTCAATAGAAATATTCATAAGATTTATCATTATAATCAAGGCGGATAGAGTTGTTAGATGCAGTGCTGCGCAGACTATAGCCCGAAACCAATGTAGGACTTCTTTGATTTTGTAAATGAATGAACCACTTCACTAATATTTGAAAAAAATATCAGACAATAGCGCACATTACATAATATTTATTAGGTACCTACTAATTTAACTTTTGGCTCCAAAGCTACAATGCGGACGCCTGGTTCACCGACGGATCAGGAACAAATGGACGTTTTGGGGCAGGCGTGCACGGGCTCAAAACCAACCACAGAATCAGCATCCCCTTTGGACAATATATATGCCACGGTTTTTCAAGCCGAGGTGTTTGCCATATTGGAATGCATAAAACTCTAAATTCGACTTGAGGTAAAAAATAGAAAAATCCTCATCTGCTCTGACAGAAGAGCAGCATTGGACGCTCTGGCTAAAGCCACCACAAAATCTTCTGTGGCCTGGGACTGCATGAAAGATCTCAACAAATTGGGAAAAACCACCAATCACCTAAATATTGATACCGGGCTTTCAAGGCATACCAGGCAACGAAGAGGCCGACTGGCAAAACTGGACACACTGGAATACCCAGTGGAGCCAGTTGTTAAGGTCCCCTTCGCTATACGTAAGAAAATCATCAGGGACTGCTTGGAGCAAGAACATCGGGCATCCTGGAAACAGAGTCAAGGATGTCGCCAGGCAAAAGCCATGATGGAGCAACCACTTGCAAAGAAAACCAAGGCCCTACTTGACATAAGCAAAAAGAGCCTTCGAGCCACTATCAGTCTTCTCACCGGATACACGACCTTCAGAGCACATCTATTCAACCTTAGGTTGACCGAGAGCAAGGACTGCCGAATATGTGGCGAAGAACCTGAAGACAGCATACACATCGTTAGTCGCTGCCTAGGCCTCTCCGCAAAAAAAAAACAGTTTACTGGGACGAGCTTTTCTCGAACCCAGCGATCTGCCCAACTTGAAGGTCAGTGATCTGCATGGACAGGTAAGCAGTACCGGGCTACTAAGCTGACCACTGACCCAACCACAAAGTGGGTAGTTAAAAAAGAGCCTATAGATCCAGATGACATCAAGGGCTGGAAACAAGCCCCCAACTCCGTTTACTACTAATACTACTATAATTTATCTTAAATAAAAATTATAAAAGGATAATTATTATGTCCTTATGTAACTAAATGTCGCTTGCTATTTTTCTGTCGTTTTTTCGCTTGTAGTTTATCGCTATGTGTCTCGGTTTTGTTATTTATAACATTAGAAAAATATTGGTTGTGTCACCCCAAGACTTTCCCAGCAAGTAGCCAAGGATTTATTTCATCTAAATAATCATTTCGTTAAATAAAGTCGATAAGCAGCTCACGAAAATTCCTATTAAAATGCGACGCAACGCAATGAAAATTTGAATTTTGAACGCGCGTTATCTCATTCAATTTAAAAATCAAATTGCAAACGCAGGTCTTCGTGAGCCTTCGAATTCAAATTTCAAACTTTATAGAAGAAGATAAGAAGAAGAATTGATGTTAATAATAATTTTATATAATATGTAGTATAAGTGACGTTAATACTTGTTTTACTCTTATTTTACCGCAGAACATGTTTTTAAATTAGGTTAAGGTTAGCTGTAAGATATTGCTTTCAAGCTATAAGCTCGCCGGTTTGTTAATCAAAAACAACTTTTATTATTATTTAATATTATTATCTTTTATATGTTATTACCTATTTTATTTTTTACATACTGCAAATATTGTTTTTTTAAAGATTCCACCACTTTCCGCATTAACTGTTTTCCCGCATTTTACTTTTTGTTTTTGACTTCTTTCAAAAGCGACAGATAGAGGTTGCACTGTATTGTTTATTTTATTTATTTATTTATTATCGCAATGTACAGAGTTTGCAACAATCGTAACATGAAACGAAGGTAATTAACTTTAAAAAAATAAACCCACAGAAAGTTATATCGCGCTTATTTATATGTGACTTGTTCCAGGGCAAACATTTTTAATATACATGGTAAAAATAATCCAAATGTCATACATGTTTAAAAGAACATCAACTAGTTTACAAAAAGAGAAATTAACCAATAAATAAGCTTTAGTAGACTAAAACAAAAATAAAAACATTTAAAATTTTAAAGGCAAACCAAACGAAAAAAATACACACAAAATTAAATATTTAACAGAAACTTAATATTTAAATTAATAGATAATAAAGTACACAACCTGTGCTTGGAGGTACGGAATTTTCTCAAAAAACAAACAAAAATGTCGCAAAAAGAAAATTTAAAATTTTAAATTTCCCTAAAATTCGCATTTGTTGCATATACAACAACCTTTTAATAGACCTAACATTTAAATTTAATATTAATTAAAACCTATCATGGTTGTACTTTCAATATTTGACCATGTAAGAATCATTTTGTCCGTAAAGGCGATATTATATTTAATAAAGAAGCGTTTTGCTTCTATGTTGTTCAACTAAGAGCGTAGAAGTAACTAACTCTATAACGGTGCTTCAGCAAAGGTTGAAAAACAGCATTTAGTACCCCAGAATATTATATGTTCTCAACATTGGAATCTTCACTCCTATTTACCGAATAAAGCATTAGGCGATGAAAGTGAGTATACGCATAAATCAGCTCGTTTTAAGAAAGTTATCTGAAAATGGATTTTTCGTGAAGTTTTCGAGTAATGTATTTTGTTGGTGGTGTCTTGCAGCCACAGATGGGCAAAATAACGGATTAATATGAAAGTAGGCTTCATTTGCTGTATTTAATCTCATTTGCAGAGAAATTTTAGTGGAACTTTTTTTCAGGTGCGTATTTTTGCATATTTTAAAAATTTTAAGGAATTTCCCATAAATTCCCATCTATTTCGTAAAAACAAAAATTCCGTAGGTACCTCATATAATCACAACGTTGAATGTAAATAAAAGTTCTCAAGTTTGTAAAATGGAAAATAGTCACAGAAAAATAATAATAATAATAGTCACATATAGGTACTCAAACAGAGCTAGATAGTGGATAGTTCTTTGTAGATTCGGGTCCTTCCAGGCCCAAGCATCCACGAAACCAGTTTTTCTTGTATATCGACAATTATTATTTGTCTATTCTTCTTATTCATCTATATCGTAGTATTATAAATACCTGTTGTTCACTGGTGGCAGTCGGTAGGCGTTCATCGTTAAACAGATTGCTCAATATCTTCTTGTGACTCCTGCTCAGCGGCTGCATGGATACGTTCAACACCAACTCCTCTTTTTTGTAGCCATTTTTGTAAACCGGTGATTTCATTTTTCACGCAAATAACAATTGCGCACGGTACTTGCCCGTTTCTTCAATGCCGAGCTTGGCGCCAAAACATTTGACCTAATTTTACCAATGTACTGGCCAGAAACGTTGACACACTTTTTAATTAAAAAAAAAATCGGAGAGTTGCTATTTAAAACGAGTCTTTCAGCAATGGCAACATCGAAGGCACGTCAACGGGGGGCGCCAGTTTTGCATGCGGCAATTTTGCACAAATGTCACTTTTGACAGCTCCAAATTTGTTGAGGGCAGATTTGCAGGAGGCAACCTTGCAGGCGGCAACCTTGCAGGCGGCAACCTTCAGTACAGTTTTTAAGTTTTTCTGTTAGGTTAGGTTAGGTTAGGTTTTTCTTTCCCTAAAATCGAAGTGACATTAATTACCGGCATCCTTGTAGTGGATTACTTTTATACATCAAACTAAACATTAAAAAAAATGTTTTAAGTTTTTCTGTTAGGTTAGGTTAGGTCATTTTGACATTTGCAAAACTGCCTTCTGCAAGATTGCCTTCTGCAAAACTGCCGCCTGCAAGAATGCCGTCTGCAAGATTGCCGTCTGCAAATTTGCCTTCTGCAAGTTTGATGGGACCCACGTCAACGTTGTGTAGCGTTATGCAGTGAATTAACAGTTGCTATTTTTGGCTTTTCTTCTTCAAAGTTCTCAAACGTTATGTCGCAATGAGGATGTATATACTTACACAATTAGATAACAAGCTTTGCTATTTAGAACGAGTCCTTCAGCAATGGCAACATCGAAGGCCATAAAATTCTGAAAATCTTTATTTTCTCTCTATCTAAAGAATCTTATGAAATAGGGCGTACTACGGGCAAATTATCGGCCCGGATTTAAATTCTGTTGATTGCTACAGTTTCCCTGCAGTGCGTCACCGGACGTGTTATTTCATACCATTGAAAAACATATATTATTATGTTTTTCCATACTTACTTAGAACAGGCTATTGCCTAGTTAAGCGACATTAGAATAGGATCACTGGCAAGAGTTTCTGGCATAACATGTTATCAGTTTTTGCTACTGGATTTTCGACTATGACATTGTAATTTTATTTGACAATTTACTGTAGGTATATAATTGTAAGTTAACAAATAAATAAATATAGAGCCCTGCGCACTGCTGTAATTATTCCACAGATGGAAGGCAGAGACTTTCATAGACAACGAATGACTATTAATACGCTCGAAAATTCCACCATAGTGCGCGAACTGCAAAAATACTGTGTATTCCGTCCAGCGTAAAAAAACATCGCAATGCTCCATATCGCAGTGAGCGCCTGGCCTTATTCTATTTTATCCGCAAGTAAGTGGTACACCAATCTTTGTTGTACGCGTTTGCAGCATGGATAACAAGTCACTCCTTCGTCCAACTCTACACCAACCTCAGCGTTCGTCCGCCAAACGTCAAAGCTGTCACATTTTTCGTTATTGTACGAGCTTGGCAGTGAAATATTTCAAATTGTGGTGAAAATGCGCACTTGCGCACTGAGTCGCCAATCGTTATATCTGCCTTCGTGAAACTGTTTTATCAAAAAGCAATTAACGTAGATTTAGGAATCGCCGCGCCGTCCATAACATTGTGTTCATCTAGTGAAAATAAGCTGTTCTTGGGTAAACGGAGAAAATGTCAGCGCAATATACGTGCATAACCTGCAGGGTCGTGTTTCGGAGCCCCGATCTCCAGAGGGACCATTACAAAACGGACTGGCACAGGTAATCTGCGGATAAACCTTGGAAAATACCATTTAGTGAAAGTAGACCATTTATCTCTTTGTTTTAAAAATTGCGACGGTCTATTTGATCCTTGTTTTACCGCCAAATCCTAGCCTTAATAATTTCCTGTAAGAATAGCGGGACTTGGCAAGGGCAGCATCAATTATGAATATATGGTATAAATATACATTTTAGGTACAACTTTTACGAAGATATTTTAATGTTTCCCGACTATCTTCACTAAGGTGATTCCGAATCTATAAAAATCTTTGCGTGGACTCTATAAACGAATGAGATATAGGCGTTTAAAGTTTGCATATACGTTGTCAGTGCATTTGACGAGCACTTGAAAAGCCATCTTGGTAGACTGCGTTCTTACCAGCCAATTAAATTGTTGGCCTTTAATGATTGGCTAATTTTTGCATAGAAATAAGATAGAAAATTTGCAATATTACAAAATGTTGGTATTTTTGATAAAAAGTATGGGGAAAATACATACATTTGCGGATATTTTGCTAGGCTTTTTCAATGACATGTATATTTTTGAGAAAAAGTATCGAGATAGCTCATTTACACGCTCGCGCGAGGCGAGGCGCGGGACAAAGCGCGAGACGAAAGTGTGAACGGGCACCCGCGTCTCGTCGCTCGCGTCGGTAGCAGTTTTTTGGGCAGGAGACAAAGGACCTCGCGACGAATAGTAAGGGAGCCAGCGACGAAAAATCGCAAGACTTTTGAAAAAGCTGATACTTTCAGATCAGATAGTATTTTGGCCATAGAATGCCGGTTACAGTCAACAGGCCAGATTTTGGGACACCTGGTGCTGGCGTGCTAGGAAAGATGTAATTTTAATTAGTACCCCTTAAATGTTTTCGAAAAGCTGTCAATTAATCAGTAGACAGTGGATGTAATAAAGAACTCGAAACAAATTGTCAGATTGATTCATAATCGAGCGCGTGGCGTCAGTATATCCGTACCATTATATTGCACGGCACAGTAGACCGATACGTCATAGACCGATGCGTGACTTGTATTGAGATGCTGACGCTACGCGTTCGATTATGAAGCAGCCTGACCGTATGTTTCAAGTTCTTTATTGCATCCACTGTCTACTGATAAATTTTCTGCTTTTCCAAAACACTTTGGGATACTAATTAAAATTACACCTTTAACCCGTTGAGTATGAGTCAACCAAATCTGGTCGCGAAACAATTATCCGTTGAGTACGAGTCGACCAAATCTGGTCGCGCGTTTTTTTCACTTCTTTGACGTTCTCATATTTATTCATAATTATCTAATTGTTTTACAAAATGATATTTCAATATTCTATATTTGAAATTTCAATGCAATCATTGTGCAGTTGTTCTTTTTATGATTGGTGTAGTAGTTTCGTAGTTATAGTACTTTAAGGTCGATGTCGCCGAAAATCCTGCAAAAGAGACAGATGCATCCATGAAAATACCCATTTACTCCAAGGGTTAATAGTACGCCAGCGCCTAGCGTCCCAAAACCTAGCCTCCTGACTGTACCCCGGCTTTCTATGGCCAAAATATTGTCTGATTTGAAAGTATCAGCTTTCCCAAAATTCTTTCACTTTTTTTGTCGCTGGCTCTTGACTAATAGGTGCTAGCTCTCACACACCACGAGAGTGTAAACAGAAACTCATTTTCCTTCGATCACGCGAGGTGCGAGGCAAGACACAGACATGAGGCGCGAGGCGAGAGTGTAAATCAGCTATGAAAGAGAGATAATTTCTTAAATAGTAATCTAACATCGAATTTTGCAGATTTTGCACGATTTCTGCCTACGATGCTTTAATGATTCATTTTGGTAAACATCTCTAAAACCACTTTAGATACAGTAAGACGGTTTTGTCCGCGACCACGGGCACAATCAAAATCCTGTAAGTGGGGTTACCGTTTTAAAACGGTCATTAAACTTCGTCGTGCCTCGCTTTTGCTGACGACCTGACTTTCATCAAATTAAACTATTTATTTCCATTAGTACATAGACTAGTACATATAAATTTCATAGGTAGGTTAACACAAGTTAAGTTAGGTTAGGTTTACCATAACTTTTTTCTCACATCGATTGGAAATATGTCGCCATAATAACTGTTGAAGTTCATTGAAATACCTATCTAATGACAAACGTATGGTTCTTATAGGTAGGTTCCTAGACCAGCCGCCATACATTTTTGCGGATTCTCCTCTTATTTCGTTCTCAGGTAAAACTGAGTGACATGCACCTGAGTGATGCCAAATTAATTATGTGTTTTTTTGTCATTTGCTTGAATTTTCAAGTCATTGCAGTCATTTGCTCGAAAAACACAATATTTAACGAATGCTACATTTTTATTGTTAAGGTATAACTTGAAGAGGAAAGTGGCCAATTTGTCACCGGTGACCTCCGAGGAGTTCCAAAAGCGTGTTCTTCAGCAGCGCGAGAACGATGCGGTGACCGCCAAAGACCAGAGCCAGTTCTGCAAGCCGTGCTCCAAAGGCTTCAGCACCAAGAATGCCTACGCCAACCATATCAACAGCCGGAAGCACAAGCAGGAGATGGAGAAGTACGAGAGTGACGACAGCGAGTCCAAAGTGTCCGAAAGCTTTGTCAAAGTGGACAAGGAGAGCGTACCCCCTGCTGCCCCTGTCGACTCCAAGTTCGTTGTCGTTGACACCAAGTTCGTTGAAGAGGAGAGGGACATTGATACGGATTCCGAAATCGAAGAGGTAGGTGTTTATTATTGTATATTATTACTTTTATGGTAAATATTTGCAATTAGCATTACTTTCCATTGCTTTGTTATTTATAAAAAAGATAAAAAAAACGATTTTACCGCATGAAGTTTGTAACACCCGACGTTTCGGCGACGTTGCTGCCGCCGTTGTCTAGGGTAGACAGTCTATCTTAGACAAATGCGGCTGCAACGTCGCCAAAACGTCGGGTGTTACAAACTTCACTCAGTAAATTCGTTTTTTTAAATCTTATTTATAATGTCAACCAACTGCAATAGTCTCCGATTTCACTTTGTTAATAGTTTAAAGGTGTTGTGTCATCGATTTTGGTAGAACACTAACTTTTTACGTACAGGTGGCAACTATAGATGCAAGCGGCACTGCGCTATCTCAACACGGCAGGCATCATTCGTTAACGGGGTTGGCGCGCCCTTCCGACGGCTCTGTGTTTTTTCCTTAGCGCCACTGAAATTGTATTGACTTTATTGGATAGAAATTATATTTGTAAAGAGAGTTTTTCTACAATCATAATGGGTATAAACCCATTTTGATTGTTTATTTTGGTCGTGAAAACGACTACGAAAACATCATCATCATCATCAGAGTTTTAATTTATTATTACTATATTTTACTGTAGTAGTGTAAGGCTGATGCGTGTATATCACATGCTTTTGTTTTTAAACTTGTAATTGTTTCGCATTTAGAAAAATGTTCAGTTTATTCTTAAGGCTATTGACAGAGATAGCACTGATCACTTCCTCTGGCAATGCATCACTACACGATTTGTCTAAAAATGTTTGCTGGGGTTCGATGCTGCAATTGCCTTATTCAACTTCGGTGACGTTCTGCCTGTTGTTAGACGAGTTCTTTCAGTCGTATGGTAAGTAGGTTTTTTTCCTCAGTGAAATCACGAACTTCGTTGCTTTTCTCTGAACTCTATTCAGGGGCTCTATATCCTTAAAGTTTGGAAGGGTCCTATCTAATTTTATTAGAGATTTTGTCAAGAAATATCATCATCGCATTTGAACAGGAACTGTCTCCTAATGCTGCGTACAGACTTATGCAACGTAACATAAAATGAAAGAATTAGCCGTCCACATTAGTGCAATGTATTATGCATTTTGTAACAAATTCTCATAGTCTGGACGCCTTGCGCGTGCGAACTGTGCATTTCATGCGCACGCTACGAGCATTTCAAGTTGAGTGATTTGTCGGTTTTTCGAACGAACACAAACGGGGGAGCGCAGTGTGCTCAGAGCTCCAAAGTGGACGGGTTGTGATGAGACACGCGCAAACTCGAACTGAACCATTTATGGTGAGTAGGTACATGTTCGGTTCATGCACGCGCTGCGTCCACATTGATGAAATTTAGGGAGTTAATGGGCCCTTGCTGAGTTGGCCACGAAGACCCATTCTGTTCAGGGTTGGTCACACTCACGGGTCAACACCTATCCGACGGCCTCCAAGCATTAAGTGCGAGCCTGGGTAGGACTCTGGCCTTATGGTTAGTTTCCCCTGGGAATCAACCTTCTGGCGCTCCTGGACGGTCTGCGCACCGTGCGGCGTAAGCCAACCGACTATGCACTCTGACTAACAGTCGGGGGAGTCTGGAAGCAGTACTGTTTCCTATAGAGCGGAGGTGGTTGCTGACCTCACGGCGACTGCTCTTGAAACGACCATCGGCTACTCGATCCTGGGTGAACAGCCGGGCAAAGGACGCTGTGATCCGCGATAGATTCGGTAAACACCGTTTCACCGTTTCGTAAGGGAGAGGACCGCGCAAGCGACCTCGAACTCGTAACCAATCGAGAGACCGGAGTAATCTGGTCACAATTGGAAGTAAGGGCGTGAGTGTAGGCCCGCCGGGTAACACTCCTGGCTATCTCGCGGTTAAGGTGTTGGCCTCTTACGGGCTTGTGGCGTAACTAGACGGTGGACTGTTTTGTCCTCAAGTCTTCTGCGCTCACTCCAGGGAAATAGAACGACTAATCGTTAAAACTTCCTGAGGTGACGGGCTCGCCCGCTGTAGTCGACAACCCTGGTTGATGAAATGCCCCCTTCGGGTTACATTGCATGTTACATTTCATCAGTCTGTACCTTTCATCAGTGCATAACATTGCAAATACATTGAGTTGCAAAATTTTTGCTCTAATCAAGTATGAAATAACGCTGTAATATATTTCAGTCGTTTGGGCCAAGAGAAAATGTTTCAAACCACTCTCAAAATAACTCAAAATAAAAAAAATTATAAATGATCTGGAGATTTACTGTAGTTTGATTGGAAGGTAGTTAAATCCCCGGTACTAGTACAGAGCTATGGATAAACAATAGGCGTCCATACATTTTATTTTATTTTATTTATTTAGGTAAACTAACAGCATGAACTTCAATAGAATTCTTCCAAAAATATGTTCTTATGCCAATTATAACTTACGCCATGAAAATTTGATTTTATCAACCATTTTTTTTTTGGGTTCTCGAAAATACATTGTACATGATTACAATACTTTCTCTTATTATTTTGTTATTATATGAAATAACTTTTCACCAATACTGCAATATCTTTATTGTTCTCAGCTGGACTCTGATGAATGGGATGACCAGTCGGAATCCGGCGATGGTTCGCTCATCAGGCCCCAGGACTGCCTCTTCTGCGGTCACCACAGCAAGACCATCCTGAAGAACATCAAGCACATGACTGCCAGCCACTCTTTCTTCATTCCTGACGCTGAGTATTGCATCCATATGAGGGGGCTGCTTTTGTATCTTGGAGAAAAGGTGAACATTTTATACCAAAACTTCTTATTTGCCCTTTGCCTGGTATTAGGCATTCACAGTCGTGAGACCATCTTTGTTTTAGTCTAGATTACAATAGTCATGGCCATTAAAGCTATCAATTAATTTAAACTGTTGTTAATTCATTTCCATAAAATTAATTACCTTTTTAATTCATATTAGTTATATCAACTGTGTCTGTCAGTGATATTTATTTAATGGCTAAATGCTTAAAGTAAACAACAGATAATAAGTTGTTTAGTCACAGGGAAAAATCGTGCCTAGTGCAAAAGGACATGACATGACACCTCAATTAAACTATTCAGCATCCGGCTGAATAGTAAAAAATAGACCAAACAGTCTGAATAGTTGCAGAATATTCGGAGCAACACTATTTTTTAAGCAGAATGACTAAAGGCAAAAACATTCCACTTCAAACATCTCAATAATCGAGACCAGATTCTGGAGTTCGATTCAGTCTCTAAGCAGTATCACTTCTCTTAAAGTGTCGAATGTATAGCTCTCTGTCCTTTACTCCCTATCTCGGAAGATAGCCCTTATTATAGAATTATTGTAGAATCAAATATCCCCAAAGACCACGAATACAAACTAAATAAATACCATGATCTTGCGAATTCCATCAGCCGGAACAGATTCACTGTTCACATTCACGCAGCAGTTGTTTTGTGGCTTGCCAGCCAAATTTTTGTTTCCTCTTAAATATCTTGGCATCTCTAGGAAAATAACTGATTCCTAGAAAAACTATCTAAAACTGCGGCCTTGAAGGGTGGGGGGGGGAGTGTGTGATAAGGCAGCTGTCCTAAACCTACCACAGCCAGTCGTTAGTCTCGTTAGACAGCTCACCCCCCAGAATTGTAAAAATAATATTGGCCCGACTCCAGTCCTTGAATTCCATGGCAGCTACCTTTGTATTTATTATTTATTATTTTCTTGAACTCGTTTATTGCATTGCATCATGTTGCATACACAGTGTGATTGGAAGCGTGCTCTAATCCATGCCCAATGCGAAAATTGCTCTTTTGTGTAATATTATTTATTTTAAATTACAGATTTCTCGCGGTTTCATGTGTTTATGGTGCAACGACAAGGGCAAGACTTTCTTCTCTATGGATGCGGCGCGAGCGCATATGGTCGATAAGGGTCACTGCAAGATGCTCCACGAAGGACTAGCATTAGCTGAATACTCTGACTTCTACGATTACAGGTATACTAGGAGTCATGGCTCTAAAAAAATACAGTTGTTTGAGCGTCGTTTGAAAGGACTCTTTTTTTCTAGTTTGAAAACTCAAGTTTTTTTTAAACCTCTTTTCAAGAGAAATTATAAAAAAAGATGTGAAAAAATATGTATCTTATCTCTTAAGTTTTTTATCTGATATTTTTTTTTATATACATAGATATAACGGTGGATAATCCATCGTTCCATCGATCCATTGAAAATTATAAATAAGATTAAACGAATTTACTGCGTGAAGCTTATAGTACCCGACGTTTCGGCAATATTCCAACCGTACCCACAATATCACCGAAACGTCGGGTACTACAAACTTTATGCAGTAAATTCGTTTTATTACACGACTGCCTAGAAAAAGGAGTGTAATGTGTTTAGGGTTCATGTATGTATGTTTACCGTTTCTTTATTCCACCATAGCTTCTATATTCTTCAACCGATTTAGACGAGTGTAGTATAGTTAGAATCGTTATATCATCCCGAGTGGCATAGGGTACCTTAACTGTTCAAATATCAAGTAAGTAGTTGTTTAAATTTCAAATGTCAATAAATTAACACAAATTTATCTTGTTTAGTTTCAAATGAAAGGTCAGATTGAGTACATTCCGGAAATATATATGTATCTATATGGATAAATACATAAACCACAAATGTGTTATTAAAAAACCGTCAAAAAAATATTTTTAAATAGAATAGTTTACTTTCTGTAATGGCAATTGAGTTTTGTATTATTTTTAATATATTTACCTACTTGTCTTATTTATAATGTCAAACAACTGTGATATTTTTCAAAGTCTTTGACTACCATAGTTGGCCAGAAATTAACCCTTCGGCTACGTAATTACCAAATTTGGCTGCACATCAGAACACCGTTGACTACGTAACAACTAATATTGGCGGCTTGCTCCCGGAGCGCACAGTAATATAATTTTCTAATTCGAACGCATCCTAAAATCCATACCAAATATCTCATTATTACCATAGATACATAGACGGCCGCTAGAATAATTTTGCGCGTCATTTTGCGGATATTTCTGGTAAAATTCCATTGTCCAACATCATTTTTTATTTTCGAGAAATCATAAAAAAAATATTGCTCTTTATGAGCAATCTTTATGAGCTCAATATGTAAATATTTTTGTATGTAAATAAGCAAAACTAAATATTATCTTTCATAGAGAATCTAATAAAGATCATGATAGTATTTACAATTTCTAAATAGGGATCTGTATTTTTCCTTGAGACAAGTACAAGTTAGAAATGCCGAGTTTTTTTCACTTTTTCGAGTTTCTCATGTTTATTCATAATTATCTAATTGTTTAAAAAAAATAGATTTCAATATTATATATACGAAATTTCAATGCGATCATAGCACAGTTATTATTTTTATGATTGCTATAGTAGTTCCGTAGTTATAGTACCTTTTGTCGAGCGCGGCGATATTGCGAGAAATTCCAATAAATTGCCGCGTTCTGCCATGAAATTAAGCCGCTACTCGAAGGGTTAAGCGAAACTCTCACTTGATTGCTTTCTATGTTCTTTATTATTTTTAGTTCGTTATAGCCGAGCAGCAAATTTCTGATATATTTTGCCTATATCTGAAGTGCAATGTTTTTAACCTCTGTTACTTTTCATTTATACATTTATCAGGAAAGTTTTTTAACCTCTCTTCTGAAAGGTTATTCCATTGTTCGACATTGCGATTGCAGATGAAGTGTTTCCTAAGGTTAATGGAAAAGTCGCTGTTGGTAAGTTTAAGCCATTAATTGCGGCCGACTTCAAAAATGGCCTATAAGTGGCCCTATATATGCCACCTGTACCTCAGGGATTCAAAAAGAGTGTCTACGAAGATCAGTATTTTTACTCGACTGCACAAAAAAAGGAGTGTAATATTTTCAGGGTTCATGTACATACATATGTATGTATGTTGCCCGTTTATTTATTCCACCATAACTTCTAAATTCTTGAACAGATTTGGAAGTGTGTGGTATTGTTGGAATCTTTATGTCATCTCGGATGGCCTAGGGTACATAAACTGTCCAAATGTCAAATAAATACTTGTCTAAATATCAATAAATTAAGTTAGCATCAAATGTAAGGTCTGATTGAGAAGATACTGATAACTACGGGGTGAGTTTTAATTTACTGGCATCCTTTTAGTGCGTGAATCAGTATGAGCAAATAAAAAACTTTTAATAAAAAAATTGTAGGAAAAACATTTAAAATAAATGTTGTTTTTAATTTACAATACAATATTTTCTACAATACTATCGTAGAAATTATGGAATATTCTATATGTTTCTATGTTTACATCAGCCCGGTCATGTTCTCACCTTTAAAAAATGCAGCTTTTCAACATACTCTATTCTCTTTGGTTCTTGAGGTATCAATAAACCCCTTAACCTCCTCCAGCAAGTCTATTTTCCTTTTTGACATATAGATCACTATTTAATTTGTGTAGAAAACCTGCTTGGATCCTGTTAAAATCATATCAATCAATGCAATTCGGACCAATTAATAATTACACAGAGTTTGAGACGCTAAATAAGTGAAGAGGTTAATGATGATTTTTGTCAACAGCTCTTCCTATCCTGAGCCGGAAAACAGCGCCGAGAGTATGGAGGTGGACCCTGACGCTGAAGTGGCTGACCCCGCCAATCTGGAGAATGATGACTACCAGCTGGTGCTACCTTCGGGCATGATCGTTGGACATCGCTCTTTAATGAGGTGACTGCTTCATTTTCTTTGTCTTTTTCTGGGGCTAGTGCTGATTATGGCAATGAAGTCTCTTCAGGATACATCTTATTTTTCAGCATATAAACTTTATTTTGACCAGGGTTGTGCATTTGCAAGTATTTCTCCTGTAGGTAACAAGTAGTTCATTGGCATTGATATATTCACAAGTAGTTCATTAGCTTCGAATATGTGAAGGTAGAAACCTGCATATTCTTTTCCTTATCCTTATCTTCAACAATCTCACCGCTCCCTCCTACCTAACTGAAAAATTCACTCAGGAAGTCATAATTTTACACTCTGTTCCAGTCAGGTTAGTAAAACTGTGATTCCTACTAAGAAGTCTTATTTTTTACATATTCCTTCACTGTTCTTGCAGCTAGACTATGGAATGAGCTCCCATCCCATATCAGAAACGCATCAACGGTTTTTACTTTTCAAGTGGCTCTGAAAAAGAATTTCATGTCCCTAAATTCCTAGTTATCCTACATCATCCCATCCTCTCCTGTCCCCCGTTCCTTGCAAATATTATCTAAATCCTAATTATATTAAAAAAAAAAGCATTTTTGTTATGCTGACAATTTTTGTCAACTATTAAGTTTATTTTGTGTATTTTACTCTACGGGCACCTAAATGATATGATTTTCACGAAGGTTGGCTGTAAGAGATTGTAAATTAAGCAGTAAGTCCGCCTGTTGTATGTTTTGTCTTAAAATGTGCAATACAGAATTTCTATCCATCTATTTTTTTTAAAATATTATTTATTTATTTACAAAAAAAATATTTAGGAATTTTTTTTACACAATGATTTTGCGTCTCCTAACTAGGCAGTGCCTATTCCAAGGAAAACGCCAATTTTATGTATTATTTGTAATTTATCTATCTTATCATCTTTTTAACAGGTTGTTTTTCATATGTTTTCTATAGATATTATAAGCAGAGTTTGACATCCTCCGGCAAGACTCTGATGAAGAAGTCTGATAAGAAACTGCATAAGGTTTTGGGACACTACCGAGCCCTTGGATGGGCGCCGCAGCAGCAGGAAATGGTGGCAAAGTAAGAAACTTTTTTTTCTGCAGTTCTTATTCTTTGTATCTTGTAACAAAATCCAAATTTGCGTGGCATGTTATGCTTCAGGAACCTGTTGCACGCATTGCAACATGCTTCGCGTGTATTTCTCGTGTTTTTTATATTGGTATTACTCAGGTTTTGAGTTGTTTCATAATCATTGTTCCAAATCTACGAACATTTAAAAAATCGCATAAAAGCTTTGACGTTTTGAGCTGTCAGATGGAAAATAGCCGTATTGCACGGCCCAATAAAAAATGACCCTCTTGGTGTCCTTGCTGTAACAATAAAACAACGGCAGCTGATGTTGTTGTCGTAGCCTGGTAGTGCTGGTATCTATAGAGATCGATGGTGGTCTACGGTTTTATTTGAGTTTGAAAAAAAATAGAAAAATTTTGTGTTTTGAAAAATAGTGTAAAAAGAGTTGAGCACATTGCGTCATCTAGCGGTAGGTAAAATTTTGCAAATATTGTTTAATCTTGATATTTTACCTATTACTAGATGGCGCAGCGCGCTCAATGCTTGTCAAACTTTTACTTATCAGTC
This sequence comes from Micropterix aruncella, assembly GCA_944548615.1. NCBI lineage: Eukaryota > Metazoa > Arthropoda > Insecta > Lepidoptera > Micropterigidae > Micropterix > Micropterix aruncella. Next base: position 14,563,770 of record OX155973.1, read on the forward strand.
AAATTTTTGTTTTTTTTTTAATTTTTCTCAATTTTTTTGTCAAAATTTACTTATTTGCTTGTACTGATTCACCCACTTTAAGTGTCACTAATTAAAAACTCAGCCTGTATGTATTTAGACATTATTATAATAAAGTGATTTCAGCAAAAAATATTTTTTGAGGTAATTGTTACTTCGATTGTTTTCGAGCTTTGGAATTCGTCAATTACAGTTAAGAGCCTTATTACAAAATAGCGTAGGTATTCTTTTAAAATGAGTTGAAAAAATGAACGCATTTTTTTTTGGATGTAACTATAAAAGATAGGATAAATAAATAAATAAATAAATAACTATTCAACCCTGGGAGAAAACCGCGGCACTGAGCGCTCTTCTCTTGCACAAGCAAATATATACACAATTTCTAATTGTTTTTTGCAGTGTTTTCTCCTTTCTAATGACAATAATTTATATTATGTCGTATTGCTAAAAGAGTGAACTTTAATATAGTATAAGTATTATATAAGAATCTTATTTTATTTCTGAGAAAATTAGAATGATACAAGAAGATTTTTTTAAAATTTTGTGTAATTGTAAGTAATGTATACCTTGGATATGTGGTCAAAAAACGAAAAAATAAAGCCGTAGTGTACATCAAGAATACATGACGGACATAAAAAAAAATAGTATACGGTTTTCGTTGTAGTGATATTACTGTATTAAGGAGCTCAAAGTTTGCCTTCCGAGCGTTTTACGAATAACGACTTTCGGAAAATGGGCTGAATAAGTAAATAATATTCGTTATATCTAAAATTAAAGGCCGCTATGGTCAACATCAAGAAATGGTCCAGGTAATTCAGTAATTAAAGTTTGTAGAAATCTCTTCATTTCTTGGAATTAGAACGCCAAAAATCCACTTTTCTTGCCTTTCTGGAAAAAATATGTGATAGGGCTCTTAACCCCTAAGAGCCGTAATTGGCCGATATCGGCCACAACACGATTCAGCGTGACTGCCCCGTTTTAATTTAATTTTAATTCAATTTGATTTTTATTTTATTATGTTTTATTATGTTAATATGTTTTATTTTAATTATGGGTACAGTGGTTTGGCAGTAATTAATGTTTTGGTGAGACAGTGTCATAATTCAATTATTTTACTAATTTTTACAAAAAAAAATTGGGACATCAACTTGTCAATCGGCTGAGGGGCCAAGTCCTGAAGGGTTAACCCCTCACGTTGCGAGGTAAAAACTCACCTATCACTTTTGCGCGCGACATATTCGCGCAAAAAATCGACGCGAGTCAACGGCCTTGAGAAAAACGATCATAAGTTATAAACCACTAAACGGATTAAAAAAAGATACAGAGAAAAATGATCGCATTGAAATTTGACATATAAAACATTATAACCTTATCTCGTAAAACAATTAAGATAATAATGAATAAATATTACAAAATTGGCAAACTGAAAAAACTCGCCTATAAAATCATTTCGATTTTTTTGTAAATACAGTTTTTGTAAATATCAAAAATTGTAAATACAGTTATGTTCTTTATTAAATGCTTTACCAAAACGATATTTTTTTTTTACTTATTTGCATACAAAAATACGGAAAAAATATTTATTTATTCAGCCAAGAAAAATTGTATGTATTCTCGTAAAAAAAAATTTTTTTAATTTTTAATTTGTGACTACTTATGGTATTTTTTTATATGAAATTCTTTCAAAATAACTTTATTACTACATCACTTCTTCTTAAAAATCACACCAGAACTTTGAGCTTTGTCTGATATTATAGAAAAATCTAAAGTTTTGAGAGTTTCCGCGTCCGAACCTAATAATAAACTTTGAATGCCCATAATATAAAATTCGTTAGATTTTTTCAATTATATTGTCTTATCATAGACTTATTATATGTCTAATAACTAATTACTATACTCCAAAGAGTCACATTTCATCGAAAAACTATGGAAAATCGCACTTTTTTCTCTCATAGTAATTATCAAAACAAGTTTCATTTTCACGAGCCATATTAGAAAACAACATATAATGTTCAAAATACGCCTAATTATGTGATAACTTAGGATGTAAATAAAGCAATACCTATTTTATTAGTAAATTAAAGCGACATTACGTCATGTTTCGCGTTATATCGGGATAGTTCACAAACATTACAAAATAAAAACGGCCATTTTTTCGCGAGCCGTTTGTTGTTGCCAAAGTGTTTTCTTCGAAAATTCGTGAAAAACAGCAAATGGACTGTGTAAATTGACTAATCCTAATGCCTAAACTACTTAAAAATGGAAATTACTCACTTTTATCCGGTATACACTGCACTTATGTCCACAAAACACTTCACAAAACAAACATTTCGCGGAACTACGCTGCCGCCGCGCGCTGGCCGATCGGCGACTGTCGTCTGACGTTTTGCTGACTTTTTAATTAGCCGATCGATATGATCGCCGCTGGCCGCCGGATTAAAGATTATTCGGCCATGTATTTCAGCCGTCAGAAAGCATAAAGTACGACGTTTCGATTCGTAAATTGCATTTTTCGCAGCGGCGAGCGCGATATCCCGTATGGGATGTTTCGGAAGTTAGGCGGCCGCCATACATATCCCGAAAGGGATGTTAAGTGCCTAGCGGGTTGCACTAAAAACAGTTGAAATTATCTTTGTTGTAGAGTAGCTAGTAGGCACAGTTTCATAACATTTGTGCAGTGACATTCTCCAGTATTTGCCAGTTGGCAAACAATATTTACTGCAAAATCCTAATGATAAACTATCATCAAATGTATCATAAGTATATTTAAACATGGCTTATTCCAATTTTAAAAATAGTCCAATAATATTGATAATCTACAGGTACCTATACGCTGTGAGAAAATATAAAAAAACAATAACAACATTTACTTGTTTATTTAAATTTATAATTCTATCCTAAGTGATTTATTACCTAGAATTTTGTATCTTTTCTTGGTGAACAGAGTTTTAGTTTGATCTATAAACTGCATCTTTAACTCTTATTTTACACCGGATCCATTCGTTGTATGGTCACGCATGACTTGCTAAGACGGGAGCAAAGGGAACGTTATACGCTTCTGAACCTTGCAAACCTTTCCATTGTGAACCAACTTACCAAAAAGCCTTGCAAACCTCAAACAAATCTCAAACAAATATGTTTAGAACAATCCGTCAACCACTGGAAGAACACGCCAGGGTTGAACCAATCCATAGCGCTAATTAAGGCTTACGACCCTAAGACGGCCCTGGAGGCCTTATCACTAAATAGGAACAATCTACGCATACTGGTGAGGGTGCTCACGGGGCGTTGTGGCCTTAACAAACACATGTTCAACCTCAAGCTCCGAGACACAAAAATGTGCAGGCTCTGCCAAGGGGCCGAGGAAACTCCCCTGCACCTCATGTGCGAGTGTGGCCCGCTGATGCGTAAAAGATACACCCACTTGGGTGGTCATTACCTCCAATCTGAGGAGGTAAAACAATCTGGCGCCAAAAACCTGTTGCGGTTCTTAAATGACACGAGGCTTAGCGCAGAACTATTGTAGGTGGCGAACACAATAGATCAGCAATGGTCGCAGTGTTACAAGGCTCATAAAGACCTTAGAAAAATCCCACACAACAAAATAAAAAAAAAAAAAAAAATATGGTCACGCAAGCTGATTCCGGCATTATTCGTTCCATTGCTCTTTGCGTAACTAAGCTTCTCGGCTGACTGTCTAGTGTCATAGTATCTCTAGTACTTATAGTGCATATTGAATATTGAGGTATCGAGTCATCTAGTACTAATATTACATAATAAATTAGTGAAAATTATATTTCTGGACACATTCCTTAAAATAAAAAACAGGTCTAGGTCATATTGTCTTATCAGGGCTATTGCCGTAGCAGATCTCAAATTGATGTATACAATGAACACAAACGATCATTTGCGTGGACACTCCTTAAAACTAAACAGAACCTCAAGCAAATCAAACCCACGGAAACACTTTATATCCAACCGTGTAGTCGACGCTTGGAACAGACTCCCAGAGGACGTTATTGGTGCAGCTTCCGTGAACAGTTTTAAAAACAGACTCGACACCTTCACAAAAAACAAAAAAAAATCAAAGTGCACCACCACTCCAAACTTCGATCAGCTTTAAGCTGCTAGTATCTAAGGACTAATAATAATAATAATAATAGGGTTTTAAAATAGTAAATCGGTAACGAAATGCACTGTGGGCCTAATACACCCAGCTACTGTATTTATGATAAATAAAATAAAATACAAACGGAGCTGCCATGGAAATCTCCGACCGGAGTCGGGCCCATCATAATACTATTTTTTTTACACTTCTGGGGGGTGAGCAGTGGATTCCGGGCTAACGACCGGCTGTGGTAGGTTTAGGACAGCTGTCTTGCCACATGTGAGCGTTCACCTTACCACCCATTCACTCCCCCTTCGAAGCCATAGAATTTGAGATGCGCAAATCGCAGTTTTAGATATTTTTTCTAGGAAAGAGTTGATTATTTTTCTGGAAAGACCAAGATCTTTAAAGAGTTGAAATAGAGATTTAGCTGGCAGGCCACGAGCGCCAACTTCCACTGCGTGAAGGTGAACAGTGAAGCCATTCCGGGTTACGGCATTTGCGAGATCATGTATTTATTTAAATGGTAATACCAATGGTTATATATCGTATTAGATAGATTGATCATTGTCGTACTATGATCTGCCGACCAGAATTTTACTACGAAACGCAATGAGTAGATGGCACTCATAGTTAAAACATCAATTAATCTACTATTATTATGTTCAATTTGGCGACTTTTTTTGGTATAGTATGCCGGTGTAATATACGGTAATATAATAACACGAATGTTTAAATCAGAGCTTTTATTATTTTGATATTATTTACATCAATATGTACATTTTTAATTTGGTATACAGGTTTCAATCCTACTAATATTATAAACGCGAATGTTTGTATGTATGTATGGATGTTTGTTACTCTTTCACGCAAAACTACTGAATGGATTTTGATGAAACTTTACAATAATATAGCTTACACATCAGAATAACACATAGGCTATAATTTATAAAGATATATGGTTTTCTATCATCATTATCACAATTTTCCATCACCACGCGGGTGAAACCGCTGGGCGCAGCTAGTACGTAATAATTACGGACGTTAATATTTAGACAGTTGAATAGATGGAATTCTATTTATCCGTATTATTATAAATTATAATGGTATTATTTCTGTGATGTAATCAGCCTATATAAAAATGTGATACATGGCACTAATAATTGAATGTTATCGCTGGTTAAATTATTGGGTTTTTATAATCAATCAGTCCTTTATAAAAAAAAACATTCATTGGGCTCGATTGCGTTTCTTCGTGAACTAAATTCGGAAATTAGTCCGTGTGAACGAGACAGGGCAATACGCTAGAGCGGAGTGTGAGATGAGCGGTTGTCACTTTTTCGCATTAAAACTGCGCGCCAAAGTCAAATCTTAGACCGCACGAAATATGCTCGAATTTATTCGGACGAGTATAAGTTCGGCAGGTAGTATTAATCGACGATCGTTCGTTTCATATTTCGCTCTAACATATTGCTCTGTCTCGTTCGCTTGCACTAATTTTAGTTTTAGTTCACAAAGAAACGCAATCGGGCCCAATATCAATGTTATTATAGACGGCCAAATAAATTGCTATTTTTTGGCCATCAATGCTTTCAGCGCCGCCTGTATTTCACCGTATTGGAAGGGTTACCAAATCGTTTTATAAAGTTGCGCAGTGTAATACCATATATAATCAATGCTTGCAATGTAACATAACATAATATAATGTAATCGATAACATAATATTTTTGTTTTTACAGGAAAGCGAGAGATATCCACTACATGAAGCGCCTCCACGCCAAATGGACAATGCAAATGTCGGTGAAATCAAACAAGTTCCAGAAACATTTCAGGCAACAAGTGCCTTTCTAGAGTGCAACGGAGGAGACACAATCGCAAACATCTCAATCAGACCAAAGGCATTAATTAATGTTTAAAAAAGAGATATTGTTTATTTTCAGTACAAAACCACCCCACAATAGAATATTTTCCTGTTTATCAATTAGGATTACATCGCAGCACTACACTACATTACAATGGGTTGCTTTGCAATGTTTTTTGTGGAAGAAGTCGTCATGATGCTGCTTATTAGTGAAGGCCTACTCTTTTGCTTGCCTTTTGGAGTATGTCTCCAAGAAGTGGGACATTGGATTGTGTTGATTGGCAAAAGTGAAAACGAACATATTCCTATATAATGTCATTATTAAATGATCACAAGTACTATTAACTTATGAAACAAGTGTTAACTTTGCTTCACTCCCATGTCGCGAGCATTCAAAGCATTGCAACTCCTTCGCTGCGATGATTCAGTATACATTTCTGTTACATGATGCTGGAATCAGCGCATGCGTTTTTGTGGGGCCGTTCTCTGTCTCGTTCTTGGACAGCACTTTGTCCCTTTTTCCTATTGCTCGACTTTTGATCGGTGCGCTCGATGGCATCGCCACGTTCCAGTAATCACCGAACCGCGGCGGAGCCTGGTCGCTTTGCCAGTCTCGTTTGCCTCCGGTAATCATTTCGTTACGTGTTTTGTGCATGATGGTGTCGGTGATGGATAGAGCAGATTTACAAATTGAGATGATGTCGTCGACTTCCTATTGTCGATGTCATGCTTCCAGGATTGCCCTGGCTGCCGCGGCTCAGAAGTTATTTTCTTCCTGGTACCGTTTGAAAGGTTGCAGGTTTCATCGCCCAATTCCTTTTCTGCCTCGTTTGCATGTAAGCCTTGCACTAACCGACTCCCTCGTCCGCGTATTGCATCAGATGCTGATGTTTATCTGTTGATAGTCAGGGGTGTATTTGCCTCACTGCCGAGTATATTGCTCATCTGTCTTCAATTGGACTATTGATCCCCGCTACTGAGTTTAGGCATTCCCTCCTGCACGCCGTTCCTCCTGAGGTTTTAGCAGCTCAGGATTGATTTGCCTAAATCTGTCTTTGACGTTTAGACCGATCGTTCTGTGACCTACTCCAAATCAGAATAAATTAATGCACAAGAACGATCTTTGATCAATATAATTATAAGCATCGCGCATCCCTAATGTACCAAGAGAGTAACTTTTTGAGTCCGCAGCTTATTTCTATACACTAGAAGCATATAACTCTATGTCTACTTTAGGGCGAAAATGAGTTAAATATACCATTCTCATTTTTACACACTTTGGTATATGACAATATGTCCAATAAAATTTACACATAATCACACGTCTCCGAACAATATTTCACCGCAATTAAAGCTAAATTTCCAGGTTCGTTTCCTTGCTGGGTTGCAATTTTCCGTTGGAAAAAGATAACAGAATTGCATTTCAATTCTATCAATTGAATGTAATAACAATACACACATGTTTTTGCACACATATAAACACTTCATAGTAGGGTCGGTTGTAAGAGATTGTCGTATGATAATAAACCCCCATCCATTGTGAAATATCACAATAAAGATTAGAAACAAGCGAGAGAAAAAATTGCAAATATGTCGCTCCGCATTTTCCAACATTTTCGTACTTGGGACATAGTGTTGTATATTTCCGGGGTACAGATTTTATGACACTTATTCTTACTTAAGCTGAAATACTCTCGGTTTATCGTATTTATATAAAATATGTATTGTATTAGGCAGTTTGTTTAATAGTAGACCCTTACGTAATGAATTTTATTATATGTAGAGCTAATTTAAGACTGTCTTTATCATCGCCAGCTTTAATATTGTAAAGTCTTATATCTAAACTTTTAAGTATCATTATAAATTGTTAATACTTGAGCATCTTTAGGCGACCTAATGCCTTAAATTCAGGGTGTATTCGTAAAGAGCAATGGTACCTTTATTTCAGGAAACAGTCCTTGACAAATTACTGTATTCCTTCCATAAGAAAATATTGTAGAACCCTAATTATTCGCGAGTGAATTGTTTAATAAGCAAACACGAGTGAATGTTTTTAAAAAAAAAAGACGTAACTAAACATTTTTTGTAAGTATTGTATTCTATTTACCGTTAGACCCAGCTGACTACCAGTTTTGGCAGGATATCTCCGTCAATGATTAACCATGAGGATACCTCCGACCTTCCGACTGGTTACGGGTCCGAAGTCGCTTACGCGGCCTCTACCTGCCGTATATTCAGCGGTGATTCAGTTTGAATCTATCGCGGACTATTGGCATCTTTTGGATCATCATCAGGATCAGGTAACCAATTGGTCATTTCAAGAGTGGTTGACGACATGGTTGAATGTTAAAGATAAATGATTCTGAACGTCAAAGCTTATACAGAAAGCAAATTTTATGCAAATGACGCCGAGGGGTTCTCTCGTTCCTCTTCCTACCCCCCTCGTTTCCCAACCCCTGGTTTAAAATAAAATCCTAATTATGCGATGAACACGAATTTGAATGTAGTTATATTTGTCTGATAGCACTCTATCAAGTGAAGATACTCGTTCAGGTATACCCTTTATATTAATCCATACAGTGATCAGACAAAGAGGGTACTTTAGTTAATAATAAGTAATTCCCATTCATCTGCATTTCACTTTACTGTGCGAGTGTGCCGGCACACTCACCAATTTAATAATTATTGTGCTAAGTCATATTACTGGCCCAATAATGCCATAGACCAAGGATGTACCGCTGGCTCTCCAAAATGTGGCCATTTATATTAGCAGTTTTTGATACAGTTAACTAACTTCATTAATTTAATCCACTGATAAATTAACAGGTGTCGTCAAAGATGTGAAAGTGTTAAATTAACGATTTAACTGTTAAAACATTTCTTAAAGAAGTTTTGTTTTAGAGTAGTTTTTAGTCATAGAGCGTGCGTAAGCACCACTGATTGTACTGTCAAAATGTGGGCAGAATGCGTTTCATGCACATTCGTTTGAAGTTTCTGCGCGATTTACTACTTAGCACAATTGCAGTTCGATTCGAACTATGATTAATAGATACTTGCATATCATTTATGGCATTGTATCGCTATAGCATTGGTGTCCAACCGTTTTTGTCTTAACCCCTCGAGCTGTGAGATTTCGCGAGCGCATGTCTTTGAAAGACTATGTATAATTATGGAAATTTTAGATTTATTATAGCGGCCGACCAAAATAATAATTTCTCCCAAACCGTTGTTGCACTTTAGAATTGTTGCATATTAGAACTTTCGAATACTAACTTTAGAGTCCAATCGGTCCCAATGAGGTGCAACTGTGTTTTTACGTTTGAGTCCGATCGGTCCCTCTGAGGCTCGAGGGGTTAAGGGCTATTTCAAAATTTCTGCAAAACCTTATGGGTGCCGGATCCTTAAGGCCTGCAAACAATTTTTTGAAGGTGTTGATCAGCTCTACATAGTTATAAGCAATAGTCAGGAGCCAGCGACAAAAAGTTCAAGAGTTTTAGAAAAGCTGATACTTCAGAGATCAGACAATATTTTGGCCATAGAATTCCGGGATGCAGTCAGCAGACCAGATTACGGAACACCTGGCTCTGGCGTAATAGGAAAGCTGTAAATTTAATTAGTACCCCAAAGTGTTTTAGAAAATTCATTCGTAGACTGGATGCAATAAAGACATTGAAACATATAGTCAGACTGCTTTATAATCGAATCCGTGGCGTCAGCATTTCCATAACATTATATTGCGCTATTGCGACCTATATTTCGCGGCAGTTGACCGATGCATCGTAGACCGGTGCGTGACATGTATGGAGGTGCTGACTCCACGCGTTCGATTACGAAGCAGTGTGACTATATATTTCGAGTTCTTTATTGCATCAACTGTTTGTCTACTGATGAATTTTCAGCTTTTCCAAAACCCTTTAGCGGTACTAATTAAAATCACACCTTTCCTAGTACTCTAGTGCCATCTGTCCCGGAATTTGGCCTGCTGACTACCGCGGCATTCTATGGCCAAAATACTCTCTGATCTGGAACTATCAGCTTTTCCAAAATTGTACTTTTTTATCGCTGGCTCCGCATCTAACTGGAATCGCCTCTGAAATTCGGACCTTAGCTGATCGAGGTTTTCGGCTGTGTGCTGTGTTACGTAATTTCAATGTTTCCTTTGCTCGTTTTTTTTAAATTATATTTTTGTTCACGGGCACTTAAAATTTGAGACACGGGCAACCATACGCCTGTGAACCATCGGTTGGACGCAACTGCTCTTTGGTTAGTAGGTCAGCTCTTTTTATTTCCTCTGGTGGATGGTAATGGCCAATTTAGCTATGTAATGTCTATGTATATATTGAGCTTACATTGTCGTAATGTAATGTAATAATGTAATAGCCGCCTATTTGTGAAATGTTAGCTTTGAAATTTTAAAGTTTTTGGATTGTATTGTGCGGTGGTATACCTATTGATGTTTATAGAAAATGAAATTGAACTCTGAAGTATGTTGAAATTAATATTCCGATTGTAAATAAAATGAAACGATAGAAATGTTGTATCACTCAAGTTATGACCACTCGAATGAGTCCAGGTAGGTATTCCCATGTTTTAATTTAAATTTAGGAAAGGGACCATCTAAGGACAGATCAGGGCTCAAACGGAAGGACCAGTATTAATCGTGAAGCAAATATTGGGCACAACTAGACCTGTCAACTACAACTGGCGAACCCGGCATCTCAGGATGTTTTAACGATATTAGATCTTTCTATCTCCCGTGAGGTGAGCGTAGAAGACTTGGGATGAAAACAGTCCACTGTCTAGTTACGTCACTCGCCCGTAATAAGCCAATGCCTCATTTTCGCCCCCCCTTCCAGCTGCAACCAGATTACTCCGGTTTCCCAACTGGTTTCAGGTTCGAGGTCGCTTGTACGGTCCTCTCCTATACGTGGCGGTGATACGGTGTTGATCAAATCTATCTCTGACCAAGGCATCTTTTGACCTGCTGCTCATCCAGTATCGGGTAGCCGATTAGTCGTTTCAAGGGCAGTTGCCGTAAGGTTAACAACTACCCCTGCTCTATAAGGAACAGTACTGTTTCCAGACTTCCTCGGCTGTCAGCCGGAATGCTCAAATGATTGGCTGACGCCGCATGGTGCGCGAACCGTCCAGGAGCGCCCAAAGGTTGACTCCTAGGGGAAACTGGCTCGCAGGCCAGAGTCCTACCCAGGCTCGCACTTCTGCATGGTGGCCGCTGGGTAGGTGTTGACTCTATGTGTTTGCTTGGGTCTTAGTGGCCTAACTGCAACAAGGCCTATTAGCTTCCAGGAAATTCCCGCTCCTGGAAATCAGCTGCCAAAAAATAATAGGCACAACTAGAGCTGTCAACTACAACGGGCAAACCCGTCACCTCAGGAAGTTTTAACGAAATTTGATCGTTCTATCTCCCGTGAGGTGAGCTCAGAAGACTTAGGACAAGAACAGTAAGAGGCCAATCCGCGAGATAGCCAGGTAGGGGAGAGGGTGGTACATTCGGCTACTTATGCAAATAATGCACGTAATTTTCAAAATCAGCCACCAATTTAAAAACTGGTATATGCAAAAGTTAATCTGCACTTTTATCTATGTTTTCCGCAAGTAACAACTCTCTTACGTTAACACTTTTTTTCGAATTTAATTTTTAAAAAAAGCTTGCAAATGGGCGATTGTACCCCACCAGTGGGGTAGTTTTGGCTATAGGGTGGGGTACATTCATCTAGTTATAATAAGTAACATACAAAGGTAAATCAAATGTTTTTATTGAACAAAAGTGAACTCATGAAAATACAAAATACAAGAAACGATAAAAAAACAAAGAAAAAGTATTGAGAAAAAAGTATAGCAGAAAAAATCTTAGATCTAACGGACATTAAGTCCTTCAAAATTGTAATTAAAAATGTACAGGGAAGATGTCCTGGCTGTTGACAGTTTGCTTGCTTGTGACAAAACTGCAATGATATCTGTTTTCTTCACAATGCTGATGTCTTCTACCTGAGGATGCATAAATGTGTTAGATTTGTTTTTTCGCCTCAAGAAGTTTATTTCATATTCTTGGCAACCTGTGTTTTTCAAAATGTGCCCTATATAATAGCAAATGGTTGCCTTAGTGGCGAACTTGACCATTACACAATCACCAACACAAAAATCATTGCAATTAGGCAAGTTGGTAGGCAAAGGTAATTCATCCGAGCTGGACAAAAACTCTTCACCATCAGAGGTGTCGACAAGTTTCATTGACCTGTCTGAATCACTTGAGCTTTCATTCAAGATTTTCTTTGGAACCGGTTTAATTGGGAACAGCTTTTTTATTGTTCCTTTATTTCTTTTTAGTTCTTCTTTTCTCCTTTTCTCTATTTCAATATTTTCCTTCATCTTCATTACCGGGGTATCTGTGTATACATAAGATTTTGATGGAATTTTTCTGTTCCTCTTCTTTTTTCCAGCTCCTTTTGGGTACGGTCTCAATTCTTCTAGTGATCTTGAAACTTTGATCTTAAGTTTGGTCCTTTGAGAAACAGAAGGGGTTTCAATTACAATGGGCTCCTTATCTTTTGAAAATGAAAGGGCTATCTCTGTCTGGGGTTCTGCTGCTTCCACACTGGTATTAACATCATCATGATCATAGCTAGTAGTTGGAGGTGGGGTGGTTTGGTTTGTTTCTTCTATGCTGTCCTGTCTGGAAGTTGAAGGAATAGCAACAGGTTCCACTTCAGTAGTTAAACTGTTGTCTTCAACGTTGGAATTGTCAGTGACTGTGCTGGGCATGAAATCATTGTCGTCAAATGCCAGCCTATTAAGGGGCCAAATGCCTGGTGTTTCAAAACCACTTATTATGTTTTTTTTGCTGAATGCATTATCAAAGGCTCTACTGGCAAGTTGAGCTATTTGCCTAATGGTTATCATTTTGGCAGGCTGTGTGAGCATGTAATCATTGAAAGCGACATTTAGGCAAGCTTTAAAAGGCCCGTACACTGCAATGTCTAGGGGTTGAAGACGATGTGTGGTATGTGGGGGGAAGGATAACAGCACTATACCATTGCTTCTGCAATACTGGATTGCTCCAAATGATGTGTGTGATTCGTGATTGTCGATCAACAACAATATTTTCTTCTCAGTTGAACAATTGGTGTGTTCAACTATGTGTTTGAGAACTGATATAAATAACTCCGATGTCATCCAACCCGATTTGTTTCCTAATGCGATACTGGAAATAGGAGCACCATCCAAAAAGTCATTCACATTTCTAATGCGAGGATAAACAAAAACAGGTGGAATTGTTCCCCCAATGGCGCTGATTATACCAACAAAGGTGACTAATTCTCCACGTTCAGCTGAAGCTACCTGCCCAACTTGTTTTTTCCCACGTGTGGAGACAACTTTTACTGGTTTCATTACTGTTTGTATCCCAGTCTCGTCCAAGTTATATATTTGCTCTGGTTTGAATTTATGCTTTTCCAAGACTTTGACGTAGTTGGAAAAAAATTCCTCCAATCTGTCTTTATTGAATGCCATGGCTCTATTCAGGCTGGTACTCTCAGGTTTTCTTAGAGACAATTGTTGATTTCTTAACATGAAGCCTTTCAGCCATTCAATTCCTGCAATTTAAATCCATATGGTAATTAGGTATCATTATCGATAAAAACAAAAATATAATAACTTACCTGCCAACTGACTTGCTCTCCAATTGGTTGGTGTTACGCAATCTGGTAATATTTGTGCAAATTCATAGGCCAATTTTCGCACTTGTTGATATGACAACCCGTAATTCAGATTGGATGATTTCTTGATATATTCCACAAGTTCCCTTTCTTGAGAAATTGTAAAAACTTGTTTAACAGTGTATTTACTCCTATATTTTTTCTCTTCATCACTGCTTTCATTCCCAGAATCTCTGTCAATAGTAGATAAGACTTCATCTATTGTTTTTTTCTTTAGCAAGGTCTTTATTCTCGACTGCAATGTAGATCTTTTAACTCCATACCGCCTTGCAGCTTCATGAACACTGACAACTTTTCGTAAAGAATTACGAATCGCTTCTTTCATATTATTCTCATTGATGTCCCTGCGGTTGGTTTTGCATACATATGTACGTGGCATCTGAACAAATAAAATAATACGTTACCATAGAAATAAAATTTTTCTTTTATTCCATTGATGGGGTACCTACCTTCGTTTGCTGGATGAAAGTACCCCAGCCGCTTATGCCGAATCTTCCCCGCATGAGATTCCAACAGATTTAAATAAAAAAGTAAAACATGGTCAGCATTTTAGGTTAGCTTTCATATTGACATCATTTATGAATTAGTGCTGCATGCTGTGCATTTTTATCATACTTAATATGCTTCACAAAATTACAAATTATGAACTTCTACGACAGACAAAAAACTTACCTTTTATAGCAGAAACTTTTAATCATTTATTGATAAATAAACCCGCTACTGCGACCGCTTGTGACAGTTCCCACCATCAGGAATGATGCATTACCAACATAACTACGCAAAAATTTGGCGGTATATACAAACTAGGGCTGTGTAGGATACGAAAGATGAATCTACCCCATGGCCGAATCTACCACCCCTTCCCCTATGTTACCCAGCGGGCCGACACGCCCTTATTTCCAGTTGCAACCAGATTACTCTGGTCTCTCGACTGGTTATGAGTTCGAGGTTGCTTGCGCGGTCCTCTTCCTTACGTAGCGGTGAAACGGTGTCAACCGAATCTAACGCGGACCACGGCATCCTTTGCACGGCTCTTTACCTGGAATCGAGTAGCCGATGGTTGTTTCAAGAGCAGTCGTCGTAAGGTCAGCAACCACACTTTATAGGAAACAGTACTGCTTCCAGACTCCCCCGACTGTTAGAATGCACAATCGATTGGCTTACGCCGCATGGTGCGCAGACCGTCCAGGAGCGCCAGAAGATTAATTCCTGGGGGAAACTAGCCCTCAGGCCAGAGTCCTACCCAGGCTCGCGCTTCATGCGTAGAGGCTGCCGGATGGGTGTTGACCCGTGAGTGTGACCGACCCTGATCAAATGGGTTTTCGTGGCCAACTCAGCAAGGGCCCATTAGCTCCCAAAAAATAATAGGCACAGTCGGAACATGCAATCGATACAGAATCGTTTTTTCTGTAAAAACATCAAATGGTTCCGACTGTTATCCAATTTTGATTTCTGGTCCACCAACCGGCGAGATGGGAAAGTACTTGTATTGTGAACGCGCTCCTGTGTGTCTGTGTGTCCACCATAGCGCCCACACGCTTAATCCGATTGAGCTGTTTGGCATGCAGGCATCATTTGGTTATGACAAGAGTTGAAAAGATTGTGGTTGAAATCAGGGGACCTGGTGGACCGCGGAACCAGGGGACCAGTCGTTGAAACCGGGGGGCGCCCTAGTCATATTTTAACCTCGAAATGTTGAACTATCGAGCCAAAATCATATTGTAAAATTTTAGTTAGCTTATCCCATACATAACTACACAGCTATACAAACTATAACCAAGCTGTGTAGCTATACAATAATATACAATTAGATAAGCTACACAATGCAGTGGTACATGCGCGGGTTGTGGAAAAAAAGATTATTAACTTCTGGGACGCCATAAGCATTTAGTGGTTTTCTGTTGTGACGATTCGCTACCTAGATCTATATTTATGCATTTATCAGCTCTATTTCTCCCTCCATTGCGGTAAAAGTTGTCTATCATTGAATAAGCAACCTTAATATATTAGTATGCATACATTAACACCCCCTACACACAATATTTCGAGGTTTGAAAAGAAGCCATCGTGAGTTTTATTCCCATGACTGGCTTTCAAAGGGTTTAGCAACTAAGTTTGCACAAAATATTTACTGCTGTATTTAAAACTAGGAATGCCCGAGGACACAAAATGGGAAAGGAAGAGAGAAAGGGAAAAACTGGTTACTTTTTAGAAAAGTATGTATTATCTTTTGAAGTGTCTTGAATCACTGCAAAGAAGGTGAATTTTGTATATTTGCTGGTAGATTGTTCGTATATCTGCTAGATTTCGAGATGAGAGTATTGTGCCATGGACACAGAAAAGTAGGAGTAGACATCAGTATTATGACAAGGAATTTTTAGTAAATTGTGGGGCTGACCGAAGTACAAGACCGTGGGAAATTGATGGTTCGAAAAGCTCTTGTAGAAAGGATGGTGTTAATTGGGAAAGTAAACGATAGAGGAATACGATTATATGATTTTTTTTCTTTGGAGTACTGGCAACCAATTTGACTGCCCTATATTCAGACTCGTGATCATACTATCATCAATCAAATATGAACCATATGCATACATTTTGCAAATGTTCAAGTTTGTTGAGTAGTAGTTAGTTATCTGAAAAATCGGGATAAGCAGCCACATCTGCATAGTCAGGCAAAGGTAAGAGGAGAGACTGACCTTACGACCTATCGTTGATTAGGTACTGATTGAAAAATCACAAATCTTGATGAGTCTTCATAAAATGTTGATAAAACGACGATATATTTAAACTTTTCTTTATTTAATTTTTAAATATAAATTATTATTATTCTGTAGAGCGCACCACAGAAAAGATAGTTTTGATATAAAGATAGACATCCATCTGGCAATTTTAGCGATAGTCCCGGTACGCTCATGCAGGCGATTGAGGTTATTAAAGGTATTAATCCTTTGGCTTGATAATCAGCGATGGTGACATTTTATATTTGACTATAGCTTCCATTTTGACATCGTCGAGAGGGCTGTATATGGCTCGTGATAGTAGTTTCGCTTTGGTGTTTTCAATATCCTGTAAAATATGGAGGTATATGTTTATTAAGGTTTTAATCTCAAGTAGGTAAAACATAATTTCGGTGTTGCATATTGTAAACTTCTTTAGTGTAGGTATTAGTACATAATGTCATTGATTATGTATATTTATTTATTTATTTATTTATTTTTTACAACTTGGTAGAGAGTTAACAGTGAGATAGTACAGATATGGTTTGTAATTATTTATATAAGCAATAAGAAAATGAACACAACCCATACGATCATTCTAGACGAATGCCCAACTAGACCGAACAGCCTGTATCTGGGCATACGAAATATATAGCCTTTGTTTTTGAGTAGTACTGACGTTTGAGTAGTACTGACTAATAGACTACTTTCAATACTAACACTAATATAATGGCATAAAATAGTACACATATTAATACAAATATATATTTTATGATAAAGGGTTAGTTACATACATATATACACATATATACATACAAACAAACATACATACATACACAAACAAACATACATATATAATAACACATACTCACATAAATCTACATACACACATATTTTAAATTATTGTATGAAGCAATTCTTTTTCAGTCTTTGTACGACCTACTTCTAAAAGGAGCCATTTTTTACTTTTATCTTAAATTGGTGTACATTTTGAACATTTTTTACTTACTCTATGGTGGGAGCTAATGGACTGTGAGAGTGGCCACCCTTCACTTGACTCAAATTGATTGTGAGGGAAGGGTGGCTCTCATCAAGAAGTTTTCTCCGTTATTGAAAGTTGTGGATGTTGAAGTTGAAGTATTTATTTAGAAGGTCTGTAGTAGGTTGCCAGTTCGTTGATTGATATTTCGCCGTTGTGTAGGTAGTGTGGGCGCGAGGTGAAGCCGTGGTAGTGTGTCCGAAGTGTGTAGTCGAGGAGCGAGGCTTGACGATCGGTATCGCGGATAATGCAGGTACTGCTTGATAATGAAGTGTAGTCGCGATAACTGCCCAACAGGGGAATGATGTGTAGCCGCGGTAACTGTCCACTAAGGGAATGATATTGATCGATCGAGATGTACTGCGTTTTATATCGTGTGCAGTGATGCAGCAGTGATGCAATAGTTGTGAATGGCGTGAGAAATAAGTGTGTTAATTCGTATCGATCAGAAGAAATGACATTAGTCATCATTTGGCTGTGCATAAAATGCCGAATTTAGTTGGAAATCAATTGCAGCTGGCTCGTGTATATTCGAGCGTGTTTGCGATTTCGATTCTATAGAAATCACCTTTTTGTTGTGGGTATGTTGGACCGAGTCTCCAACAGGACCCTGTTGCAGTTAGGCCACTAAGACCCATTTGCGTAGGGTCGGCCAAATGCACGGGTCAACACCCATCCGGCGGCCTCCACGCAGAAGTGTGAGCCGGGGTAGGAGTCTGCCTGGATGGTCTGCGCACCGTGCGGCATCAGCCAATCAATTGTGCATTCCGACTGACAGCCGGGGGAGTCTGGAAACAGTATTGTTTCCTATAGAGCGGGGGTAGCTGTCAACCTTACGGAAACTGCTCTTGAAACGACCATTCGGCTACCCGATACCGGGTGAACAGCCGTGCAAAGGTGGCCGTGGTCTGCTATAGATTTAGTAGATACCGTATCACCGCTGCGTAAGTCAGAGGACCGCGCAAGCGACCTCGAACCTTTAACCAGTCGGGAGGCCGGAGAAATCTGTCCATAATTGGTAGCAAGGGCGCTTGGTCTGCCCGCTGGTTTAACTACCCGATACCGGGCGGTAAGGGTGTGTCTGTCGCAGGCTAGTTGGCGAAGCTGGATAGTGAATTGTTATTGCCTAAGTCTTCTATGCTTATCCCACGGCTGAAAGAACGATCCAATATCGTTATGCCAGCTTGGGGTGACAGGTTCGCCTGTTGTAGTCAACACCGCCCAACTGATTGTATAGGGTTTTAGATATCTCAATACCGTACGACGTTTTGGCAGCTAGGATTTTACTCATTGAGATTATCCTAAGACAAATCTTTATTGTGAACGTTCACAATAAAGAGTAATAACATAACATAACATGAACAGCACATGTAGGTGGCACTCATACGTTCAAACATTGATTAATCTTCTTTTACGTTCAGTAGCCTAATAGATAGCGGTCTAAATATGCCATTGCGGAATCATATCTCAAAATAAAATAATAATATTTAATCATAACCAAACGAATTTTTGGTTGTCTCGAAGCATGCTGAACATAGGGCTACAGGACAGGTGGACGAAATCAAAACAAGAAAATAACAAATAGAACAAGAAAATAGAACTGGACTGGTTACATCGTGAGAACCAACAAAGAAAAATGGACGAAGGACGTAATGGAATGGTATCCTAGAAATGGGAAAAGACAAAAAGGATGTCAAATTAAAAAAACTTACCGAAAGGATGGAGAAGTTTGGCTTGGGACTGAGTAAATGGAAGAAAATGGGGGAGGCCTATGTCGAAAGACAATCTGCTCAAAAAACTGGCTGCTGAAGAATATGATATCTTATTTAAAAATTAGATTAAAATTTAATAAAATATTTTGTTTTATCACATAGGGCAAAACTGTACAATACGGTCAGCGAATAAAGGCTTTTAATATTATTATTATTATTATAAGCGATTTTTTTAATTATATCTCTTATTATTTTAATATTATTTACAAAAAGATACGATTCATTATACAGGTTGCAATATTGATCGAGATTAAAAATACAGGAAAGATTTGGTGTAGGTACCTATACAGTTTTCAACATATAGAAATAACGCACTTTAACGTTTAAATAGATTAATAGATGGTATTTCAATCTTTCTTATTTATTTATGTGACACTCAAGCTTATATAAAAATGTGATAATAATAGAATGTTATTATTATTATTATTATTATTACTTTATTGGGTTGAGTAAAGGATGAGCTTTTTATGACATCTTGTAGTGGTTGAAACAAGAAACCACTCTTAATAAAAAAAACATTTTTCGTTTTTTGATACCTATTCAAAAAAAACTTTTAAAACAAGTAGGTATAAAAAGCGTTGTAGCCATGTAGCGGTAGATACAATATCGCGAATAAACAATATTCGCGATATTTTCCTATCGTTAGATGGCGCAGCGCGCTCAACGCTTGTCAAACTTTTATTTAACTATCAATTTATTCAAATTTACACAAAAAAAAAAAAATTAAAAATTGCTTATTTGCTTGTACTGTATAACCCACTGGACGTCACTAATAAATAACTCACGGTGTATAATCAATCAGTCCTCCAATCAGACCAAAAACCATTCATATATTTATTTATTTATTTAATTTAACAATTCATTTACAAGTGCACAAGTATCACTAATAATCATATCAATAAAAAAATTTATATATAATTAAAATTAAAATTAAAATTAAACACGGCCCACTGCTGCTGCCCAACTAAGTGCCAGGACTTGTTCCAGGGTAGCTCTCTGGTTCTTATATCACATATATTCGGCAATGAATAACAAAAAAAATAAAAAGGAAAAGAAATATATATATTCCCGTCACCATTACAAATTATAACTAATAATCACTAACTAATGATCACAATAGGAAATAAAACACAAAAATAAATAATCGTGTTAATAAAATAAAAATAAAATAAAATGTCAAATGATATCAAACAATAGTCACCAAAATTTATGAATAAGTAATAGTACCTAATAAATAAAAATAAAAAAAGTCATAAAAAATAATAATAATAATAAGAAATGTCAGGGATAATTGTCTCGGTATATTAATTTGTGGATATTTTGCCGGGCGTCATATTTTAGCCAGGAATCAATTTTGGCTTTAAAAGAAGTAGACTTCGGCACATACATTTTTAAATCTTCATCTAGCATATTAAAGATCCTGGGGGCTATGTACACAAAATGCCTCTGCCCAAAAGTGGTCTGCATTCGAGGGACGTCAAAATGTATAGTTCGGGATTGCCGCGTGCAGATTGTTTGCTGGGTTCTTATTGCGGTCTCTAAATTAGTTTGATAGTCACAGAGCGCCGTTTTCACGTATAGTTGTGGTACATCTAGCACGTTATATTCTCTGTAGAGATCATCTGAAGAGTATCTCCAAGGCTTTCTCTTTATAATTTTAAGTATTAGCTTTTGAGCTCTAATCAAGGGCTCCATATGATTTACTGAATACTATCTTAAGTGTCCTTTGGTCCAGAATGCCTCTAAGGTCTTTGAAAATATACGTGAGTTTCCTAACTTTTGCCGACAGCTCCATTATGTGGGTGCTCCATTGTAGCCGGTAATCAATTAATATACCAAGATATTTAATGTTGTCAACTTTATTGAGATTAATACATTTACAGTTTTCGGGGTTAAGACAATCTCTGTGGAGTTTCAAAATATGCTCTTGTTTTGGTTGAGCTACACTGGTGGCACTAAATGTTATGTACATGGTTTTTTGCGCATTGAGTGATAGTAGTGCACCATCTAACCACAATACTACCTTCTGAAGTCCCATAGAAGCCTTTTCGAAGGTCTCTTTCCAAGTTTTTGCCTTGAAAAGTAGAGCGGTGTCATCGGCAAAAGTAACAACTTGTCCACCAATAGTTTGATTACAAAGCTCATTAATATATATTAAAAACAATATCGGACCAAGGACACTACCTTGCGGAACACCATATTTGAGAGGCGCGGGATCACTATGGATACTACCAAGTTTTGTTATTTGCTTTCGATCTGACAAGTAACTCTCAAACCATTTTAGTGTGATCGAGGTAACACCTATGTCGTTTAGCTTCTCCAAAAGTTTGTCGTGACTAACCGTGTCAAATGCTTTTGTTATGTCAAGGAATACTCCCAGACATTTGTTTCCTTTGTCTACTGCTTCCACGACAAATTGTGTAACCTCGGCTATAGCTTTGTTAGTTCCTTGTCCTTCCCGAAATCCATATTGGTTTGGTGATAAAATATTATGTATGTTTAGATACTCTGTTAATCTTTTTTTTGCCGCTTTTTCTGTTAATTTGGAAATACAGCTTAACAGGGAAATAGGTCTGTAATTGTTGACACTTTTTTTATCTCCGTTTTTGAAGATAGGTACGACTAAAGACGTTTTTAGGTTGCTTGGAAAGATACCCGTACGAAAGCTTTGATTTATTAGCCAGCTTATAGGTGCCGCTAATTGCTTGTGAGCAGATCTAAATAATTCCGAACTTAGTCCGTCAATCCCGGGAGCTGAGTTGGGCTTCAGAGTACATATAATTTTGTTAATTTCCTCGGCGGTAGTAGGACGTAGATAAAAAGAAGCGGGGAAGGTGTTTGTCCGCGTTTGGATAGTTGGGGGGCCATTTGTCGTGATGTTAAAATTTTCAGATATCAATTTGCATCCTACGTTCGACATAAACTCATTTACATAGTTTGCCATAGCATACGGCTCTTGTTGAAGAGTCATTACACCTTTTTCAGTACACAGCTCGCTGATATCATACTTTGGTGAACATATGTCCGTCGCACTTTTAATAGAGCTCCATATTTTCTTAATGTCCCCATGTGATCCTTCAATTTCGGATTTGTAGAATTTTTCTTTTGTTGTTTTTATAATCCTAATACACCAGTTCCTATATTTGATAAATTTATTTTTTAAAGTTATGTCTGTAGGATCTCTTTTACATGCCGAGTGGAGTCTATTTCGTTCGTGAATGCTTTTTACAAGTCCAGGAGTGATCCACGGTTTTAATTTTAGTTTTTTTGTGTGAGATTTTTAGAATTACCTTGTTAGAATTTTTCTCAACAAGTTTACTTAAGGTATTTGTAAACATAATAGAGGCTTGATTTACATCATCCATATTATAAAGTGGAGTCCAATCAAAATGTTCAAGAGCAGCAGCAATAGATTCATAATTTATTTTAGCTGTTTTTATAACGGTTGTTTTTTTGAAATTTGGTTTATAACCGAGCAGGTTAAAAAATAAAACATAGTGATCAGTTATTGTAGACTGGTAGATGGCTTCATTACTGTTCAGTTTCGATCTGATCATTATATGATCTATGCAAGTAGCTGTATCTTGGGATTCTCTAGTTGGTTTATTTATCAAACATTTTAAGCCATGCATTGCCATCAAATTCATGTAATCGGTGACTTGTCGAGAATTATTATTTAAAACATCTATATTTGTATCGCCTGTCATTATGAGGTGTTGTTTTGTTGCATTCATAGCTAAAAGATGCTCTAAAGATACTAAAAATTCAGTTATATTTTGTGTTCTATAAATTGCAATTATGCAGATATTATTTTCAACGGTTATCTGGAGGCAGTTAGAGCCATTAAGGCAATTTTCATTCACTGTACATGATAGAGTTTCCTTTACATATACGAGGACTCCATCATTTTGAAGGTTGTTGTTTTTGGTGCAATGTGCGACATAACCTTTAATAGGTTTTGGCTGGTAATGACTATTTATCCAACATTCGGTTAATATTAGTACATCCAGGTCTATATTAAGGTCTTGCAAAAGTATTAATAGTTCATTAAAATGTTTATTGACACTGCGAATATTAAGGCAAATAAATCGCAGTGAAGATTTTTTGTAAAATATTTTTTTACACACATCTATATCATCTGACACTATTAATCTATCTGTATTGAGAAAATCAACTTCATCTATCATTGGTTCACGATTGAATGTACCTAGTAGTTGTTGTCTCTGTAATTATAGCACGGTGTGAACAGAAATGCGTATAAAGAGTAACAAATTTGGTGAGTTTACCACAGATATAACAGTGATAATGCAGAGCTCTTTTCTTTGTAAAAAAAATTTGTGTAATGACTCTCCAACATAGTGTAATTGATGCAATTGACATTATGTAGTTTGAAATATTCGGACTATGTGTAGTGTAGTAAATAAAGTACAACAGTATTAATGTTAATAATTGTGAAAAACATATGAACAGTTTAAGGATAAAATAAAATATAATAATCGCAGTCAAATTAGGAAACAGATAAAAAATTATAGCGAAAGATAAATTATCAGTTATATTTAATAAATTCAGGTGGCGCAATAATATTGATATGGATAAAGTTAGCCAAATACATCTATAATACATTCATTATCAATGCTATTTTTAGAAAGTCAAATAAATTTCTATTAGTTTCGCCGGACAATGCTATTAGCGCTACCTGCATGTCGCCGACGTAGAAGTGTTGCCAAAACGTACTATGGCATTGAGAAATCTAATGTACGTCAGTCAGGAAATGAGAAACTGCCATAGTCAGGCCAATCATCATATACGCTTCAGAGGTCTGGTGGTCAAATACTCTTCAGAGAATTACAAAAAAGACATAAACTGAGGCAGACAGACAGCACACCTGCGGAGACATTTTGACGTCTTGTCTGCGTAAAAAGACGAAATTCGCAGGGAATGACGTAGTTGTACCCGTCTGTCTGCCTCGGGAAAATGCTCTGGTACAGTGATTTTCACGACCCCCGGGGTTCGCGAAGAGACCCCGGGGGGTCACAGGCTATCTAAACATAAAATCGCAACATAAAATCGAACTATTGCAAAATCTTTATTTATATACCTAATTACCAAACATTTACAGCTTCGGAAGAGAAAAATATTTATTATGTGTTATTACAATTTTATTATGTGTTATTATGTGTTATTATTGCTTTTACAAAACTTTTCGTTAATCTAAGATGGAAACAGTTAGGTACAGCTTCGAAAGTAAAAATCAGTTAAAATTAATGTGGTTTGCTCCATTGTTTTCACAGACACTTTACTAATTGGATGCTAACAGTTACAGCTGTGGAGAAAAAAAAACAGTCTAAGGGGGGGGGGGGGAGGGTCGCGTAATAGCTTTATCTTTTTTGACCAAAAAGAGTGTCGCTATCTAAAAAAAGATGAAAAACACTGCTAGTAGATCAGATAGATTAAAAAGATAGATACTGCATCTTATCGACAACTGCATGAAAAGTATTGAAAGCTTATGGAACCGTCTTTGGATAACGAGTTATTGTGAACTTCAACAACACACCATGTTGTTAATGATTCGTTGGGTATCTCTTTTTCATAATTAAGTGATTTTAAAGAAGGAAATCCTAGTCTAGGCACTGACTATAACATATTAGGGTTGATTGGATTAGGTTAATATCATAGTTTATACACACCTTTATAAGTTGATTATTTCTAGCTAGAGTTGCATTTCGTTTCTCTTTTATTAAGGTTAACTCGTCTGTTATATTTTCAAGGACCATTGTTTGTAGGTGTCAGCAAATCCGGGTTTACGTCTTTACAAAAGTGACGTGTGTACATAGTCGTATACCTAATATTGTTTGCATCAGTGGTCATTTCCATGGTAACAGAAACGGTAGGGGACGGATTGGCTAACGGTTATTTCATACTACCTAGTCTATCCAGCAAGGTAGGGGGAGGGGAGGGGAGGGGAGGGGGGGGGGGGCAAACCGAGGTACCTGCTCTGGGCGACAATTAAAGGGGGCGCCAAATTCACGTGTTTCCAAAAAAAAATCATTATTCGCCCTACCTTTGGGTTATTATTCAAAAAATAGGTAAATAATCGTTGGGTTTGTTCATAAGAATAACAATACTTGTTTATAATATACCAGAAAACTTGTTTACTCAATAGACCAATTTATGACCCTTGTTTGTATATAGAATCGTAGGAACAATTTGACGTATCACGTACGCCTTGTGGGATTCTTTTTTGTACTTAAACGTACGCGATACGGCTTGTTGCGCTCGGGCGATATTATAGCGGACGTATCACGTACGTTCGTATAGGTAGGGCGGTTAAAGCGCCTAGCATCCGGTGCGCGTAGTACTATCGATTGTTCATTTGATTTTGGGAGCTAATGGGCCCATGATGAGGTGGCCACGATGACCCATGTGTTCAGGGTCGGTCACACTCACGGGTCAACACCCATCCGATGGCCTCCACGCATGGGGTGCGAACCTGGGTAGGACACTGAGTCAACCAGTCTCCCCCGGGAATCAAACCTCTGGCGCTCCTGGACGGTCTGCGCACCGAGCGGCGCAAGCCAATCGACTGTGCTCTCCGACTAACAGTCGGAGGAGTCTGGGAACTGTATTGTTTCCTATAGAGCGGGGGTGGTTGCCTACCTTACGGCGACTGCTCTTGAAATGACCATTGGCCATCCGATCCCGGTTCAGAGTCGGGCAAAGGACGCCTTGGTCCGCGATAGATTCGGTGCACACCGTTTCACCGCTTCGTAAGGGAGAGGACCGCGCAAGCGACCTCGAACTTGCAACCAATCGAGAGACCGGAGAAATCTGGTCACAATTGGAAGTGAGGGCGCGAGTATCTCGAGCCCGCCGGGTTTATTCCTGGCTCACTCGCGGTAAGGCGCTGGACTCTCACGGGTTGTGACGTAGCTGGACGTAGGATTGTACTGTCCAAAGTCTTCTACGTTCACTGCAGGGCGACAGAACGACTAATCGTTAAAACGTCCTGTGGTGACGGGCTCGCCCGTTGTAGTCGACACCGCAAGATGTCCAAAGTCTTCTACGTTCACTGCAGGGTGACAGAACGAGAAAATCGTTAAAACGTCCTGTGGTGACGGGCTCGCCCGTTGTAGTTGACACCGCAAGTTGTTCATTTGATTGTTCACTCAGGCCTCAGATCTGGTGGACCGGTTTCTCCCGGCGGGATTGCATCCCGGCGCCACTGG
The DNA here is from genome assembly GCA_944548615.1 of Micropterix aruncella. Taxonomy (NCBI): domain Eukaryota; kingdom Metazoa; phylum Arthropoda; class Insecta; order Lepidoptera; family Micropterigidae; genus Micropterix; species Micropterix aruncella. Next base: position 14,590,247 of record OX155973.1, read on the forward strand.
ACGGTTTGCGCACTGGTCGGCGAAGCCAATCGGTTGTGCATTCTGACTAATTGATGAAGGGGTCTGGAGACTATTGCAATACACTGTTTTCTAAGCAGCGGGGGTGGATGTTGACCTGTTGTCATGCCACTCTTAAAATCACCTTGGGCCACTCGATCCCGTGTGGCACTACGGGCAAAGAACGCCCAGGTCCGCGATAAATTCTAACTGAATTATCGCTGTAATACAACAGGTAGAGGTCGCGTAAGCGACTTCGGACCCGTAACCAGTCGGGAGGACGGAGATATCCTGAAGGTTAATTCCAGACGGAGATATCCTGCCAAAACTGGTAGTCAGGGGGCGAGGCTTCCCGCTGGTTACCTTTCCCGGTGCCTCGCCGTAAGGCGTTGGCCTCTGATGGGCAGGTGGCGGAGCTTGACGGTGGACTGTTTTGTCCTAAGTCTTCTGCGCTCACCTCACGCGAGACAGAACGATACATTTCGTTAAAACTTCCTGAGGTGATGGGTTCGCCCGTTGTAGTTGACAACTCTAGTTGTTCATTTAATTTTGGAAAGCATCTGACGTTGATTTTTGAAGACATGCACAGTGTGTGTGATGTCTTTGCCAATAGTCCCACGGCGCGGCGGGCGCGGCCGCAGCGTTTGCTGGCTACTAGTAGAACCGCGAGGGACGCGTTTAGCCTTAGAGCTCGCGGAGCGGTTTTCAGCCGCGCCCGCCGCGGTTGCGGGTCCGATGCCTCTGTAGATGTATGTAAAAATTGAGTCGCTTTTTTCACGACGCAATTTACGCCCGTGGCGGGCGCGGTTGCTCGGGCGGCAACGTGACTGCGAAAACCTGCGGTGTCGTGAATTTTGAAACAAAACGGTTGTCCCGTAGCCGCGGCGGGCGCTAGTGAAAACCGCTAAGCCTCATCTGTTTGAAGTCCAAGTTCATTTCCTTTATTTTTTCTATAAATTGATCGACGAGATCCTGAGCTAAGTGTTGGAATTTTCGATTGATGGTTTTGTTCGACAGAGGAATCTTCGAAAAAAGTTTCGCAGCATTTTCCTCGATCATTATATTACCCACGTCCCTAGTAGCCGGAAGAATAAGTTCCTCAACAATAGTGTGAGATTTTTTGCATTTCGCTACTCTATATGCCACCTTGAATGAAGCCATCAAGGCATTGTTTGACTCTGACGCCTGCTTAGTGAAACATGTTTTTGTTGGTGCAAATATTAATTTTTTCTGCTAAAATATTCACAACGTTTGTCGACCGTGTTGGGATGCGCTTTTTCACGGCATACCGTGAAAATGCGAAATGCCTTGAATCGAAATATATAGAAGCGACATATCGCTTCTACATACTTGGGTTCATGCTCTCGGATGACAGGACTTTAGATCACACAAACCGGCCCGTTTTTACAAGCTTTTATTTACCTTGCAATGTTTGTTAGTATGTGATTGATTTGTTTAGGTCAAATCTTGCTAGAGCCACTTCCTCTTATCCTATGAAGTTCAAATTTTACATGTTTGTTCAGTTCCGATGACAATACATTTCTATGGTGAGCATGACCTGATTCTGTATCCAGGATCGGCTCCCGACGTGGCTACTCATCCACGGACAACAGGACAGACACACAATTTTGTATACCAACGCATTCAATTATGATAGCCCGTTCTAAATTTCATCATGACATGGCTATTGCACCCAGGGTTGGCTCCCGACTAGGCGACTCCTCAACGGTCAACAGAACAGAAACGAACTTTTGTATAAGCAATCAGTTATGATAGCCCGTTCTAAGTTTCACTATGACATAGCTGCTGCACTTAGGGTTGCCTCATGACAGGGTATGTTAATAAAAGCGTGTTTTTTTTAATGTCTCTCTTTATTATTAACTTATTATCGTTATCTTCTATTGAATTAAAGCCAAACTTCAAGTGGTTGTCTTTGTATATGCCGAAGTAGACTGTAGTGACTTACCACCAGGGAGACGAGACATATTAGGTATAACTCTTTACCTATTACATAGGATCTTCGCAAATGGCGTGCGCTTATCTCACCGAAAGGTTCACCGCTCTATCGGCGCATGGCCGTCCCCTCAGATCAGAGGGCAATAACTTGTTATCGAAATTCGACATGCAGGCATCATTTGGTTATGACAAGACTTAAAAAGATTTTGATTGACATCGGTCCACCAAAAGGGGGCGCATTAGTCATACTTCTTGAAACTGCAGGCATCATTTGACTATGGCAAGAGTTAAAAATATTGTGGTTGAAATCGGTTCACCAGAGGGCGCGCTAGTCATCCTTCAATCTCGAAATACTGCAGTTAGAGATTAAAATTCGGTACCCAGATGCCTTGTTCGACCTAAATCACGTTGTGAAATTTTGGATGAAATATCTCGTATGTAAGCGACGCAACAAATTTTCATATTTTTTTGGAAAAATACCATTTTAATCCACGGAAATACCACAAAATAATAAAAACTACTACTTTTGTTATCATAATATTCATTTGACACAATTACTACCGTGTGGGGTGGGGGTTGGTTAGGGGGTAGGAGGAAGAAGGGAGTTCGGTGGGGGTGGGAGGCGGTTGGGGGAAGGAAGGGAAGTCGGGAAAGTCTTGGGGTGACAACCGTTTTTTGTAGTTTTCTGCTAATTTTATTTTTAATTTTGTGATTATTGATTATACCTATTTAACCAACGCAAAGCTTGTAATATTTACGTAATTTATAGGTTAGGCGATAGACATTGCCGCATGTATCCATGAGGCAGCCTTTTTCAATGAAAATAAAGAGTTTTATAATTATTATTTTAATAATAGGTACCAACAACAAAATTCATCAATCTCATCAGCCACATTTTTGGTTTCCTCCCGATTTTATCTTTGATTCGTACTGCTTTGCCAATGATAATAAGTTAATAGTAAAAACACATTTTTAAAAAGAAGCTTTTATTAAAATGCTCTGTCCCGAGCCAACCCTGGGTGCAGCAGCCATGTCATAGTGGAACTTAGCATGGGCTATCATAATTGAATGCTATACAGAATTTTGTGTTTCTGCTGTTGATCTTTTAGGAGTCTCCTCGTTGGAAGCCAACCTTAGGTGCAGCAGCCCTATCACGGTGAAACTTAGAACGGACTATCATAATTGAATCCGTATACAAAACTTCGTTTCTGTGCTTTTGGCCGTTGTTGAGTCCCCTCGTCGGGAGCCAATCATGGTGCTAATGGCGAAATTTATAACGGGCTAACATAATTGAATGCGTATACAAAATCGTGTGTCTGTGCTGTTTGACCGTGAAAGAGTATCCTCGTCGGGAGCCGACCCTGGGCGTGGATCAGGTCATGCTCACCATAAAAATGCATTCTTATCGGAACTGAACCAACATTTAAAATTTCAACTTGATAGGATAAGAGGAAGTGGTTTTAATTCAGCTTGCAAGATTTGACTTAAACAAACTAACATACATACTAACAAACATTGCAAGGTATATAAAAGCTTGTAAAAAACACCATAGCCTATCGATATTTGTATAAGTACCTACATATAGCTGCATAGTATATACTAAACAGTTTCTTAGAGGAATTATCATTACAGCTGGCAGAGCACATCGTCTACGGGGAAACGTTTTCAGGGCAGCACTGTGTACAGACACTGCCTTATGAAATTGTCGGGAGAAGGCGATTTTACATTGTACGTAACGTCATTGATTATATATGGTGTTAGATTGCCGAACTTTATAGTACATTTTGGCAACCCATTTTCACCGGCGAAATACAGGTGGCGTTGACAGCATTGACGGTGAAACTAACACCAATTTATTTGGCCATCTATTAGATTGTGTGAAAATGTACTCTAATTCAAATACATTTTCAAATTCAAATTCAAATTTCTTTATTAAATATAAAACGGTACATTTATTTTAATTAAAGAGCCATCCTAACTAGACCTCGCCTGTACTAAGGTAGGCTTAATCTATATGTATGTACTGTAGTTTACTTATTGTGGGGTATCAATTGCTTATTATTTTATGCAATGAATAAAAATGTATGTATTGAATAAAGTAATGAATGGCTTTTATAAAGGACTGATTGATTATAAAAACCCTATAATTTAGCCAATAATAACAATAATAACCTTGCATTATTATTGACAACTATCGCATTTTTATATAGGCTGATTACATCCCAGAAATAATACGGAGAGATACAATTCTATCTATTAGTCTATCTGAACTTTAACCCTTAACCCTTGTTTGTGGGTGGTGTTAATGCACGCATATGGTGGCTTATTCAACGAAGGTTACGTTTATCTAACGTGACCATATTTACGTCCCGCTTTGGGCGGGACAGACTCGCTTTCAGGCTGTCTGTCCCGCTGTCCCCAGCGAGAGAAAAAATGTCCCGCTTTCGCAAACACACCAAAAGACAATTTAAGCCCAAAAGATTGCAAAATCACAAGCTGGAATTCTGAGAATGTTGCTGCTGAAGACCGTTGGTGGAGTTGTTCAAACACTTCCGTGATAACAATCTTAGCTGTACTAACTTTCGTATAATTTTTGAGTACGTTTTATGTCTGCCTGGAAGAAACGCACCTGTCGAAATAGTTTTTTTCTCTAATGAATAAAATATGGTCATGCGAAAAACACAGTTAAGGAGTCGCAGTTTTGAAAGCCATTTTGATTACCAAGCTAACATGAATAAATCATGTAATCAGCTCCATTCTTACCTTAAAACCAGACCCGATATTTTGAAACAAATTTGCTCCTCCGACAAATATAAAACAACTGCGTAGATATCTATTTATTATTAGTAATACTGTTATCATGTTTTTCATTTTTGAATAAAAAGTAGTAAAAGACCAATAAGCTTTTTTTTCTACAAAATTCTGCAGGCGTCCCGCTTTGACGAAAATAATAAATGGTCACCTTACGTTTAGGTACCTCATATAATTATTTCATAATCGCATAAAAATGGAGAGATTTCCTGTTCTGACAGGAAAACCACCGATCAATGGTATTGGCATTCCAGTGGTTAGCTGCGTAATTATTACGTTTTGTTACTTGTATACCCAAAATATATACTTATATATAGGTACTATTATAATATTTTTTTTTTTGTTTATTTACATCTAAAATATAAATTTACAAAGTTGACAAATTAAAGTGTAGAAAGGAAAAGATACCTAATCATTGTTTGCGAAGCAAAGAAAGTATAGATTTGATGGATTTTATCAGCTTGACTGGACCACAGTCTTTTCTGGACATTAATACCTTTTGATTAATACAATTGACAACATAATTTAGAAAATTAAAAAAAAGGGAAAGATTTTTAAATCGTCATCTAGCATATTAAATATCCTGGGGCTATATACACAAAATGCCTCTTCCCAAAAGTGGTCTGCATTCGATGGACGTCGAAATCTATAGCTTGAGATAGTTCTTCTGGACACTTCTAGACACTATTGTAAGAAACAATTAATCGGCCAAATAGAGTTGGCAACTACAACGGGCGAACCCGTCACCTCAGGAAGTTTTAACGATTGTTCGTTCTATCCCCCGTTAAGTGAGCGCAGAAGACTTGGACAAAACAGTCCACCCCCAAGCTCCGCCACATGCCCGTAAGAGGCCAACGCCTTATCCGCGAGATAACCAGGTATGTTACCCAGCGGGCATACACTCACGCCCTTACTTCCAATTGCGACCAGATTACTCCGGTCTCTCGATTGATTACGAGTTCGAGGTAGCTTGCGCGGTCCTCTCCCTTAAGAAGCGGTGAAACGGTGTAACCGAATCTATCCCGGACCACGGCATCATTAATTGAACGGCTGTTCACCCAGGATCGGGTAGCCGATGGTCGATTCAAGAGCAGTCGCCGTAAGGTCCGCAACCACCCCCGCTCTATAGGAAACATATTGAGATGTCAACCACAACGGGCGAACCCGTCACCGCAGGACGTTTTAACGATTCATCGTTCTATCGACCGTGCAGTGAGCGTAGAAGACTTTGGACATAACAAATCCGACGTCTAGCTACGCCACAACCCGTTAGAAGCCAACGCCTTACCGCGAGTAGCCAGGTATGTTACCTGGCCGGCGGCACTCGCGCCCTAACTACCAATTGTGACCAGATTTCTCCGGTCTCTCGATTGGTTCCGAGTTCGAGGTCGCTTGCGCGGTCCTCTCCCTTACGAAGCGGTGAAACGGAGTATACCGAATCTATCGCGGACCAAGGCGTCCTTTGCCCGGCTGTTCACCCAGGATCGGATGGCCAATGGTCATTTCAAGAGCAGTCGCCGTAAGGTAGGCAACCACCCCCGCTTTATAGGAAACAATACAGTTCCCAGACTCCCCCGACTGTTAGTCGGAGAGCACAATCGATTGGCTTTCGCCGCTCGGTGCGCAGACCGTCCAGGAGCGCCAGAGGTTTGATTCCCAGGGGAGACTGGTTGACCCAGTGTCCTACTCAGGTTCGCACCCCGTGCGTGGAGGCCGTCGGATGGGTGTTGACCCGTGAGTGTGGCCGACCCTGAACACATGAAATAAGAAAAAAAGATTTTCAAAAACCCGATCTGGGTATAGAAATTACATATAACAAAAAATAGTATTTCTACAAATGAAATTACATTTCAAATTATAAAAAAAGTGTATAAAAAACTAATATTTAAAAAAAAACATGGAAATTAAAAAATAACAAAGGGCCATCGTGGCCACCTCATCATGGGCCCGTTAGCTCCTCTATAGGAAACAGTACTGCTTCCAGACTCCGCCGACTGTTAGTCAGAGTGCACACTCGATTGGCTTACGCCGCACGGTTCGCAGACCGTCTAGGAGCGCCAGAAGCTTGACTCCTAGGGGAAACTAGCCCTAGGCCAGAGTCCTGCCCGGGCTCGCACTTCATGCGTGGAGGTCGCCGGATGGGTGTTGACCCGTGAGTGTGACCAACCCTGAACAGAATAGGTCCTCGTGGCCAACTCAGCAAGGGCCCATTAGCTCCCGATTTAATCGGCAAGTGAAACATTCTACCAAGATTATTTGTAATATATTTAGAATGAGGCGCTGTATGGTTCCCGAAGAAAAAAATAATTAATTAAACAAATGCCTGCAAACTGCAGTATACAAATGCAGACAGAGTTCACCGAGGGTAGATTGAGTCATATAATTGTTTTGTTTTGTGTCTCAAGAATGAATCCTGAGGTGGCAGGCTTGACCGAAGCATTGACATCTATGCCGTATAAGTATTCGTTGAAAAAAGACTACCGAAACTTCTGCTAAAACGTCTAACTAAATTTATGTTAGTCTATCTTCCGGCAATTCGGCCATCCGGAATCGGGCAATACAATGTAAAAGTCCTTTACAATAATTCCCTTAGGTCTGCCAGTGAGTCTGGGCGCTCCAGTACAGTACCAAGTGTGGTTGTTTGGAGCTGTAAATTGTGGTCGTTAGGTGAGCTTGGCTGCAGGTGGGGAGAAGGAGGGGGGGGGGGGGAGGGCCGTTAGGAGCCATGGCTCAATCCATTACTCGCTCCCTGCCCATTAAGCCCGCTAATGAAATAACCTTGAACACAAGTCCTGAAATATGTTCCTCTCTTGCTGGCGTCGGCAAAAGCGCACAATCTAATGGGAGTTTACCTTTTTTAAGGCGATAAACTGACCCCATTAAAGCCGTTGGTCGACCCGTTGCTTTATATTGGGATCACTCAATTAATTTCCCGGCACTAAGGAAAGTACTGTGAAAGCGGTAAAAAAATCGAATGAAGACGAAAATATTCATTTTGACACCCCCTAAGACGATTAGGATCATTTCCAGATGGAAGGCTATCTGTGAGTGTGTGTGTCTGTGAGGGTGTGTATGTGTGTGTGTTCCTTTACGCTTCATCCGATTTTTTTACCTACAAGGCTTGTGCCTTTTTCTGGAACCTGCCTTGTTGCCTATCGGCAACATCTTCTACGTGGGCATTTATAGTGTCACCACACAGTCAACGCTGACCGCGCCCAACACCGATTATTGACCGCGCCCAACGCTGCTTAACATTGGTAACAACGAGGAGAACCGGTGTCAACGCGGCTACAAACGCTACAATTGGCGCTAGAATAGACGGACGATTGAACTGAAATTTGGCATGCAGGCATCATTCGGTCATGGCAAGAGTTGAAAAAAATGTAGTTGAAATCTGTACACCAGAGGGCGCTAGTCATACTTCAATTTCGAAATACTGCAGTTAGAGATTTAAAATTCGGTACACAGATGCCTTGTTTGACCGAAATCACGTTGTGAAATTTCGGTTAAAATATCTCGTATACAAGCGACGCAAAAAAAAATACTGCGTTATTTAAGAAAATACTATATACTTCTTGGAAAATACCACAAAAATACTACAAAATATTAAATATACTACATTTGCTATCATAGTCACTTGATACAATCAATATCAGGTGAGGGGGGGGGGTAAGCGAGGTGGAAGGGGTTGATGGGGAGGGGGGGTGTTGAATGGTTTTGTGAGCGAGGGGGGCATTGTCTGCTTGCTGGGAAAGTTTTGGGGTGACACAAGCGATTTTTTTAGAAAGGGGTATCGCCCTAAACATTTTGTCGTAAAACTAAATAAAAAGTATAACTATGATACAAATATTTTAAAAACAAATTGTAACAGAAATTCCTTTTTTTCGCGCTTGTGTCCCGAATTATCATAAAGGTTACTTCTCAGGGTTCTCTATAACCTTTTTCTGTTCCGAAAATGTTGTTTATTGTTGCTTTTTTGAAATCATCCAAAATTTTCCTTAACAGCTGTCAGATGACATAAATGTTGCTATTATAGAGATATATTTATTAAAAAATAAATAAATAAATAAATAATAAATGTCAACTATAAAAATTATAATATTAATTAAAAAGAAAACCTACATAAAATTTAACTTTTATTAAAAAATTTTGGAAGTAAATCTACACTCTTTGTCATAGAGTAGAGACATTCGTGTTTCTGGTAAGAATGAGCTGTCAAAAGCGGGCGGAAAAAGACATTCTGGCGAACGGTTGCAGTGGAGAGGAAATCTCCGTAATCTGCCGAGAGGAGGTTATTTTTATTATGTGAAGTGTGTGTGATTTATCTGCTGTGGGCACCTCTGGTTTTTTGTATAATTACTGCTGCTATATAAGTGACGAAATCGTCGCTAAATGTGACGGGACTTGCCTCCACGTCAAGGAATTTGCCTTCATTTCTGGAATTCTGTTATTTTTATGTGGCTGAGCACATGAGACGCACCGATAAGCGGAATTTGAAGAAGGGTGCCTGCGGGCGAATAAACACGGATACTTTACATACTCTCGTGTTTCTTTTTGTGCTGTAGTCTTTTGTGTCTGAGGGAAAGGGTTTTCTGAGGGCCAAACCCAATGCTCATTAATATTTAGCCCACTCTCTGAGATAGTTTTTTTGAGGTTAATTTTTTTCTTTTTAAAATTTCTTTCGGGTATCTTTTTTTTTTTTGCATAAGTTTCCTTCTTTTTCTTTAAAAGGAGGTGGCGTCCTTTTTTCTTTCATTCTTTTGGGTTTTGGGAGTTTCTACCTTGTTTCTTCCAAACACGGAAATTAGTATTTTGCGGTTATAAAATTAGCGCTCCAACGTTAGGCCTATAAATTGGATTTTGGCTGTCAGAGTATTCTTTTCCTCAGACATTGAAGCACGATTTTTTAAGCACTTTGTTTAGAAATTGTATAAAAAATTAGAAGCATTTTTTTTGTTTTTATATAATTTTTATTCATAGCGATTACCGTGAAAGAGGTTTGTAAGCACCGTCTTTTTGTTTTTTGTATTTAGAAGCAACTTTTGTCATTAATTTAAGCGGTATTGTGTACTTGCAGTTTTGTCGGCATTAGCAGCATTTTTCTGTAATTTAAAGCGGTTACCGCGAAGAAGTATTTTGTACTTGCCGTTTTTTTATGGTTACTATATTTTTTTGTCAGAATCTTAGATTTAAAGGCAATATATTAATTATTCTTTTAATACTTGGCATTGCTTAGCAGCAGATTGTTTGTTATTTTAAGGCGGTTTCCGCGAAAAAGTTTTACGCTTGCCGTTTAAGTTATTTTATTATGTCATACTAATTATTTTTTTGTTAATTTCCAGATGTGAAGGCAATTATCCTGGTGAGGTAAGCAGCCAAATAAAACAGAGGTGCCGCAAGCAGTTAAAAAAGTTAGTTCGTTCCATTTTATTTTTTTATTTTTTATTTATTTTCTTTTGGTTTTAATTTTTTTTGGTGGAATTAAAAAAATATATATACATGATGGCTTCACTAGCTCTAGTCTATTATGCTGCGTCACATTTGGTGAAGGCAGAACTTGATTATGAGTTTACGATACGCGAGGTCAATCCAACAAATGTTGAAGCGATGAGGAAACAGTTTAACTCACTCTTACGGGAATTTCCCGCAGAATTAATTACCTCAACGGATTTAGATCCAGATTCCGAGTTTCAGGAATGTTCGATTAGACTTTCGTGTCTTCAAGAACTTATAGAGGAGTTTAGAAATAACAATCAGAAACTTTTATATAAACGAATTAGCACTAAAACTGCACATATCTTTCATAGAGTTTCACGTATAAATCCTGCTAATTCAGACTCCAAGAAATTATTAGATAATTTAAAGGAGGAAGTTTTGGAAATTGTCGTTTTGTTAGAAAAATATTTAGATATTGTTCGTTCGCCTAGCCCGTTACCAAATCCTGTAGTTCCGATACCTTCTACTTCATTGCACGAGGGTGAGAAGTCAGGTCCCGCTATGCATTTGCTTAGTCCTGAGGTGGTTTCTTTGGGCATAAATTCTGAAGTGACGTCAGCTCCGTTGGTACATCATGTCGATTCGAAACCAGTTTCTTTCGACAATAATTTTGTTATTTCTGACGAGCGTATTCTCAAACCATTAAATCTTGGTTATACGTTTGATGGCGATTCCTGTGTGGTCGAGTTCTTAGAACGATTGGATGAGATTAGGTTTTCGCGTAATATCTCGGATGCCAGGATGCTGAAATCGGCGTGTGAGCTATTCCAGAAACAGGCGCTTAGTTGGTACCGTGCTAGAGCTTCGAGCATTTCCAGTTGGAAGCAGTTAGTTGCTGCACTCCGCTCCGATTTTGGCAGTTTAAATTACGATGCTGAAGTTTTGTCATTTGTACGGGGACGTAAACAAAAGTCGGACGAGAGGATGCATATTTTTGTTTCGGTCATGTTGGGCTATTTAAACAGGTTGTCAAGGCCATTGTCTGGCGAGGAACAGTTAGGAATTATCCTTTCAAATATCTCCATTTTTTACCAACGACATTTCATGCTAGTTGATATAAATTCAATCGACGAACTTCTGCGTTTAGGAAAAAAAGTTGAGAATGCACAACAGCGTATGAACGCATCTAATGCAGCCACTCCTGCACAAGCTAAGGTCAAGCCTTCTGGCTCGAAAGCAGTTTATGCGGTCGACGAGTCTCCTACCAAATGTGCGACGGAGGAAGTGAAAGTTGTACAGAAGTTAAAAGAGTGTAACGTTTCTTCTGCTGGTCCATCCAATCGTGGTGGTTTTAATCGTGGTGGTTTTAATCGTGGTGGTTTTCATCGTGGCGGTTTTAATCGTGGAAATTTTTCCCGAAATGATTTTTCTTATGGTAATTCGTCTTCTGGTAATTACAACCAAGGAGCCAATAATAGTTCGCGTCGTTCACGCGGTGGCACACATCATGGCTATTCTAAATATTGCTATCGTTGTGGTAGGTTTAACTACACGGTAGCCACTTGTCCGGAATGTTCTAAGAATAACCGGCCTGGTAATTCCCCGGTTTCAGAGCCAAAAAACTCGAAAGGCGGGGCAGAATAGAGGATTTTCTACATTCTGCCTCGATATTGTTTGCAAATGAGAAGGATAACCGTCGCCCTTTCTTAGAAGTTTCACTGGGTGATATAACGGTTTGTGGATTACTCGACACTGGATCGAGTGTAACGATTTTGGGTGCGGATTCACATAAATATTTAGTTGATATCGGTTTTACTCTTAATAAGTCTCCGTTGGTGACTTTATCCACTGCTAATGCAAGTTCGGTTAAGACGATTGGGTCTATGTTTCTTCCTTTTAAATTCAATAATCGTTGCCAGGTTATTCGAGCCGTTGTAGCTCCTGATATAGGTACTTCCCTTATTTTGGGAATAGATTTTGTCCGAGAATTTGAGTTGGCTCCGGAAATATTAAAATTTGTCAAGTTTGAGTCCTGCGATGCAATTGTTTGGCATCGAGTCAATGAAGTGAGGGCCTTGCGGCCTTTTGCTTCATTGACTGGAGACCAACGATCGCTAGCAGACAGAATGATCAATAATTTTGAAAAAATTTCTTCCGAAGTCAAAGGTCTCGGTCGTACTAATTTGTTGTCCCAGGTCATTGATACTGGAGATCATCCTCCAGTGAAACAGCGTTACTATCCTTTGTCTCCAGCTAGATTGGCGCTGTTGAATGAAGAAGTTGATAAGATGTTAGAGTTAGGTGTTGTCGAACCTAGTTCCGGGGGTTGGAATAATCCAACAATTTTTGTTCCAAAGTCAGATGGTACTCTTCGTTTCTGTCTCGATAGCAGGAAGCTGAATTCTATTACGAAACCGGATGCGTATCCCCTGCCGAGAATTACTACTATCTTGGACAGTTTGAGAGATGCAAATTATTTATCTTCTATCGACTTATCCTCTGCCTTTTGGCAAATCCCTTTGGATCCTTCTTCACGAGAGAAGTGTAGCTTCATTGTTCCTGGTCGAGGATTCTTCTGCTTCAGATCTTGCGCCTTCGGCCTAAGAAACTCGCCTGCGTGCATGCAAAGGCTGGCTGACAAATTGTTCGATCCCTCCTTCGAAAACAAAGTTTTTTGTTACCTAGATGACATAATTATTGTATCTGCTACTTTTGAAGAACATATAACTTTGTTAAACAAAGTATTAGATCGCTTGTTGTATGCCAACCTTTCTATAAATTTCAGTTTTTCCGTCAGGAATTGAAGTATTTAGGGTATGTAGTTGATTCTCACGGTCTACATACCGATCCCGAGAAGGTAAAATGTATTCTCGATTTTCCTACTCCAAATTCTCCAAAAATGGTAAAGAGTTTTCTTGGTATGGCCGGTTGGTATCGTCAGTTCATTAAAAATTTTTCCAGTATTGCTGCACCCTTATCTCGGTTGACAAGTACCCGCAAAGGTGCTCCCCCTTATGAGTGGACGCCCGAGGCGGAAGAGGCATTTCAAAAACTAAAATCGGCCTTAGTTTCTAGTCCGATTTTGGCCTGTCCAGATTATTCAAAACCGTTCGCTCTTCATTGCGATGCATCGTTGTACGGTTTAGGCGGAGTTTTAACCCAGGAAGTGGATGGCGTCGATCATCCTATCGCTTTCACGAGTAGAACACTTTTACCCGCTGAGACGCGATATTCGGCGACCGAACGCGAAGCCCTAAGTGTTATTCATGCTGTCGAGCATTTTCGCGGTTACTTGGAGGGCGGTCCCAAATTCACTATCTTTACAGATCATGCCAGCTTACGTTGGTTTTTGCGCTTAAAAAATCCTACCGGCCGTCTGGCTCGATGGGGTATTCGTCTATCTGCTTTTGATTTTGAGATCGTCCACAAGAAAGGTGTCGATAATGTGGTTCCTGACACGTTATCTCGGTTGCTTCCCGTTTCCTCTCTGTCTGTTGTTTCCGACTCATGGTACAACGATTTGTTTAAGGCAGTGTCTGAAAATCCCGCTGGATATCCAAATTTCCAGATTAAGGACCATGAATTGTTTAGGTACTCTAAAAGCAAGTATCAACTCACCAGTTGTTACGATTGGAAGTTAGTTGTTCCGTTGCAGCTTAGAGAAAAGCTTATCCGAGAAAATCATGAGTCTGATTTGGCTATGCATTTTGGAATTTTTAAGACACACCGTCGTCTTTGTCTTCGTTACTTTTGGCCTAATTTACACGGAGACGTAGTTAACTTTGTTTCTAAATGTGAAACTTGTCAGAAATACAAACATTCAAATATTTCCCCTTTGGGTCAGCTAGGAAATCCTAAGTCCTGTGCCTTCCCGTTCCAAATGGTCTCGGTCGATCTGTTGGGTCCTTATCCGATGACGAGGAACCGAAATATGCATATTCTCGTGGTGACAGATTGTTTTAGCAAATACTGTTTACTTTTTCCGTTAAAACGTGCTACCAGTAAACTTGTAAGTTATGTCGTTGAACATAATGTATTCCTTCGCTATGGTGTTCCGCAGTATTTAATTTCAGACAATGGAAAACAGTTTATCGGAAGGGAGTTCACTGAACTGATTGCGAAATATAAAATTCCAAAAGTATATTTAAACCCGAAATATTGCCCTCAAGTTAATCCAACTGAACGTCAGAATCGTAGTGTGGTCACTGCGTTATCGTTGTGTGTAAAAGACGATCATCGCAGCTGGGATCTTTATCTTTCTGAGATTCAGATGGCCATTAACGCGGCAGTCTCGGAATCAACAGGGTTCAGTCCATTTTTTCTAGTCCATGGTCGTGAACCGATTATGAATGGTTCTTTTTATGCTCAGGCGCCGGAATCTCAAGCAGAGGTTATTTTTGGTAGTAGGTTGTCTTACGCTCAAAATCTGAGTGAATTATCTAACATTTTTCATGTAGTGCGGCAGAAATTGGTAAAATTACATGCACATAATAAAGTTTACTATGATCGTAAACACCGTCCTGCGGAATTTCAAGTAGGCGATGTGATCTATAAAAAGACTTATTATCTAAGTAATGCTGGGAATTATTACATTTCCAAATTTGCCCCAAAATATGAAAAATGTAAAATAATTAAAAAACTCTCTGCATTGGTGTACGAGTTAGAAAATGCTAAAGGGAAGAATATAGGTTCTTGGCATATTAAAGATTTTAAGCTAAATCCGAATAGTTCAGAATAGTAGTATCGGAGTTCTTCGCGTTAACATTCTATTACAAAAATTGTCTATCTTGGGTGAAACTAAAATGAGCCCTTTAAATTGTCTTTACAAAGGCATTGTACCAAGTGGTATCAATAGCTGAAATCATTTTGTTTTGTCAGTCATGCTAGCATTTCTATCTAGCATTATTGTTGTAAGAATGTCTCATGTCCGGGATGAATGAATGGGGATTGGTATGAAAGGTAGTAAATGACAACTACTAAAGTCTCTTAGTAAGTAAACGTTTAGTCGAGGTCTAACGTTAGAGTTATTGTTGTTTTCGGTAGGAGACGGGTATCCGCAATGAGTTGATCCTTCCTTAGTTGTTGGAAGTTGTCGGAGTTCCATAAGTTTTTTTTTTTGGTTATGTTGGTGTTGGGTTTAATTTCTTGATTTTCTTTTCTTACTCTGGTGATAAGAGTAATGGGTGTAAGTTTTAGTTGGTAAAAGTTTGCCTCTGCTATTGTTACTGAACGGATTAATTGATTATAGTTAACGTGAAGAAGGTTTGTTAAGTTAGGAGTTGTTGTTGTTCTAGTGGAGTAAAGCTCGTAGTAGCTGGTGAATCGGGACGATTCAATCAAAATCGTTGGTTTTTCTCCCCCGATTTTTCTCTTGGGTTGGGGCTGTAACAGAAATTCCTTTTTTTCGCGCTTGTGTCCCGAATTATCATTAAAGGTTACTTCTCAGGGTTCTCTATAACCTTTTTCTGTTCCGAAAATGTTGTTTATTGTTGCTTTTTTGAAATCATCCAAAATTTTCCTTAACAGCTGTCAGATGACATAAATGTTGCTATTATGGAGATATATTTATTAAAAAATAAATAAATAAATAAATAATAAATGTCAACTATAAAAATTATAATATTAATTAAAAAGAAAACCTACATAAAATTTAACTTTTATTAAAAAAATTTGGAAGTAAATCTACACTCTTTGTCATAGAGTAGAGACATTCGTGTTTCTGGTAAGAATGAGCTGTCAAAAGCGGGCGGAAAAAGACATTCTGCTGGCGAACGGTTGCAGTGGAGAGGAAATCTCCGTAATCTGCCGAGAGGAGGTTATTTTTATTATGTGAAGTGTGTGTGATTTATCTGCTGTGGGCACCTCTGGTTTTTTGTATAATTACTGCTGCTATATAAGTGACGAAATCGTCGCTAAATGTGACGGGACTTGCCTCCACGTCAAGGAATTTGCCTTCATTTCTGGAATTCTGTTATTTTTATGTGGCTGAGCACATGAGACGCACCGATAAGCGGAATTTGAAGAAGGGTGCCTGCGGGCGAATAAACACGGATACTTTACATACTCTCGTGTTTCTTTTTGTGCTGTAGTCTTTTGTGTCTGAGGGAAAGGGTTTTCTGAGGGCCAAACCCAATGCTCATTAATATTTAGCCCACTCTCTGAGATAGTTTTTTTGAGGTTATTTTTTTCTTTTTAAAATTTCTTTCGGGTATCTTTTTTTTTTTTGCATAAGTTTCCTTCTTTTTCTTTAAAAGGAGGTGGCGTCCTTTTTTCTTTCATTCTTTTGGGTTTTGGGAGTTTCTACCTTGTTTCTTCCAAACACGGAAATTAGTATTTTGCGGTTATAAAATGTTAATATTATGTGAACAGTTAGATGTGAAAAAGTGTAAAAAGTTTCATGTGACAAAATTATGATTTTTCCGTATTTTATAAGAAATACGCAGAGAAATGACTAGTATAAATACAAAAGCATAGACATTTCTAGAAATCGCCTAAGCTATAGGCGGTATAGACCATTGTCATATAACTACTAGACCTCGTGACCAGCCTGAGAATGCGTCAGCCGAATAGAAAGAGACAGCAGCATATAGTAGCCCCTTCATCCTTGTCTAGACGCGCATGCATGGAGACTTGTACATTACATCACTATGGCAACGCTTATTATCACCATGGCAACGCTTCGACGCCATAAGGATATGGATAAACGCGCATGCGCAACTAGACAAGGATAGAGGAGGGTCTCACATGCAACTATCTCTTTCTATTCGGTAAACGCATTTACTCACAGCCCACCTTCGCACTCACGTTCTCATGATATTATAGATCGACCTTCTAGAGTCTATGAGAATTTTCTAGTAAAATAGCAGCACTTGGTAAGAAAAAATGGATCTAATATTATGAAAATTTATACTTATATAAATTGGGTATTACAACGAGGTCTCAGGTGCAATATTCTTATATAAAATAGGTACTATTTAACATGCTGTAATGGAGAATTCTCTTACCCCCACCCCCGTATGCCGGAGGGACGGAGGCTAAAAATGTGCTTTCACCAAAAAAAGGTTGGAAACCACTGCGGTCTGGAGGTATTTGTCAGATGCTGTATATAATGCCATGCGTGATTGTTTTCTTTTTCTTTATGTTTCGTTTTTTAAAATTATAAATACATACATAGTTTTAATTCCATGACCATTTATCATTTTACAATCTGTTTGTTTTAAACCTGGTGGGTTAAAATAGGAACAATAAGTTGGAGGCTTATGCCATTGTGACACACACTTGTACTACTTCTTCTTCTTCTTTTTCCTCAGCCTGGTTTGGTCCACTCCTAGACGTAGGCCTCTTCCTTCATCTTCCATGTCTGTCTGTCAGCTGCTTACCTCAGCCAGTTGGTCCCTGCTGATTTTATGATGCCCAGCCATCGTAGTTGTGGTCTCCCAACGCCTCGCTTTGTGGTTCTTGGTCTCCACTGGACAAGCCTCTTCGGCCACCTCGCGTCATCCTGCCTTGCGACGTGACTTTCCCAGACCCGCTTCAGTCTGGCGATACGTTTCACGACGTCATCACCGCCGTGCGCCTTCGTACCTCTCATTACGCACTCTGTCACGGAGACCTGTCTAGCATTGCTCTCTCCAAGGCATATTCTGAGGCGGTTACAACTGTTCTGCTCTAACTTGTACAACACTTGAAATTAATGTTATAACGATAGGTTTCAATTATCTATTTACCTCATTTATAATGACGTAGCGGGGGGCGGTGAAAGGGGGGGGGGGGGAGGGTGCTTTATTCTCCCCCCCTTCCCAAGATTCGCCACTGTTGTGGAACCAACAACACTGTCTGTCGGTAATGCCTTGCGTTGCTTGCCTTTTGGCGAAATGTCAAAATTCCACGCAGTACAATTAGACGGTCGGGTCGCAGCGTCGCACTGTGATCAAAACGACAATCTGCCCGTACAAAAATCAATTTGGATGTCGGCCTAATAAAAGTACTAGTAGCTGAAACCCGTCACTTGGCCGTAATGTTTAAAAAATAAACGGAAATATATTAGGTTTTTGAATTGAAAACTTCGATTTTTTTGTGATATTGAGCATTTATTTCGAAGTAAATTGGAAAGTGCATTTAATTCAATGTATTGTCCATCGCTGGTTTTGACGTTCTCCTATCTTTCTGGCAAGAGGCAGATTCCCCGGCGGAAGAAGTCTTCGAAGGTGTCAAATTTCGACACCTTCGAAGCTAACAAAATTACTGTTGTTGACACTTCAACGAAATGACACAGACTTATAATTGAAGCCTAATGATGACGCTTTGACATAAAGTATTTTGCAATTTGGTAAATGACTATAAATATAAGTTACGGTATTTCTTAGGAAATCGAAATTTTCAATGCAAGGTCCTAATAGTTATTATTAATGTACAAATAATATTTGTTTGGATTAATTCGATTACGTTACGGTGCCTCAGCCTTGCTCATTTAATCTACGAGCAGGAGTATCACCAAGGTCTTCGGGAAAAGGGGATAGGAACAATCGAAGAGCGACACGGACGTGGCATGATGTTCGACAAAAGTAAACAAAAAAATTGACACTAATTCATTTCGATGAAATTATTCGAGAAAATTTCGACGCTCCGAACACCCGCTTACACTATTAAAGCGGATAATCCGAGTTTTACTATAATACGATTATGGGTACAGACTATGTCAATGCAGTTTAGCTATCGCCTGTTAGAGGGCCACCTGTTGACAGTAAAAAAGGCGCGCGGTAATCCAGCAGATGGCGCTAACATTTTTTATTTTTCTTTTTAGATGACTTTTTTTATTATGATGACACATCTACAGACCGAGAGTTTTTTTTAGACACCTCCACTAAATTTACACCTAGCCGTTCTCTCAATTTGGCGGTTACAGGAAAAACACGTTTCAAATTATTATAGATACCTTGGATTACATTTTTTTTAATTTTAAGAATTAAATACCATAAAACATGGATATTGCTTACAGAAATAACAGGAACCGAATGGCTAAACCTTAACCTTATGCTCATTTAATTCTGTCACCCAAATGGGACTAACTCGTTGAGTGACAGAATTAGTTTGTAAGTAAAAGGTTGTGACCCTAAAACAAAAGACAAATCGCTATTCTACCGGGTGTCCAAAAAGAGTGTCGGGTATTTGTTTTAGCGCTGAAGTTGATTCGGAGCGGCGGAGGGGCGCGGGGTGGGGATCGTGGCGTCCGCCATTTTGTGGAGTTTTAGTCGCAATGGAGCAGTACCCGGGGGGCGGGGACGCATCGAGTTTTTTGCTTACGCGCGTATTATCGTAACGGTGATTCAATCGCGACTGCTCAACGTTTATATCGTGCGGAGTATCGTACACGCAATGCACCATGTGACGATAGCATTAAAAATGGATCCGGATGTTCAAAAATACAGGTGCGACTCTAAAAATTCAAAATTTTGGTCGCCCTCGTTCTGTCCGCAACCAGGAAACAATTGAAGAAGTAAGGGCGTCAGTTCGTCAAACTCCGTCTTAATCCATCCGAAAACGAAGCCAAGCATTGAACACAACAAAATCGACTTTGCATTCGATTTTAAAGACAGAATTGCATTTAAAAGCGTATACAATTCGATTGGTCCAAGAATTGAAGGATGCGGACTACATCAAATCAATCAATTGAAGCTGTTAACGAATTATTCCCTAATACGGTGATTTCACGTAGAGGTAACATCAACTGGCCTCCCAGAAGCCCCGACCTTAGCCCGCTTGACTATTTCATATGGGAATATCTTAAAAGTAAGGTTTATGAGAATAATCCGACGAACCTAAAGCAATTGAAACGAAACATTAGTGCAGAAATGGCAGCAAATCGAGGGCTATGTGTCAGCGTGTCATCGCCAATTTCGTTGCATATTAAAAGACTGCCAGCAGCGTAACGGTCACCATTTGGATAACATTATCTTATCGAAATAATTTTCGATTTTGTATTCTAATAAACAACAATAAAAAGAAAGCTTAATTGCTAGTAGTTTTTGTTGTTTTCAACAAACAAATACCCGATACTCTTTTTGGACCCCTTGTATTATAAAATCGGCTTTAAATCTATTTAAATTCCTTGTATTATAAAATCGGCTTTAAATCTATTCTATTTGTCACACTCTAGTGTGACAAATAGAATAGACTTAAAAGTAATATATGTGTGTACTGCCCCTGTCTGTATAGGAAGACTGAGCGGAGACTTCACAGACTGCAAAATGCCTGCGCAAGATTTTGCTTTAGGATTCCTCCACGTCATCATGTGTCACCATTTCTTGCGAAAGCTTCCATGTTGAATATGAGTAAAAGAAGGCAGCGACATATTGCGACCTTTATACTCAAGGTACATAGTACGCAATAAACAGCCGCGATATCTTTACTCGATTATGACGTGGTCCCGTAACCGGCATGTCCATTCAACACGGGCACGTCAACAACTTGCTATAATACCCAAGCACAAAACTACACATTTCCAGTGCAGTTTTTCCTATTATTCTGCGGTTGTATGGAATCGTTAGGTAATGGCTTTGCGATCGAAATCAATTGCAGTATTTAAGGACCACTTTAAGAGTTTATTATTAAAGGAAGATATTTAGATGTCATAATTTGATTTTATTTTAAAATAATTATTTGTTAATTTGATTAATATTGTTGATATTGTCTTTTATTGTTAATATTGTCTTCGTTTATTTATAAATTTGTAATATGATTATTTCATGTTAAATATTTTAATTTTGATTATTTTGATTCTTTATTTGTAGATTTTAAAATTTATTTAATTAGGTTATATTCTTTTAATATCATTTGATGTTAAATATTTTGATTTTGATTATTTCGATTTGTGTATTTATTAGATTATGATTATTTACATTTTTTATTTTAAGATTTATTTGATTTGGTTATTTTATTTTAAAATCTTTGTCTATTTACAGTCTTAATTTTTAATCTGTGTGTTTTTGTTTATTGTATATGTTTTTTTTATAACAACAGCTGCAAATAAATAATTTTTCAAATATGGAAAAAATAAAGGTCTAAGGAAAAAAAATCGTACGAAAATTATAAAAAGTCATTAATCCTTAAACCCTACTCTGGGTTGTATGTATCCCACCCCAGGTGTTTGTTTTTTGCTTTATTTCTTACTCTTTAGTCAAATCGGTTTGATCGTTCCAGTAGTTTATTAACTCATGCTCACCTGCGAACGCGTCTCGTGAGCGTCAGTCGTGTGTTTATTATAGCCGACATTACAAATTACAAATATGTAATTACAATAATTACACATTACAAATAATTTTGGGGTGTATTACACCCCAATATAGTAATAGTTCATGTAAGAATAATGATATGGTTTAAAGGGTTAATATTTATTATATGACAAGTAATATAAAATCAAATATAATAATATCTAGTAAAACAACAAAATTAAAAGATTTTGTGGTAGTTAATTCAATTTTAAAATATAGTATTAGATTTCTCATATATCGGCGGTGTTAGATACGAATGTAATGTAACGTAATTGTATTTATGCCTGCCGCATTGAGGTAGCGCAATGCCACTGGCATTGCGCTAGTTGCCGGCAATCCGTACATTATAGTAGTCACCCGTAATTCAAGGGTTAACTAAAATAAATATCATTTGCCAAGGCTTAAACAACATATCAGTGTAAAAGCAAACGCTTTTTTCTTGTTTCGCAGCTACAATAAATGTAAAACTGTGCGACGTCGACGTGCTGCGAAGAATTTGCCCGCCTTTTCCCACTTTAGCGGACGCCGATGGCGGCGTTTCGCTCGCCGGACGCAGCCTCGTGCGATACAGCCTGCGACTAGGGATGGGACAGCAACGATAACGTTGAAATATCGTATTGTACGAACAGTGGCGTACCTGCGGCGATATACCACGTAAGTAGAGTGCCACTGTGGCGATATACCACAGAACGAAGAGTATGTGCACAGTGCTGCATTATTCAATAGGCCAAGTAGGCACCGGCCTGTCGGCCCCAAAAGGAATCATTACAATCTCATATTGTTTAACAATTGTTTCTAATAGATAGAAAAAAAATCGGTTTTGTCACCCCAAGGTTTTGCCGGCAAGCAGACAATTCCTCCCCCCCCCCTGATAGTGATAGTGTCAAGTGAATATTATCGCAAATGCGATAATAATCTTTGTAGTTTTGTCAAGTGACTATTTTCGCAAACGCAATAGTATATTTGTAGTTTTTTCCATGGTATTACAATGACTATTTTCCAATTTATTTTTATTTTTTATTTATTTATTTAAGAACTAATTACTATAAAAGATTGAATTGCTTACAAAAATAACAGGAACCGATGGCAAAACTTTAACCTTTTGTTTATTTGTTTCTGTCACCCAACTGGGACTAGCCCGTTCTAGGGTGGACAGGAAATATTATGTAGTATTTTCTTAATCCCCTGGGTACATTTGTACTGTACATAGTACCTACGTAAGAAAAAAAAATCTGATGTCTGCGTTTAAAATGGCAACAGTGGGATTTAAAAAAACAGATTTTCCAGTGCATGTTTTTTTTCTATTTTTCTCATAATAAGTCATTATTAACGGGTATACTGAAATTTTCAAAAATATATTCTAAAACAAGGGTTCTGGAACTCAGGAGGTTAAATATGGCTGCTTTTTTTGTCACTTGTGTAAGAGATATTCCAACCAAAACTTAAAATATCACAGTGTGGTTTTGGCGGTATCAGAATCTGTGTTCCGAATTTCAAGTCTCTAAGTCCAATATTTTAAGATTGAAGTATGACTAGCGCGCCCTTCGGTGGATCGATTTCAACCACCATCTTCAACTCTCAACTCTTGCCATGAACTCTCAACTGTCAACTCTTGCCATGACCAAATGAAGCCTGCATGCCAAATTCAGCTCAATCGGATGAAGCGTTTAGGCGCTATCGTGGAGGAATATACACCTACACACAGAGACCCACATAAACATATGAGCGCAGACACACAGACAGATATTAATCTGGAAATGGACTTAGGGCGACATGATACCTCAGAAAAATATCCGAAATGGGCGTACACGCGAAGAAATAGGCGGAGTCAATTTTGTAGGGTTTAACCAATAAAAATTCAGCGTTGACGAAGCGTCAAGCGCAGATTCTACGTCCGCTTGCGCCGGCTACTAGGCGCATACTAAATGCTCTATAGCAGCGCTAGCACAGAATAACTATCTTTACGCAGTGGTGGTATAAGGGTGTTAATGGCAAATCATATTTAGCGTAACTCTCAGAGTGCTCTTACGTTTTAATTAATTGTAGTTAATCTAGGGCCTAAATAAAAAATGTGGCTAAGTACTGCCCTAGAGAATTAACCAGTCAATATTATGAAATTATAATAAAACACACTCACCGCTTACATTGTAGGAGTAATCGCGCCTTAAGGTTTTCGAAGTCAGTTTAAAGCCTTAATGTCCAAGGCAAAAGAAAATAATAATTTGGGAAACGCTAAACGGTCTAAGTTTTGAAAAATTGACAGCCCCCCCCCCCCTCCTCTCGTCTCACTTCTATCTCTAATCGGATCGCTTGGGTTTTGTGGTCGTGCAGTTGGGCGGTTATCGTTGTGGGTTCATATAGAATTAACGAAGAGAGGAAAACAGGGTATTTTGTTACCTACGATTGTACAATTTTCCGCGCTTTTCCTTCCCTCGAGCTGTCAATGGCGGCCACGCGGGCAGCTCGGTGGGGCGGCGCCTTCGCGTAGGTTCAGCCAGTGCAAATCGAGCTTCGGCCGCCGCCGGTTGTCCGCCGCACCGGTAGTTTCCCGTATCAGACGCGCGAAAGTCAGTGCTCCGAGAGAGAATGTGAGCGTGCACCGCGACAGCTAGTGTCATCTCTTTCGCACGCAGGCGCCGGCGAGCGAGATAGCGCCGCATTAATTGTGCGATCAGCGGCCGATTGTTATTAAACCAGGCTAGGCTGCATTGTGAAATTGAAAGTTTTGTGTTTTTTAAAAATATTGTACTATATGCTGGCGGACGGTAGCTGTTAATATGTAGGTAAGTTGAACAGTCTATAAAGTTACGATAAATAGGTCTGAAAAAGAACCACAAACTATTTGATTATCTAGTATAAACTCTATTGTATTTGTTTGAGAAGGTAACAATTTTATAGGAAATGTTATCCGTTTCTTTTTTCCATCATAACCTATAAAACTTGAACAGATTTAGAAGTGTGTAGTATTGTTAGAATCGTTATGTCATTTCGAGTGTCATAGGGTACATTAACAGTCCAAATATCAAGTAAATAGTTGTCTAAATGTCCGAATCTTCAAATGTCAATAAATTAACATAAATATATCGTGTCTAGTGTCAAGTAAATGGTCTGATTAAGTAAATTCCGGAAATATACGTGTATCTATATGGATAAATACATAAACCACAAATATTTCATAAAAAACCGTCATAAAAATAATTATTAATAAAATAAGTTCACTTTCTGTAACCGTTGTCGTGGATTTTAGTATTTTTAATATATTTACTTGTTTTTAAAACCTATTGCTTATTATACATTATATTCCTATTTGTATATATTATTTTAGTTTATTCTATAGTTCTGAGTAAGACCTAATTTTATATTCTTTTACTATTGATGATTTAATTTTTAATTTTGAATGTATTTTAATATTTTTGCTGATATTTAAGATAATTTTGGAAACATATTTGAGATATTTATTATATTATAATACTTATGACTATTTTAAACTAGCACTTTAATTTTAATCCCATCTCTATTCTTTTTTTTAATGATACTCATGAATTGCAAAATACTTGTAAGTCATAAATAATTTTTTTTTGTTTTTTGGAATATATGCAGTATAGGAACCTTTCTCAAAAATCGAAAAAAAGAAATTTTACAATATTCGATCATTGTAATGCTAAATGTTGTAATCCGAGTTGTTCCGCGCCGCATAGGAGATGGCACTTTAAGAAGACGAATGCTAAATGTGACAGAGAAAAGCCTCGGACGAGTAATACATATTTCAAAACAAAAAACAAAACAAATTTACATTAAAAAAAGTTTTTTTCCTCAGTTTTAAGATTGTTTAAAAAAACCAACTTAACCTACCGCCATAAATGTTTTGTATTATTAAAAAAAAAAACAAACCTAACCTTCTGAAATGTCCTCTATCCTTGTCTAGTTGCGCATGCGTTTATCCATGGCATAGCAGACTTATGGCGTCGAAGCGTTGCCATGGTGATATATAAGCGTTGCCATAGTGATACATGTACGTGTGCCAGTGCATGCGCGACTAGACAAGGATGGAGGGAGGACTATATGCTTCTGTCTCTTTATATTCAATTGACGCATTCTCAGGATGGTCACGAGGTCTAGTACTTATATGGCAATGAGTAATACCCTAGGCCTAGTTAGGCGGTGTTGACAAAATGATCAGGAGGTTGCAGTGTTTTTGTATGTTGCTACTGGTCCAACAACTAATAATATGTAATTCTGCAGTATTGTGTATATCTCGTGATTTACTTTAAATAAATCAAAATAAAATAAATATTCTGAAAACTCGTAAATCTTTACTATATATTGGAATATAGCTGTAGTAACTCAAGAGTTGTAATATTCATCGCTAGCAATGGAGTACACTACAGAAATAATTCTAGGAAACAATAAAAAGACGTTTTATTCGAGGTCTCGAAAACACACACAATATTCATTACTTATTACAATATTATTTACTACTAATGTATCATATCAAATATTTCGCATACAATAATGGAATGGATTTGATATTAACCCCTTTTTCATTTATCAAAAGACGCTACTAAATGCTATTATTTTAATGCTAAATCTGATAGAAAAAAGGCGTCAAACACGCAATATTTCGTGTCTAAAATTAAAAAAATAATATTATACCTTGAAAATATTTTTTTTAAGTTAGTGTTTAGGATAGTTTAAAAAAACTAACTATAGCTACCGCCATATGAGTTTTTATAAATTGTTTAAAAAAAAACTAACTTAACCTACCGCCCTATAGTTGTCTGCCGCATCTTCAAACGCCTATTTGTCCCTTATTTATAGAGATTCTACAAATTCGAAATCAATGTGACGAACACAGGTTACGTTAAAACATCAACAAAATATAGAAAAGGTACAAATACTCGAATTATACCGAATTCAGTGTTGAATATTGCGTGTGTATTTGAGACCTCGAATAAAACTTGTTTTTAGTGTCTTCCAGAAATTGTATCTGTAATGTTACGAAGAATACTACTAGTGAAGAATACATTGGTTCTATAAGAAATCTTGAGTTAACTGCTATATTCAAATATAGTAAAGATTGTTCAGTATTTATGCAGATTAGCCAACTCTTCTACATTGCTGACTATATTACCTTACTGATAAAACACCTATTTGGCAGTAAGTTACGATAGTCTTTTAAAATATATATATATATATATATATATATATATATATATATATATATATATATATATATATATATATATATATGGCAGTGTTAGATAAACTGCATTATAGAGATAGACAAAGATTTTTTACAGATTCAGAATCAGTGTGATGAATATAGTGGGGTGATATTAAAACATTTTCAATGTATTAAGAGTGTACTAAACTTCATAATTTTCAAAATATTTTCTTTATATTGGAATATATCTGCAGTAGCTCAAGATTTTTTGTAGTACCAACGTATTCTTCGTTAGCTGTGGAGTATATTACAGAAACAATTTTAGGAAATCACTGAAAACAAGTTTTATTCGAGGTCTCGAACACGCAATATTCAATGCTTAGGGGAGAATTGCTATGAATTGACCACTTTACTTTACGACCATATCATATACATATCTTGAAATATATGATTAAAAAAACAAAATAATACTTTGTTTCTGTCTGTTAAGATCTAAACTTTTGATATTTTAAACTACGTACGATTTAGAATAATGGTTTTCCTTATAGATGAAAATAAGTAATTTTGAAGCTGTTGCCTTTATTGAACCACCGTCGCTCTCATTGGACCACTAAGTTGCCATCAGCAGCTCGACATGAGTGTAGTAAAATAAATATAAAAAAATCACGGACATAGGTAATCGAAATAAATGATCACACATAGAAACACAATAAATTTGTTTCAAACTTTACACTACTACATGCTGACAGACATGACTAGAAAGATACTTACATCGAATTGATCAGAATCCAATTTTTAGTTGTAGACCGCCGTGAACACTGGCACACGTCTTTTCTCGCATCGTCACTGAGGTTAGGGGGGGGGGGGGCGACTAGGACGCAAGCGTCTTGTCTCAACTTGTTTTGGCATTGCTAACTGTCATAGTTTTCGAAATACTATAGTTGTCCAGCAGAAAGCGCTGGTCCAATGATTGCCACTCTCCCCTATTTATTTAGTACTTATTTATATGTGATATCATATTATTCGTTTCGCATAAAATAACAACCGCGACTCCGCCTACGTTAAAGTCTCTGTGTTGTTAAAAAATTGTTATGTTTATCATGACGCTTTCTGCATTTTTAAATATAAACTACGTTTACACCATTAATTTTAGAAAAAATGAGCAAGCTGAATAAGAGTAACTTTATGATTAACAATAGTCAATTATCCCGAAAAATCTATAACATTCGCAGTAAAAAAAAACAAAACTGTTAATTCACAGTTGGAAAGTGTAACAAAAACTGCTTTTTTTCATGACATTTCTTTCGCGATTCATGCTTTTCCGTGTGCAGATCCATGTAATTACATGTTTCGGTGTCATTTGCACATGTTTTCTGGCGTCTCTACTATTTTTCCGAAGTTTTCTGCTTCATTTTCGTAACGTCGTAATTAAGTCACAACTTGACTTAAAAGTCGACTGTAAAAGTCGTAAAAACCGTTTTCTGACGTTTAAGAAGGTGTCGAACGCTACGGTTACGGCAATGACGTCTCTATTCTCGTTGGTTCAAGCGGAAACGTCAAAAGGTGACATCACTTTTGTCTTTCGGGGTCGTACTTGCGCCTTGCAAAAATGGCATGCTTTTGTGATTTTGGAGTGTGGAAGCGCAGGCGTAAGAGCAGTTGAGGATCGGCGTCGCTGCCGACGAGTATAGCGCGGCGCAGTTTTTAATTCATGTAGTTCTTTTCTGACGGGCGACGAGCACCTCTATTTTTATACCAGTTTCTATCAATAATACACCTGTAAAGCCTCAACTGCCGTAGCGTGGCGGCCTGCTTCTTGGAGCAGTTTTGAAATCGGAGTGTTCAAATTCCGAACCTACCTACTGTCAACTTTTGGAAGATATCCATATACTGCTGTGCTGTGAAGTGATTTATACATCGTGTGCCTTGCACCTTCTTCGTTTTGCTGTGCCCGTGGAGTAGCGGATTAAAGAACTCGGAAAAGAAGCAACGTGTTCTCATTTCTTTTTTTTACATCTGAAGGAAGAATTGCTACCTCCGGGCAAAACCAGTGACAAACTTGTGAGACTTACCCACCCTGTTAATTCTTGTGCTTAATTTTTTTTTCTATCGAGTGCTGGTTTTTTTTAGTTTCAGCTTTAACCTTTAAAAAGCTGTGGCGTCCAATTTTTTCTGAAATTTAGTTTTGATGTTTTTTGGCTTCGGCATTAAATTATACTTCCTGCACTCGATTTCTGTTCGTGGTTATTCCACGATTAGGTATAACCAGGTCCAACCCAGCGGTTACGTATTGGAACCTGGCAGTTACATACTGGCGCTGCAGTTACATACTAACGTTGCTGTTACAAACTGTCGCCCAGCGTGGAGCCTTAGAACTGGTTTTAGCCTAAGTAGTAATTCTTTCTTTAGTTTTTGAGACACGTCTGCGTTTACTTAAATGTTTTCTTTAATGTTTAACCTGTAACATTTCTTGTAACTTGAATTTAATATTTTAAGCGGTTACCGCGAAAAAGTTCTATTGTATACAGACTTGCCGTTTCTTTTTCACATAGTTTTTTAAAGATATTGTATATAATATCTAGTATCATTGTACAGTAGCTCGAGGTACAGTATAGCGGTTTTCTTTGTAATTTTTTGTTTTTAATTTGTAATCCGATACGGTGGTCGGGAAATAGCCTCGTCAGCAAGATAGAGGCTTGCCGTGTTCAAAGATTGTTATAGACTGTTTATTAAATTGTTTTTTTGTAAATTTCAGGTCCGAAGATTGAATACTCCGCTCCATTGGTTAAAGGTGTCAGGTGAATAGAGGTGCTCGTCAGCAATCGTTGAGGTCAGATCGTTCTAGTTATTTATTTTCTAAATTAATTTTTTATTTTAAAAAAAAAATATTTCGTTTTTTTTTGTTTTTTATTGAGCAGAACAATTTTTTATATTTGATTTTTTTACCATAAATAAAATTTTTTTTTTTGGTGAATTATTTTTTTGTGAATAATTTTTTAGTTTTTTTTAAAAAAAAAATTTTTTTTTTAAACTTTTAAATTTTCTGCTTGTTTATATTTTTAATACGCAAGTAGTTGAGATGGCTTCCCCCGTGCTTGTGTATTATTCTGCCTCACACTTAGTTAAAAAAGAATTGGATTACGAATTCAAAATTCGGGAGGTTACCCCGACGCTTGTGGAGTCGATGCGCCGACAGTTTAGTTCGCTGCTTAAACAGTTTCCTGCAAATTCAATCACGTCGACGGATCTGGATCCCGAGCAAGAGTTTAACGAATGTTCCATTCGACTCTTGTGTCTCCAAGAATTTGTCGAGGATTTGGTAGAGAACAATACTCGACCTTTGTTTAAACGCGTTTGTACAAAAACAACGCATCTTTTTTATAGAGTATCACGTATAACGTCTGGGGTTGTACCGACAGCTTCGTTTGAACGTCTTCAGGCGGAGATTTCAGAGATCGTGAAGGTGCTGGAGGAGTGTTCAGATATTGTGAGAGCTCCTAGTCCAAATTTACTGCCGTCTACTTCTGTACAGGTAGAGGTGCCTGTGCCGGTACATCCTTTAGGGGTGACATCGGTTTCATCAAATAATCTTTTTGTTCCGTTAGCCGTTCCAAATGTTTCGAGTGTACCTAATGCGGGTAATTCGGTTTCCGAACCCGAGGTTTTTGTTAGGAATCCGGTCGCTGTCAGCAGGCCGTATGATGTTACTAATGAACAGGTGTTAAGGCCTTTGAGTTTAGGGTTTGTGTTTGATGGAAAGTCATGCGTCGTAGAATTCCTGGAACGCCTTGAGGAAAATCGTTTGGCACGAAATATTTCTGATGCACGGTTGCTGAAATCGGCGTGCGAGTTGTTTCAACATCACGCGCTCGCTTGGTATAGGACGGTTGCTTCCAGGATTGACAATTGGCCACAGTTGGCCAAAGAACTTCGCCAAGATTTTGGCAGTCAAACCTTCGACCGCGATATGTTGAAACGGGCTCGCGCTCGAATTCAGAGACCGGATGAACCTCTTCATCTTTTTGTTACGGAAGTATTGGGTTATTTTAATAAATTATCCAGGCCCTTGCCGGAGGCGGAGCAGCTGACAATCTTAGTACCCAATTTAAAACCTTACCTGCAACAATGTTTCGCGTACATCCCTGTTCATTCCATACAAGAACTGCTTCATGTGGGGAAACAGCAGGAACTCACGCATGTGGCTATAAATGAGTATAATGCTAACCTGCAGGCACTTTCAAAAGCCAAGCCTTCTGCGTCTAGAGCAGTTCACTCTGTCGATTGTACTGGTTCCGGTAATAATGGTACGGACGTTCCTCTTGAGGAACATCTTCATCAGTGCACAGTGTCCGCTGTTGATTCTTTATCCACTCGTACTCAAGAATCCCATAGAGGTTCGAGCAATCGGGGTGGTTTTCACCGAGGTGGTTACTCCCGAGGCAAACCGCATAATGCGGGTGGTCCTCGAGGAGCGTATAGTGGTTACCAGAGGGGTTCACATCACGGGCACTCCAAGTACTGTTACCGTTGCGGTAAATTTAATTTTACCGTGACAACTTGTCCGGATTGTTCCAAAGGAAATAATTCTCCCAATTCTACTTCGGCCGATTCAAAAAACTCGAGAACCGAGACAGAGTGAATGCGTTTGTTCACTCTGTCTCTGCCTTGTTCGAAAAGGAAAAAGACAACCGTCGTCCATTTTTAGATGTTGCGTTGGGTGATATTGCGGTTTGTGGCTTGCTTGACACTGGTTCGAGCGTCACAATTTTGGGTGCCGACTCACATCGACATTTAATTGAGATCGGGTATACCCTGCACAAGACTTCGTCTTGGACTTTAAGCACCGCAAATTCTAGTACGGTTAGGACGATCGGTTATATGTCTTTGCCTTTCAAATTTAATAATCGTTGTCAAGTGATCCGAGCGGTTGTGGCTCCGGATATTGGCACTTCTCTTATATTAGGCATGGACTTTGTCCGACAATTTGATTTGGCTCCGGAAATTGTGAAGTTCGTTAGGTTTGAGGATAGTGATGTTAGTTGGCATTCAGTCAGCGAAGTGAGGGTTTTGCATCCTTTCGCTTCTCTGACTGAGAATCAGCAGTCCTTAGCAAACAAAATGATCGATGGTTTTCAAAAAGTTTCGACAGACGTTAAGGGTCTTGGTCGAACTAATTTAATATCACAGGTTATCGACACGGGTAATCATCCACCGGTGAAACAGCGGTATTATCCCATGTCTCCCGCTCGTTTAGCATTGTTAAATGAGGAAGTTGATCGTATGCTAGAGTTAGGAGTTATTAAACCTAGCAAAGGGGGTTGGAATAACCCAACAATTTTTGTTCCGAAGTCCGATGGGACTTTAAGATTTTGTCTGGATAGTAGGAAGCTCAACTCGATAACGAAGCCGGATGCGTACCCTCTTCCGAGAATTACTACCATCCTGGACAGTTTACGAGACGCTAACTACTTGTCTTCCATCGATTTGTCGGCCGCCTTTTGGCAAATCCCCTTAGATCCGGCCTCTCAGGAAAAGTGCAGTTTTACGGTTCCTGGACGTGGTTTCTTTGCTATGCAAGTCTGTCCGTTCGGCATGCGCAATTCTCCTGCCTGCATGCAACGGCTCGCTGATCAGTTGTTCGACCCGTCGTTCGATAACAAAGTATTTTGTTACCTGGATGATATCGTTATTGTCTCTTCAACTTTCGAAGAGCATATTTCATTGTTAAACCGAGTGTTAGATCGTCTCGTTTATGCTAACCTAACGATTAATTTCAAAAAGTGTCAATTTTTTCGTCGAGAACTTAAGTACCTAGGGTATGTAGTAGACTCTCATGGTCTACATACCGATCCCGAAAAAGTACAATGTATATTAGACTTTCCGACTCCTAGTTCGCCTAAGTTGGTTAAAACTTTCCTTGGGATGGCCGGTTGGTATCGTCGGTTTATCCGAAATTTCTCCTGTATTGCTGCTCCTCTGTCACGTTTGACCAGTACCCGCAAAGGTGCTCCCGCATTTTCGTGGTCACCAGAAGCGGAAGAGGCATTTCAAAAATTGAAATCAGCTCTAATTTCTAGTCCGATACTAGCTTGTCCGGACTATACAAAGCCATTTGCGTTACACTGCGACGCATCGTTGTACGGTTTAGGCGGCGTACTTACCCAGACAGTGGATGGCGTAGAACATCCCATCGCTTTCACGAGTAGGACTCTCTTACCCGCTGAAACGCGGTACTCTGCTACCGAACGGGAGGCCCTAAGCGTGATTCATGCAATCGAGCATTTTCGCGGCTACTTAGAGGGCGGCCCCAAAGTCAAAATCTTCACGGATCATGCCAGTCTTCTGTGGTTTTTGAGTCTGAAAAACCCAACTGGCCGTTTGGCCAGATGGGGTATTCGGCTGTCCGCCTTTGACTTTGAGATCGTCCATAAGAAAGGCGTCGAAAATGTGGTTCCTGATGCGTTATCGCGTTTGCTGCCCGTTTCATCTGTTTCTGTGGTCGCCGATCCTTGGTACAACGATTTGTTCCAAGCGGTATCTAATAACCCTGCCGCTTACCCTAATTACCAGATTAAGGACGCGGAGTTGTATCGCTACACGAAGGGAAAGTACCAGCTCACCAGCGCTTATGACTGGAAGTTAGTGGTACCCTTACCTCTCCGAGAGAAGCTTATACACGATAACCATGCGTCCGATCTGTCTATGCATTTTGGGGTTTTTAAAACGCATCGTCGCCTAGCAATGCGCTATTTTTGGCCGAATTTGCACGGAGATGTGGTCAAATTCATTTCCCAATGTGAAACTTGCCAACAGTATAAACACCCAAATATTTCTCCTTTGGGTCAGTTAGGCAATCCAAAGTCTTGTTCTTTCCCTTTCCAGATGGTCTCCGTCGATTTGTTGGGTCCCTATCCGATGACGAGAGATCGGAATATTCACATACTAGTAGTTACTTGTTGTTTCAGTAAATACTGTTTGCTTTTCCCTTTAAAGAGGGCTACTAGCAAAATCGTGAGTCGTATCATGGAGCATGAGGTTTTCCTGCGTTTTGGTGTCCCTCAGTATGTTATTTCCGACAACGGAAAACAATTTATTGGAAAGGAGTTTACCGAACTAATGTCCAAGTATCGGATACCTAAGGTTTACCTTAATCCGAAGTATTGCCCTCAGGTCAATCCAGCTGAGAGGCAGAATCGAGGAGTTGTCACGGCGTTGGCGTTGTCTGTAAAAAACGACCATCGCTCTTGGGACCTCCACCTTTCTGCCATTCAGATGGCGATCAATTCGGCCGTTTCGGAGGCTACGGGTTTCAGTCCTTTCTTCTTGGTTCATGGTCGAGAACCTATCTTAGACGGTTCGTTTTATACTCAATCTCCTGAGTCCCAAGCTGAGGTCCTTTTTGGCAGTCGTTTGTCCTACGCTCAAGATCTGAGCGAACTTTCCGGTGTTTTTCATACCGTGAGGAAGAAACTTGATAATGCGCATGCTCACAATAAAACGTATTATGACCGTAAACACCGTCCTGCGGAGTTTGAGGTGGGCGATACGGTTTACAAGAAAACGTACTTCTTGAGCAATGCGGGGAATTATTTTATTTCAAAGTTTGCCCCACGTTATGAAAAATGTCGGATAGTCAAGAAACTGTCGGCTCTGGTATACGAGTTGGTTAATGCTCAGGGAAAGAATATTGGCTCTTGGCATATTAAGGATTTCAAATTAAATCCTAAAGGGTCTAAGTAATTTGTGTAATTTTTATGTCTCTCGTTAACATTCTTCGGAAAGTTGTCTTTATGAGTTCGACTAGATCGACTTTAAAAATGTGTTCCTTACAAAGGTGTAGTACCGAGTGGTTACTATCACTGAAATCATTTCGTTTGAGATCAGTCTTGCTAGTAAACCTGTCTAGCAACACTGTAGATTGAATTTATGTCATGAGAGGGAAGTATGCAAGGTGATGGTATGAAAGGTAGTATTGGACATTTTTCAAATACCGGAGGAGGTATTAGTTCTGTCGTGGTCTAACAATATAGTCATCGGTTTCTTTTGTCCACAGCCAGTATTTGGTTTGATTATTGGACGTTGTTGGTGTTCCTTCAGTAGGAGGGGTGGTTTATTACGGTTGTTTAGGACACCAGGTTTTGTGGTTTTTCTTTTACATGGGCTTTGTGCTTCCATGGTAAGCAGTAGTTTTGTTGTTGAAGTAGTTTTGTGTTCTCTACGGGAAAGTGGAGAGTTTTCAAATGGCAGTTGACCTCTGCAGAACTTACCTACCAGGGTTTCCACTTTAGTTAACGGGAAGATTTTGTTTATTTATTTGTATGTTTTTGTAGACTTGTTTACCCTTATTGAAGGTAGCTTGGTCATTTGGTTTAGAAGAGTATTTTTTTTTTCCTGTCTTATACACTGTTATAGACGTTGTGGCGTTTTTGTTAGCCCATGTGAGTGGAGCTAGAATCGGGACGATTCATTTGAAATCGTTCGTTGGCTCTTCCGATTTCTTTTTGGAAGGGGGGCTGTAACAAAAACTGCTTTTTTTCATGACATTTCTTTCGCGATTCATGCTTTTCCGTGTGCAGATCCATGTAATTACATGTTTCGGTGTCATTTGCACATGTTTTCTGGCGTCTCTACTATTTTTCCGAAGTTTTCTGCTTCATTTTCGTAACGTCGTAATTAAGTCACAACTTGACTTAAAAGTCGACTGTAAAAGTCGTAAAAACCGTTTTCTGACGTTTAAGAAGGTGTCGAACGCTACGGTTACGGCAATGACGTCTCTATTCTCGTTGGTTCAAGCGGAAACGTCAAAAGGTGACATCACTTTTGTCTTTCGGGGTCGTACTTGCGCCTTGCAAAAATGGCATGCTTTTGTGATTTTGGAGTGTGGAAGCGCAGGCGTAAGAGCAGTTGAGGATCGGCGTCGCTGCCGACGAGTATAGCGCGGCGCAGTTTTTAATTCATGTAGTTCTTTTCTGACGGGCGACGAGCACCTCTATTTTTATACCAGTTTCTATCAATAATACACCTGTAAAGCCTCAACTGCCGTAGCGTGGCGGCCTGCTTCTTGGAGCAGTTTTGAAATCGGAGTGTTCAAATTCCGAACCTACCTACTGTCAACTTTTGGAAGATATCCATATACTGCTGTGCTGTGAAGTGATTTATACATCGTGTGCCTTGCACCTTCTTCGTTTTGCTGTGCCCGTGGAGTAGCGGATTAAAGAACTCGGAAAAGAAGCAACGTGTTCTCATTTCTTTTTTTTACATCTGAAGGAAGAATTGCTACCTCCGGGCAAAACCAGTGACAAACTTGTGAGACTTACCCACCCTGTTAATTCTTGTGCTTAATTTTTTTTTCTATCGAGTGCTGGTTTTTTTTAGTTTCAGCTTTAACCTTTAAAAAGCTGTGGCGTCCAATTTTTTCTGAAATTTAGTTTTGATGTTTTTTGGCTTCGGCATTAAATTATACTTCCTGCACTCGATTTCTGTTCGTGGTTATTCCACGATTAGGTATAACCAGGTCCAACCCAGCGGTTACGTATTGGAACCTGGCAGTTACATACTGGCGCTGCAGTTACATACTAACGTTGCTGTTACAAAAGGAAAATGCAAAATTAGGCAAAATATTAGAAGCTTTTGCAAAAACAATTCATTGAGATCATGCAATACGAAATCTTAGTTTTTTATAACTTATGTCTCCATAAGCTTTTACACAATCGACAGACAGCCCAGCTAGTGTAGCAAATGTTCAATTTCGTGTTAAACTCGAGCAACTAACGAGGAGTTTTCTGTTGTCGCTTGCAATAGAAATATCAGGTCAAATAGACCTATGACAAGACCTCCCAGTGTCGTGCTTTTGATACCAATTAATGATTTCATGAATTTGATTAAACATTCGATAAAATATAGTCCCATTTTTATAAATATTTTAACAAATTGCCATCCTACTGTATCACATGCCTTTATTATATTTTACAATACCCTTTTTATATTATATCATATTATGTATTCTAAACTAAATATTCAATTATTCATATTAGATTTTTGCTTTATCTATCTCATTTTTCCCACTTAATCATTATTAAATTGCTCATTTTATTCCTATTATGTTTTTCTTGCCAGCGTTGTAAATTTTTCATAGGATAGTATATTAGTTTTGCGTAATTAGGTTTTGCAAATGCTTTTATCATTTATTTACTATCTGTAAATTTACTGTGAATTAAAATAAATTAATAAAATATAAAAACAAAATTATCAAAAACAAAGGCAACGCACCCCTCAAATACTTCTTATTTTATGATTTTATGAGAGAAATCTTATATTTTATGAGAGAAAACCTATACGAATATAATATTATAAGAATATAATATTTTTTTGACGTAATGACCAATGTCGGTCTTTCGCGTCGTCCAACTGAGTCCTATAATTGATCAAGTTGAAAATTGGCATAATTAAAATATATCCGATGCGTCCTTTAGACATCTTTTGTGCCATATTTGTATCATATCCATATATATCTTGGAAGCATGCAAATTTGTGAACAGTATTTCAACGTGTATAATGTAGAACATGGCTATAATATGAGAAATAAACATAACCTCCAGGCACCCAAGCCAAATTTTACTTTATTTTAAACAGGAACTTTATAAAACTCAATAAAAATCTACAACCACCTACCTGCAAATAATAAATCGTTGAAGGGTAAAAAAACGACACAGCATGGAAGAAATGGCTTATCAGAAAGCTTTCACACATTAAATGAATATTTCTCTTAACCGCTTGGATGCCAATACCACCGATCGGCGGGTTTACTGTTGTAAAAGTTTTCTGGCGTCCGATATCCGTATTTTTGCAATTATGCAGTTATATGCGGTAAAAGTCGCCTTCATTGAATACGCTACCATTATATATTAGTATGCGTGCACTAACACCTTCTACAAACACATTCTCGAGGGTTGAGAAGATGCGATCATAAATTTCAACCCCATGGCTGACCTTCTAAGGGTTAATAAAATATTGAGGGCACGCATATGAAGATTACGCATTTTAAATTATATATTTTTCTATTTTATAAGCGGATTTTGATATCATTGTATATGAGTTATTATTTTATATGAGTTAGATATTATAGGTAAGCCAGTGTAATATTGTTATTATAAATTAATGAGATGTTATAAACTTAGCAAATGATAAATTTGTCTATCAGTTACGATAACAGGGAATTATGAGAGACGGAATGTTACGGATAAATATACGTACGGGGTGTTATTACTGCACGGCTATTTTTTGTGGGTGAATCAGTACAACGAAGTAAGCAACTTTTATTTTTTTTTGTTGAAATAATGGTTTTTTTTATGTTCTGAAAAGCTATGATCACGATGCGCTGTCTAGCGGTTGGTAAAATGTAGCTGATATTGTTTATTTACAACTTATTACCTACCGCTAGATGGCGCAGCTCTCTCAAACGATTCTCAAACCTTTGCTTAACAGTCAAAGTCTTCAAATTTTCAAAATAAAAAAAATAAACAAATAATATTTTTTTCCAAAAAATATTTTTTTTTGTTTTTTTTCAAAAAAAAAAAAACAAAAGTTGCTTACGTATATTACGCGTACCAAAAATGTACTACCGTCATTTAGGCATCAAACATATTTCTATTTCTTTACATTGTATAAACTCTTTACCCTATTCTCTTCGTTCTATTTATTATTATTTTTTTTAATGGAATTATCAAATTAACCATTTACGATAAGTATAATATTAAAACAAATGGCAAAAACTTTCCTCTTTCATTCACTGGTTAGTGCTGTCCAACTGGAATATACCCGTTCCAGGGCAAGCAATTTATATTTTTACATTTAAAACGAGGGTCGATGAACCAACCAAACACAATAATAATAATAATAATTAAAAGAAATATATAATAATAATAAATATATATAATAATAAAAATTTAATAAAAATTACAATTGTATTTAAACTGTAGTATCGTTATAGGATCAATTTCATATCACATCTTCACTATTATCTATAGAACCGATGTAGAATAGAGGTTAAAAGCGTTCGTATATATGACTTTAGCAGGAGTACGTAAATATTACGTTCACATTGATACTGATTTCGATTTTTGCAAAATATGATTACCTACTACCTACTTATAATAAACTAACTAGAAGTTGTTAATAGTGGATATATTGCAGAGATATTTCAGATTTCGATCTTATATTCACTGTTTGATAGAGAGTTCATCTTCATCATCAAATTTAACATCACTAAAATAAACCTACATAAGTAGACATCCAAATCGTTAATAAGAAAGTTATATTTTGTTAAAGATTATGGACGTTAAAGCAGCCATAAACAGGTTTTAAGTTTTCCAATAATTAAATCTCTTTCACGCCTTTTATTTTGCAATAATTTAGCAGTGATCAACAAGTAAATATATTATAAGGAATAGAAAACACGACTGCTGTTACAGAGAGTGAAT
Organism: Micropterix aruncella; assembly: GCA_944548615.1. Lineage (NCBI taxonomy): Eukaryota > Metazoa > Arthropoda > Insecta > Lepidoptera > Micropterigidae > Micropterix > Micropterix aruncella. The sequence continues at coordinate 14,629,360 of OX155973.1, forward strand.
TATTGTAATTATAATTATCTTTATTACTGCTTTTTAATGAAATATTTGTGGTTTATGTGTTTATCCTTATAGATTGATGTATATTTTCGGAATGTACTCAATCACACCTTTCATTTGACTCTAAACACGATATATTTATGTTAATTTATTGACATTTGGACATTTAGACAACTACCTTATTGATATTTATATAGTTAAGGTACCCTATGATCCTCAGGATGGCATAACGATTCTAACAATACCACACACTTGTCAATCGGATCAAGCGTTTAAAATTTATGGTGGATTTTAGGAAACGGAAAACATACATAGATGAACCCTGAACACATTACACTCCTTTTTTTGATGGGCAGTGGTGTAAAAAGAATTTCTTTCTACAATACTAGAAGTTTTTGTGAATAATGGTGATATATTCTTCCCTAACCAATTTCTATGTACACTTGAAAATACAAGAGATGTATATATTGTCTGCTACTCACAAAAACCTCTTGGAATCCCGTCAGGATTTTGAATGGCGCCACTCCGAGCTATCTCATAGGTTCAGAGCTCTATCAGCTCACGGGCGCCCTCTGAGATCTGAAGACAACCTACTGCTGCCTGCTGTCGATTCCTGGTCACAGTAGCGATGTCTAGTGGCACTCCTTCTCCGTACGTGGAGTTCGTCTCTGGAATGCTTACCCGCACATTTTTTTATTGTTAGGCTACGTGGTGTCAGGCGGGGGAGAAATTCCGCCCACCACCCGGGCAGTTCTAACGGCATAGGTCGTTTTATCTGCCCAGGATATCGTGCATCGACAACCTCACGCGTACCAGAAGGGTATCACGTGAGGGGTGGACGAACGGAGATGGAGGTAGATTCTCCTGGTTTCTAGCCCCTCCGGCACCCTTTGAACCGTTTATTTAATCAAAGAAATATCAACAATTCACTTACTATCTAACATTATGATATATACAAGTTTTAGCTTACGTACTAAAGTTATAAACGGTGTGAGGAAAAAATAATTATAACATAGTAGGGTGAATGGTATTTATATTCATATTCATATTCATTTTATTAGTATACTGGTATACAAGTCAGATACAGATTAGCAAACATCCATACATATTAGCAAACAAACATTAGGTAGGCGATGACATGGTGAATCCATGCTACTGAGTAGTCCCGGGCTCCGGCTGCAAACGGCAGGGGTTCCGTCGGGGGCATCTACATCGGGAGAACCTGCAAGAAGGCACGCACCCACAGGGCGGCTAGGTGCGTTTACCCGCACATGTAAGGACAGCCCCGAGTTTGTATTGCTTCAAACGCAGGCTCAAAGAACACAAACTCACGTTCGTATATTCCCCCCCCCCCTCGCTCCCTCTCCCACCGTCATTATGTTTTTTTTTATTTATTGCTTTATTTTCTGCTAGATTGTATTATTAGGTACATTCGATATGAGTCACATTTATAAATTGAATTTATTAATTCAACTAAAATTGAATTTAATAATGTCTTATTTTTAAACCTAACCTAATGCTCAAACAAATATCTTCAGAACAATCCGTCAACCACTGGAACAACACGCCAGGGTTGAATCAATCCAAAGCGCTAATTAAGGCTTACGACCCTAAGACGGCCCGTGAGGCCTTATCGCTAAATAGGAACAATCTACGCATATTGGTGAGAGCGCTCACGGGGCATTGTGGCCTTAACAAACACATGTACAACCTCAAGCTCCGAGACACAAAAATGTGCAGGTTCTGCCAAGGGGCAGAGGAAACTCCCCCGCACCTCATGTGCGAGTGTGGCCAGCTGATGCGTAAAAGATACATCCACTTGGGTGGTCATTACCTCCAACCTGAGGAGGTAAAACAATCTGGCGCCAAAAGCCTATTGCAGTTCTTAAATGACACGAGGCTTAGCGCAGATTTATAGTAGGTGGCGAACACAATAGATCAGCAATGGTCGCAGTGTTACAAGGCTCATAAAGACCTTAGAAAAGCCCCACACAACAAATAATAATAATCTTATTTTTAACGCAAAACATGTTATCATGTAAGATATTGCTTTAACAGAATATGCTCGCCAATTTGTTTAATCAAATAAAGCGTTTCATTATTATTACACGACTGCCCAATAAAAAAAATGTAATGTGTTCACGGTTCATCTATGTATGTTTCCGTTTCTTTAATTCACTATAACTTCTAAGCGCTTGAACCGATTTAGACGTGTGTGGTATTGTTAGAATCGTTATATCATGTTGAGTGTCATATGGTACCTTAACTGTCCAAATATCAAGTAAGTAATTGTCTAATACATATTTTGTGTTCAAATTAAAGGCCTAATTGAATACATTATGAAAATATATCTACGTAAACCACAAACAATTAAAAAAAACATAATCAAAATAATTATAAGTACAGCAGTTCACTTTTTGTAACGGCGGACGTGTTTTTTATTCCTTTTAATATATTTCCAGAGCACTATTAACTGCTAAATCTGCGTCAAACAGTGACAAGTTGAGGTTGCATTTGTTTCTCAACAATCACTCGTGGATGTTTTAAACCACAAATGTATCAATTTTGACGATTAACGAAGCCGTCAAGATGAAAATGAGCCTCATTGCTGAAAACGATGTTGTTCGAAAAGAACTTCATTATTTTTGAAACATTGCTTATAAAAACGCTTTGTTCTTTCGTGTATCTCTCCGGGGTGGATGTGGTAAAACCCTGCTAGAGCCACTGCAAGTTGCGCAGAAATTTATATTAAAAATTATTCGACGTAGGCTATATCGCCATCCCACTAATGAACTTTATAAAGAAGCTAAAGTCCTTGATAGTATGCAAATTTTTCTAAAAACTTCCCTCTTAAGGCTATTTTTGGACAATAACTCAAATTTAGGAATAATTCAGAACCGAAGACCAACGAGACAAGTTATAGAAAATAGCTTAATAATACCCAGAATGAAACCATCATTTGGACAAAGACATTACTCTTTCTTTGCGCCGAGATTTTACAATCTGATCAATATGCAAATAAAAACGAATTTGACATTTAGGGAATTCCAAAATAAAATAAAGAAATGGTTATCGAATCATGGCAGACTAACCATACATCAAATGTTAGAAATGATAGTTTAATAAAACTTAGGTGCACAAATTATTAACATATTTATAAACATGTATGTTGAGTATATTTTAACATTGAACTAACTACCAAAAATTATTCGACTTTGTTATATATTATTTTGACAATGAATTGTACTTTATTTGACTAGATATTTTTCTATTAAATCCTATATTACTTAACATATATTAAATATTAATGACTGTTTCTTTCTTTTCTCACATATAACTTTATTTATATTATTTAATCGAATTTTACATTATTGCCGATTATATAATGGAATTGCATTTTATTTATTATATTATCTTTTAATATTTTTTATTATTATTATTATTTTAAGACCACATTTTATGGAAATTTAGTGGTATTAGCTTTCTACTAAAACTTCTACATTTGTAAGCAATCAAGCAAACTTGATCGTAATATTAGAGTCCTGTCCACCCTAGAACGGGCTAGTAGTTGTTGTAGTTGGGTGACAGAATTAAATAAGCAAAAGGTTAAGGTTTTGCCATTCGGTTTCCGTTATTTTTGTAAGCAAATCAATGTTTTATTTTTGTAAGCAAATCAAACTAATGAGCTACGTCGTCGAGATATGGACTCTCGCATTTGACGGTGTCGTTCGGGCGTACGTCATGTTGAAATGGTCCAACACGCAAAGCAAAAACGTTGCCGGTTTAATTAAAATCGCTCACTGTGATCCGTTGCGTTGCACAGCTGACGTGATCGGCTCAGACAAGTGCTGACTCTGCTGACTTTCACAAAACGCCTTCATGGTACGACATTGATTAGATCAATAATGAATTTAAAAAATAATATCACATGTATATTCGAGACATTGGTGCCTACAAGAGGGGGGGGGGGGGGACTAAGAAAAAGAGTTTACCCTCCCCCTTTCTTTAAAATATGTTATGAAGCGACCTCGAACTCGTAACCAGTCGAGAGAACGTAGTAATCTGGTCGCAACTGGAACTAAGGGCGTGAATGTAAACCCGCTGGGTAACATTACCTGGTTATCTCGCGGATAAGGCGTTGGCCTCTTACGGCCATGTGGCGGAGCTTGACGGTGGACTGTTTTGTCCTAAGTCTTTTGCGCTCACCTGACGGGAGACAGAACTGTACAATTTCGTTAAAACTTCCTGAGGTGACGGGTTCGCCTGTTGTAGTAGACAGCTCTAGTTGTTCCTTAAATATGTAACATATACCTACTAGTATCATGCAAAAAAAAATAACTACCCGTACTTACAGAAAGTTGTAAATACGGGTGTCTTTACTGGACGAGCATTTTTTTATTGGGTAAATCAGTACAACGATATAAACAATTTTTGATATTTTGAAAAAAAAGTTAAAAAATATTTTATTTATTTTCTGAATTTTTTTTTAATAAAATTAGCTTTTTTATTTTTTATTTAATAGTATGAAAAGCGGTGATCACGATGGGCTACCTAGCGATAAGTAATCTGTCTTTGATATTGTTTACTTACGCTATATTACCTACCGCCAGATGGCGCAGCGCGCTCAAACTCTTCTCAAACCTTTATTTAACAGTCAACTTCGTCAAATTTTTCAAATTTAAAAAAAAATAAAACCCTGAAAAAAAAATAAAACTCTGAATAAATCAGCAAACTGATAAAATGTGGCTTGATTATGAATAGTCATGCCAGTCATAATCGTGCATTTTTAATTTTGATCAATTATGATATTTGGGAAGTTATAGCACACCCTCCAAAAAGACAGACTCCGAAACTTTGTTGTAAAACCGCGGTCTCCCGTCGCGGCAAGACGACGCGATAAGACCACCGGAATGCCTTATTTTAGTCGTGATAAATGCCGATTTGATTCAGAATTTACTGTCCGGTCGTCAGACCGGAAACTACGAACCGCCATTAATTTTCAGCTTGGCTTCTGGAATTTCACCCTTAGTGCTTCCGGTCGCCCTGCTGTCAAACTCTTTCCTCTGCGTTTTATCAGAGAATATACCTCTCGATTCCGCTCAAATAAACATCGTTTTGCTGGATAGTTGGAGGCCGCCCTGCATTTCTTTTGATTCAGACAGCTAACTAAAGTATGCAAATAAAACAACATCTAAACTAAAATGAACATCTAATTATCAGCCAAGAATATTTATTTATTTTTTTATTTTTTTTTATTTATTTATTTATCCATATTAATAACATATAATTAATTAATTACAAACTATCGATTAAAAACTAGTAGTGCTTAACATTAATACTTAATTAATCATTGATAAAAAAAAGGTACAGGCTCATGTGGATTTTACTGCCTCACTAGGCTTGGGCCTGTGTCGAGGCAGTGGTCTAGTGAAGGTTGTCTAGTAGCAGCCGTGTGTTAAAAAAAAAAATAATAATATATATATACATACATATACACATGTATATATATATATATATACACACACATACATACATATACACATATACAATATACATAACATAATAGTAATATAACACTAATATTATATTTATATACAATATATATATATAATATATAATATTATTGATAGATATTTTTACCTTAATGATAATTATAACGAAGATATGTAGTTAACGTAGATATGTAGAGCAAATACCAAAAAAAAGAACAACAGCAATAATATTATTTTTTTTTCTTTTTTTTTTTTTTTTTAGACAAGAATTTTAAATAGGTTTTCGGTTTCCCTTCTCCCTTTGTTTAGTAGCCAACACACCACCATTTTCTTCAGCACGACTGTCGATGTTGACGTCAATGCATTCCCCCCCACCTCAGATATGAACATATTGTAAATCCTCGGCGAGTGAAATGCATAATATCTAAAATAGAATCTAATATCTAAATAAAAAGAATATCTAAAATATATTTTAACTATTTTACAACTTTCATAATATGTAAGAAAGGGTCCAATTGCGTTTCTTCGCCGGTTTAAAATAGTCAAAAAATGCGTTAAATTTATTACGAATTCGTAATAAAAAAATTAAGTCACATTGGCATTGCGATTCATAAGTCAGATTCTGGTGCTACCGTGTTTAATGCATTTTGTATTAAATTTATTTCATTCTCGCAGAAACGCTATTCCATATCTCAAAATTCGACAGTTGTCCGAATAAAAAGCGGCTTGAACGTGACAATTTTAAAACGGACGTTTTCGGTGCGACTGTGCTTACGTACAAATTTGCCGTTTTTGCTGTTACTGCTGAAATGTTCCCCATGTTGGGATATTACAAAGGAGATCGAATGAGTAACGACAACGGTACGTACTTAAGTGTATTATACTTTTCGATTTCGAACAAAATTCGTCTGCCGTCATAACCTGCAAATTATATGTTGTCTTTTAGTACGAGAAGGAGGTTAGAACACCGCCACATCAGAGATCATTCGGTTCAAAATAAAAGCCAAACAAACCTGCTAGCCAGCCGCGTTCGAAAAATGGATTCAGAGCGCCGATTTTGACGTTTCGAAAACACCTGTGTTGCCAGCTTCTTAGTACATTACCATAGACATTAGACACAGAACGAAGTCGCAGATTTTGTTACGTGTGTTAAATCTGACAGAAACGCGATAGCTATTATTTTAATGCACGCACTAATCCTACTTATTTTTAAAACGACTTAATTTTAACTCAATAGAAACGAAATTGGACATAATATATATTTAAACTGTTAACCGGGGAAGTCCCGTTTTAATTACTCAACATACAACGGGCGCGCCTTTTTCGCATAGTGTTATTACGTCATGCCCGCGTGACGTAATTTATAATTAAAACTTTTATTTATTAATGCTTAGAAGTAATTAAAAGACGATGAAACATATATTTTTTCGTCAACAATCCACATAATTTAAATCCGGCTTGATTTCTTTTTCATAGTGCGCGGTTCCATGTGTGTCTATAGTCCATAAGTTCTCCGGAAATAGTAAGCACCGCAATGCACGTCTGGCCATTTATGTCAAAACATATACCGATGACTCACACATTCGTTAAATTAAAAAGCAACTCCACAAGGGTACAACATATTTCGAGAACGTTTCTATACGTCCTATCCATAGTCGATACTGTTTATGTTTGACGTATATATAAGTCATGCTCGGTTAACAGGTTAAGTATAATAGCATATTTATTTTATATATTATGACAATGTTCAGCGGTTTGCAACGAAAGTAACGCGAAACTTATGTAAAACTGACTAGGAATACAATTCCAAAACCCACGTCAAGTTGTTTCACGCTTATATGTGATGATCGGTCCCATATAACTCATAGTAAGTAGATTGTCAGCAATTTTAATTTTTATTTATGTTCTGGTAACACACGAGACTTGCCTTCTCGACAGAAATTTACCAAACAACATTAGTACCTTCTATACACAGGTTAATTACTAGTAAGGTGGTAAACCATTATTATGTCAAAGAGATGAATCTAAGACCGAGTTAAGACCGAGTTATGTATAGGTACTTACTGAAAAATATTTTGTATTAGGATTAGGATTTTTTGTACCTTGTACATTAAATTTATGGATCAATAAATAAAATAAAATACAGAAGGAGCAGTAATGGAATTCACCGAGCAAAGTCGGGCCCATCATAAAACTAAATATTTTTTTGCATTTCTGGGGGGGTGAGCATTGGATTCCGGACTAACAACCGGCTGTGGTAAGTTTAGGGACAGCTGTCTTGCCACATGTGAGCATTCACCTTACCACCATTCCCCCCTCCTTCGAGGCCATAGAGTTTGAGATTCGAAAATCGCAGTTTTATATATTTTTGTTGGAAAGAGTTGATTATTTTTTTTGGGAAGTACAAAATCTTTAAAGAGGTGAAACACAGATTTAGCTGGCAGACCACGAGCGCCAACTCCCACTGCGTGAGGGTGAATAGTGAAGCCGTTCCGGGTGACGGCATTTGCGAGATAATGATATTTATTTAATTTGTACTCGTGGTCTGTTGGGATATTTGATTCCAATGGAACAGTTAAGGGCCACTTTACGAGATAGAGAGTAAAGAGTTATATCTGGATGGAGGGCTGTGCATCCGAGACTTTCATGAAATTTTTACCGTTTAGAGACCGAATCAACCTCCAGAATCCAATCTGAAGCTTTCTTGATTGTTGAGAAAGGTTTTGTAGTGAAATGTTTTTTGTCCTTAGAGCCATCCCGCACAAACTGTATTAGGGGTTTGGAGGGTAATGTCAAACCCTTGTTGGCACGAGCCACTGATAAGCTTATTACCACGCGGATAACAGCAAGGACTTTGTCGTGACGGTAAGTGTACCGTCCTTGATCTAAGGCCACTTGCAGCCAGCTAGAATATGTCTAGCTGTGCAAGGGGTATTGCTACATAGGGAACATGAACTATCCTCGGCATAGCTCCAACGAGCGAGGTTACTGAGGTCTGGAAGTGTATGCTGAAAGGCATTTAAACAATATTTCAGCATCTCTGGCGTCCAGTCTAACAACATTACCTTCCAGTGCACCTTGCGTAGGATGAATGCAAAAGTCCGCAATCATTCTGGAATTATAGGCCAAAGGCATGAGTCATACTGTTGCTGTCGCCTCACGAGAGACACTTCTTGGTTATTTTGGAGTAGGCGTAGAGCAGAGAGGGTAGTTTTAGCGCTATCCCAAAACTGTGTTTGGACCTGAAGACAGTCGGGGGGTCAGCTGGTTTGGCTAAGGACAACGAGGATTTTAAACTAGCTGTCACCTACTCATCTACGGTCATTTAAACTACTAAAAGCGATCATACAATTTATGGATCAATAACGTCAAGAAGACGAAAGTCAGTGCGTGTTGCCAGTGGTGACATACGGCACTGAGACGCGGTCGCTAACTATTGGGCTCGTACACACAATCAAAGTCGCGCGACAAGCCATGGAGAGAGCTATGCTTGGTTTCACTGCGTGATAGGATGCGAAATGAGGAAATCCGCAGAAGAACTAACGTCACTGGCATAGCTTGTCTAATCAGGAACTTCAAATGGTAATGGGCAGGCCATATAGTTCGCAGAACCGACAACCGTTGGGGAAAAGGCATTCTCGGATGGCGACCACGAACCGGCAGACGCACTTAGAGTTGTCAACTACAACGAGCGAACCCGTCACCTCAGGAAGTTTTATCGAAATGTACGATCTCCCGTGAAGTGAACGCAGAAGACTTAGGATAAAACAGTCCACCGTCAAGCTCCGCCACATGCCCGTAAGATGCCAACGCTTTATCCGCGAGATAACCAGGTATGTTACCCAGCGGGCTTACACTCACGCCCTTACTTCCATTTGCGACCAGATTACTCCGGTCACTCGACTGGTAACGAGTTCGAGATCGCTTGCGCGGTCCTCTCCCGTAGCCGATGGTCGTTTCAAGAGCAGCCGCCGTAAGGTCAGCATCCACCCCCGTGCTATAGAAAACAGTACTGCTTCCAGACTCCGCCGACTGTTAGTCAGAATGCACAATCGATTGGCTTACGCCGCACGGTGCGTAGACCGTCCAGGAGCGCCAGAAGGTTGACTGCTAGGGGAAACTAGCCCTAAGGCCAGAGTCCTGCCCGGGCTCGCACTTCATGCGTGGAGGCCGCCGGATGGGTGTTGACCCGTGAGTGTGACCAACCCTGAACAAAATGGGTCTTCATGGCCAACTCAGTAAGCCCTTACTAGCTAATATGCCCATATTAGCTCCCAGCAGACGGAGTATAGGACGGGCCCCCATAGATGGACCGATGACAATGCTTCGTTTGCAGGAAGTAGGTGGATGGAGGCGGCCTATGACCGGTCGCCATGGCATTCTATGGAGAAGGCCTATGTCCAACAGTGGACGTCTACCGGCTGATGATGATGTTGAAGTGTAGATGATGAAACTAAACTAATATAAGAAATTGTCTACGAAAGGCAAAACAGTTTCTTATGATTATATAGGATACTGGACCGTTATACTTTTACTTTGCGCTTCTTCGTCATATTTTCGCCAAATAAATGTGTTGGCCGTTAAGATATGAAATTATAGTCGGTGTGTATCCGTTATGCAAATGTAATGGCGTCTGTTTAAAATTGCGGCAGCGTCCGTGACCGCTCTCGACTGGCTGGCATGTCATAGCGGTCGCCTACAACGCGCGCGCTCCTTGCGCCTGTCTCTGAGACCGCGCGCGGTCCGAGTGACCTCGCATCGCCAGCCAAACGTGCTTCCGATTCCGACACACTTTATTCGGATATCAAGCACAATTTGTAGTGACGTGGCACTTTGTTAGATATGGCAATATCTTTGGCTGCTAACAATTCTATGCAGCTTGGGCCATGTGACCTGCTCGTTTTCTTGGGTCTGCCTAACTCTCATCCAGTCGCCTTCTAGAAGAGGTACGAACCTGAGAATTATTCTGTTTCCCATGTCACGGCTGTGTCGTAGATAGGTGGAATCGAATCCTCTAGGGGAAGACCCCGGGAACTGCTGGGCGGTTTGCACATACTGCGGCGTTAGCCAATTCCCGAACTCTCAAAGTACACCCATAAGTCCTGCTGGGTGCCGCACTCCAGTCCGTTTTGAGTAAACAAACATTTTAAAAAATACAATTGAATCGATAACATCCTCGGTCGGTTAAAATTTTAAGTCTCTAAAATCAATATTTCGAGTATGACTAGAGCGCCCTCTGGCGGACCGATTTCAACCACAATCTTATCAACTCTTGCCATCATCAAATGATGCCTGCATGGAAACTTTCAACAAAGTCGGATGAAACGTTTGGACGATACCGCGGAGAAATACATACACACACACAGAGACACACAGACAGACTTCAGTCTGGATATGATCCTAATCGTCTCAAAATGGATGATTCCGTCTTTATCTCGAAAACAATTTTTGCTCTGTATTTGTAAAGTATTTTGAGTTCAAAATACTTTCCCTCCTGGTCGATTGGTGGGCCGGAAAAAAAACGAACTACCTTAAGATTTTTGTAGATTTTTGTCAACCGCGTCTGTAGACAGACATTGAAATATTAAGGAAGAAATGGAAGTACAATTTGATCAACTTGAGAGCCTGTGAGAGGCTAACGTAGCCGTAGCAAGGCGCCCACTGTACAATAAAGCCATACAAGCCGCGATTAATTAGTGCGTTTCGCTGTCAATCAGGTAAAGATCGCTGCTGCGATGTCTATCGAGGAAGGAAATGCAAGCTGATTAATTCTTGTAAAAGCGGGTGAGTGAGCTAATAGTATGCCGGAATCCAAGGAACGGCTATATTATACATCGCGTGTACCGCTCGCTCGAATATGGTTAAGCGGCCAATGAGCCACTCTGCAATATTCATAATATATACTCGTACATTACTCACTCGTTATCCCCACTCAAGAAGTATGTAGACGTCAAAACCAGCGCCGTTCCTTTTTAAACGACTGCCCAACAAAAAAAGGAGCGTAATGTGTTCAGGGTTCACCTATCTATGTCTTCCGTTTCTTTATTCCACAATAAGTTCTAAACACTTGAACCAAATTAGGGTGTGTGATATTGTTAGAATCGTTATGCCATCCTGAGTGTTATAGGGTACCTTAACTGTCCAAATATCAAGTAAGTGGCTGTCTAAATGTCCAAATGTCAATAAATTACCATAAATCTATCGTGTTTAGTGTCAAATGAAAGGTTTGATTGAGAACATTCTGGAAATATAGATGCATCCTTATTGATAAATATATATTTTATAAAAATACCGTAATATATCTTTTTTTAATACAATAGTTCACTTTATGTAACGCCAGTCGCGCTTTTTATATTTTTTATATATCTACTTGTTATTACTTTTATTCAGTTAGAGTTTTATAATGTTTATAAATAACTAGTGGTAAGATAAAATAGGGTAGTTTATTATATCTATACCAGGATTTCCATAGGTGTGGTGATTTTACTAAAACTATTAGTATAGACCTATATAGTCAGCATAACTTCAAAAAAGTGTTAAAGAAGTGTCTGCTCGGTGATGGTAATACTCTATAAACAGAAAACTATTTACAAATATAAAATTATTTGATTTTGGCTATTTTATGATTATTGTCTGGCATCTGGTTATTGTAGAATTGTTCCTTTGATAGCATTGTTCCTTCTACTTTCCTCGCATGATCCGGGAAGCCATTGAAATAAGAAGAACCCCGAACTTCAAGAGACGGCGGTTACAAACTCTCTTCTACGTGGAACCTTCTCCTTAAAATGTTCCCGCCGCCGAACGACGAACGCAAGGAGATAAGACAGGATACAGGAAGTGTTGTGTGCAAGACGGATTTTCCAAATTCGCGCGCTCCGAGCCCGGCTCCTCACCACCGTTATAACCTACGCAGTGGCGGCAGCGGTATGCGGCCTACCTGCAAAACAATGAATTGACAGCTCTTTCAGTCTACCCTGGACAGCTGCAGCTCTAACGTCACCGAAACGTCGGGTGCTACAAATTTCACGCGGTAAATTCGTTTTCTATCCTATTTATAATGTCAAACAACCGCGATAGTCTTCGATTTTATATTACGTAACTAAAGCTAAAACTAAAACTAATATGCAACAAAAACTAGGTAATACGTAAATAGGTAGGATAGTGTCAAAACGAATAGATGATTTTCAATAATTCGATTAATTAAACATATACTTTTCGTAGAATTGCTCTATTTTTTTCTTTGTAGAATGGGTTAGGCGAAGAGCTACATAAAACTTGAAAAATTGACAGCTAATAAAAATAAGTTATAGCAACATGAATTGTGAATTTTCCTTAAGAGCCCGTTCACATATTTTTTCCAGAAAGGCAAGAAAAGTGGATTTTTGGCGTTCTAATTCCAAGAAATAAAGAGATTTCTACAAACTTTAATTACTGAATTACCTGGACCATTTCTTGATGTTGGCCATAGCGGCCTTTAATTTTAGATATAACGAATATTATTTACTTATTCAGCCCATTTTCCGAAAGTCGTTATTCGTAAAACGCTCGGAAGGCAAACTTTGAGCTCCTTAATACAGTAATATCACTACAACGAAAACCGTATACTATTTTTTTTTATGTCCGTCATGTATTCTTGATGTACACTACGGCTTTATTTTTTCGTTTTTTGACCACATATCCAAGGTATACATTACTTACAATTACACAAAATTAAAAAAAAATCTTCCTGTATCATTCTAATTTTCTCAGAAATAAAATAAGATTCTTATATAATACTTATACTATATTAAAGTTCACTCTTTTAGCAATACGACATAATATAAATTATTGTCATTAGAAAGGAGAAAACACTGCAAAAAACAATTAGAAACTGTGTATATATTTGCTTGCGCAAGAGAAGAGCGCTCAGTGCCGCGGTTTTTCTCCCAGGGTTGAATAGTTATTTATTTATTTATTTATTTATTTATCCTATCTTTTATAGTTACATCCAAAAAAAAATGCGTTCATTTTTTCAACTCAGTTTAAAAGAATACCTACGCTATTTTGTAACACGGCTCTTAATAAAATTGTAAAATAATATAAAATGGGACCCAGAAGCAGCCTCCCCGAAGATTGCATATATTTTCGACTGTCTAGTCTGCGACCATGAACAATCGGGCGTCCCTGGAAACGGTGGGTCTAAACTCACTGGCCAATCCTTCTACCACCGGGCCAAAGGACACTGTGTCAAGATGCCGAGTCAGTCTCGTCTGCTGGGGCCACACAGCGAAATTTAACATACGACTGTGGAACGCTGTAGGATGAAGACCACCTCATATCCTGCCCGCAGCTGTCAACCCCTATCACACACCAGGACAATACCTCCAGGCCGCATATTTTTGAAGAGACATGTCCTAACCTGGTCCGGGCGCATAACTAACTAACTAACTAGATAACCGCTTGCTGCGAACCTCTGAAGTTGTTAATCACTAGACAATCATTTCAGTTGCGTTCAATACGAAACTATCTGCCTACCTGCATTATGGATAGCAATATTTACAGTGAAACGAGCGGAACTTATATGAATACGATGCGACAGTTACCTCTATACCGCAAAAGAGGGGTTTCGCTCTTGTAGATTTTATTCTGCGGTTTAGACAATTGTTTAAAATACTGAAAAAGGCAAAAAAAAATAAAAAATAAAATAAAAATAATAATAATAATAATTTTAATAATGATTATAAATTAAAATTAAATTAATTAAAAAATATATATCTTAGATCTTTCGAAGGCGGGCTCGGCTGCTTTTTGCTTAGCACAATTGAAAGATAATCATTTGCGTTTAATGTATGCGCTATGTAACCTGGGCTCAGACAGATGCATATATAACTTTAAAAGCATACAACGGCATTGTCTAAATTGTTATTTCTATTTTCTGTTGTGCTTATGCATTTGAATGTATATGTATATGTAAAATTAAAGTAAATTAAACTTGAAAAATTAGTATCCAAGTCACAATCGTACGGCATTTGCGTTCGATGCGGTTCCCACCGAATTCTGACCCAGAAACTCTTCGATTCATTAGGTGGCCATGCATTACTATGTATGAATTCCGGTGGCAAGTCACGTGGACGAAATTCATCAATCGTAGACTACAGAGGTGTGTGGGTGTAAGTGTACGTGGTGCTGTGCTGTATAATTAATTAAAAGTTATGGCGGCCGTTGCAACGTAGACGTAGTCGTCTATACATTCGTGGCGTACGGCGAAACGCGTTCATGATAGAATGCGCCTGATAGCCGTGTACTCACAGGGGAGTTGCCATATTTACTTATTTATTACTTAGACACTACTAATATGCATACAACTTACTATAATTAAGGCTATCATATTTTACTATCAAGCTCCAAGACACAAAAATGTGCAGGTTCTGCCAAGGGGCAGAGGAAACTCCCCTGCACATCATGTGCGAGTGTGGCCCGCTGATGCGTAAAAGATCAATCCGTCAACCACTGGAACAACACGCCAGGGTTGAATCAATCCAAAACGCTAATTAAGGCTTACGAGCCTAAGACGGCCCGTGAGGCCTTATCACTAAATAGGAACAATCTACGCATACTGGTGAGGGCGCTCACGGGGCATTGTGGCCTTAACAAACACATGTACAACCTCAAGCTCCGAGACACAAAAATGTGCAGGTTCTGCCAAGGGGCAGAGGAAACTCCCCTGCACATCATGTGCGAGTGTGGCCCGCTGATGCGTAAAAGATCAATCCGTCAACCACTGGAACAACACGCCAGGGTTGAATCAATCCAAAACGCTAATTAAGGCTTACGAGCCTAAGACGGCCCGTGAGGCCTTATCACTAAATAGGAACAATCTACGCATACTGGTGAGGGCGCTCACGGGGCATTGTGGCCTTAACAAACACATGTACAACCTCAAGCTCCGAGACACAAAAATGTGCAGGTTCTGCCAAGGGGCAGAGGAAATTCCCCTGCACATCATGTGCGAGTGTGGCCCGCTGATGCGTAAAAGATCAATCCGTCAACCACTGGAACAACACGCCAGGGTTGAATCAATCCAAAACGCTAATTAAGGCTTACGAGCCTAAGACGGCCCGTGAGGCCTTATCACTAAATAGGAACAATCTACGCATACTGGTGAGGGCGCTCACGGGGCATTGTGGCCTTAACAAACACATGTACAACCTCAAGCTCCGAGACACAAAAATGTGCAGGTTCTGCCAAGGGGCAGAGGAAATTCCCCTGCACATCATGTGCGAGTGTGGCCCGCTGATGCGTAAAAGATCAATCCGTCAACCACTGGCACAACACGCCAGGGTTGAATCAATCCAAAACGCTAATTAAGGCTTACGAGCCTAAGACGGCCCGTGAGGCCTTATCACTAAATAGGAACAATCTACGCATACTGGTGAGGGCGCTCACGGGGCATTGTGGCCTTAACAAACACATGTACAACCTCAAGCTCCGAGACACAAAAATGTGCAGGTTCTGCCAAGGGGCAGAGGAAACTACCCTGCACATCATGTGCGAGTGTGGCCCGCTGATTCGTAAAAGATCAATCTGTCAACCACTGGAACAACACGCCAGGGTTGAATCAATCCAAAACGCTAATTAAGTCTTACGAGCCTAAGACGGCCCGTGAGGCCTTATCACTAAATAGGAACAATCTACGCATACTAGTGAGGGCGCTCACGGGGCATTGCGGCCTTAACAAATACATGTACAACCTCAAGCTCCGAGACACAAAAATGTGCAGGTTCTGCCAAGGGGTAGAGGAAACTCCCCTGCACATCATGTACGAGTGTGGCCCGCTGATGCGTAAAAGATACATCCACTTGGGTGGTCGTTACCTCCAACCTGAGGAGGTAAAACAATCTGGCGCCGAAAGCCTGTTGCGGTTCTTAAATGACACGAGGCTTAGCGCAGAACTATAGTAGGTGGCGAACCCAATAGATCAGCAAGGGTTTCAGTGTTACAAGGCTCATAAAGACCTTAAAAAAGCCCCACACAACAAATAAAAAAAAAACTTTTAAGAAATAACAATATTAGCATTGATTATATAGCGAATTAGATTGCCTAACACCCTTAACAAGTTAAACTCCAGGTTGGTCGCCGACGATCTCACGGCAAACCTGGTTCCAAAGTGTATTTTTGCGTTAGACATAAGCAAATATTTTTTAGGCTGGTTGGGAATAGAAAACTCTGGTTGTTTTGAAGTACAGCCTGGGCGTTAACTGTAGGCGCTATTTAAAAGTCAAATTAAAAAATAATTACTAAGCATAGGAATTTTAAACTTATATTTCAAAATACTAGAAAAAATGGAAATGTTAGTGACATCTAAGTTTTAAGTATTATGTCGTCCACCAGCTTGTTTGCATTCTTCAAGTCGGACTCACAGATTCTCAAAACTACGTTGGCGAGTTTCTCTTGGAATGGCGTTGATTTCCCGTATAATATTTTGTTTTAGCTGGTCTGTTGCTGTTGTATTATATTCATAAACCCTTGATTTAAGGTATCCCCACAAAAAAATATTTGTTTTGAGTGAGATCTGGGCTCCGCGGGGGACACTCAATGTCTCTTCCCATTAAGATTTATTTATTTATTTATTTATTAAGATACTTATGATTAGGTATACAGTTCATTAATCATGTAAAGTTTGCTTCTTAAAATAATTAATATAGGGAGGTTTAGCACATCTTACATGACCTTTCCTGCCAATAACACATCTAACTAGGCGATAATTTGGCCCGTCTCTAGATGTGTTCATTTTTACGCAATTTTAGGAGATAAAATGTTTTTTTAACAATAAATTATTTGGACCCACCACCTGTATATACACATAAATATACCAATTTTATAAAATATATAGCTATGTAATAAATAAATACGTTTAAGTTCAAATTTAATAAAATTTAATTCAGAATAATAGATAAGTGATACTAAATAAATTGTCGTGCGTTGCGAAGAAGTTCATCAGATTTTACATATCCCTTGTTAAGTAGCCATCTATTAAGGTTTGCTTTGAATATTTTTATGCTAGAATAATTTTTCATGTCTTCACTTAGGGAATTATATAATTTTGGGGCTATATGGGATATATGTCTTTGGGAAAATGTTGTCCTGACTGACGGAATTATATAATTGATACTAGCGGACATTATTGTGTTCAGATTGTTTTGAGTTCGTGCATCTCTAGATGAATCTCTAGATTTGTAGAATGCAAGAAGCGCTTGCGTAATGAATATCTGTTTAGCTGATAGCACATGGGATTGAGAAAATACAAGGCAGATGGATGACGCCGGTTTTTCCTGTGTAGATGACTTTCCCAGGAAACATATGTTTTAATAGGTCTATGGACACTGTGGCAGGTGGCCCTATCCTGCTGAAACCAGGCGCTGGAGCTGTCATCTGGAATTTCTCGAAGAGCTGCATAGTCCTCTTGATATTTAAGGCTTGACTTCTCTTGTGGGTCGATTGTTATGGATTTCGTCTTACCGATTCGCTAACACGCCGAATAGTTTCTGGCATCCGCGCTGACTTCACTTCGGGCGGCCGTCATTATTTATTCTCTGTATAGACCTGGTTGCCTCAAACATTGTAATCCATTTAAGAATAGTTTTTTGCGCTGGCTGATACCTTAATGTCTCGCAAACCGAAGTGATCCCGGTAAATTCGCCTCGCAATCGTCACAGAGTTATACTTTGCATAAAACGCGCGAATACAAAATGCACGTTGCTCATCTGTGATCGGCTCTATGGCTCCTAAATTTTCCGCGAACTGGCGCGTCTATCAACACCACCCGCGCCCTCGTAACCCGTGCGAATTTTCGAAATATAAACAAAACAAACCGCGAACACAGTTAACGCCCAACCTGTATTATTAAACTCGGGCAGAATAGACAACCATAGTCGTTAAAACTGTCCGCGTGGTGGATGGATTGGCTTCTGTCTCCATCCACCTCGTTGGATTAAGGAAACTGCCTTCCCACTATCTTGTATGCTTCCCACTCGATGTAACTGGACACTACACATCAAAAGCATCGATATATTAGCTAGATTTACCCTCATATACAAATAAGTTGGCTCCACTGCCCTTTGCTCGTAAATCATGTGACAGAGAGCAATAAATTGAACAGTATGCGAGAGAATAGCGCGGCGATATTCTTTGCGGTAGCTCTCACACCAGAAACGGTCGGCTGTCTGCCAGCGGACTGCGACCAAACTACTACTGGCCGGCTTTCAGTAGTGGTTTTGAAGGGGTCATTTTCGAGCGCGATAGGCCCATCTAGGGGATCTATATCGATGATACAAAGCTGCTCGATTTCATAATGTGTCTGCTGTTACAACCCGTTTAGGAGAAATGGTCAGTTATGCATCTGCACACCTTGCTCAATCTTCGCGCCCACATCTTGAACTCGGTCGATCTAAATACTGGTAAATACGTTTTGCAACAGTAACTGTTATAGCTGGCAACACCGACGCTGTCTGGCTGTGCCGGCGTGCCTTGCAGAACAATAAGAAACGGTACTGGCTGTGACGTAATATTAATATCGTGGCAGCAATCACTAACTAATAATGCCTTCAATGCTTCTGTAGAGGCCTACCAAATATCTAAACTTTTTTTTGCAGTAGTCTATCATATGTGACTAAATTGATTTTTATCAAATTTGGCGTTATGATAGTTGAGTATAGTCTATGGTAGGTACAAGGAATTGATAACAAGTAAATATATTAATAGGAATAAAAACACAACTGCCGTTACTAAACGAAACGTTACTGTATTTATAATTATTTTTATTACTTTTTTTTAATCAAATATTTGTGGTTTATGTATTCATCCATATACTCGTAGCAGGGGCGTAGCTACCGCCGTATCTGCCGTATCAATTATACGGGGCCCCCAACCTGACCTGACCTGACCTGACGACCTGAGGAGTATGTTCGAAATATTACAACCGGAGAAACTCCTGTCTTCTTCAAACGAAGAGATATTAAAAGCTTCCGGAAAACTGTCGGATAAATACAGTAAAGACATCTCAGTTATTCTTTATGACCAATTAAAGGCTCTAAAAACATGTATAAAATCTGAAATTCAAAAAATTTATTCTATTAAGGAACTCATTGAATTATTGCTGATAAAATTCAATAGTTGAAATCGGTCCACCGTTTGCATACTGTTGTGCACTCATACTAATATATAAGTGTCTTATTTAATGACAGACGATTTTTACCGCAGTAAAGAGAGAAATAAAGCCGTAAATACGGAGATCGACGGCAAGAATTGTCACAACAGAAAATCCACCAAATGGGGGTAATGACGTCCCAGAGTCTAAAAGTGATCCCATCCCATCTAAAAAGTGATCGTCAAATAGTCAAATATTTATTTAGCTTATCATTGAGGTTCAGGGACGTTAACTATCTAGGCTTAAACCAGACACCATAAAAGAAAGTCTGTCGCAATATTTGAAAATTAGTGTAATATAATGATGAATTTTAAATGCCAATCTAGACTCCAACATGTTGCAAATAAGATATCATCCATCAACGTTAGAATGTCCCACTTTACGTTGCGCAACGTGTCAGCCGTGTCGACTGATTCATTCTCGTTTTTGTATGCAAAACTGGCAACGCGACGACGTGTCAAATATCAACCGATTTGACGGGCGTCGATATAGCATAGAAAGATGGTGCCAATTTTCGATAACACTGCATCTCAAGGGGTTCCAAGATTCGGGCTCGTAGTCTTATTGAAATCTGCTCAATCCAGTTGTCGATGATGTTCACCAATCCATGGATAAACTACAACGAATTTTACTTGTTCTTTTAGACTTCAGTAGACTTTGTGAACGCCCTCAGTAGACTTTGTAAACAAGTCGTAACTTTGTAAACAAGACTCAGTAGACTTTGTAAACAAGTCGCCGTTGGACCACAAGGTAGCGTCTTATCGCCACTACTCTGTTCTCTTTTTACACGACTGCCCCACAAATGTCTTCAGGGTTCATCTATGTATGATTTCCGTATCTTTATTCCACCATAACTTCTAAACGCTCGAACCAATTTATATGTATGTGTTATTAGAATCGCATTGTTAGAATCGCTATGTCATCCCGAGTGTCATATAGTACCTTAAATGTCCAATGTCGAGTGTCAATGGTACCAATATCAAGTAAATAGTTGTCTAAATGTCTTATTCTCCAAATGTCAATAAATTAACATAAATACGAGTATATCGTGTATGATCTGAAAGACATACCGAAAATATATATGTATCTACGAGTCAGTGGCGTAGCGTGCCTTGGCGGGGCCCCGTATAAAAATTTGTTTGGGGGCCCTTAGGAAGGGTAAAGATTTCTCACAAAAGAAAAAAAATGTTTGCATAAAATTAAAAGAAATATTTATTCATCATATCTATCTGTCACTTTTTCCAAAAAAATTACAAACAATTCAAATTAAATATACACTCTCCTTGCCTTTTTTTCGGCAAACTGATTTATTAAATCATTTATAGCTGATGATGACTCTATGGACAATAGTGACAGGTCTGACAGGCTTTCATGTCCCATCGAAGTTCTTTTTATCAGTTTTAATTTTGAAAAACTTCTTTCAGCAGTTGCAGTTGTAACTGGAAGGGTCAAGAATAAAAAGCGTTCTGTTATTACCCCCGGAAAACTAGATGCAAGACTATTTATTTATTTATTTATTTATTTATTTATTTATAACGTACAAGAACAAAAAAATACAAGGACATGCATACTGTTGTACATGTCCGTGTTGTACATACAGTGTGCATGTCCGTTTCATGGAACGGTTTCCATGAAACGGACATGGGGTCCCATGAAGTGGACATAGTAATGAGAAACCTGTTTATCAGCAGAATAAACAACAGAATTAAAAATGTAATGTACTTATAATGAAATACAAATAGACATAAAAACAATTACACATAGTAAATTACAATGAAACATTGTATAGTAATCAAATGGTTTTATAACACATATAATAATCAGATTAATAACAGTTTTTGCAAAAAAAAAATAGTCTTCCTTTTACACCATGTGCCCATATCTGGCATACTTTGCACCTCAGCCAATCTTCTTGACTGGCCGCAAATGCTTTATGGCATAGAGTACATGTGCTGTTTCCTTTCGATGACTTTCGAGGACTGAGGATTTGTTTTTTCTTACCTTGATGTCGTTTGGTAACATTTCAAACAATGTATCAGAATCTATTAGGCCTTCACTATCACCAGAATCATGTAAAAATATTGACAAATTGGATTCTTCTGAAGTAGTGGAAAGGTTTGATGGAAGGCGAGTGCATTTTCGTTTTGCAGTTTTTGCAGCTGCAGTTTTGGCAGTTTTTTTTGTTGCAACAGTCTTTTTGTTAGACTTTGATCGCTTAATTAATGTTTTTTCTACCAATTTATCTTTTTCCGGCGTGTCTGTAATAATTGATGATGAGCATTTCTTTGGGTTATTTCTCATGGTTTTTCGTTTTCCTGCCTTTGGGTACGGTCTTACTGCTTCAGGTGTAAGAATCACGTTCAAATCATTGGTTTTTTCTTTTAATAAAACAGGTTGTGAAATATGTCCGTCTGAAGGGCCTGGTACAGATTGATCAATTGTTATTGTTTCAAGAGATGGTGTGCTGGGGATTGACGATGTCACACATGTAACTGTGTTGTTTTCGTTTTCATTGTCTCGGTCCGTCACAAATGATGTTAAAAAATCATCCTCAGTGAATATATTTTTGTTGAATGGATGAATCCCTGTTTTACGAAACCCATTTACGATGTTATTTGGTGTGAATCCCATCAAGTACGCTTCGTTTGCGAGTTCCGCAACCTCATAGATGGAAACCGTCTTACCTGGATTGGAAAGCATCCAGTTGTTCATGGCAACCTTGTATCTGGCTTTAAATGGTCCATATACACTTACATCTAACGGCTGTAAACGGTGGCTGCAGTGAGGTGGCAGGGTTAAAATTGTAATGTTTTTTTCCCTAGCCATCATTACCACTCCCAATGATAGATGTGAAGAATGATTATCCATGATGACCAAACATGGTGATTCCTCCGTGGGTTTGATTAATATAACGAAATGTTGCATTGTATCGCTAAATAATTCCTCAATCATCCAGCCACTGGGGTTTGCTATACCAAGGGATCCTTTTGGCCCATTCGAGAGCATAACATCTTTAAAGTGTACTCTCGGAAATATAAAAACTGGGGGAATTGTTCCACCAGAAGCATTAACAAACCCCACCATGGTGATCAAATTTTCTCTCTCCGCAGACGTAATTTGACCAACCTGTTTACATCCACGGGTTGCTATTATCTTATGTGGATTCGTTACAGTGCTGCAACCTGTTTCGTCAATATTCCAAATCATATGTGGTTGTTTTTTTTTTTTATTATACAAGTGCTCTAATTTATCAAAAAACATTGTGACGATTAAACGACGTAGCTCTGGACAATAAAGTGTTCTCTGGTTTTCTGATTGATAGATCTCTATGTCGATTCATGAATCCGCGTAACCAATGCTTCGAAGCTGCTTGCGATAACTCCCAGTTTGAAACTTCTATATCATTTAACCGAGCATATTGATATGCCAGCTCTCTTGTCTGGACAGTCGTCAAACCATGACACATTTTTGAAGCTGTTTTTAAATAATTCTCCAGCATGCTTTCCTGATTTGCTGAAAATACCTTCCTATTTCCTATATCGGGAGAATGAGTGTAGCTGTCACATTTTTCTTTCGCTTTTTTTATTATATCAGCAAGATACGACTTCGATATTTTGAAATTTTTAGCTGCGGCTCTATTAGATACTTTTTTTTCCAAGACTTCCCGTACAGCTTCTTCGATTGCCACGCTAGAAGGCCTCAATCTTTTACTGGAAGTAGTATCCATTATCAGCTGTAATTTCACAAAATACAAAATTTTAGACAAATGAATTAAAATAATGGCTTTAAAACTCTTTCAAATCTCGGTTTTTTAGTTCAGTAATAAAGATGACTTATATTGGGTCAATATATGTTAAACTTTGTATAGCATTTTTTTAATAATAAAAGAATTTACAGCCATCAGCAATATAATCAAATTGAAAAAGAGCACCCATTAAGCGGACACCCATGAATCGGACGTCCGTTTCATGGTACTTTTTGGTGTCCACTTCATCGGACTCGATGAAATATTAAATAAATATGTGTATTTTTAAGAGTCTACGTGTTAATTTAACTATTTCAACATTTTTATTTACTTAAGTGAATTAATATTCGTGATATTCAAACAAAAATGGAATTACATAAAACACTTACATGTAACGGGGTTGGTACGGCGGACGAAAAATTTACTTTTGTGCAACGAAAAATTCAAACGCGTCTGTCGAGGCCAAACGCAGAAGCGCGGTGGTGTATTACCAAGGACATTTGAGTAACATGCAATGACGTCGTGCTAGGTCCGACACGAGTCGAGCACTAACTTTTGTCCGCTTCATGGGACGTCCGTTTCATGCGTATTCTCCCCTACCCGTTTTGGGACGTTACTAAGCATTGACTACAATACATCGTACCCGATTCGGGACGTTACCTACTGTCTTGAGGGGTAAAGAATTTCTTAAACCCTGTAGCTGAGTTCTCCGCTCTCATAACGTTTGTGACTCTATTTCAGGTTAGGGAAATATGACAGACGAAGCTCCTGTTAGTGTGCCGAGAGACCGCATCCAAATGCGAAGCGCAATCTGCGAGTGCACATATCCAGAGAGTAATAGAGTTAAAAGTAGAGATATCCGGATGACATACGGTGCACGATTTTCGTGACGTACTCGTACATGGCAAAATGAAACTCACGTCTCCTCTTCATATTGAGCATTGTAGCTCCGCTTCAGATATATAGGGCCATTGGTTATACAGATTAGTTATTAATAAAAGACATCCTGGAAGTAGGTAAATCAGTAGGTATGAACAAAATAGCAACTCTTGATATAAAAAATTGAAAAAAACATTTTTTTTGTTTTCCTTTTTTCTTGGTAATTTTGAAATACTTAGCTGATAAATAAAGCAAAATTGGAGACATTTTACTTACCGCTAGACGGAGTAGCGCACTCAACCCTCTTTACACTATTTTACTAAATATAAAAACTTTAAAATAAAAAAAATCTTTTCGAAAAAAAAATCTATTTTGTGTTTTTTAATGTCTTTAATAAAAAGTTATTTATGTGCTCGTATTGGTTCACCCATTTCTTGGATGTCTTTAATCAAAAACTCACCCTGTATCACAACTATTACATTGATCAATGCAGTACTACTATTTCGCATCTAGGATTTTACTACAAAACGCAACGTGAAGATAACACTCATAGTCCCAATAATTGATTAGTATTATCCTATGTTCAATATGGCGGCGTTCGTGGTATAACAGTATAACGGCATAGTCGGCATAAAATAATCATCGATTAAATAGGGTATTCATTGCTTAAAGCCATACTACTTTTTAGCAGCT
This sequence comes from Micropterix aruncella, assembly GCA_944548615.1. Lineage (NCBI taxonomy): Eukaryota > Metazoa > Arthropoda > Insecta > Lepidoptera > Micropterigidae > Micropterix > Micropterix aruncella. Next base: position 14,654,351 of record OX155973.1, read on the forward strand.
AGTATTTTACTACGAAAAGCAACGTGTCCCAACAAAAATATTAATATTCTGTTAGGATCAATATGGCGGTTTTCGTTGTATAACACTATGGCGTCGCACTACATGGCGCTCAAAACACATATACACAGTATTCTATCTCGAAATAAAATAATAATAATGAAATGATCTTTAAATCACAGCTCTTATTAAATTTTATTTACATAAATATGTCAATTGACGTAAAGGTATGTAAAGGTAAGGTGAGGTAAGGTTTTTTCACTTTTTAAGTTCAGATAGACTAATAGATGGCATTCTATCTCTTGTATTATCATTGGTTATGTAGTGTATGAGATTGCTCACAAGACATTTTGGCAACTGGTTTTTGCCGTCGAAATGCAGGTGGCGCTGTTAGCATTGACGTCAAAAATACATTTACATTTGATGTACACTTATTCAAACTGTTTTGAATTAATATAAGGATTATTCGTATCTTTATATTTAATTTATGGATATATAAATAAATAAATAAAATTAATAGATATATAACAATGTACAGTGACATAAATTATTAAATTTCGAGCCTGACTCGGAAACTTAACCCTGTAAAAGTTAAAAAAATGTGGCTAAATATATTTTTTAAATTGATAAATAAAATAAATAAATAACTATCAGAGTACGTACAGTAGTTGCCAACTACAGCGGGCGATCCCGTCACCTCAGGAAGTTTTACCGAAATAATCGTTCTATTTCCCGTGAAAAGAGCGCAGAAGACTTAGGGCAAAACAATCCATCGTCAAGCTCCGCCACCCGCCCGTCAGAGGCCAACGCCTTACGGCGAGGTACCGGGAAAGGTACCAGCGGGCAGCCTCGCTCCCTGACTACCAGATTTGGTAGGATATCTCCGTCTGGAATTAACCATCAGGATACCTCCGTCCTTCCGACTAGTTACGGGTGCGAAGTCGCTTATGCGACCTCTACCTGTTGTATTACAGCTGTAATTCAGTTCGAATTTATCGCGGACCTGGGCGTCTTTGCCATAGTCCATAGTCTCCAGACCCCTTCAGCGATTAGTGAGAATTCACAAAGCGCAGCGGTCGGCGATGTATATATATATATATATATATATATATATATATATATGTAATATATATATATATATATATATATATATATATATATATATATATATATATATATATATATATATATATATATATATATATATATATATATATATATATATATATATATATATATATATATATATATGTATATATATGTATATATATGTATATATATATATATATATATATATATATATATATATATATATATATATATATATATATATATATATATATATATATATATATATATATATATATATATATATATATATATATATATATATATATATATATATATATATATATATATATATATATATATATATATATATATATATATATATATATATATATATATATATATATATATATATATATATATATATATATATATACAAATATATATATATATATTTTATATAGATATATATATATATATATATATATATATATATATATATATATATATATATATATATATATATATATATATATATATATATATATATATATATATATATATATATATATATATATATATATATATATATATATATATATATATATATATATATATATATATATATATATATATATATATATATATATATATATATATATATATATATATATATATATATATATATATATATATATCCGAAATGTACTCAATCAGACGTTTCATTTGACACTAAACACGATATAATTATGTTAATTTATTTACATTTATACTACTACTTACCTACTTGATATTTGGACAGTTAAGGTACCCTATTATACTCGGGATGATTTTAACAATAACATACAATTCTAAATCAGCTTAAGCGTCTAGAAGTTATGGCGAAATAAAGAAACGGAAAACATACATAGAAAACATACACTCCTTTTTTTGTTAGGCAGTAGTGTAATAAGTTCATCGTCCCATGGCGTCTAATTCAATAATAGTAAATGAAATAATCAACATTAGATGCAATTTAAAAGTGATGAATTGCGTGATATCGAAGAAAAAGAAGAAGCCATTGACTCCCTGGAGCTTACTGAAATGACGGTAAATTCGCGCGCACAGGTTTTTGTTGACTATAATTATCTTACTTTCTCGTGTTCTGTTGACTTTTTCACGAGTTTGTCAATAGTGTGGTCGTTGGTTGAATCATTCCGGTTTTTGCAAAGTTGCGGCAGTCGGCAGCTAAGTAAAGCCTTGTCGGTCGCAGTGAAATGTCAGCCGAGGCGAGCGCAGCCGATCGCAGCCGATCTTAGCCGAAACGCCGGAGAACGAGTTGAACCGTAGGCTGGTCGGCCTTGTCTTTCGATTCACGTGGTTGTACACTATAAGCGATCGGCCGTTACTTCCGCCTAATATTATATTATATTAATTTTGATAATCGTCAAAACGACTAAAATACGTATACTGACCTACTCTGGACAAGTCATATACAATAAACATAAATATTAACTCCGGCACCTAATTAAGCAGGGGAATTTTACGCCAGTAAACCTGTATATATAAAACAGTAATTCATATACATGCTCTCCTCTATCGTCTACTCTTTCAATCAACACCATCCTATCGCCACGAACTATTTGAACCATTACATTATGGCTAATAAACATTGGTAGGAGGGAGACAGAGAAAACATTTATCACAATTTCAAAATAAATAAATATTTTTTGATATACACATTTTAGTAATATTTACTATATTTAAGACTTATGTGGAATATTTACTTATTATTTAAGACTTTAGGAACCTTTGTGCTTATTTGCGTCGTAAATTTGTCGATTTTTTAAAGTAAATATGTTAAAAAAATAAAACGCTAATATCCCCTATTTTCCGGTATCGTGTATAAACCACACGTGCCGTGTTTTGGTGTCGTTTTTAAATTGATCCCACAATAAAAATACATATACACGATGGTATTTAACCGGTTTAATAAGCCACTTTCAATTTTAGTATGGCATGCCGACGTATTCTGCGACGCACAAGTTGCCGCGGCCTACTTTCCGATGGTGTGCGCGTGCTTAATGAGGTTTCTCCAGTAGTTTTTGTTCGGCTGATAGCCGGAACAGATACTTAGATAGGAGGCCTGATTGGAGCGGATATTGTTAATTATAACAGTAATACTATAAGTGGGTGCAATTTCGGTAACTAACGCGAAATAATATCAGTCCGAATTTGACGCTATATATATAGACTTCGAGCTACCCACCACAATAATAGTCGAGAACGAAATGGTTACACCGAGCAAAATATTGGATTGATTCTTATATAACCATTTTTTACCGACAAAAAGGAGGAGGTTATCAATTCGGCTGTATTTTTTAAAAATATTTGTTAACTCAAAACTCCGTCATTTATGAACCGAGTTGGAAAATTCTGTTTTTATTTGAAAGGATATACTTCCAGATTGGTCACATTTATCAAAATCCTGCTCTGATGATGGGATCCATGAGGAATTGAGGGATTTCTTCAAATATTATCAAATGAAAATGAAAATTTACCTGTTGGTTAAGTTCCGATGACAGTGCATTTTTTATGGCAAGCATGAGCTGATTCTGTATTTACCCAGGGTTGGCTTCCGACGAGGGAACTCCTCAACGGTCAACAGCACAGACACAGAACCACGATATTTCAATCGTATTTTTGTTGAATTACAAGGAATTTTGTTGAAACTCCATAACTCGATTATATGCATCAACATTTTCCGTACGGTTAATACATAAATCAGTATAACAGTAAACAGTATAATCGTACGTATACAACAACATGCTGTCATGTTAGAAGCGAGATCCCAAAGGTCGCGACGTAATGAAATAACAATATGTTACGCCAACACCGTTACGCGTCATGTTAATTGATACGTATGGACCACAGTCCCAGTTATATACGTAATTCTTGTGTATTACACCATTACATTTTTCTCAGTGTATTTGTATTCTTTTATTAGCTACAGCACAGTCTAGCTGATCTCTAATCCGGAACGGCTCCGTACAGTTTGGGCCATATGACCTGCTCGTTATCTTTGGTCGGTTTAACTCACGGTTCGACTCCTATCTGATGGCCTCCTCTAAGAGGGGCAAACCTGGTGAGGACTCTGTCCCCTTTCGCGGTTGTGTCTTGATCGTGGGGTCGGTTCCTCTGGGATGCTGAGCGGTTTGAGTATTGTGTGGCGTCAGCCAATCGACTGTGCAGTCGAGCGAATAACCTGGGGGCTCTGGAAATAATGTTATACTTTTACTAAGCGGAGATGGTTGTGAATCTGATGTCAGTTACTCTGGCCACTCGAACCCGTGCGAAAGACGGGCAAAGGGCGCCATGGTCTGCGACAAATTCAAACTGAATTACTGCTAAAATCAGGTAGACGCAGCTCAAGCGTTTTCGAACCTGCGACCAAACTGGAGGGACAGAGACAGTTATCCAAATTTTGTGGGGAGAGCATGTGGTCTGCCTGCTGGGCTTACTTCCCAGTGCCTCACGGTAAGGCTTTGGTCTCTCATGGGCATAATTAGACGGTGAACTGTATTGTCCCTAAGTCAAAGTATGGGGAGTTAATGGGTCCGGTGCATTTGAGCTATTATGACCCATGTGTTAGGGTCGGCCCGACTCACAACTAGAGCTGTCGACTACAACGGGCGAACCCATCACCTCAGGAAGTTTCAACGAAATTTGATCGTCCTGTCTCCCGTGAGGTAAGCGCAGAAGACTTAGGACAAAACAGTCCACGGTCAAGCTCCGCCACACGCCCGTAAGAGGCCAACGCCTTACCGCGAGATAGTCAGGTATATTACCCAGCGGGCCGACACTCGCGCCCTTACTACCAGCTTACCTTAATGCAACCAGATTACTCCGGTCTCCTGTTTGGTTACGGGTTCGAGGTCGTTTGCGCGGTCCTCTCCCTTATGTGGCGGTGAAACGGTGTCTACCGAATCTATCGCGGATCACGGCATCCTTTGCCCGGCCGTTCACCCGGAATCGGACAGCCGATGGTCGTTTCAAGAGCAGTCGCCGTAAGGTGAATTACTACCCCCGCTCTATAGGAGACAGTACTGTTTGCAGACTGCCCCGACTGTTAGTCAGAATGAACAATCGATTGGCCGATGCCGCACGGTGTGCAAACCATCCAGGAGCGCCTGACTGACTCCTGGGGGAAACTAGCCCTCAGGCCAGAGTCCTGCCCGGGCTCGCACTTCATGCGTGGAGGCCGCCGGATGGGTGTTGACCCGTGAGTGTGACCGGCGCTGAACAAATGGGTCTTCGTGGCCAACTTCAACAGGCCCAACTCACAGGTCAACACCCATCCGGCAGCCTTCAAGCAGAAGTGCGAGCCTGGGTAGGACTCTGAGCCTGTAGACCAGTTCCCCTGGGAATCGGCTACCCGATACCAAGTGAACAGCCGGGCAAAGGATGCCGTGGTACGCGATATATTCGGTAGACACCGAATCACCACTTCGTAAGGGAGAGTATAACTTATAAAATAATTTTTTAAATTATGGGACAAATTTCCTTAAAGAGGATAATATCAACGTACCAGAACCCATCATTGAACGTTGTCATAGCTCTGTTTATTAGGGAATGCTTGGTGTAGTTATAGTTCTCTTTATATAAAACAGTCTCTTTTCATAAAACTCTTGTATACTCTTGTAAAACTCTTGTAAACTTTGTATCAAACTCTTGTATAAAACAGGCTCTTTGTATAATACAGAATCTTTGTATAAAACAGACTCTTTGTTTAAAACAGTATCTCTTCGTATAAAACAGGCGCGGATCTTGAACAATGCGAGGAGGAGCTAGAATATATATCTTTCCGACCAGATAGATACGCACTGTCAAAATCATTATTGATTATATTGTAGAGGGACATCATATCATAGGTTGTCTATCTTTAAGACTATCAAGTTTAATAGCAAGTAGATATATTAAAAAGAATAAAAAACCCAAGTGCCATTACAGAAAGTGAACTATTATTTAATACGGTATTTAGAAAAACTATACTATATAATACAGTTTAAAAAAGGCGATATATCTATATTTTCGGATTGTACTCAATCAGACCTTTCATTTAATACTAAACACGATATATTTATGTTAATTTATTGACATTTTGACATTTGGATATTTAAACAACTACTTACTTGATATTTGGATAGTTGAGTATCATATAACACTCAGGATGATAAACGAATTCTGACAATACCACACACTTCTAAATCGGTTCAAGCGTTTAAAAGTTATAGTGGAATAAAAAAACGAAAAACATACATAGATGAACCCTGAACACATAACACTCCTTTTTTGTTGAGCAGTCATGCAAAAAGAGATCTGACGACTCAGCAAATTATTTTTTAATAAACTATATTTTTTGCTGTAATTATTAACTAGAATTCAGTGCGTTTTCCAAAATATAAATTAAATTATTCAAGTATAAAGACCGACTGAAACTTGCGATGTCAGATAAAATAGTAGATAACTGTTAAATCTCGCGCTCTCTTGTGACAAATTGTCTGTCACATATGACAATCCATTTAAAGGTATTTGAATAGGGAGTTATTTGTCAAGTCGCCAAGATGCTGTTTACAGGGTCTTTGACCTTAGCCACGCCTCCACGATCGCCCCTCTTCTTCCCACCTCTTTCTCCCTCTCTCAGTCACTCAGGGTCAATTGCCTTGCAGTCAGGTAAGTATGTTTGCTTCTGAGTCAGCCTGCATTGCAACCATATTGCAACAATACGGATGTGCGAGCATCAATATGCATACTTGGATACTTTTCCTTATTCATGAGATGATCTTCGTTTTATGTAATCCTCTGAACTGTTAAGAATTATTTTAGGCCATTGAATATTTTTGATAATAAGAATTATAATAACAATAAATGTATGTACGTAATGAAATGCTTGAAAAGGCGATATACACCATCTGCCTATCTAGACCGAAGCCTATAACAAAGTAGACTCCACTATGTTAGTTTGATTGTTAGTTTCTACTGTTTATTGTGAAATGTCGCAATTGGCGGGTTTATCATCATACGACAATCTCTTACAACCAACGCCACTATGAAAAGTGTATAGGTACGTGTGCGTGTAAGTTTGTGTCTTGATATTGCATTTGATCGACAGACATGAAATGCAATTCCGTTAATTTTATACCATCGGAAAATGGTAACCCAGCCGGGAAACGAACCCAAAACCTTAAAATTTAAGGTCTGGTTACCTAGTGAATTGTATGCACAATTATCAAATTTATAACAAAGAAAATGAAGAAAAATACGTAGGTATTCAGTGATATAACAGCTCTAATAAATAGGCAGTATGTATCTCGAGTGCTTTTGATCTAGATAATTGAATGATACCCAGTACTTTATAATCAAGCGAGAGAAAATAATAATTATTATAAAAATACAAAAAAGGTATATAAAATACAAAAAAAGGAGGTGATTATTTTCCTGGACAGGCCAATGGATAGACCAGTGGCTGGATTCGTGGATAGCCTCCAAGGACAAAGATTTCTTCTGCCAGGGAATCTATCTCTTTCCAGAAAGATGGGAGAACGTCATAGCTAGCGATGGGCAATAATGGAATATGGAATATGGAAATAAATGTTCAATATCACAAAAAGCGCAGTTTTCAATTCAAAGACCTAATAGATGTTACTTGAAGGTTCATAAATCGGCATATTGCATGTTTTAAATCGCAACTACCAATTATTCAGCGAGTTCAGTAGCCCGAGAATATAAAATGCTGATTACCATAAATACATTAAGCTAATATTGAATCAAACCAGGATCGTTTACTGATCACGATATGATACTTTTGACGAGTTATAATATCAACTCACACAAGGTTAATAAACCGTCGTCACAATGATATTACACACACATATTATTATGATACACAAATAAAAAATATATTAACACACAAATAAAAATTATGCTATCGAATTGTGTACATTTTTTAAGAGTTTGTTTTTTAAGAGACTACAATAAACTAATTCAGAAAGCAAGCCTCATGAAATTTCAAAAAATATAATGTAATTCTATAATCTACTCCCTACAAAATTTAAACCTGGAGGACAAAAAAAAAAACATCAAGGAGATGCCGATAGGCCACCCTTTCTATAATCTGGCCGAATTTGACCATTTAAATAACTTAAAAAAGTAGAGCCTTATTGTCTGATTATTTTATATGGTCTTATATCTGTACTTTTAGTTTAAAATGCATAACGTAGATTTAATTGGATTATTTAACATTTTACTGACAATTTGAATATTACGATGAATAATTTTACTACTTATCTTTTCGAATTACTAACTACTTCAAATATTAGGCTTCTATTTTGATTATTTATATTTATAGTTTAACAATCTAGTAGTTAATTCTTGACTATCTATGTATGTTCAGTAAAGAGTAGTAACGAGACTAACTACCTAACCCAATTATTTTGACACGTCCAAGAGCGGTATTTAGCCGTCAATTGTACACGACGAAAATGTAATGTAAATGTGTTGGATACTAGGCAACTATATTTAAAAGCCTCACTATCATATATAAAGTTTAATCACATAAGTATTTTTTCTCAAAATATCAACGTGGTATTTCAAAGATATTAATATGATAGTGTCCAGAAGGTATACTACTTTTGGTCAGCTCACCTATACATTCCTTGTCCCAAGGTTATTCAATGCTCTTCCTGGTGACATAAAATCGACCCAAAATAAGACCTTCTTTAACCGCTCGGAAGCCAGTACACTATGGAATTCATCATTCTTCAGATCATACATCATACTTGCAAACCCATTATTATCCTCATAAATTTAAGCAAAAATATCGTTAGGTGACAATACCACGACAAAATATAACTTCGAGGATGTGGAAGGAGGAGAAGAGTAAAGTGCCTTAGCTAGCCCAAATGTGGGCGTAAAAGTTTTTTATTTCTTATTTTTGGCTGCGTACCTATCGTTGTTACACTGCAGTGGGAGTCTTAAGTTTTTTCAATGTCTTACCCTGTTTTTATTTATTTATTTCATTTGTGGTAAATTACAGTAGGTATATATCGAATTAAATTGTTCAGAATGAAATCGGAACTTATGACCAATACCTTTTATAATTTACACCAATTACACAAAACAATTATGATAATAAATTTAAAAATATAAAATTTAAACCTTAACGAGATACTACGCCTTTTTAAATATTCGATAATTAATGGGATTGAAAAAAGTAATTATTAAATAAAATTTTTAATTAAAATAATAAAATAGTTTAATAAGGATAGGTACACATAAAATTGATTAGGTTGATTATTATATTGATTATTTAGTAAAGAGATAATAATTAGTGTATATTTTATAATAAAAAAAAATCTTGTAAAGTAAATATTATTGATACTATTATAATAATTATTAAAAAGGTGTTAAAAGGTTATTTGACATTATGATAGTGAGCTAAAAAAAAATGCAAAAAACAAATAATTAATATTTTAAGGACAAGTAAAATTTGCAGACAGTGACAAATATTGTGAGAATTAGGACGTTACTTTCTTGAGATCGTCTGTTGTGCAAATATTAAGCGCTGGATTGGTGTCGTTGCGCCGGACGAAGATTCGGCAATCCCTCGTCCATGTAAAAATAAACCCCATACATTGGCTCGGGGAGCAACGCGAGTTCTTCTCGGCGTACTTGCAACCGAAATTGCTTTGGCGACGTTTATTATAACTTCGGAGAGGTCCTCGCCTTGGCGCTGATGAATGCCTAGAAGTTCGATATTTTCCTCCCTTAATTTTTGTTCCCTGAGGTTGTGTTGTTGCTGCAGAATCTTTACGGAGAGTTGAAGAGAGGACACAGTAACTTCCAGGGCCGATTCCGAGCTAAGTTTTACATCGAAGGCACTAACTTTCCCTTTCAGGTCGTCGATCCGCTTATCATTAAACTCAATAGAAGCCTTTAATTCTAGGAATTCATTTTTGATATCACGAATATCCTTACGGATTATATTGATGCCCTTGAGCTCCTCCCTTATGGCCTTGATATGGTCGAGCAGAGTAAAGAGATCAGGCTCATCTCGAGACGACGGCGTTGTAGGTTAGGAGTGTGTGTTAGGAGTGTGTGTCAGATTGTCAACTGTCGCGGGATGGACGTATCTAGGATCGGAAGCTTTACATGGGGGTACAAAGCCACTGAGCCAGATTTTGATCTTTCATTTTCTGGTAGTTCATCTTCAGAATTTTTGTTCCGAATTCCGAATTCCGAATTCCGAATTCCGAAATACATGAATCTTCAGAATTCCGAAATACATGGTTTGACTCGCCCTTTTTTAAGAGTACTTATATTATAATATACGTATCTGGTCGAAAAGGTATCTATTCTGGCTCCTCCTCGTATTACCCGGAAACCGCATCTGTTTTATGTAAAAAGATATAACTCTAATTATACGAAGCATTCCCTAATAAATAGAGCTATGAGAACGTATAATGATAGATTCGCGAACATTGATATTTTTTCATTAGGTAAAAGTCACTTTAAAGAAACGATTAAAAAGTCTTATCAGTCCTTTGACCTCCCTATTTCATCTAATGACTCTTAATCCCTTAAACGGTTTACATGAATAGTTTTTTGTAATATTTTTAAAAATATATTTTTGGTACAAAATAATTAATAATGGTTATAATCTTAAAATTTCATTCTTAAAATTTCATTCTCATTTGTTTTTTGTTCTTTCTCTTTGTCTCTCCGTAAATCACTGTTAAAGAAATGTAAGTATAAATAAGGTATAATAGCGGAGATATGTAATGTACACAAGTATTAACGATTAATAGTGTTAACATATAATTAGTCATAGTTTTATTGTTATATGTTGTATTTGTTATATATAAACGCTGTTTGTTAACCGAATAAAATAAAATAAAATAAAATAAAATAAAATAAAATAACTCCATTTTGAGCATTTCATCTGTGACATCTTATAAATCACGTCTACTCGCTGAATCGATGAACGACCTTGGCAAAATGCTAAGAGACCTCAATACCGTCTCCCAACAGGTCTAAAAATGAACATGGAGAATACAAAAAATCATGTCAAATGCCTATGTCGCACCCATACCGGTACATGTTGGGAACGATATTATTGAAGCTGTTTATTTGGGTCAGACGATCCATTTAGGTAGACTCAACTTCGAGAAGGAGGGCCGATAGCTATTGTCCTTAAACACTAGCTCAAAGTCGCGCAACGAGCCATAGAGAGAACTATGCTTGGAGTTTTACTGCGTGATATGATTCGAAACGAGGAAATCCGCAGAGGAACCAAGATAACTGACATAGCTCGTGAAATTAGCAAATTGAAATGGCGATGGGCAGTCCATGTAGCTAGCATAACCGACAACCGTTGGGGGAAAATGGTTTTTGAACCGGCAGATGCTTCGTAGGACGGCCTCCCATAAGACGGACCGATGACTTTGTCGCGGTCGTAGGAAGTAGGTGGATGGAGCAGGCTTAAGAGCGTTCGTCATAGCATTCTATGGAAGAGGCATATGTCCAACAGTGGACTTACGTCTACCAGCTTATGAGCATGATGATGATCCTGTTTTTGTTGAAAACTGTGAATTTTGTTACATATGGTTGGTTTCGTTTTTTATTCATAGTAATTATATATGGGCATGTTATTATAACTTACATTTTTGTTTTGTTTTATAACAGTATTTTTTTGTTTAAATTTGTTATTTGATTCTGATCAGAATTTTGGGTTTCCCGCCTGCCAGGTTTTAATATCCCGTCTGGTTTAAAATTGCTGGCACCAGCGTAAGGCTCTATATATCTGGTATTAGTTGTATGGAGGACTTTTTGAATATTTTTTTTGCGTTTTTTCTTAATTGATAGAAAGCCGTGTACACACATGCATATATGCCGCACAAAATGTCATTTATTCGTTAAAAAAACGTATATTTTTGCCTGGTTTTCTAAATTTGCAATTATAATATATTCGAACATTTTTGGTTTTTATATTGACTTCGGAAAGTTAATAAAGAGTTTATAGGCCAATTATACAATTAAAGTTTGGATTAAACGTTTTTTTATGTATCGTATATTGTGATTACCAATCGTGGTCTGAAGGTGAGAATTATGTCATCTAGCATCGAATTGATGACTATATCCTTCCGCAAATAGAAATGTTGAAATTCAAAAACCACAGAAAGTGAGAGGAATTCCGTAGTATAAGCCGAAATAAGCTTATGATTCAACTATGTCCTTGCCCGCTCGTCGAGTTCTTTTTCCATATAGTGGGATATTCTTATTTAATTTTCAGTTTCTATGCAAGGATCCGGAATTAAACGATATGGAGCTGTATTTTGAAACATAATCAGATTTAATTATCCAAAATATCCATCTACAAATTTATTTCTGAAAATCATGTGTATCATTTCAAAGATAAATGACAAATAATCCCAACCCTCGCGCCCGCAGAAGGTGACTAATAATGATCAAACCCCCATAGACATCGAATGATCATAATAAATGGTAGAATAATTACAAATATTTGAGGTGTGAATATTATACGAATAGTTTGATACATGTCTAACGTTTCATATGATGATTACGTTTTATTTAATAATATTCTCGACTACATTATCTTACATTTTATTATGTCATATTATAGGAGTACTGTATTTACCAATATATAAATATATGCAACTAATATATTATTATATATACATGTTATTAATATATAAATTTATTTTTTTATTTTATTTAGTAGTAACACATCTAGTAAAACGTTAATGTCATATTTGATTAAGATGTTAGCAAGAAATTGATGCGACATTATTTTTATGATTGACACAGTCGCCTAACTAGGCCTAGGCCTGTTCTAAGGCAGACTTTTAATGATGATATTAAGTGTGCACTGTCAACTTAATCTATAGTTAGTACTTATTTTTAAATCGACAAATATAAAACTACAAATAGTTACGTATATACAAATATGGATAGATACTTATATACATCTATAGATAAAATATATATCCATATATGCACACATACACATACATATATTTATACGAAAATAATAATAAAACCAAAATAAATAAAGTAAAAACTAAAATAATATACATATATAAATCAATTACATATTGATATGACGCTCACATACCTATAATAGTCATTTAAAATTATCATGGAAAAACTAAATACTAAGTACTAAATACTATCATTCAAAATACAACAGTCAACATATTCCCTAAACCGTCCCTACCCACCTCCAACAACCAATCCGTTAGAGATTTTTTAAAAGTGGATGTGTTCTCACTACTTTTAATTGCGTCGGGAAGACTGTTATACATTCTAGGGCCAATGAACGTGAAATGGCGCTGGCCAAATGTTGTGTAAGATCTTGGCACCATCATATCACCAGTTCTTGTTGCTCTCGTCTTTCCAGCTCGTTGATTATAAGGTGTCATTTTATTTTTAGTATATATTAGGGCCATGCGAACATAAAGCTGTCTTACATCCAAAACCTCGGACTGGATGTAAAGAGTGTCTGACGGAAATCGATACGGTTTACGTGCGATTATTTTTAAAATACATTTTTGCGCTACTTCTAGAGGGTGTAGAGTGGACCTTGTACAACCGCCCCATCCTATAATACCATAGCATAGTATTGACTGACACAATGCATAGTAGGTGTTTTTCAGTGTTCTCGGGTCCACAATATCTCTTATTTCCCTGAATATACATGCGAGTTTGCGCACCTTCATCGCCAGCTTATCAATATGTGGTTGCCAACGCATCTTATTGTCGATCGTTATACCCAGGTATTGTACCTGTTGTGCTCTTTCTAGAGTAGTGCAGTTGCAATGCTGAGTATTTCTGTCGCAGTCATGAATGGTCAGTCTATGGTTTAAATGTGGTTGGCCTTTACTATTGTTGCTGAACGTAAGGTACTTAGTTTTATGTATGTTCAGGCTAAGTAGAGAATTGTCTAACCATTCATGTACTTCATTAATACCCTCATTGGCTACGGAGAATGTTTCATTCCAGTTATAGCCCTCAAAAATAACGACCGTATCATCGGCGAAGGAAATTGTTTTGCCGACTAGATTGGAGAGTTTGTTGATGTAAATAAGAAATAAAATGGGCCCGAGAACAGTGCCTTGAGGGACACCATACTGGAGGTATTCTGGCTTACTGTGTGTATTGTTAACGGTAATAATTTGTTTCCTATTTGTCAAATAGCTTGTAAACCAATCCAGAGTGATACCCCTAAATCCCACATTCCCTAACCTCTGAAGCAGTTTGTCGTGTGAAACAGTATCGAATGCCTTCGCTAGATCTAGGAAAATAGCTAAACATTTTTTCCTCTTATCCACATTATCATAAATTACACTTGTTACCTCTGCAATAGCATCAGTAGTGCCCATACCCTCTCTAAATCCAAATTGATTTTTTGATAGAATATTGTTTTCTTGCAGGTATTTCGAAAGACGCTTTTTAACCACTTTCTCTATGATTTTAGATAGAGTGTTTAGTAGGGATATGGGTCTATAGTTGTCAATGTTTAATTTATCGCCATTTTTGTAAATAGGGATGACTTTTGCACATTTAAGTATGTCGGGGAAAATGCCTGATTTAAAACTAGAATTCACAATATGAGAAATGGGACAACTTAGTTCTCTTTTTGAAAGCTTGAATATTCTTGAATTAAGATTGTCAATACCAGGAGCAGAGTCTAATTTTAGGGATCCTATTGTTTGCATAATTTCATATGGCGTTGTTGGAGTCAGGAAAAGAGACACAGGAAAATCTATCGACGGAGGCACATGTCTCGAGAGAGTAATTCTTTTTTGTATTTTTTGCGCTAAGTTGTGCCCAACATTTGTGAAATGTTTATTTATATAATCTGCAAGTCTCTGCGGTGCGGTATCCCTACTGATTGTTTCATTTCCATCGATTAATTGGTCAATTGTATGTTTGGCGGGTATTCTATTAGTAATATCGTTAATAATTTTCCATGTTTTTTTTGGATCTCCGTTAACTTTCTCTAATTCGTTTTTGTATACATGAATACATGTAGCTATTTCGCGTTCACTTGTATTTTTTTAAATTTTATACTCTAAAACGATTACTATAATCTATTTCTATTTTTCTATTCTATTTTTCTAGTCTTTCGAATCTATTCTATTTTCCTAGTTTTTATATATTTTTGTTATTGAATTGCTGATTCTCCATGTTTTATCATTATTTCTGTTGTTTTTTATTTTTTTTAGTTTTTATGACTTTGTTATTGAATTTCTATGTTTTTTTTTCAATTATAATTTTTTTTATAGACTTTTTTATAATTTTATGAGTAATTTGAAATGTATTTTTTTTTGTAGAAATACCATTAGATATGTAATTTCTATATCCAGATCGGGTTTTTGAAAATAAATTATTCTTATTCTTCTTATTCTTAATCCTCACATAAAAAAACCTTTTTCATCATTTTTACCGAATTTCTCGATACTTGCATATTATTTGTCTACTCGGATTTCTCTTCATTTAGATATGTCCATTGACATCGATATTGAAACATATTTTTTATCCATGCCCACTGTAACGCCCACCGCAAAGGATAGAAAACGAATTTACCGCGTGAAATTTGTAGCATCCGACGTTTCGGTGACGTTGCAGCCGTCGTTGTCCAGGGTAGACTGAAGAGCTATCAATCCGTTGTTTTGCGGGTAGGCCGCATACCGCTGCCGCCACTGCGTAGGTTATAACGTTGGTGGGGGGGGGGGGGGGCGGGCTCGGAGCGCGCGAATGTTAAAAATCCGTCTTGCACACAACACTCACTCTATCCTGTCTTACGTACTTGCGTTCGGCGTTCGGCGGCGGGAACATTTTAAGAAGAGGGTTCCACGTAGAAGAGAGTTTGTAACCGTCGTCTCTATTGAAGTTCGGGGTTCTTCTTATTTCAATGGTTTCCCGGATCATGCCAGGAAAGTAGAATTGTTCCTTAGATAACACAATGGGATTTTAAAACTGCATCCAGTGGTTACTTCCGCTATCCCATATATGTTCGCAGATCGCCGATTTTTCTCGCTGAACGTTTTCAACAGTTCTGTCAGTCGCGTGGCTATGGGCCGTTTCGTTTTTCCAACGTAGGCTAGACCACAACTGCATTCGACTTTATACACACCGGGGTTTGCAGTGGTATTACATCCTTTACAGGCCTCAAAAATCGAGCTATGTTTTGGGTCGGATTGAAGATCGTTTTTATATCGAATCTGTTTAGCATCGTACTTATTCGATCTGTCACGCCCTTGATGTATGGTAAGATTGCTCTTGATCTGCTCGGTTTCTGAGTTTCGTCTGTATTAGATCGTGTGCGTATCCACGGACGCCCGATTGTTCATGGTCGTAGACTAGACAGTCGAAAATGTACACAAGCTTCGGGGAGGCTCCTAGTGTTTCCCATTTTATCTAATGGAGCTAATAGGCTCTTGCTGAGTTGGCCTTGAAGACCCATTTTGTTCAGGGTTGGTCACATTCACGGGAGAAACACCCATCCGGCGGCCTCCACGCATGAAACGTGAGCCCGGGTAGGACTCTGGCCTTAGGGCTAGTTTCCCTCAGGAGTCAAACTTCTGGCGCTCCTGGACGGTCTGCGCACCGTGCGGCGTAAGCCAATTGATTGTGCATTCTGACTAACAGTCGGGGGAGTCTGGAAGCTGTACTGTTTCCTATAGAGCGGAGGTGCTTGCTGACCTTACGGCGACTGCTCTTGAAACGACCATCGGCTACCTAATACCGGGTGATACAGCCGGACAAAAGATGCCGTGGTCCGCGATAGATTCGGTTTACACCGTTTCACCGCTTCGTAAGGGAGAGGACCGCGCAAGCGACCTCGAACTCGTAACCAGTCGAGAGACCGGAGTAATCTGGTCGCAATTGGAAGTAAGCCCGCTGGTTAACATACCTGGTATCTAGCGGATAAGGCGTTGGCCTCTTACGGGCATGTGGCTGAGCTTGAGTGGACTGTTTTGTCCAAGTCTTCTGCGTTCAATTCACGGTAGATAGAACGACCAATCGTTAAAACTTCCTGAGGTGCAGCGTCCGCCCGTTGTAGTTGACAGCTCTATTTGTCCTATTTTATATTATATTATGATTTTATTAGGAAAATTTTAAAAGTAATGCCGCTGTCACTTCCAATTTCGAATGTAGAAAAAAAATAATGATGTGGCACTATCTAGAAATCATGTATCATTTTAAAAAACTCAAATTTTGCGCCTTCTAAAAAAGGTGTTTTTATCGTTTTCTAGATTTTTTATCACTGGTTTTTTCTGCTGAGAGAGAATTATAATAGAACGATAGAAGCACATTTTTGAAAATAAACCTAAAGAGAAAACGGTCCTCAAATGGTCGTCTCCGGCAGAGTTGAAACGGTACCTCGCTCCGCTCGGTCCGTCATTGATCGTTTTCACGTAACTTATTCCGAGGTCAACGTTGCTGATATCGATTTATTCTGCCATTCGAAGATAGTTATAGTTGGAGATAAACCAAAATATTAAGGCTAACTAGTAAATATATTAAAAGGAATAAAAAACACGTCTGACGTTATATACAAAAAGTTAACTACTGGATTTATAATTACTTTTATTACGGTTTTTTATGAAATATTTGTGGTTATTGTATCTATCCATATAGATACAAACATATTTTCGGAATGTACCCAATCATACCTCTTATTTGACACACATCATGATATATTTATGTAAATTTATTGACATTTGGGGATTTAGACATTTAGACACATATTTACCTGATATTTGGACAGTTAATATACCCTATGCTACTCGGGATGATATAGAGATTCTAACAATATCATATACGTCTAGATCGGTGCTAGCGTTTAGAAGTTATGGTGGAATGAAGAAACGGAAAACATACATAGATAAACTCTGAATATATTACACTACTTTTTGGTTGTCAGTCATGTTAAAGGCGAATTAGCGATTTCCCGGTTTAGATAGACTTTTTAAGGCGTTATGCCATTCGTTTAGTACTTTTTTCGACAAAGAACGGCGCTATTCTTTGGATGTTTATTGCTAATGGGCCAACCTTGATGTACTGCATAATTAATCCGCCATACGGATATAAATCGTGGGAAGTTTAAAAGCGGCTGCGGAGACACAAGTTGCTCAAAAAGGGCGGGAAAAACAAGAACAATGTCAGTTAGTTGTGAAATAAAAATTGCAATGGCGTTGAGTGGCTTTGCGGTAAGTTCGGACCGTGGGTAGGTGAAGTGAGTTACCAGATTCACAAAATAATTAAGTAAATGAACTTCCACGAATAGGACTCGCTTTCTCAATATCTTTCTTTGGCTATATAGCGTACTGAATTGCTCAACTTCGTATTACGATTTGGCAAGCAGGATTTTACTACGAAGCGCAACGCGTAGTTCCAAATGCGGAGGGGGGGGGGGGGGGGTATTTGCCTACTTTTTGGAAAGTCTTGGGGTGAGACAACCGATTTTTTAATTTGGTATACAGGTATCGATACGTATAAATTACGCATTTTAATGTCCATATAGGATAATAGAGAACATTCTATCTCTTTTTTTTAATGTAATCAGCATATATTATATTAAAACATGCAGTAGATGGCATTTATAGTCGAATGCTATAATTGTTATCATTGGTTGAATTATTAAGTATTTATAATCAGTCAATGGCCTTTATAGAAAAACATTCATTATCACTGTTATTATAGATGGTTGACCCAACATAGTAGGGTTGGCTATAAGAGATTTGTCATAGGATAATAAATCCGCCAATTGTAAAATTTTACAATAAAGCGTAGAAACAAACAAACAAACAATGCTTATGATTATGAAGTAACCCATCATCAGCCCATTTTTTTTCAAACTATATAATGCGTATATTTTTAATTAATTGTTAATCGATATATTACGTAATTTAATGTCCATTTTTACATTAGGGGTACGTTATTATCTATGACTAGCTGACCCGTGCCCACTTCCTTGGGCGGTAAACATTTTTACTTGTGATTAATTTATTTGTGTGGTTCGGTTAGTACTGAGTCCTATGATTTATTTCCTGACTGCCAAAAGGAGGGTTGTATTTTTACTGCATATGTATGTATGTATTTGCATGCCGATTTGGCTATATTGCCGGGTTTTAAATGAGTGAATGAAATGATTATGGTTGAATAAATTATGTTTATTTTAATTGTTCAAAACTTCTCTGTATACTATATTAGACTAGATGACCCAGTGAACTTCGTACCTACCACCTAAAATTTATTTGACTTTAGTAACTCTTCACAAGCGTTTATTAATCCTAATGTACCTTCCAAATCGAATTCATTGAAATCTATAATATGGCCGAATCATGTACGGTTCGAGTTTTGTTTGGTGATTAAATGAAAGTCGTTTGTGATTGAAATAAATTCAATGTATTTAATTTACATGATAATATATAAATGCAGTTGACATTCAACACCAAACATTCTGTTAAAATATGTTTTTCGTTTTGTTTTCCGGCGCGTAAATAAACAAAAATGATCGCTTTCCGACCGATGGCTTGGCGAACACGGGACAAACAGTTGTCCATGCGCGAAACTCGGAAATTCCAAGTTAATACCGCAAACTTCCAACACGCGTGATTTGTCATCATGAATGCCAGACGCACGGGGAATCTAAATTCCGCTTTCCAGAATTACCAAGTGTACAACTGTAGATTGTCTTTCGTATGTCGCAAAAGAAAAGATGCGCCAAATCGCCTCGTTGCTGCTGACATAGCGACACGTCTGATATTGTGATATACCTCGTTTGAATTCCTCGCAGCGAAAACAGCCAT
Source organism: Micropterix aruncella (assembly GCA_944548615.1). Taxonomy (NCBI): domain Eukaryota; kingdom Metazoa; phylum Arthropoda; class Insecta; order Lepidoptera; family Micropterigidae; genus Micropterix; species Micropterix aruncella. The sequence goes on from OX155973.1 coordinate 14,674,294, forward strand.
ATCGCTTTATTTTACGTATTGATGAAGTTGCAGTATTCCACGTTGATTTGCGCTTTAAAAGCCTTGGACAATAAGGCACAATCTAACGATTGACCATATTTACATCATGCCCGTTGACCTTCACAACTGCAGATCGCCCATTGTCCGCAACTGATCGGCGACGATACAATGGGTATCCGTCATTGCCTGTGATGGTGTTAGCAATCAGGTCTCTCGGGTAACGCCTGGAACAGTTACTATCGAGCATACAGGGCGAGATGTTGTTATAAACTTTGCGAAGTCCATAGATCATATTCTTAGGCACCACTGCAAGCAATTTCGGATTAACAGCTTCATCTTGTATTTCGGTCGAGATGATGGAATCATCTCAAATCAGTGCGGTTTGCACTTGAAGTAGCTTGCCGCACATTTGACTGACTTCGTCGACCTATGTTATCTCTTCTTCTCGACATTGTAATGGACACTGTAAACGACACGGAATCATTTTCACGCTCACTCAAATCGATCGAAATTTCCATGAGGTCTTAAGAGTATTGAAATCCAGAAACTAAGTCCAAATTCGTGGTTATGTCATTAAAAAAAAGGTTGTGTCACCCCAAGACTTTCCTGTCAAGTAGCCAGGAACGTAATTCATCTGAATATTAATATCATTAATTCTACAACAACAACCCCCCCCCCCCCCCCCTTCCTCACTCCCAACCTAGAGACACCCTTTAAAACTCGAAAATCGAAATCGAAATTGAATTTGACTTCGACTTCGACTTTTCCGACTTTTTCCACTTTTTCGACTTATTCGGCTTTTTCGACTTTTTCTACTTTTCCGACATTTTCGAACTTTTCGACTTTTTCGGCTTTTTCGACTTTTTCGACTTTTTGACTTTTTTGACTTTTGCGACTTTTTCGACTTTATCGACTTTTTTTACTTTTTCGACTTTTTTGACTATATCGACTTTTTGATTTTTTTACTTTTTTGACTTTTCAACTTTTTTGCCTTGTTCGATTTTTTTGACTTCTTCGACTTATTTGGCTTTTTTGACTTTTTCGACCTTTTCAAGTTTTTCGACTTTTCCGATTTTTTCGACTTTTTCGACTTTTCCGACTTTTTTGACTTTTTCGACTTTTTTAACTTTTGCCTTATTTGACTTTTTGAAATTTAACACATTGTACGGAAGGAATAACAGTTATGGATAGCGCAGCTGTCAAACAATATACAATCGCCGCGATAGCCATCTAGAAAGTGGCCAATGTTCCCAAAATGACCAATTTCGATTTTTTCGGTTTTCAGTTGTTTCTTTGAGTTTTTCCTAAATATTTTTTTTTGTAAACCACCCCTGAATCAAGCCAAACAAAATAAAAGAAAAATAATTCAAATCGATCGTGGAATTTCCGAGATCCTGCGAGACTAACGCACGACGATTCATTTTTATATAATACTAGATGACCCGGTGAACTTCGTACCACCTAAAATTGATTTGTTTGTAACTCTTCATAAGCGTTTATTGATTATATCAACCTTCCAAATCCAATTCATTGAAATCTATAATATGGCCGAATCGTGCATGGTTTGAGTTTCGTTCGGTGATTAAATGAAAATCGTTTTATAATTAAAATAAATTCAATGTATTTAATTTACATGATAAAATAATAATGCTTCTTCGACTTTTCCGACTTTTTTGCATTTTTCGACTTTCTTGTCTTTTTCGACTTTTTTGACTTTTTGGACTTTTCCGACTTTTCGACTTTTCCGATTTTTTCGACTTTTTCTACGTTTTCGACTTTTTCAACTTTTTTGACTTTTTTGACTTTTTCGACTCTTTTGACTTTTTCGACTTTTTCGACTTTTCAACTTTTTGAAATTTTACACAATCGCACGCAATGAATAACAGTTATGGATGGCGCAGCTGTCAAACAATAGGATCGCCGCAAACGCCATCGGCTTATTTCCCAAAAAGACCAATTTCCATATTTTCGATTTTCAGTTGTTTCTTTTAATTTTTCCTAAATATTTTTTTTGTAAACCACCCCTGAATCAAGGCAAACAAAACAAAAGAATAATCATTCAAATCGGTCGAGTCATTTTCGAGATCTTGCGAGACTAACGCACGGCGATTCATTTTTATATATAAGATATAAGAAGATAGATAGAATAAAACATTATGGAAAAAAGACCGTAGGTGATATACATGAAACTGCTGAAAGGACACGCGAAAAAAAGTGTAAAGGACAGTAAGCGAAAAAATCAGGTCATGGAAGGAATTAAAAGTAGGTACCACTTGTACATATAACATGCCTTGAGCACAACCGGTATGACGACGACGTTTAGCCCCTCATATTTGTTCTTCGGAGGAGAAGTCTTAATCGATGGACAATTCCATGTTTACGGTGAAAACGGATTAAATATAGCGTGGGTGGTACGGTATAGCTACGACCATATTTCATATCAAAGAAAGCGTATTTTTTCTCAAGAAAATTAGCCCCTAGATCTTTGTAATGCAAAGTTGCAGGTAATAACCAAAACGTTTACAAAAATAACCGAGTTATTTTTTTTAATACGTGCAGCAGCCATGTCATGGTGAAACGTAGAACAGGCTATCATAATTAAATGCGTATACACAATTTCGTGTCTGTGCTGTTGACCGTTGAGGAGTTCCCTCGTTGGAAGCCATCCCTGGGCGCCGCAGTCCTGTCTTGATGAAACTTAGATCGGGCTGTCATAATTGAATGCATATACACAATTTCGTGACTGTGCTGTTGACCGCTGAGGAGTCCCCTCGTCGGGAGCTAGTCCTGGGTCAGAATCAGGCTAGAATCAGGGCATGCTTCCTATATAAAATGCATTGTCATCGGAGCTGAACCAACATGTAAATTTTCAACTTCATATGTTAATATTTGAGGAGTTCCTTCAATTCCTCATGGATCACATCATCAGAACAAAATTTTGATAAAGATGTGACGAATCTGGAAGTACATCCTTTCAAATAAAAAGAATTTTCCAAAGCAATTCATAAATGACGGATTTCTGAGGTAACAAAACATTTAAAGAAAAATACGATCGAATTTATAACCTCCTCCTTTTTTTAAAGTCGGTTAAAAATAAATCGGCTGTGGTCTACGATCTATAGGACCTGACAGGAAAACGAAAAGAGCTTTATAATTTGAAGGGCATGTTCACAGCAGACTAAGATGTTAAAATTTCAAATCCACACCATAGCAAAGAAGAGGAAGAAATCAAGAATTACACTCATGAAAGCAAAAATGAGAAATATTGTAAAACGGACTAACACGGTTATCATAGCATATTGCAAAGGATAAATAGGTCAATAATTTATCAAAAGAAATACAAACAAAATCAAATAATTTAAAATGTGTGTATAAGGTAAACTTAGTAATATAAATCCACAACATGACAACTCTACAGTTGTGGTAGAAAATTCCCACGCCCACACAACTTCTAACCTCTGCCTTAGAGCCGTCTGTAAATATGAAGTCCAAGCCAGGGGACCGGGCTAGGATAGGTCAGAATATACTACATTGTTTAGGGTAGGGACTGCCCTACTGGTTTTTTCATCAAAACTGTTTGAGGGATGATGTACGAAGTAGTAAGTCTGTCGGAGAAGGTCTTGCTATTGATCTCTCCGCACCGTAATCGATTTCCGGATCGTAATGGAATGCCGCTTGTTCCAGGTTGACAGGAACACTCCGACGGCGCAATCGGTCATGTTGATTTTGTCGTGATTGCTGGCGTTGTGTATGTTGTGCACGAAATTGTTGCATTCTCAATGTATTCGCTTGTCGTTCATTTTCAGTCGCTCTCAAACATAACTCCGACAATGCCAATACGACTATTTTCATTATCCGTCGCTCGCTGGTCATCAGTGCGGCTTGCACGTGAAGTAGATCGCCACGGAGGAAATTAGAATTTTTAAACAGTTTAAACATAATTGTTTAACGTTTAATTTCTTAATGCTCTTCGGCAAGCTGTTGAAAATGTATTTTTGTTTATAATAATAAAGACTATTCTACATTTATTTCAAAATGGTGGACGGATGTGACGCCATGACATCTCCTCCGATTTCGTCCGTTAGTGGTGGCGTCGCCGGAAGTCGTCATCGACGCCGAGAGTGCCGATACCCGAACAGTGGCGGCGCTAGACCACACTTGGACGTCGGCGAAATTAGGTTCGCGAGGCCTTTTTTATTTCCCAGTCAAAAAGAAAACGTTAAATTTCATGAGCCGAATTATAGTGAAACTAATGTATGAGTAAACGAGTTTTATTGCTAATCAAATGATGTTAAAAATTACACAAATAGAAATTAAAATAGACGAACTTTTCGGCTTTTGGCCTCACTGAACTTTTTCAGGATTATGTCATAGCTAATACTAGCCGCTATTTCAGCTTCAATTGATAGAATTGATAACGCAGATAGTCTCTCTTAGGTCATCGTGCTTCTCAAGTAGGTCTTAATCAATTTTAACTTTGAGAAGCTTCTCTCAGCGGAAGCTGTACTGACGGGAACTGTGAGCATGATTTGAGCATATATTGCTATGTAAACATTTGGATATACCTATTTCTTCCAAATTATTTTCTAAAATGTACTGAATGAGTTGTTTCGCGTCGTTGACAGTCAAGTGAATTCGCTTTTAAAAGCTGTAGCTCTTCAGATAGCTTGAAAGGCTGTATGTCACTGTTTTCGCCGTCGCCATGTCGCAGTATTGTACCTAAATCATTACAATGCTTGAGAAGGTCCTCTTTTGATATCGATTTCAAATAACTGATATCGCAAATTGCTCAAAATATTCATTGAGCGCTTTAAATCGACATTCGGTGTCGACTATAATAGCATCTATCATTGTGTTAAAAAAGTTAACTCTGTAATGCATTTCAAAAGTCTGTAAATGCATTTAAATCATTTGTAAAAGTTTTGCGAGGCCCCCTTAGGTGCGAGGCCGTCGGCGGTCGCCGACGTCGCCGACGCCTAGCGCCGCCACTGTACCCGAACGCCAATTTTATCGTATCGTACCTACGTGCAATTACTGCGATAACAATAATTACGTATGCGGTGATCGATATTTGCGGCGATAATTTAAATATACAAGTGGAAATTTACTGCTTTCACTTAACGTTTGGATTGGCTGCTTTCCTTCCTTTTGGATTAATAGTTAGCTTCTTGGCTACAAATAATAATCTTATTGTTTGTAATCTGGTCAGCAGAGACGAAAATCAGATCTGGTCAGAAAGTCTCCGTCGTATCTTTTGACCTTTACTTTGATTCTGATACTAATTTAGTTTCATTTTTACCATATTTAAAAAAAACCATTTATAAAATTTATAAAAAATTTAAAAATTACGGTTCTATTTTACCGGTCTACCAATCGTCGAGGAGGTAAAGCATCCTGAACGCGTTTAAAAAAATCGGAGATGAAGACGGATATATACATTTTGAACCCTAACCCCCCTTCCCCTACCCCTTCCCTGAGTCGATTAGGACCATTTTCAGACTAAATTGTCTCTGAGTCTTTGTGTCTGTATGTCTGTGTGTCTGTATGTATTCCTCCACGATAGCGCCTAAACGCTTTAGCCGATTGAGCTAAAATTTGGCATGCAGGTATCATTTAGTCATGGCAAGCGTTGAAAAGTATTGTGGTAGAAATCAGCTCACTATAAGGCGCGCTAGTAAAACTTCCATCTCGAAATATTGGACTTAGCGAATTAAAACTTGAAATTATGTGCACGGGTGCATTTTTGGGCCGAAATCACATTGTGAGATTTTTGTAAAAATATCTCATATACAAGCGACACAAATAATGTTTAAAGTACGCCATACATAAAATAAATAGCAAGGCCCTTAAAAGCGCTGACTTGCGGTGCGTGGATTGTTCGAAATTCGACTTCAAAGGCTCACGGCGACCTGCGTTTGCAATTTGATTTTTAAATTGAGAGATTGATTTTTAATATAAACATATTAAGAGGAAGTTTCGCCACCTGCTCATTGACTTTATTTATGAAATAAATATTATGACGAAATAAGTCTGCCTAATTGGGTGGGTAAGTCTTGGGGTGACAACCGATTAAAAAAAAATAATATGCTAGATTATGAATAATATTAGATATCTGAAGTTTACAGTGTTTTTGAAGCGATATTATATTTAGTACATAGTTAATGAGTTGTACACATTTAAATTATAAATAATGTATTAATCATAAATTTTAACGAGGTTTTTTGAAATTAAATATACTAGTACTTTAAACTTCGAACTTTAAGCTTTAAGCTTAAAATTCGAACTTTATATATATATATATATATATATATATATATATATATATATATATATATATATATATATATATATATATATATATATATATATATATATATATATATATATATATATATATATATATATATATATATATATATATATATATATATATATATATTGGTTGGGATTTTTACCCGGTGTGCATAAACCCACTTGACTTGTGAATTTACGCGACCCCTTTTGTGCTCGGTAATTACCCCTTCGATTATCTTCAATGGTTTTCACCTTGGACTGTATTCAAATGGTAATCACTCACCAGCTAGGTTGTTTTTTCTCTCAGGGGTGGTTGTCTCGAACGATTGGTGGATTCCAACCTCACAAGGAAATTTGTTCAGCGAGAGGCTTCCGTGATAGAACCTCACTTTCCTCAGGTCACGCAGGATAAGCTTCCGTCGAAAATAAACACTTTTTATTCGCGAGACTTTCTTTTATTCGGTCACTTATCTTTACTTTTACATTGAGTTCCGAGTACTTATAATTTACTACTAAGTCCCGGTGCTTGGATCGCGGCGCGTTCACGCTGATCCTTTGCCAATTTACAACTGAAGCTTTCGCTCTTTTCTGTCGTCGATCGCCATTACATTTTTTTTAAGATAGCGACCGCCCTTACCTCTCATTGGTCTAGATCCTTCCAGAAATTTCTAAACACACCCCTATTACTGCGCCGCACACGTTTTGTCCAATAACGAGACAGGGCGCACAAACCAGACACAACCCCGTGTGAAGAGACATCGCAATCATGCTTCCTCGCTTGCACGCTAGAGCGAGAAGCGAATACACTAGTTGTCTCTGTCGTACATTTAAACATTTTATAGACATATTATTTGCTTAATTTAAAAGAAAAGAATCTACCCTAGTACAGGCATGAACCTAGTTGGGTAGTTTTTTAAGACATAATTTTCGTACTACTTCCTCTTAAATAAAGCATTATTATTATTATTATTATTATTGTTATTACAGATTCTCGTCGCCAACGCCACCTTTCCCGAGTACATATTGTCTTAAACATAGGTTAGTTTCAGGTCATTAGTAACAAGTTAATATTAATGTTAGATCGTTAATTTGGCTAATTAAGTTGTCTCTCCTAGCGCTTTACTTTACATTAAACGAAATACTATATGCTATTCTTAAATTAATTAATCATGCAATTTTCTTTACATTTTAACCTATATTATTTCTAGGGTGAATTGTGGGATTTGGAGTATGTATGATTTTTTGTAACGTCCACGGTTTTTATTTCGTAGTCTTTTGCCAGTCGCCTCGCCAGGGAATTTATCGTTACCATGTGTTACTAAGGGGTCCTTTTCACGATTTATTTTGAATGGGAACGTTGTCGGTCCCTGGATTCTCGTGTTTCAGGGTCGACCGCTCGTTTATTTTATATTTTATAGCCCCTTTCTGTCCTTTCCTTTGAGTTATCAGCTATTTTTCAAGGAATCTCATATCCTCGGCGTCCGTGACTAATTATGTTTCCTACCCTTTGTAAGAGGGTCTCACTTTTAGGGAAGATTTATCGACCCTGGCGTCCGCTCTTTCGGATATTCTGAACCATTCCCCCCCCCCAATGGGCTCTGAGCCTCATTGGCTCCTGTCTCCATCTATTTGGTTTACCTAATTTACATCTTATTTACATAATCCAGTCTTATTTTTTACTCATTCACCTATGGGATTCTACTTATCTAACTGTCATATTCAATTTTCCTTATTGGTCTAGTGAGGTGACGGATCTTTCTTATTCAACCTATGAGAATTTCTCATCATTCTACTTAGAATATGTACCGCTTTCCGTTAACTTTCGTTTTTCATTTCTTACGAGACAAACGTCAACGTGCGTTTTCACTTTTAAATTCTAGCTAGACTATTTTTATTTTCTACTGTGACGAATAGACTTTCGCTTTTTCCACTTAGACATTAGTGACAGTTGTTTCTGCCTGATCAGCTGTTGTATGTATTTTTACAAGTTTACTGACAGGGCGCCTATACACTTTCCCGTCCACTAATAGGTCTACTATTCGCACTTGGCCTGTTTTGTCAGGGAAAACTTGAGTTACCTGACCCCTGGCCCACCTTCCGCGTTCTAGGGAAGGATCTAACAGGACTACTAAGTCTCCGATTTTTAACGGAGTTCCCTTTGTCGCCCACTTAGGTCGTTTAACCAACAATGGAAGTACTTCTTTCGACCACCGGTACCAGAAAGTATCAGCAAGTATTTGCGATTGTTTCCAGTGATTTTTGTTAGATAACTCAGTTGTATTATTCTGTCCTACCGCTGTACTATCATCTGCATGGCCTAATAGGAAATCTGCGGGTGTGAGAGGTCTCTCATCCCGAGTATCTAGAGATATATACGAGAGCGGCCTGTTGTTCATCATCGCTGAGACTTCGCATAATAATGTTCTCAGCACATCTTCATTTGGCGCTCGCTCCTTTAATATGGCATATAACGATTTTTTTGCCGTTTTTATCTGACTCTCCCAAACTCCACCGAAATGGGGTCCTGAAGGAGGGGAGAAACTCCATTTTATCTCGTCGGCACTTAGACGATCCCTCACTTCATGGTTGTCGATAGCTGACAAAACTTTTCTTAATTCAGCGTCCGCACCGCGGAACCCAGTGGCATTGTCGCTCATAATTTCCCGCGACTTCCCCCTGGCTGCTATAAAACGTCTTATAGCTAACAAGGCCGAGCTGGTTGACAAATCTCCAGCTAGTTCGATATGGGTCGCTCTCGTGTTAAAACAAGTGAAGAGTAATCCATATCGTTTTTCCACTTTCTTTCGATTAGTGACGAAGAACGGCCCAAAAGCGTCCAAACCTACAGTGTGGAAACAGCGCCTTCGGGTGGTTATTCGCGCGGGTGGGAGTTGGCCCATTTGTGCGGTCATAGGCTTCGCGCGGCGGATAGTGCAATAGACACATTCTCGTGAGATCTTTTTCACCGTTTGTCGCGCCCCAATGACCCAAAACTGTTCTCTCAGCACTGATAAAATTAATTCAGCGCCGCCGTGAGCATTAATCTCGTGTAAATGTTTCACGAGCAACACCGTGAATCTATCCTTACCGTGTAATATATATGGCCTTTTTGTGTCGAAAAGTGTGTCGTTCGCATTTTCGATCCGGCCTCCTAACCGTATTAACCCTTCCGCGTCGATATACGCGTTCAATCCGAACAGACGGCTGTCTTTCGGCAATATTTTCTGATGACGTATCAGGTCTATCTCGTGCGCGAAAATTCGATGTTGTGATTCCTTGATCAGAAATTTTTTCCCGGTTGCGATATCGTCGCTTTCGAGTACTTTTGACGTGGTTTTTTTTCTACACAGATCTATAAATTTTTTCACATATGCCATGGTTCGACTCGCCCGCATGTACCGGGAAAATCTACCTAAGTCAATTACGCTTTCATTTTTTTCTGTCGTTGTTAGTACAAGTTTTGTCTTAAATTCTAACAATGCTCTCTCTTCCGGTTTCGGATCGGTTGGCTCCTGGAGCGGCCAGTGTTCTCTACTGCCACGCAAGAAAGCAGGTCCCGCGAACCATCTACCTTCCGGGCTTAAATCTATCTTGGTGGTATTCCGTGTGCCATCATCAGCGGGGTTGTCGCTCCCTGCTAACCAATGCCACTGTCTTGGAGACGTGAGCTCATCGATCACACCTAGTCTATTTGCTACAAACTGGAGGTGACATTCCTTTTGTGACAAAATCCACCACCACACATTTTTTGAGTCTGTCCACATAAAGACGTCATCGAAACTTAATGCGCTCTCTTGTTTTATTTTTGAGGCCAGTTCGGCACCTAACAGCGCCGCAGTCAGTTCTAACCTGGGGATTGTCAGTTTGCCTTTCAAAGGTGCCACTCGAGTTTTGCTAGCCATAAAGGATACCTTGTGCTCGCCGCTACAGCCTGTAATCCTAACATATGCAACGGCGCACATCGCCTTTTCGGACGAATCGCAGAATACGTGCAATTGCCTTTCCTCACCTGCTTGTTTGGTAGCGCCATTATAACGTGAGATTCGCACACCTTGCGCTAATCTCAGTTCTTGCAACCACCGGAGCCAATATTTAACTACATCGCTCGGGATCTCGTCGTCCCAGGCCACTCGGCTACTCCATACCTGCTGCATGATCAGTTTAGCCCTTATAGTTAGCGGTGAAAGCGCACCCATTGGGTCCCATAGCTGCATTATTAATTTTAGCGCTTCCCGCTTCGACGGAATCTTATTTCCCGTCGTCAGATCTTCGCTGAGGCGGTCCATGCTCACATTAAATGCTAACTGATCAGAGGCAGGTAGCCACGTCAAGCCTAATATACGTTGTGACGTCAACTCACCCTTTTCCAGAGATACTTGCGCGAGCGCGCGGTTTTCTTCTGGTATCCCGGTTAAAGCCTCGTTTTTATTTGAAGCCCAACCGGTCATAGTGAAATTCCCAGCTTTATGAATCAAATTAATTTCCCTGATGACTTGTTTTGCTTCCTCTAACGTGTCTACTCCCGCCAGCAAATCATCAACGTACGAATCGCGCTCTATTATTTTTACAGCCGCTGGGTACTGGTCCTTAAACCGAGCTGCGTTTTTATTTTTTACGTAGATCGCGGAGGCCGGGGAGCAACAACTACCGAATATTAGACAGTCCATTTTTAAGATTTTTGGAGGACTTTCACGCTGGAAACCTCGCCAGAGAAACAGCTGACTGAAGCTATCTTCCTCTCTCACTTTTATCCGAAGATACATATCTCGTATGTCGGCCGTGAAAGCGATTGCATTTTCACGGAATCGTAATAAAATTCCTAATATGCTATTTAAATAGTCTGGTCCACCTAATAACATGCTATTCAGCGACCCGCCTGCGCCCGAGGACGCAGCGTCGTGAACGACACGAATTTTGTCTTTCTTCGCGGGGTGAATAACCCCCAGGTGCGGAAGAAATAACACTCGAGGGCGGTTTTTTAATTGTTTTTCCTCGACTTCCGAAGCATACCCCTCAGCTAGATATCTCTCTATCTGCTGGCAGTATTTTTCTCCATAAAGACGGTCGGAGTCCATTTTCCGTTCCACTGACCTCAGCCGAGTCATTGCCATGTCTCGGTTATCTGGTACGGAAAAGTTCACCTCTTTCCATAACAGACCTGTCTCCCATACTCCATTTTTAAAAGAAGTAGTATCTTCTAAGATTTTTTCAGCCCTAACATCGGCCTGAAGCTTTCGCTTTTTCTGTGGCCAATCGTACTCTAGCTTCAGATTTTCTTCAAGTAATTTATCTAAAGAAGGTTCATTGTCCTGATTTAAGCATAGCGCCGGGTACCTAATGTCTCGTTCGAGAGCGTTATTGCCGCCGATAGCCACCCACCCCAGGAGTGTTTTAGATACCGATAGGCCCCCGTCTACCATTTTTAATCCTCTAGAGACTATCAGTTCCCAACAATTAGCTCCCAGGAGCAGGTCAGGTTTTAAGGTCGTCGCCTGAGTCGAACGCACCATCCCTCCGATCGGCCTCTGCGCACTTATCACGCTTTTGACCTCCGGTAGATTTAACGAGGCTACGCTGTAAGCTCGTACTACGTATTCCTTCTTACCTAAATCTCCCCTTACTTTGAAGGACACCGCTTCGGCACTGCTATTACTCTCTCTCATATTCCCGATTCCAGAGAGCTGTAATCCCTGCGTCGGGCCTCGAATGCCTAGTTCTATTGCCACGCTCTGATCAATGAGTGAAACAGTCGCGCCTGCGTCTAACAACGCATATAATGTTTTTCTACCCCGGGTTCCAACTACGGTTATCGGTAATACTTGCAGAATGACCTGATTTCCAGATACTGCGTTCGCCACTACCTCGGAGCTCGCGCGCGGCGCCGCCGCGATGTCCGCCTCGTTCGCAGGCGGCGGGGCGGTCAGCAGATAATGATATTTGCCCTTTGGAAACCGTTTATATGCCGAACACGATTTTCGGCCGTGGTTGTGCCCTAAACATTTAAAACACCTACGCATTTTTTTTATCTCATCCCAGCGGCTTGCTAAAGTTAGATTTTTAAATTCTTCACATTTATTTAAATAATGGGATTTCTCACACCGAGGGCACTTAGGGTCTTCTTTGCCCTGGGTATGTAAAATATATCTTTTAGAGCCCGTTTCTTTCTGTCTCTTGTCTCGCGGGTTATCATAACTTTTCCTAGGGAGCTCTGCGGTACACAGACCGGCGTCTTGTGCGCTGATCGCTAATTTCTCTAACCATAATGCGAAATAAACTAATACCGGATCGTTTAAACCAACCCTTCCCCTGTCAGCTAGCCACAGAGTTAATAAGTTCTTTGGCAATTTTGCCACAAGTGAAGCCAATAAGTCTGGATTATAAAGATGTTCTAATTTATTTACCGATTTTACGGTCGCGACCAGATTTTTTATCTGGCACGCAAATCGCATTAAACCGTCTGCATCTAGACTATCAGATAACCCTTTTTCTTTCCTCAAATCCGCTATCGTTCTCTGAATAATTAAATTCGTATTACCGAATAGCGCCTCTAACGTGGTCATGATATTTGTCACGTTGTCAGGACTTAAAAGCAAACCCGTCACTGCCTCGCGTGCTCTACCTTTTAATGCTGTCTGCAAACGCAATAAGTTTTGTGCATCATTTAAATGCATTACGTCTGTCGACTGTTTGAAAATAGCTTTGAAGGCTACGAATTCTAAAGGATTCCCGTGAAATGAAGGTAACTCTTTTGCAAAATGCGGTTTTGTGGACGCTACAGAAAAAATCCTACATACCTCTTTTATCATTTTTTCGCTCGAGCTGCTAATTCCATCGCTGCTCGTACCCAGGTCCGTATCAGCGGCGGCCTTTACCGCCGCCGCCGACACCGCCTTGGTCTCTGCCCTAGCGTTGTCCGCAGCTGCCGCGCCGCTCGCATTCGCCGCGCCGCCCGCATTCGCCGCGCCGTCCGCCACCGTCGCGCCGGACGCCATCGTCGCGCCGGACGCCGCCGCGTTGCCCGGTTCCGATCGCCCGCCGTCTTCACGCCGCCGTGCCGCTTCTCCATTTTCTTCTGCGAATGTTCCCCCCCAGGGTTCTGGGGACGTCTCAGCAGCTGGAGTTTGATACTCGGCCCATCTCGACACTCTGCTGGCTGCCGTGTTGTCCCCCGCGACGTCGCGATCATTTTCCTGACTGCTCGTTTCTGTCCCGAAGGTTTCGGAGACAATTTCCAGCATCCTCATAGCATGCCGCGAGTCTTCTTCCGCTGCATCCAGTTCTTCCTGCATCGCTGCTCGTTGAAGGTCCATGTCAGCCTCTTCTTCGATTTCTTCAGCCGCTCTGCGCGCCGTGCGCCGCGCAGCCACTTTTTTCAGTTCCGCATCCAATTTATTTTTATCAGCTTTTTTCTTGGCTTTTTGGAGGTTCACTCTTCGAAGTTCTTCAGATGCTGCTCGCAGTTCCTGAACGTGCTCGCTTCTTCTGCTGCTCTCTGACCAGGCGCGCGATGAAGGTCTTGGATTTTCGGATTGCGTGCTTTTCGAATCCATATTTTTATTTTTCTTTTCTCGTTCTTGATCCAAAGTCACTTTTCTTTCCGATTTTCTTTATTCGGCTTGACGGAGGACCACGATGGTTGGGATTTTTACCCGGTGTGCATAAACCCACTTGACTTGTGAATTTACGCGACCCCTTTTGTGCTCGGTAATTACCCCTTCGATTATCTTCAATGGTTTTCACCTTGGACTGTATTCAAATGGTAATCACTCACCAGCTAGGTTGTTTTTTCTCTCAGGGGTGGTTGTCTCGAACGATTGGTGGATTCCAACCTCACAAGGAAATTTGTTCAGAGGCTTCCGTGATAGAACCTCACTTTCCTCAGGTCACGCAGGATAAGCTTCCGTCGAAAATAAACACTTTTTATTCGCGAGACTTTCCTTTTATTCGGTCACTTATCTTTACTTTTACATTGAGTTCCGAGTACTTATAATTTACTACTAAGTCCCCGGTGCTTGGATCGCGGCGCGTTCACGCTGATCCTTTGCCAATTTACAACTGAAGCTTTCGCTCTTTTCTGTCGTCGATCGCCATTACATTTTTTTTAAGATAGCGACCGCCCTTACCTCTCATTGGTCTAGATCCTTCCAGAAATTTCTAAACACACCCCTATTACTGCGCCGCCACACGTTTTGTCCAATAACGAGACAGGGCGCACAAACCAGACACAACCCCGTGTGAAGAGACATCGCAATCATGCTTCCTCGCTTGCACGCTAGAGCGAGAAGCGAATACACTAGTTGTCTCTGTCGTACATTTAAACATTTTATAGACATATTATTTGCTTAATTTAAAAGAAAAGAATCTACCCTAGTACAGGCATGAACCTAGTTGGGTAGTTTTTTAAGACATAATTTTCGTACTACTTCCTCTTAAATAAAGCATTATTATTATTATTATTATTATTGTTATTACAGATTCTCGTCGCCAACGCCACCTTTCCCGAGTACATATTGTCTTAAACATAGGGTTAGTTTCAGGTCATTAGTAACAAGTTAATATTAATGTTAGATCGTTAATTTGGCTAATTAAGTTGTCTCTCCTAGCGCTTTACTTTACATTAAACGAAATACTATATGCTATTCTTAAATTAATTAATCATGCAATTTTCTTTACATTTTAACCTATATTATTTCTAGGGTGAATTGTGGGATTTGGAGTATGTATGATTTTTTGTAACGTCCACGGTTTTTATTTCGTAGTCTTTTGCCAGTCGCCTCGCCAGGGAATTTATCGTTACCATGTGTTACTAAGGGGTCCTTTTCACGATTTATTTTGAATGGGAACGTTGTCGGTCCCTGGATTCTCGTGTTTCAGGGTCGACCGCTCGTTTATTTTATATTTTATAGCCCCTTTCTGTCCTTTCCTTTGAGTTATCAGCTATTTTTCAAGGAATCTCATATCCTCGGCGTCCGTGACTAATTATGTTTCCTACCCTTTGTAAGAGGGTCTCACTTTTAGGGAAGATTTATCGACCCTGGCGTCCGCTCTTTCGGATATTCTGAACCATATATATATATATATATATATATATATATATATATATATATATATATATATATATATATATATATATATATATATATATATATATATATATATATATATATATATATATATATATATATATATATATATATATATATATATATATATAAACAAAGTCGGGTTTTTCCGAACACTTTTAACTCGAGAACGGCTGGACTGATTTTCATGGTTTTTGATTTGTTGTATTTGTCTCCGTCCCGAATAGCAGAATAACTATTAAAAACATTGGAAAATTAACAAAAAGATAAAATAAAAGAAAAAACATTTTCCCATACAAAATGTTCATGGGTTTCGTAACTGTCAAACATTTAACGTTCATCCCGTCGATACGGTAAACTCTCCCCTCAAATTAAAGAAAGTATTTAAATAAAGGTTTCGAATCGACAAGATATATCCACAATATTCGGACCAAAATTATTATATACTTTAATTCAATTATATCATGATGACACGCGATTGATATACTTAATTTTTGTACTTTTATATTTCTTTTTGTGTTATTATCTTAATAAAGTAGTAAACTTAATATTTTTTTGTATTCATTGTATTACTTCCATAAAATCATAAATTAAGTTCAGCTAATCTGTAACAAGACATTCATTGACCGTTAAGCGGTACGAAGTTACGTACCGTTAAGCGGTACGTAATTTCTTTATATTATGGTCTTATATTTGTACTTTTAGTTTAAAATGCATGGCGTAGCATTAATTCGATTATTTAACATGTTACTGACAATTAGAATATTACGATGAATAATTTCACTACGTATATTTTTAAATTACTAACTACTTCAGATATTAGGCTTCTATTTTGATTATTTATATTTATAGTTTGACAATCTAATAGTTAAATTCTTGACTTCATATGTATGTTCAGTAAAGAGTAGTAACGAGACTTACTACCTAACCCAATTATTTTGACACCTCCAAGAGTGGTCTTCAGCCGTCAATTGGACACGACGAAAATGTAAATGTAAATGTAATATACAAGGGAATTAAAGTTCGCGAATTATAGGATTAAAAAAAACCAACGGACTTTCCAGCGCAAATACCCATACCGATTACCAGTGTAGTTAATTCTTGTTCGAAATTTCGAATCAAAGAGCTGTCGTAAGTTTCATAATACGTCTAATTTGTAAAGCCGCCTGAAGACAATAAACGTGAGTAAATGGCTCTTCCGGCGGGAGGCGCGGACGCGTGAGGCTTGACCGGCCGTTTCCGGCGAGAATGCTATAACTGAACCGCCGGTCGACCACGCCACTGTAATCATTCCAAATCGCCGGAGACAATACCAGGCAACTGTTGCAATGCACATCCACCGTTATATAAAAAAACATATTTTATTATGGCTTTGCTGACAGGCGTCGTAAACATTTCAGCGCAACACGGAATTGCTTCGACGCCCATTTTCTAATTTATTTACAAAATCTACAAAGAAGGTTTACAATCATACTTTTATCTAAAAACCGGTTGTGTCAAGACTTTCCCGGCAAGTAGCCGGGGACTTAATTCATCTGAATGTTTATTTCATAAATAAAATCGATGAGCGCCCTCTCTCGAGCGACGGACGAACCCGGTTTTGTTCCATTGCGATTTGCGACTGCCATGGGCGGCGTGTCCTGGCGTCATATTTACAAGGTAAGACATATCATACAAGGTTAGAAATAGTTTCCTGTACCAGTTCAACCTTTTTTTAAATAAGATTTCATTGTGCATCAGGGGTCTTGGAGACGTTAATTTTAAGAAAAAGGTCTAGGACATTCTTATCAAGAACCTAATTTATTATATTAGTGACTTTGACAGTATTTAATTTCCTAATCTTTCATGATTACTTTTATTATAATACAATATATGTATTTTTTCTTGACTATATATCCAATCATTTTGATAATCAGAGATCGATTATATTAATAAAATTTGTATTGACTATTTCTATTATTGTAATCTTATAATTGTAATATTTCTAATTTGACTATTTTATAACTGACTATTCGTTTTTATATTTTGACTATTTGTATTTTTCATGTATACCTACATACTTAGGTATTTTAGCACCTCATATAGTTTTTATAATGACCTTATATTTTTATTGCAAATTTATTTAATAACTGTTTTTTTACCACATAAGGTATAACACTTTATCTTGTAAAAAGAATTTGACTGTGCCAAGAGTAGAAATTCCTACCAACTGGTTTATTTTATAAAATAAAAAAATCAGAAGCACGCAAAAGGTTTCTGGGAATCGCAACACCCCTCGCAGCTCGTGCAACGCGCAGTCGACTAAAGTTGTTCAGGGTTCATTTATGAATATTTTCCGTTTTTTTATTTCACTGTAATTTCTAAATGCTCGAACTAATTTAGGAGTATGTGATATTATTAGGACGGTTATGTCATCCTGAGTGTAATAGAGTACTTTGAGCTAAGTAAATAATTGTCTAATTGTCCGAATCCCTGTATGACAATAAATTAAAATAAATATATCTCGTTTAGTGTCAAATGAAACGTCTGACTGAGTACAATCCGAAAGTTTAAATGAATCTATATGGATAAATATATATATATTCCACAAATCTTTCATAAAAAAAGTAATAAAATTAATTATGTATATAGTAGTTTTTATTCCTTTTAATATTACTTGTTACACCAAAATGTTGTCGATCTGTGACCACCAGCATACTCCGCCGATACAAACGAAGGCAAAAGAGCGAAAGTAACTACCTAGCGAGGTACTTTACCGCTCGCGTTACGAAATCGCGTCGAAAACAGTATCGAGCAGAATTGTGGCGAATTATTTCTAACAGCTCCACGACTTTACATTTACAACAAAGTATAACCCGCCGTTGCATACTGTGTAATTGGATTTAACTATGGCGGGTGGCGAAAACTGTAACCTCTTTCTTTTCAAAATGAATTCAACAATCGCACTGCTCCGCGGGGCGTATTGTTTCGTAGTCGAACTGGAGGATCGAGAGGATAGTAAACCCAGAGCGGAGTCCACGCAGTTCTCGGAGGCGGTATACATTTTTGCACATCCTTTGATTACCATACAATTCAGTTATTTATATATTTAAAGAAAAATGCAATATTTTCAACTGCATTACATTATTAACATTATAAAATTAAATAGGATAGGAACGAATTTACCGCGTGAAATTTGTAGCACCCGACGTTTCTCTGACGTTGCTGCAATCTACCCCCAGTCTACCCTGGACGTACTGAAACGTTGGGTGCTATAATTTTCACACGGTAAATTCGGTTCTATCCTATTTATAATGTCAAACAACCGCGATAGTCTTCAATTTTATATTATTAACATTCAAAACCGCCTAACTAGGCCTAGGCCCATGCTGAGGCAAGCGTGGCTTGCGCATACATCAAATTATATAATTAAAAAAATAAGAATCTGTTGTTCTGCGGATAGGCAGCAAACTGGTGCTGTTACTTCGCAAGTTATAACGGTGGTGGGCCGGCGGGGTCGGCACCCGCGAATTTTAAAAAGCAGCTGTGCATACTACAATCGCTGTATACTGGTCACGTCTTTGCGCTCTGCGATGGCATTGAACACATTTTAAGAAGAGGGTTCCACGTAGTATAGAGTTTGTAACCGTCATCTCTATTGAAGTTCGAAGAAATAAGAAGCACCTCAAAAATCGCTATGTCATCCTGAGTGTTATAGGGTACGTACGATGACCCCTTGCTCTCATATGAGGAGAAAACAGCGTCTTTAGTATGAATCACGGTGCTACATGTTTTATTAAATATTGTATTTTTATTTTATAAAGTAATGTAGAAACTAAGAAAGAGAAGGACATGCATACTGTTTAAACAAACATCAGAATCGTTAAAAACAAACATTAGTATAGAGAAAAACGCAATATGCTAGCATATCCGAAATGAGGCGAAATCGCACAACCAACTAGACTTAGAAGGTCTGTGTATCTGGCTGTGCTGTTTTACACTTTGTTTGTTGACGCTCGAACTGACGCATTTGATTATTTTTTTTGACGCAAGAATTTTTAAACCTAACAATGAGATTAATCTAACAAATGCGTTTTTTACACAAATTAAAACTAAAAATAAAAAGTAGAGAATAATAATATTAAATGTTGGTTGTGTTATGACGTTCATCATTTTACAGTTGATTTTTTTTTCATTCTTCTTCGCGGCTGCCAGGAATACAACCTGTAGGGCCAGTAACGAATACAAGCTTTTGGAAGAATAATTTACCAAAAAAAAAATACATAAAATATACAGATTGTTTCATTATTACACTACACAAAATATTATCAATGTTTTAGTGACCGTATTTGGTTCCTACGAATTTATTCCATTCTGACATTTTGGAAAATTATAAAATTTCCTAATTGTACTCGAAAAAAACCAATAGGTATGTGTTAATGTTGAAACCCACATTTTTTTCTGAAGTTCATTTATTACACGGCTTCCCACCAAAAAAGAATGTAATGCGTTCAGGGTTCGTAGGTGTATGTTTTCCGTTTCGTTATTCCATCGTAACTTCCAAACGCTTAAAATGATTAAGAAGTGTGTGATATCGTTACCATCATTATGTCATTCCAGTTGTCATATGGTACCTAAACTGTCCAAATGTCAAATAAATAATTGTCCAAATGTCAATAAATTAAGATAAATACATTCATTATAAATACGTGTTCATTATTAAATAAAAGGTCTGATTGAGAAGATTATGGATATATTTTTTGTCACAGAATGCGCAATCGTTTTTAAGCACTGGATGTTTACAGAGGTAACACGCTTCAATAGAGGCCATGACGGAACATCGGTCAATTGAATTTTGTTTCAACGAATATCGTTTCAATGAAGAACTTTATTCCCTAAGAACGTGCTTTCTGAGGGAACAAATTGTTTGTAATCATTATTACAAGTAAAGTACTACAAATGATTCCAGGAGCTAACGGAAAATCGGGTACCTTAATGAAATATATATTTTTGAATAGCTTCAGGATAATGGTTGACTATAGGCAAAAATCGCTCAATACACGGGAAGGGGGTCAAATCGCTCAATACATATGAAGGGGGTCAAATCGCTCTCATCAACTAATAAACACTAAATTACATCAAGCGACCAGAAATGGTACTAATGTAAAAAGATAGTTCGAAAGAGTACATACAAATGAGTATAGAGGGCGTTAAATTTTATATAATTATTTGAGGTTTCAATCAAATGTCATTAAGATAATGAAAGGTGCATTGCATCAATGTATCAAATACTAGCTGACCCGTGCCCACTTCGTTGGGCGGTAAAACTTTTTACTTGTGGTTAAATTATGAGTGTGGTTCGGTTAGTACTGAGTGCTATGATTTATTTCCTGACTACTAAAAGAAGGGTTATATTTTTACTGCATATGTATGTATTTATATGAAAATTTGACTATATTACCGTTATTTGTGAGTGTCTTCTTCTGAGTGTCTTATTTGTGAGTGTCTTATCTCTTTAAATATTTATGCAGTGAAAGGGAAATTATATGTAGTAAAAGGAAAAGTCTTTTGTGAGACGATAAATTTACTCATTTTGATAATAATTCATAATTGTTGATAATATGATCAATAAACATGACCTAACGATTTAAATTATTTTTTTAATATAAAATACTACTGTTTGTTACTTAAATATAAAAGTTAGACATATGCTGTCGCTGACTTTTTTGTAGTCATTATCAAACTCTACAACTTTTCTCTAGAACTTAATCATATATCTCTCATCGTTAAGGCAGCGTTCGTTAGAAACGTTTTCGTTCGACCGTTTTTTCCGACTTACTTTGGAAATCCGACTACCACGAAAAAGTCTTTTCATTTTTCGGATTAACATATAGCCCATGACACTTATGAATAACGTGGCTTTCTATTAGTAAAAGAATTTTCAAAATCGGTTAAGTAGATCTAGAGATTACTTCCTACAACGTCACAAACTTTGCCTCTTTTTAATATTAGTATAGATAAAGAAGATAATCAAAAAATATTCGAATAAAAAGGCGAATAATTAACCCTTGGAGTAAATGGGTATTTTCATGGATGCATCTGTCTCTTTTGCAGGATTTTCGGCGACATCGACCTTAAAGTACTATAACTACGAAACTACTACACCAATCATAAAAAGAACAACTGCACAATGATTGCATTGGAAATTCGAATATAGAATATTGAAATATCATTTTGTAAAATAATTAGATAATTATGAATAAATATGAGAACGTCAAAGAAGTGAAAAAAACGCGGAACCAGACCTGGTCGTATCATACTCAACGGATAATTGTTTCAGAACCAGATTTGGTCGTATCATACTCAAGGGGTTAATATACTTTCATTTCAATTGAACATAACTACAAAAAAAGACTGATTTTATTAAATATCTGTAGTTAAAAAGGAGACAGTACTTTACTTTACTCGTCCTCTCTACCTTGTTATAAATACAAAAGTGCACTTTTTATACCGGCGGTCGTGTTTTTTTATTTTTAAAATGTATACTTCTTGTTAATTTTCTTTTTGCTGTTCACTATCTGAAACGCCCTCCTCAAGTGCTTAGCATGTCATGTCAGAATCATCAAAAGTATCTCCAGGTTATACTTACTCAATTGATCGAATAAATTGGTAGAGGCAATCAGCATAGACACACAAAGGGATTAGATGAGCAACCGCTAAATGCTTCTGTATTATCCCCCTGCCGAATCCCGACACCATAACTACTGCGAATATGGACGCTTATTTTGGACCATCAACCGCGCGTGAAATTGCATATTCGCCTTTGATCGTGGCGTTGCCTGGCAATCTGGTGATTTCCCCCATGATTCGTGCTAACAGGGAGCTATAATCGCGGATGACGACTATTAATAGGGACTGCTTTTGCCGTTGTCGGTTATACTCGTATCACGTTAGCTTAAGGGCCGCGCTATGCAAATGCGCAAAATATCGCATTGAGTCAAATACCTTAACTACAATTTGTTTGCGGATCGTTAGGTATAGCTCTATAAGGTAATGAGGTTCGAAAGTGATAAAGTGTAACGCTTTGTTTAAAATGTTTGATACATAAAACTGTAAAGGGCGATGTAAATAACATATAAGTATGTCAAGTTTTGTGAAAATTGGTTCAATAGATTTTGCATAAATTGATGGGACATAAGTATCCCTGTGGCATCGATATATGAGGCCTTTCGCGCTCGAAAATGACCACTTCAAAACCACTCCTGAAAGCCGGCCAGTAGTAGTTTGGTTGCAGTTGATTTCGTGAGTATCGTGTTTCAGATGACCGTTTCCGGTGTCAGCGTTCCCACGAAGAATATTGGCGTGCTATTCTCTCGCATACTGTTCTATTTCTTGCTCTCTCTGTCACATGTTTTACGAGCACAGGGTATAGAGTCAACTTATTTGTATCTGAGGGCATATCTAGGGCTGATATATCGATGCACTGTGGTCCATAACGATGCAAAATTATATTTTTCCAAAATTTGATTATTTAATAATAATAATAATAACAATAATAAACAACTCTTTATTTTAAAAAAAAAGGCGAGCTTATTCCCTTGCAGCAATGTCTATCAGCTAACCTATGTTTATAACATATTTAGCTTATGTTTATAACATATTTAAAACGTTGCCTACGCAAAAAGAACAATAAAAACACAAATGATAAAAAGAAACAAACAGAAACTAGAAAGAGACAGATAATAAAAAAAGTAAAACAAATGACTAAAAATTAAATAAGGACGCAGAGGAAAGGAAGGAGAGGAAGGAAGGAAAGGGAAGCGAAAAGGAGGGGGGAGAGGTGGATTGGTTAATTTATGTATTTTAGGGTTATAATTGCTCCTTGAGCCTGGCGTTGAACGAGGAGATGCTGGGGGCTGTTCTAACATCATTTGGTATTATTTAACTCATAAGTACTAAAAATGCAGTAAAAGAATAAAAAATCAAATTAGACATTTTATTTATTTATTTAAAATAATCACCGTTAAATAAAAAGAAATCATTTGGTTATTTGCGATTAAAAAAAATAATTGGGTATAATTTTAAACAATATTTTTTTTGTTGCTAATATAAGATTTTGATGTCCAATAAAATGGGAAAATATAATTTATAAATTATTCTTATTCGATAATTTATAAAATGATTATTGAAGTTATAGTACACATAAGTCCCACGGTCCTTAACCTTCCAGAAACCAGCCTTACTACTAAATGTGACGCCGCACATTTTTGCTCGATTTTTATATATAAATACTGACAATATTTTTTTTAAATGAATTTTCTCTTGTTACCTAATTAATCTTGATAGTCATGATAGTCATGTATCTCATATATTTATATGTTAGTTAGTTAACGTGTCCGGGCCAGGTTTAAACACGTCCTCCAAAAATATGCGACCTGGGTGGTCTCGTTATTCGTCTCTTGTAGATCCTGGTGTGTGATGGCGGTTGACATCTTCATCCTGCAGAGTTCTGCAGTAGAATGTTGGATTCTCTTTATATCTCTCATCAATCTCATCCATTCTCCAAATCCTCATTATTAAAAAAAAAGAATTTCTGTTAACTTCTGTTAATTATTATGTTTCTTTTGTTTATTTTACTCTACTGACACCTAAATTCTTACACTTCCACGAAGGTTGGCTGTAAGAGATTGTATTTTAAGCATTAAGTCTTCATGTTATATGTTATTTCTTAAAATGTGCAAAAAAGAATTTCTATCTATCTATCTTATCTGTATACTTAAAATTATTTTTTGCGTGTTGAACGAAAACAGGGTAATAGAGGTAAAAAATAAACCTTACGGTAAGGGTTATAAAGACCTTAATGTCTAACGAAAATAATCCTATAGGTGGCTGCTTTTATATCTACACAATATTTTTGTATAATCTGGCAGTACATGGTACTACATGCCAGTACATGGCAGTACATGGCAGTACATGGCAGTATTCTTACACAGTCACCCATCCAAGTACTGAAGACGCCTGACGCTATTTTACTTTAGTGATCTGACGGGAACCAGTATTTCAATACTCCTATTTGATTACTCCTAATGATGTACTCAATGGCAATACTCTATATATCAATATACGATTTTAATATAATCTTTTTATGTTTGTATGTAAGTTGTCCGTTTCAAAATTTGCAAACCATTTTTCTAACACTTTCCGGTATCATATTGAGCTGAAATTTAGCCTACTTATGTAAAATCGGTGCCAATGCAATATTATGGAACCATCGGGCCGATTTGATGATGGAACCGGGATGTATGGGCTGGAACATTCTGATGGCAAATAGTAGAAGAGTCGAATTAGGGCTACTATGTTTTGTTATCATGAGTAGGTACTTTCCATTACACGTGATGAGAAGGGTATGAAGATGGAGCTGGAAGATTGCCACTGGAACTCCCTGTTGAAAAGTGCTAGGATAATCGAGTTTGAGTTCTTTCGTTTTGTTGTCTTGAGTACTTTCCATTACACATATTGAGGAGGATCTGAAGATGGAGCCGGAAGATTGCCACTTGAACTCCCTGATGAAAAGTGCTAAGATAGTCGAGTTTGAGCTATGAGCTCAAACTACAATCAAAACAAACGATTGTTTTGTTGTCTTGAGTACTTTCCATTAAATATGATGAGGAGGGTCTAAAGATATAGTCGGGACATTGCCACTGGAACTTCCTTATGGAAATTGCTAAGATAGTACAGTAAGGGCTCGTTTGTTTTTTCTTCTAAGTACTGCTCAATACACATGAGGAGGAGACTCTGAAGATGGAGCCGGGAGGCTCTGGAACTCCCTGGTGGAATGTAAAGCATGTATTAAAAAATCCATTTTTACTTTTATTTATTAATAATATTATAGATAGTATACCCCTTAAAGTCCTTAAACATATATTATCTACAGGCAATTAGGCGATGTTCCATACACGTTTCTAATTACCTTGTTAACCCCTCAGGCCTCGATTGGCCGATATCGGCCACAACACGATTCAGCGGGACGGCCCCATTTTAATTTTATTTAAATTTATTTTGTTTTATTTTATTATGTTTTATTATGTCAATATGTTTCATTTTAATTATGGGTACAGTGGTTTGGCAGTAATTAATGTTTTGGTGAGACAGTGTTATAATTCAATTTTTTTACTAATTTTTACTAAATTTTTTTGGGACATCAACTTTTTAATCGGCTGAGGGGCCGAGGCCTGAAGGGTTAATTACTCCGATTTGTCGTCCTGTGATTAGAACACATGGACGCAGACGAGCACCCCGCTCTATACACTTACACGGGTGTACACCCTTCTTACGTAGTTATTCACCCGAGACGAAGGCATTTCCTATAGTAATTAGTCAGATTGAAGACTTCATTAAAACGTCCTCTCTCCGAATTTTGCCTACCAAGATTATGGACATAATCCATTAAGGCGGTTTACATATTCAAATTGGATTACGAAACCGCACGATCCAAACGAAGCTTGAGGGGAACGCACTTTTAAAAGGAGTTTGTCCGGAAAGGGAATCTCGGAGATACGCAGTCTCTCTTTAGTACGATGGTATCTAAGCATTTTGTGTTTCACTTTCCTAGCAGTTCACTTTTCAATGACGATGGATATATACATTTAGCCCCTCCCCCCCAACTAGACCAATAAGACAATTTCCAGACTGAAGTCTGTTTGTCAGTCTGTGTTTGTGTATGTGTATGTGTGTGCGTGTGTCTGTATGGGTGCCTCTGTGTATTTCTTCCAGATTGCGCCCAAGCACTTCATCCGATTGAGCTGAAATTTGGCATGCAGGCATCATTTGGGCACGGCAAGTGTTGAGAAGTGTTGAAAAAAGACAAGAAATTGTGGTTGAAATCGGTCCCCCAATACAGCAATCTCGAAATATTCCAGTTAAACACTTGAAATTGACAGATGCCTTGTTGGTCCGAAATCATGTTGTGAAATTTTGGTTGGAATATCTTGTACACAAGGGACGCAAATATTATTTAAAGTCCGCCAAATGTAAGAAAATACTATCTTTGAATATTTTTGAAAATATAATTTCTGGAAAAATACTGTTTTAATAACACGGACAAAACTACAACTATACTATAAGTTGGGTTGGTGGGGGGGGGGGGGGGAGTAGATAAGGGGGGGGGTAGAGGGGGGATGATAAACAAATGGGAAAATTGATATTACTGCGTGAATTTTGTAGCAGCCGACGTTTCGGCGATATGACAACCGCCTTTGCCCGGGGTAGAGTCTGCTGTCGGTTGTTGTCCGCTGTTGTTCTGCAGGTAGGCGGCATACTGATGATGTTACAAGGCTAATAGCTAACAGTTCTTGCATATGGGCCATTAAGACCTGTTTCGTTAATTATGGTCGGCTTAATTCACGGTTAAACTCCTATCCATTATCCTTTTGGAAAGAGTTCAACCACGATAAGAACTCTGCCTCCCCTCCCTTAACATGGTGGACCAGTTCCCGGTTTGCGCATCATGCGGCGTCAGCCAATCTACTTTGCACTCCATCAAATAACTGGAGGAGTATGGAAACAATATACTGTTTCCTAAGCAGTTGGGCGGTTACGGGTTCTCTATTTGGGGTTACGGTTTCGCCCATTAGAGGTGACAAAAACCCATTGTTGTTACAAAGCAGATTTTAGCGTGGAGGCAGCGCTCGCGAAGTTTCGCCGTGCACACAACACTCACTTTATCTCGTTTCGCGTCTTTGCACTCGGCGATGGGCCTACGTTAACACTCTTATCGATACTTTAGCTCAACCCAAACTCGACTGATTAGCCGACTTTCAGCGCCGTCCAACACTACTTGCTTTATATCATCATCCACTTCCCCTTCACTGCAGTCTGGACTGCGCTGCTGCGCTGCAGGCAGCTTGGGCTATTTTGGCCAAACTATGTCATCAGGCTTGCCCATCTCACGATTTTCTACTCTTAGCGGCCTCCTTGTAGATGGACTTACCCTGTCAGGGCCGCTGTGAGCTTCTGCAATGGCTGTAATATTGCAGTCGAACGCTGTTGGAATCAGAAAATTGCGGATATGGGGGAATACCTCGGACGGCACTGGGCGGTTGTGCACTGTTCGGTTTGCTTCGATCTCGTGCAGTTCGGCCACTAAGACCCGTCTCGTTTTTTGCGGCCGGCCCAACTCACGGTTCAGCTCCTATCCAGTAGCCTCCTCGAATGGCCACCCGATCCCGTGTGAACAGACGGGCAAAGGGCGCCACGGTAAGTCTGAGCTGAATTACCGTTAACATCAGGTATAGACCGCGCGAGCGATTTCCAATCTGCAATCAGACCAGGGCACCGAGAAATCCGTTCAAATCCGGTAGTGAGGGTGTGAGGTCGGCCCGCTGTTTTTCACTTCCCAGTGCCAAGCGGTAAGGCGTTAGACTCTCACTGGTATGTTAGCTTAGTTAGACGGTGGACTGGTCTAGTTTCTTATACCGTGGACTGTACTAAGTCTCCTCGTTCACCCCACGACGGAAAGAATGATCCAATATCGTTATAACTTCCTGGGGGTGGCGGGTTCGCACGTAGTAGTTGACAACTAAAGTACGCTCCGGCGTTGTCATTTATCATCATCGGCCAGCAGCTATAAAGACCATATTAAAGCTATTTCGCTTGAATTTTCCGTTTGTCAATAAACAGGAATCATATACAAGGTAATGTTAAAATTATGAAAGCATCTAAGCATACAAATTGATAGGTTCCTTCGCTGGCTAAACCAAATAAATATACCAGGCATCAGCGACTCCTAAAACTTACTTATACATTTAGGAATATTAGGAACGTATACAGTCCATCTATGCTTAAATCGACCTACTACGCACTCGGACAATAATTAATCACGTATGGACAGATCGAATGGGGTAAAGCGGCGTAAACCATCTTTCAACCGATAATAAAGGCTCAGAAACCACTAATTAGAGTGATAACTAAGAGGCCGTACCGCTTTCCATCCGACATATTATTTGCAGACTTTCAACGGTCTCAACATCTGGCAGGTCATCATTACTCACTCACTCACAACCATTACTAACTTGTATATACATACATGCATGGTTCAATTCGTTAGGATAAGATTTTTATTTCTGTAAATTTAATACTTTTGTTGGGAACTTATAAAATAAAATCAAACTAGCTGAAACCCTTCGAGATCGACGGTCATTTTAATTACACTAATGTTTCAAAAATAAACGATAACATATTTCTTATTTGTGAACAATAATATTTCTTTGCGGTGCACGGCATTGACAGTATACATAACTACGGAGACTTTAGATTTACTGAAATGTCTAATATAATAGTTTAATATAATATCTGTAAATATAATATAAACAGCTTGAAACTGACATTTAACAAACCTAACTATTAATAAGACATTACAGTAATGTGATACTTAACTCAAATGGGTTAATTAATTTTGTGTCAGTTAAGGTGGAGAAGGCAATGCCAATTGCCATATCTAGTCAGAAAGCGGCTATCTAACCTTGGTCGGTGATGTCACAAACCCTATTAATCAAGCGCCTTAACATCACCGACAAAGCAAGAAGGAAGATACGTTCACGCAACTATGCCACTTTCAAATACGCCTCGGCGGTCAGCCCGAAAACAACACAAGCCGACATGAATTGGCGACCGTTTTCTAAATGTGTTTCTCAGAGTATCTCAGTGTTTTCTCAAAATCAAATTTATTTCAAAAAAATAGTTTTGTCACCCCAATACTTCCCGGCAAGTAGCCAAGGTCTAATATCATCTAAATATTTATTTAATTAAAAAATACATGAGCACCCTCTCTCGGCGGGCGGAAGAACCCGGTTGGGTCCCGATGCAATTGCCTCGGGTGGCGTGGTTCGTTTCCCGGCTAGCCTCGGTCGGCTCAGTGTTAATATATTACTAAAATGTATGACGGAATTAAAATATTCTTAGTGCAACTTGTATATGAGATATTCTAACCAAATGTTTACTATGTGATTTCGGCCTCAGATTAAAGTATGACTAGTGCGCCCTCTGGTGGACCGATTTTAACTACAATCTTTTAATCTCTTTCCATGACCAAATGATGCCTGCGTTCAAAATTTCAGCTTAGTTGGAGGAAATGTTTGGGTGCTATCGTGCAGGAATACACACAGGCACAGACAGACTATAATCTGGAAATTGTCTTAATCGTCTCAAGGGGGCCAAACCGTTGAATGGCCGAGGGTAGCCGAAAGTTATTAAAAATTGGTTATGCTACCCCAAGATTTTTCCGGCAAGTAGACGAGTCCCCTACCAATCCCCTCTTCACCCCGCGCCAGCCAACATCCCCCCGCGCGGCAATTCGTAGTATATTTGTAGTATTTTCCGTAGTATTTAAAAAGTATTCTCCAAAAATTTACTTTTTATTTATTTATTTATTTAAAAATGATGTAATAGTTTCTTTAATATGACGGACTTAAAATATTATTTGCGTCGCTTGTATACGAGATATTTCACAACTTGATTTCGATCCAACAAGGCGTCTGTTTACCGAATCATTGCAATCAATTGTAAGTCTTTAAGTCCAATATTTCGAAATTGAACTATGACTAGCCGGCCATCTGGTGGACTGATTTCAACCATCATCTTTTCAACTCTTGCCATGACTAAATAATGCCTGCATACCAAATTTCAGCTCAGTCGGATGAAGCGTTTGGGCGCTATCGTGAAGACAGAGACAGACTGAGACAGACCAGCATAAAGACAGAGACAGACTTCACTCTGAAAATGGTCCTAATCGGGTTTGGGGGGGGGGGTCTACATCTAGAAAAGAAATTTTAGCGCGTTCACAATTCTTTACCTCCTCGTCGGTTGGTAGGACGGTAAAGTAAAATAGCTGTATGAAATATAACGATTCGCAAAGTTTTACCAGCGTAATCACAAAGATTCATATCTTAAAACCTCCTTGCCTGCACCTGCCCAAAAGGCAATAATTATAGGTACGGAATTTTCGTTTTTACGAAATAGATGCGAATTTATACGAAGTTTCTTGAAATTTGAAAAAATGCGAAAATACGCACCTGAAAAAAGTTTCACTAAAATTTCTTCGCAGATGAGATATTGTATATACAAATGAAGCCTAGTTTCATATTGGTCAGTTATTTTGCCCATCTGTAGCTGCAAGTCACCAACTTAAAATACATTACTCGAAGACTTCTCATAAAATTCTTTTTCCAGAGAACTTTCTCAAAATGAGCTGATCAGTGGCGGCGCTAGACCACACTTGGACGTCGGCGAAATTAGGTTCGCGAGGCCTTTTTTATTTCCCAGTCAAAAAGAAAACGTTAGATTTCATGAGCCGAATTATAGTGAAACTAATGTATGAGTAAACGAGTTTTATTGCTAATCAAATGATGTTAAAAATTACACAAATAGAAATTAAAATAGACGAACTTTTCGGCTTTTGGCCTCACTGAACTTTTTCAGGATTATGTCATAGCTAATACTAGCCGCTATTTCAGCTTCAATTGATAGAATTGATAACGCAGATAGTCTCTCTTGGGTCATCGTGCTTCTCAAGTAGGTCTTAATCAATTTTAACTTTGAGAAGCTTCTCTCAGTGGAAGCTGTACTGACGGGAACTGTGAGCATGATTTGAGCATATATTGCTATGTAAACATTTGGATATACCTATTTCTTCCAAATTATTTTCTAAAATGTACTGAATGAGTTGTTTCGCGTCGTTGACAGTCAAGTGAATTCGCTTTTAAAAGCTGTAGCTCTTCAGATAGCTCGAAAGGCTGTATGTCACTGTTTTCGCCGTCGCCATGTCGCAGTATTGTACCTAAATCATTACAATGCTTGAGAAGGTCCTCTTTTGATATCGATTTCAAATAACTGATATCGCAAATTGCTCAAAATATTCATTGAGCGCTTTAAATCGACATTCGGTGTCGACTATAATAGCATCTATCATTGTGTTAAAAAAGTTAACTCTGTAATGTATTTCAAAAGTCTGTAAATGCATTTAAATAATTTGTAAAAGTTTTGCGAGGCCCCCTTAGGTGCGAGGCCATCGGCGGTCGCCGACGTCGCCGACGCCTAGCGCCGCCACTGGAGCTGATGGGTGGGTATACACACTTTCATCGCCTAATGCTTCAATCAATAAATAGGAATGAAGATGCCATTGTTAAGAACATATTCTGGGGTACTAAATCTTACAGTATTAGTTACTTCTACGCTGCTAGTTAAACAGCGTAGAAACAGAACGCTTCTTTATTAAATATAATGTCGCCGTTACGGACAGAACGATTCTAAATGGTCAAATATTGGAAGTCCAACAATGCTGGCTTTTAATTAATATTAGATATAAATATATTCGAATTTTAGCGAAATTTCGATATTTTCAATAATTTTTTGGCGAATTTTATGTTTATTTTTTGCCGAATTTCCGTACCTCTTAAGAGGAGCCCATCTGCTTTTTATTTCATCATTGCCTTACTGACACTGACTCGTATAACTAACTCTATTTCACAACGCTTCTTTAATGGCTTCATTGAGCATTTTCTAGACGCGCACCAGCGATCGGACTGCATGCCGTTAAAACTGATGATTTCTTGGCCGGATTTATAAAAGTCTGTGACCTCGAGGGTAACGAGATGCGGTAATATGCGAGTCTACTCGTTTATAACGGCGATCGAAATTATGAATCAGATCGACTGATCGAGACCGACATAATCGATTCGATCTAAGATATTGATGAACATCGATTACGTAGTTACTGGAGTATCACGTCACAGTTCGATGAGCCTTTCGTACACCTCGATTTTGTAATCATCTCCCTACTAGTACAGGCCAAAGGAACGTTCCGGTGAGGCAATAAATCATTAGGCCGGCCCGACCCATTTACTACCTGCTTGTAGGGATGCGTGTCGCAACCGTGTGATGCGTGTTATGAAACGATGCGTTGCAGCACATCCGTGACTACATCGGTTCCGGCACCTCTGACTAATTTGGACGACATCGAAGTCGTCCAAATTAGTCACAGGTGCCGGATCCGTTAACGTCTTGGTGTAGAAGGAAGCCCTTCTTGTAAAACTTCTTTCTTGATTTTTCCGAAGGTCCTCACTGTTACTCCAGAAATAAACGCCCTAATTTCTTGAGGGTTTATTGAGATTGAGCAGCGAAACTTTTGTCGGGTCATTTTTCAGTACTTCAAAAAATGACAAAATGTTATGTATAAAGCACCGACTCTGCATGTTAATATCACCCTTCAACTTCAATAGCTCCAGGTTAGAAAATATGGCCTCCAGTGCTCAAATGATAGACAAGTAGTGATGTTTTATCCGCGCAGCATTTTATAATATACATATGTGGGACTCATTATTACAAAATGCCATGATAACATTTTACTTATAACTGTTTAGAAATTAATAATAACCTATGATATGCCATGCTATGATAATCAGTTATCTATTAAGTACTCATTTAATAGCTTACATCACATAATTAGGACATTATTTAATTACTCTAATTCTAAAATAATACTTAAACCGAAAATATTAATAAATATAGCAATCGGTACTATAATAACTGCAGATGTATAATACTGTTTCATCGAAAAAGCGTAATTCATCGATAAGCAATATCGATAGCAATAGACGTAAGCCGCCTCTTGTTGACAGCTCGGTTTATTATTAGGAACGTTTCTTTGGCTCGTACTAGCATTTGAAACGCTCCAACTGTACGTACTAGCCAGAAGAAAAACATATTTTCTTCTTTGTCTTATATTTTGCCGGCCTACCAATCTACGAGGAGGTAAAGAATTGTGAACGCGCTAAAGGAAAATGAGATGAAGACTGATATAAACATTTCGACGCCCCCCCGAGAGGATTAGGACTATTTTTACACTGAAGTCTGTCTGTGTGTCTGGCTGTCTGTGTTTGTGTATTCCTCCACGATAGCGCCCAAACGCTTCATCCGATTGAGCTGAAATTTGGCACGCAAGCATCATTTGATCATTGCAGGAGTTGAAAGTAGGAATTGTAGTTAAAATCGGTCCACCAGAGGGCGCACTAGTCATACTTTAATCTCGGAATATTGGACTAAGGGACTTGAAGATCGGTATAGAGGTAGAGTTTGTTGGACCAAAACTTTGGTTGGAATATCTCGTATACAAGCGACTTAAACATTATTCAAAGTTCGCCATATTTAAGAAAATCATGATGGAAAAATACCATTTTAATACCACGGAAAATACTGCAGATATACTACAAAGTGGTGCGGGGCGGGGTGTTACACCTCCCCGGTGGAGGGGGGTGTTCGCGGAGGGGCTTATCTGCATAAAGTCTTGGGGTGAAACAACCGATTTTTTTTCAGGTGTTTTGGCTAATTATTTTAAGATTTTTACTCTTAGAAAGAGAAGAGAGTGCGGTAGCCTAATGTTTCTGCACAAACTTCTTAGCGGCGGGATAGACTCACCAGATTTATTAGAAGCGTTAAATTTCAACGTACCATCCAGGCGACTGAGGCAGCACCTAACATTTCACCTTCCCACTTCGCAGACAAATCAATCTTTCCACAATCCTATCTTACGTACATGCCGGTTATACAATACTATAACCGATAACATTGATTTCTTTAATCTGGGACCATTAGCAGTTAAGTCCATTATAAAGAGCGTATTATAAAACAAATTGATAATATACCGTATGGTTTTATTATTTTATTCCAGACAATATTTGATATATTTTTTTTCCATTTAATTGTTTTTCAGAATTTACTGTAAACTTATTTCTAAATTTTTTAATTTTTGTTTTGATAATTTTTAAGGATATTCATTTTTGTACTGATACTTTTGTAAATCATGAGATAAACGGCGCATACACAATTATTAATTAAGCACGCGGAGTACGCATAAAATAATATACTCTATTTAGTAACAGTGTAAAAATATTAGCGATAACCATGTGTTAATAGAGTATTGTTTGCGTACCTATTATACTAAATAAAATAAAAAATGACTTCGTATCGCTCCTTGGCTTCGACATAACGTCTTCTCGAAAAACATCACTTCGTAGGAACACAATTGCTGAAATATTACGATTATGTAACTTCAATAAATTCTTATTATAATATTATAAATTGACAAAAATACGACATTATATCATTCTAAAAATTTTCATTTCTATTAAGCAATTGATATTTTAAAAAGTGACAATCAATTTGCATTTTTATTAATTCTGATTATTCTAATATTAATTTTGTTTTATTTATTATTTGGATTAGATTTAGTTTTATTTTATTTTATTTTTATTTTAAAAAGATTTGAATTTTCTATTTTTAATTTAATTTTTTGTAGACTTTTTTAATAATTAGTTTTATTTGATTGTGTCTAGAAATATATGCATTGTTAATAAATAGTAATCATAATGCACAAAGAAAATTGCTCAAGTCTGCCTTAGAACAGGCTCAGGCCTAGTTAGGTGACTTTCGGTCATAACCATGTCTCAGTCACAATAAGAATCAGTTTTCTGCTATTGCCTCATTTACATACAGTGTGACATGGTAAAATGTACTAGTTAAATTTTGTAATACCTACTCTAAATAAATAAATAAATAAATATAGATTGACTATACCTTGAATATACCGATACCTAAGTCTAAAACATTTTCTGATTAAAACCTCATTTTGTTAAACGCCTATGAGAATTACACGGTGAAAATATTAATAAAAGCATTTTGCTAGGATCATTTTAAAACCAATTTAAAATATTTGTTAACAAATGTAATATATTATATTTTTTATTACGCTAATTGATATACAACTGATGATATGAAGAAATATAGTTATCATAAACATATTGCTTTTCAAAGCTCCTTTCATTGGCAAAACTGGACTCAACTCGAATCGTTCGTACCACACTTGTGTTATTACGTTAAACGTGCTGATAGAGAATTCACAGCATGCACTCACGCGAACAGCAAGCCGAACCAGAACCGACGCGAGTGAGAGACGCGGCTATGCAGCAGCATGCAAGCAGGAAGAGAGCGAATATGGACAGAGGGAAACTCATATTTTACGTGGAAAGAGGAATTGAATAAGTGCGAAGCGACCGAATGATCACGATCGTTATCTATGTTATGCTATTACTTTTTATTCTAAAATTTTACAATGGGCGGGTTATTGTCTCACTATAATTTCTTCCGACCAACCGTACTGTCAAATGTTTATATGTATGTGTTACACGCACACATACATATATTATAAAAACATAACGTGTAAAAACATTTCTTTATTTCGGGAATCACGCAGTACATTACATTGAATGATTAATTTTAAAATATAGTTTAATAAAAGTAAAACCGGTTACGGACTTCAATAAAATGGCAGAAATCACGTTGACAACTACTTATAAAAACCCAAACATTTAAAATTTACTAGTACATGCTTCTTGTATTATTTTTATTGCTCATCTTGTCTAAATTTTACAAACCCAGACTGGGTGTGTGAGTGTGTTAAGTGTGCATGAGTGTAGAGTTTGAGCGGGAGATTTAGTGTTGGATATCTAGAATTTCCGACATATTGTGTAAAAGTTCTTGTGTAAATATTGTGTTCAATTTATAAACTGAAAATAATAATTGTCATAAAGTATAATAATACAAACTACAAACTTCACGCGGTAAATTCGGTTTTGGCCGGCCCCCATATATATTATACAATTATATAATATACATGACTAACAAGATTAATTACTAGGTAACAAGAGGGAATTCATGAAAAACGATATTGTTAGTATTTATTCACAAAATCGGCCAAAAAGTTACGTCGCAGTTTTTTGCGCGAAAAGGCTGGCTTCCGAGCGGTCCATCAGTAAAATAGCTAAAACATATAGGTAATTAATTGTGTTGTTCAGGATTTGATTTACGGAGTATTACGGAGTATAAGCGGTTACGTAATTATTTCAAAGTAAATACCATTTAAATGATTATTATATAGCTTACAGCAGCGTACTCTATTCCTTCCAGAAATATAATACTCATACGTTTGAGTAGTCTATTTCTAGTTGCATACGTTGTTTTAGAACGTGGCAACCGAAAAATATCAAATTGGCGCGTGGTTCTCATTTGGCCCACCAGGTCAGAGCAATGGAATATGCCATTCAATATACCAATCGAGTTGATGTCTTATTAGAGCTGCATTAGATCAACAGAATAAAAAAAAAAGTTATTTTTATCGCCCAGCCGGGACTCGAACCCGAAACCTTACAATGTAAGATCATACGACGTAACACTATACCAATGAGCCGTGTTATTAGCCATCGTGTGCCTTATTAAACGTAAGGAAAGCCACATCACAAAATTACAATCTGACGGTTGACAGGGAGAAGCCACGTGATGACTTTTCTGTAGTTCTCTATATGGTATCATATTGTACTGAAACAAAATTCCAAATTTGAGAAATAAGAAATGATTTTGACAATTATAAAAAGGATAGATAAATTCGTTTTCTATCATATTTATAATGTCAAACAACCGCGATAGTCTTCGATTTTGACAATGTGAGAAATGCAAGTCAGGATAGACTTGAGATATAATCGCCGGGTTCAGCTATGGTGAAATTCTTAGCAGGTTTTTCTGTGCTCATTATCCTTATTTTGAGCTGCTGAACATTTCGGTAACATTGATATGTGACGATAGTTTGCGATATTGGTACTTGAGCCTTGTTAAAATATTGGACTAATGTAGGATTTTTTTCACATGCTTTGGTTGAAACGATACAATCATGAGCTGCGAAAAGTAATTAATTTGTGGAACCAACAAACTAATGAATGCTTTCATTTGTTTCAGATTAAAACATGGACGCATTGGAATTGCTATAACATTGAAATTGTAAGTAAACTATATACTTATCTACTATGTATCTACTATGTATTTACTATGTACTTATCTACTATGTAGCTTATCTACTACGTACTATAGGATTTTTTTTTTTGGTAATATTCTTTATTCATAAAAAAGATACAAATTACATGTCACAGTTCCCCACTAAGGCTAGTGCCTTTTCAGTGGGTAACTAACAATAATGTGTTTATATCTGACTTATATTATCTATTTCCTATTATACTTTTATTAACTATTATAACTTTTTACGTTAAGTAGATGCATTGACTTCCTAACCTAACCTAAGCTAACCTATATATCCTATCATAACTAGCTAAATATACACTTATAAATATGCTTTTCCACTAAATTAATATACCTACTTCCTAATCTAACCTAACCTATACTAATTATCCTAGTATACTTACTTTCTTTACAATTACAATAACAAATGATTACACTAATAAACTGATTCATACTAGATATCTATACTTATGTCCTAACCTAACCTAACTTATCTTAATTAACTTGCTTACCCTAATTATTCTACTTAGTGATATTAATGCTAATTACAATACTACTTTAGAATTGTGTTTGTTGTTAAGCCTTTCCCTGAAAATGGTTGTACGGTTATGAACCATCAACTTTCGTGCTCACTTCAATCGATCTTGAGTCACATTCGCCGTAAAAAAATAAAATTTGTGTGTCGCTTCGAACCTTCCAAATCTGTCTACTTTGCCTATATCATCATGTTCTGGGGAATGGCGGCAAATGTTATAAGGATATTGCGCCTACAAAAACGAGCAATACGAAATCTGTTCTCAATATCTTCTCTAATATCTTGCAAGCAGTACTTCATCCAACCTGGTATCATGACAAAAAATATCGAGACTACTTCAACTAACTTAAATATTCATTCGCATATTACACGAAAGACAGACGACTTGTGACATGTTACATATTTTAACGCTATTCTACAAAACATCAAATCAATGCAACAACCGGAATTCAAACAGACATTAAAGCACTGGCTCAAAAATAAATGCTATTACTGCGTGAATGACTTTTTAAACGATAATGACAAATAAATAATATAACATTCTTATTGTAATTCTCCAACATTTTAAATTTTAAACATTTATATTTAATTCTAGCTCTAAATCTGACAAACCGTAGATATCGTAATAATTCCAGTTTGACTTTTTAATTTAAAAACAAACTGAAATTTGATTTATATATAGTAATGGAAATTCACTAAATTTGTAGATAATAGATCTAATATATTTTTTTAATACCTATCTAAAACGTAATACTTTTCAGATTTGTTTTCCTTCAACTTGCGAAGTGAACATATATTTAATTATCGAAAAATAAATATTGTACGCCTGATTGGTAAACTGTATAGCACATATAATAGTCCCTATCCTTTTTGTACGACCTACTTACAGTTCACAATAAAGAATTATTATTATTATTATTAATAATAATAGTCTATTTTACAATAATGTTTTTTTCTGACTATAAGCTATTGGCTATTGACTATTATTATTATTACTGATTTGTATGTATTTGCATGTTTTCTTTAAAATATTTTCCCATATGATAATTTGTGAAATTATCCAATAATTCTGTTTTATTCAATAATTCTCTCAATAATTCTATCCAATAATTCCATTGTTTATATGGAAACTCTACGAAATTACGTAAGAATTTCGATAGAAAATATTGGAAAATTTTGTTTTCTCTATATATGTATATCCTATAAAATAAGATGTTCAACGTTCATACTAATGCGAAAGTGTAGAGTCTTGTAACTGTCAGCCTATCTTAAGGGAAATATCTTGGAAATATCTAAGCATCACTCTAGATTACTTTCTCCGTTGGGACTCTCATATACATAACGTGGCTACGAAGTTGCGAATCCTTGGATATGTTTTCAAAGAACTGAGGATTATTCTGGATTCCAAAACGCTGAAAACTGTTTATTATGCTTTATGTGAATCGCTTATTACTTACGGCATAATTGGATGGGGCGGATGTGGTAAAACCCTGCTAGAGCCATTGCAAGTTGCGCAGAAATTTATATTAAAAATTATTCTACATACGTAGACCATATCGCCATCCCACTAATGAACTTTATAAAGAAGCTAAAGTCCTTAATTGTAGGCAACTTTTTTAAAAAACTTCCCTCTTTAGGCTATTTTTGGACAATAACTCAAATTTAGAAATAATTCAGAATCGAAGACCAACGAGACAAGTTTTAGAAAATAGCTTAATAATACCCAGAATAGAATCATTTGGACAAAGACATTACTCTTTCATTGCGTCGAGACTTTGTAATCTGATCAATATGGAAATAAAAATGAATTTGATATTTAGGGTATTCAATAATAAATTAAAGAAATGGTTATCGAATCATGACAGACTAACCACACATCAAATGTTAGAATAATAGTTTAATAAAACTTAAGTGCACAAATTATTAACATATTTTTAAACATGTATATTGAGTATATTTTAACATTGAACTAACTACCAAAAATTATTCGTTTTTGTTGTTATATATTATTTTGACAATGAATTGTATTTTTATGACTAGGTATTTTTATTTTAAATCTTACAATATTACTTAACATATATTAAATAATAATGACTGTTCTTTTTTTTCACACATATAACTTTATTTATATTATTTAATCGAATTTTGTATTATATTTATTACCGATTATATAATGGATTTGTTTTTTAAAAAAATATATTATATTTTAATATTTTTTATTATTATTTTAGTTTTTTTTGAAGACCACATTTTAGGGAAATTTAGTGTTATTAGCTTTTTACTAAAACTTGTACATTTGTAAGCAATCAAGCAATCAAGCAAACTTGATTGTAATATTAGAGTCCTGTCCACCCTAGAACGGGCCGGCCAGTCAAGATTAGCAAAAGGTTAAGGTTTTGCCATTCGGTTCCATTTATTTTTGTAAGCAAATCAATGTTTTATATTAATTAATTCTTAAATAAATAAATAAAATAAATAAATACTTTGTAATACAAATGTTCATACCTTATACCTTATAGCTTAGGTATATACTTAAATATTAGGTTGTAATTTTTCTTAGGTTTAACATCACCAAGTGTAGGAATTCCTATCAATTGGTTTAAAAAAAACTGGCATGCATAAATCTGGCACGCATCTTCCATTTACCTCTGGGAAGCCATTACCACCATTTGGTGGTTTTCCGATGTGACAATTCGCAGTGGCTGATATGCAATCCGTATTTATGCAATCATCGGCTCCTCTTATCCCTCCATGGCGGTAAAAGTCGCCTGTCATTTACTAAGCCAACGTTATATAATAGTATGCTTGCACTAAATAACACCCCTTTACAAACAAATTTTCGGTGGTTGGAAACATGCCCTTGTGAGCTGAAAATATTCGGCTTTTCAATTGCTTTTATTAGGATTATTTTGTTATAAACCTCACAAGAATTTTATTTAGTAAGGTGTAATATTAATTAGGTTTAAGCATACATATATAATAAATATAAAATAACAGCCCAATAGGGCAAAAACAGTTTTTCATTTAAATTTCGGATATAACGGATATAACTCCACCCTAGAACGGGCGAGTCCCAGTTGGGTGACAGAAACAAATAAGCAAAAGGTTAAGGTTTTGCCATTCGGTTTCTGTTATTTTTGTTTGCTAATCAATGTTTTATAGTAATTAATTCTTAAATAAATAAAATAAATAAAAACGATAGATTGCTTGGTGAAATTGGCTTCTCTGGACGAAGAAAATATTATATAGATATATAATATAATAATAATAATAATAAAACTCTTTATTCTTAAGAAAAGGCGAGCTTATTGCCTGCAGGCAATATTTTAGAGCTAACCTATAACTATACACCTATAACTATAGAGCTAACCTATACCTATACATGACTAACAGGATAAATTATTAGGTAACAAGGAAGAATTTGTAAAAAAGCCATATTTTTAGTATTTATATACGAAATTTGCTCGAATTTTGCGTCTGAATGGTTGGTTTCTGAAGGGTTAAAGGCAATAGGATAGGTTGATAACGAAACTTAATAACCCCTAAACTATTACCCTCAGAGACACATGTAGTGTGGTTTCTTAGCAAAATATATATGCTTTACACGCCGGGGGGGGGGGGGGGGGGTTAAATGTTCAAAACTGACGCTATCGGTTCTTTCTGTTCATTGTAACGCACGACCCCAAAGCGGTGGCGCATATAGGTACATAACTAAAGGGTTGTCGTATTTCAGTTGACGGTCCATGAGAAAGGTCCGTGACGTCTTTTACCAGGCATACTCATCTAATTCCATAATGGTTTAGCTTGTCTATCAGGGTATTGATGTTTATACAGTCGAATGCTTTGCTTAGATCGCAGAACAGTCCTGCTGAAAGCATCTTCTTGTTTCGACTATTCTCAATCATGAAACATGCATACAGCGCGGCATCCTGTGTAGATTTTTTTTTTGTCCGGAATCCATATTGACTGTCTGAAATGACCACAAATTTTTCAAGGAAACCATTTAGTCATTTTTCGGTGACTTTCTCCAAAATTTTTGAGAAATTGCTCAGTAGGGCTACGGGTCGATAATTTTCTACGCTCGTGGGATCGCCGTCTTTTATATATCGGTGTAATCTTGGCTACTTTATGACAATCTGGAAATATTCCCTCTGAAAAGCTTAAATTGTAAAGATATGTTAGACAAGGTGCCAGTACACGTTTATGGATTTTAATTACGCTAATAGGTATATCATCGAGGCCAGTTGATTTTTTGTTCTTTGAAGAGTCGATGCATTTTTCTATTTCTTGATTGTTGATTGATAGTTTGATCCTTATTAAATGTAGTCTATGTAGAACTCTTTGGATGCTTTCTATTTTTCTAGTTTTCATATATTTTCGTTATTGAATTGCTGATTCTCTAGGTTTTTCATTATTTCTGTTTATTTTTATTTTTCTAGTTTTTATGTCTTTGTTATTTTTTAATTTCTATTTCTCCATCCGGATCGATTGAAGTGCTAGTTCTTTCTGTATCTCCTCTAGTCTTGCTTCATCTCTCAGAGTTCTTACATTATACGTTGCCAGTGTCAGTTTGGTTTGGCAGCCTGCTCGTACCCAGAGATTCTTAGCACCCCCTGCCCCGCCGTTACCGTAACCGCTGCCGTGGCTCAGGCTAGTGGGGCTGCTGGGGACTGGGTGCCGTGGTAAGGTTGTACTGTTAATCATTATTGGAGGTATATAAAGTCTTCTACGCTCACTGCAGGGCGATAGAACGACTAATCGTTAAAACGTCCTGTGGTGACGGGCTCGCCCGTTGTAGTCGACACCGCAAGATGGAGGTATTTAGCCCGATACCCGCCACGTCGGCCACACGTCTTGGCGAGCTCCACACTTTCAGGAAAATATTTCCATTTCCTAGGCTTGTGGCAACCTGGTCGGGTTACTTAACTGCCGAATTGCACTATATTCATTAAATTCATTATTTAATTATTATTTATTGTTGAGAAGATTTCAAAATATATGTTGACGCTTAGAATTTGAATTTCGAATTTAAATTCTAAGTATTATTATTATTATTAAAATAATAATAATAATATTCTATTATACAAACCAAATCAAATGAAATTATATTTATGTTCAAAAATCCCGTTTAGGGTGTAGACAATAAAGACACGAAATAAACAATTAAATAAAATAACATAAATCCCAAAGTTAAAACTCACTGAAATTGTACAAACATTTAGATAACGAATATTGTTTCGTTCGTTGTCTAAACTCAACATAATAATTATTATCCTTCAATATTATTAACCCATTGAGGGCAATAAGCTTTGCGGTAGAGTATAGGAATTTTTGATACATGAAACTATCAAAGGGCGATGTAAATAACGTATGTCAAGTTTTGTTAAAAATTGGTTCAATAGATTTGGTATAAATTAATGGGAAATAAATGTCCCTGTGGTCCATAAAGTTACAGTAACGACTTTTTCAAAAATTTGATAATTTTGTCATTTAACTCAAAAGTCATACGTACTTAAAACCATTCTAAAACGTACAAAAAGAGATGAGAAAAAAAATAATTCAGAAAGTCGCCATAAATATTTTATTTATTTATTTTAAATCGCCAGAGTTCGTTTCATCTGCGATATTTAAAAAAAACAGTATATTTTAAAAGATTTTTATTTGCTAATATTAAAATTCTGATGTCTCAATAACACAGAAAAAATATATATTATAAATTATTAGTATTTGATAATTTTTAAAAATGATTTTGAATTTATGGGACACTTATGTCATGATTTTATTTATCATTGTTGGCGTTGATTAAATTTATGATTTTATTTATCATTGTTGGCGTTGTTGGTACAATGAAGTTATTTTTCTTTAATTTTTTCATTCATTCTTACATTCGTTATCCATTGCCCAATATGAATCGCCAATGAAACATAAAAGCGAATCTTCTTTCACACTTAGCACAACATCATATTGGGTCGTTAACTATGTAATTGCTGTTTTTTTATACTGGCCAATTTGAACTTAAATAACGGGTTTAGGTTGGAATTTTAAATTAAAATAAATTATAATTCAAGGCCATGTTATTCTTCTTTAAGAATCAGCTGTTTATTTGTCTTTCTGCCATTTGTTTTTGCACAAATATTTTTTTGTTTGTTTTATGGTAAAGTTGAAAATTTGTATTATTTTCAAATATGACATTCTGTGCCGGTGTTTTCTATTACAGCTTCTTGCAGTCTGGCTATACAGTTACCGTTAATGTGTACTGTTAAGAACTGCAAACAATGATGGAGCATCTCGTGCCACTCCTTCTGCAAGACAACGTATAACCACAAATTTCACTGCAAAGTTGCAGGAGTTGCGGCTGGAGACGCTCGGTCACCCACCGCACTTGCCAGACCTTGCTGCAATTGTGTTTAAAAGAATTCAGGTAACCTTTTACTAGGGAAAAAAAACAAATTTGAAGACCCGGTCAAAAATGCCTTCATTGGTTCCTGTCCACGATAGTTTTACTGCACAGGAATTAAGCAACTCCCATTAAAATGACAAATGTGCATAATACAAATAATAGGGGTCAATATTTCTATTAAGTACATAAATATATATTTTT
The DNA here is from genome assembly GCA_944548615.1 of Micropterix aruncella. Lineage (NCBI taxonomy): Eukaryota > Metazoa > Arthropoda > Insecta > Lepidoptera > Micropterigidae > Micropterix > Micropterix aruncella. Next base: position 14,718,680 of record OX155973.1, read on the forward strand.
CATACAAAATTTTCGGCCTTAAATTTCTTTTATTAACACGCTTTTATTAGGTCGACCTGTATGTAACTAACTATGTAATGGAATCTAAGGTAACTAATTTAACCATCTTCCAAGGATCGTAGCGTCATGGAAATTGGCAGATGTATGTAGTTCTGATGACAATACAATAATATGGTACTGTCGAACTGATCTGATGATGGAGTCGGAAGATATGAACTGGAACTTCATGATGGAACATCGTATGATAGCTGTGTTTGGACTTGTTAGAAAAGTCTTGGAATTAACTTTGACCACGATTAGGTTTCAAGGTCTGATGATGTGGTTTTTACGTGCATTTATAAAAGCGTGTTTTTAGTGTTTTTTTTAAAAACTTTTTATGGAACAGCAAGTTCATAGGTAAGGACCCAATAATTGCATTCTCGAAATCGACGAACATTCACAATTTTTAATTGGATGATACAAATAAAGAGGGCAAAGTAATAAACTATCTTAGATCCCCAAAATTGTCCACAGAAGTAGCATTAGAGAGTCGAAAGAAATTCAGTCGCACGGACCGAAATGGTCGATTGATATAAAATTATCACTTTTTAAATCGATTTTTTTCAAGAGTTATGACCAATTTTGACATCGGAAACTAGTCTGATTGGCAGCCGGTTGAGCGGTAAAAACACCTGCCGGTTTTCGAACGAGTTGAGTAATGAGCGCACGGATTTTGTCGTGTAGAAAAAGCATTAAGGCTGATTTACATTGAGTCAGTTACAGGCGTCAGTGCTGGCGTCCAGAACTGACACACTGTTTATATTGTCGGTCTGTCGTGGTTATTTTTTCCGGGTGTACGCACGTAATAATAGTCAGTGGGGAAAAATGTGTTCTTGAAAACGGCCGAATCGAAAACGAAAGAATACGAGTGAATTATTGTTAGAGACAATTTTCCTATGGGGAATAATAGGAGAAATGATGGAAACATTAGAAGAAGAGGTGCCGAAAAGAAACGTCATTTTCGGTACCTAGTTAAAATTTTCGTCACGAAGCGATGTCACCTTACTACGTAGTGGCAGCGACTGACCAACTACTGACTTCGGTGTTTAGACGAGTTCAGTACCGCTGACGCGGGTGGCGGGAGGAGCGGATTGACTTCAAAATATATAGCTGGAATATTGAAGTCAGAACTGACGTGACAGTGCTGTACTTAATTAACCTTTTGCATTCGAGGTCTTCATTGCACGGGCGATCCAGCAACTCAAGACGATTTCAGCTATATTAGGGAAGCGTTTTAGAGGTACTTTAAATTCATTTTATAAAACAATCTTACCCTTTGTACTTGAGCGGTGCCGCTACGGTGCCCGGGCGGTTTAGTGAGTCCACTCGAGCTGGCTCGACCGGGCTCAGTAGCGGAGCCGCTCGAGTGCAGAGGGTTAACATCAAATTACAGGATGTCAGTATTGGGTCAGCACTGACTTGTCTTGAGTTTGAAGGTAGTATCTGACTCATAGTAAATCAGCCTTTACGATGTTTTTAATATTGAGCTTCACTCGTGCATCAGAACACAAGATTGCCAGTGTATGAATGTCGACAGGGTGTCCTCCATTAAGTACTTGGGCGTGATGTTAGACAACAGACTGCGCTGGGAGGATCATTTAACGAAGGTTGCGGCAAGACTGAAAAAACTTGTGTATTACTTTAGGAGTTTGCGGAACATCTTAGATTTCAATACGCTAAGAAGTGTCTACTTTGCTGTCTGCGAGTCGGCTATTCGATATGGCAGCGTAACTTGGGGCTGTGCGGCAAAAACGCTTCTGGCCACCCTTTACAAAGCGCAAAAGGCTATACTGAGGGTGATCAATAAAAAACCCCAAACATATTCTTCCGATGACCTTTTCCGAGAGTATAGAGTGTTGAGTGTGAGAAAAATGTTTGTGCTGGTAACTTTCACTAAATTCCAGAGTGAGTTAGGAGAACAGAAAAAAAGCCAGCAATCTCGTGTAACAAGAAGATCGACACAAACAAATTTTGCAATATCGCTCAGGAGATCCGCTTTTGGCCAATCCAGTTTCTCTTATCTTGCCCCCAAATTTTATAATTGCCTTCCACCTAACATTACATTCTCATCTTATCAACAACGAAAGCCACTTCCATAATTGATCCGGTGGTCTGACGGGAACCAGTGTTTCAATGCGGCTACGGACGTTATGAAAGTCCGTTAGAGGAATGTCTGGCAAATACGGCGGGGGATGAAAAGTCTCTTGCTACTGTTTACTGTGTGTGGTCGTGCGTTGTCGTGTGGAAGCAGTGCAGTGGAGCAATTGACAAGGCTCGTCTGTTTAAATCACGAGCTTTTCTATAAATATTTGAAGTTCTTGATAGTATATATTTAGGATAACTGTAGTGCTAGACTGCGAGTTGTAATGGATAACACCGGCACGGTATTTCACATTCGAGAATAAGGCGAATCTTCAACTTTTCTACATTGCACACACAAAAATGTCCGAGTAAAAAATAACAAACGACTAAAAGAAAAGATTTTGGAAAAGGAATAACACGGCTTTTATTTAGAAGTTATTTGAATTTAAATTTACAACTCATACTGAATTAATATTAAAAAAATATTTATTTGCAGCTGTCAAGACGATAAAAATATAGTAAAAAACCACAAAATAAAAATTTAAACTTAAAATAGACAAAGACAGTAAATAAACTACAAACGCTGCAAATCCTTTGCAATCCACAGCAAAACCCCAGAATATCTTATCCTGGTTTTCAGGGCAGACTCATTGTTAGCACAGGAAAGTAGTATTAAAGGAAATTAAAATGAAATATCAAAATCAAATATATAAAAAAAAAATAATCAAAATAAAATCAATAAAATCAAAGCCAAAAAAAGTGCAAAATGTAAAAAAAAAAAATTAAAAGGATTAACGTCAAATAATCACAATAACAAATTATAACCAAACGGAAAAAACAATAGTAATAGTCTAATTACCATGTAATCATACTAACATAAAAACTAAAAATATTTGGCGTCTAGAAATCTTTATTAAAAATATACACTTGTATTGTTTCCTAATATTCCAATTGTTCTCGATCGCAATGCTATTCCCAACCGATTCTATACAACCGCAGAATATTAGCAGAAACTGCACTGGAAATTTGTGGTTTTGTATAAGTTCAAAGTGGCCAGTGTAAAAAAAAATACGTGTGGCACTCGGGGACTGCCGCGGTAAAGCTATTGCATAGCATTTTTAACAACTTATGCAATTATAATTATTTATTTATTTTCTTTTTTCTGATATCAGATAACTGCGCTCTATCGGAAAACGTTGAAATTATTCCGAATCATTTGCGGCTGCGGAAGCAAATGATTCGGAATAATTTAAACGTCTTCCGATAGAGCGCCGCGCACGAATTTTTTATTCGATAAAGCAAAAAAAACGGATTATTCGAAAAAAATCGTAGATAAAAAGATAGATAATTAAATTATCTTTAAAATGGTGCAGATTTCATAATAATACGCCAGATAGTATTTGCGTAGTAGTCGTTTCTGTGTTCGGTTAGACCTAATTTCACAAATTAATTACACAATGTAATATAAACAATATCTAAAATATTCAAGCTATTAGGAAAATGTTCTTGTTTTACATATATTTTTTTCGAATCGTAAACACTACTCGTTTAGACGTAATTATCAGTTTAAAATCATTAATTTTCGTTAAGAAATTTCTTCATTCGGTCGCCGCGCTGGCCTAAGGCCCGCGGTAAAAGCTATGCAATAGCTTAAAAACAGAAATAAAATAGGCAAGGACCTAATATGTGTAAAAGTAATAGGTAAATGTCACGCGCTTAGTCATCGTGCAACATACCTAAGTTGAACGAGAAAGTGTCTGTTGTATTTTCCGCTAGAGGTGAAAGTGGTTTTAGCCGGCGCGGTGTTGAAGCGAGATGGCGTATCGGATAGCTCTTTCTCACTTGTATCATTGCCCAATTGTTGCACTTGTAACATTATTTCTTTTTGTTTATTAGTTAAATGGCGGCCGCCGTTGGTATTTAGAACAGATTGAAGTGAGAAGGCGTACCCGCAGATTTCTACTACTTTCGATATCTTTATTTCGAGGTTGAAGAAATTATAAAACCTAATAGAACAAATAAATTAAAAATATAAAATGTATTACAATGTATGACAATAATAATATTGCATAGAACTTTGCTTTAAAATATGACTTATTACCTTTTCCACCTCATTTATCTCAAGTTGAAGTAAGTGTTGTGTAAAATTTTCATTGGATTGACTTAAATATTTCGGCATATTTTTATGGATCCTTTTAGAACGTTATACATTTTGGGCCCTATAGAGCCAAAGTGTCTTTGGGCAAAGGATGTTCGGGTTTTCCGTACAATGTGCTTACAGGTTGTGGCGCTCCTCGTTGCAATTTTATGCTCAGCTTTAACGTTAACATTTTTACTTTTTATGTAGTTAAGAAGGACTGTTTTTGCATATATCTGCCTAATGTCTAATATCTTAGCTCTGCGAACAAGTCATTGGAGAAAACGGTTATTAATTAGTCTGGTGCTCGTATCAGAATGTAGATGTCCATATGTCGCCCAAAAACGCTCGTGGTTTAAAAAAATATATATGTAGAGTATGTATGTATTTATTTATTCGTATTAAAAAGCCAGACAAATGATAAGCCGTAAGCTAAAACAGCGGCGTAACTGAAAGCAATGAGACGGGACGGGAAAGGGATGAAGGCTAAAGAAGTGGAGATTATGGAGGGGATTTTCAAAACCGCGGGAAAGTATTCACCCTTCCTTGCGGGCCGCCGGCACAGTAAATTAATATACTCAGTCCGCTCACTCGGCTGCGGCGTTCACACGATTTGCTCGAAATGTGTAGGGTTGTCAATACTATACCATTGATTGATTGGTAGCTAATGAGTTGGCCACTAAGACCCATATGGTTAGGGTCGGTCAAACTCACGGGTCAACACCCATCCGGCGGCCTCCGAGTATGAAGTGCGAGCCCGGGTAGGACTCTGGCCTGCCGGCCAGTTTCCCCCAGGAGTCAATCTTCCTACGCTCCTGGACGGTTTGCGCACCGTGCGGCGTCAGCCAATCGATTGTGCATTCTGACTGACAGTCGGGGGAGTCGGGAAACCGTACTGTCTCCTAAAGAGCGGGGGTAGTTGTTCACCTTACGGCGACTGCTCTTGAAACGACCAATCGGCTACCCTATTACGGATGAAAGTCGGATAAAGGACGCCGTGGTCCGCGATAGATTCGGTAAACACCGTTTCACCGCTACGTAAGGGAGAGGACCACGCAAGCGACCTCGAATCCATACCCAGTCGGGAGATCGGAGTAATCTGGTTGCAACTGGTAGTAAGGGCGCGAGTGTCGGCCCTCTGATTGTTTAATCTGGTTATCTCACGGTAAGGCGTTGGCTTCTTACAGGCGTGTGGCGGAACTAGACGTTTTGTCCAAGTCTTCTGCGCTCACCTCACGGGAGACAGAACGATCAATATCTGGTATCATGACAATGTATGCCGCTTATATATGTGTGACACCAGGGTGTTATGTAGGCAAGAAAAAATAGCAGCACCACTCTAACCAATTCGGATGTTCATTCGCATAACACGCGAAACAAACAAGACTTGCGTCCCTGCAAAGTGCGACTAAGTAAGGTTAGAAATAGTTTCCTGTATCAGTCCAATATTTTTTATAACAAGATTCCATCGTGCGTCAGGGGTCTTGGAGACGTTGAATTCAAGAGCAAGGTCCAGGATATGCTTATTAAAAACCCAATGTATTCGGTAGGGGACTTTGAGAGTATTAATTTTCCTAATCTTCCATAATTATTTATATTACAATCTTTTCTTATTTTTTTTTACATTTATAATTTTGATTATTTACATTACAATCATTGATTATCGAAATACACTCCTTGATATAATTACAATTACAATTACAATTTAGTTCTGCTCCAGTAGGTAGGCTTTCCTACACTTGGATGCGTCTTTGCCTCTAAAATTTTAAATAATGTAATTAATTAAAGAATATTAACTATCATGATATAGTTGTGGCAATATAAATTAATTTTAGTAAATTATAATTGGTTTGAAAACCATTGATAAATAGAAAATAATCTAATAATCGAAATTTCTGATCAAAAAAAGAGCTCAATGTCTGTAGTCATAATTATCAAGGCAATAATATGATGGTCATGAAGATAGATAAGGGTATATTAAAAATATCTAAATTTAAATTAATTGTCAAATCTAGCAATATAGCCGTCGTCGATAAAAATAAAAATAAAAATTACGCTCTTTGGCAAAGTTGATTATCATGAATTTTCCGTTATTTTACATTAGGATGCTCTTGGAATAAGAATTCAGCATTATCCAAATCTCTTAAGTCATATACAGGATTCTTGACTAGGCCATTAAATAAGACTTTTTTAAATTGGACCTTGTTATATTGAAGATGTATTATAATATATAAAAAAAATATATTGACTATTCCTATTGCGACATTTTTATGACTCTTCGTTTTTATATTTTGACTACCTGCAGTATTTTAGCAGCTCCAGTTATTTTAAAAAGATTTTAAATCTTGATTTTATATTTAAGTAGTAATTGTTTTACAATTTAAAAAAAACATTCGATGTTAAAAAAATGAATTATACCACATAAGGTATAATACCAGTTAATCAATTCGACTATACCAAGAGTAGGGATTCTTACCAACTTGTTTGAAAAATATAACAATATAAAAAATATCGTTAAAACTTCCTGAGGGTTTATTTATTTTTATTTATTTATTTATTTAAAGAACTGCGCATTTTTTAAACTACAGTACATTACATATTATCATTAGAGGCTCCGTTGTAAATAGTAGCAAAAAAGAGAGTACCGCAGCCCAGTCCTTCTTTAGATCAACGCTGCCTAACTAGGCCTAGGCCCGTACTAAGGCAAGCGTACCAAGAAAATAGCGGCTTGTGCATACTTCAAACTGCATATGTTAAAAGAGATAAAAATAGTATCTAATAATATTAGGAATTAACTTAAGGCAATAAACAATTTATGTAGAAAATAATCATTACTCTAAAAACTAGGTCATTAATATGTCAATGCGTCGGTCAGTCTATCAGTCAGCAAATAATATTTGTAAAATACCTATCATGAATAGATTAAATGGGTAGATACGACGCTATGTATTTTCACAATATTTTAAAATGTCGTTATGAGCATACATGTTAATTTAAAGCAGATAAACTCGGATGGATCTTTTGTAAATATCGATGTTTTTAATCGCTTTCAAACTTTTAGGCAATTTATTAAAAAGTTCGAGGCCTATGTATCGACTAGTCGCCTGGAACTTGGCAGTACGTACTACGAGCGGTTGGAGATACTGGGTTTTATTCCTGGTGATATGCCGATGTACTTCCTCGTGGGATATGGCCGAGCTCTTATTGCAATAGAATTCGCAAAGAGCCGTTTAACCTGGAGTTCGGTGGACATATAGATATATAATCCCAAAACTATGTATAAAAAAGACCTATGATTTAAAAAATCGTTTGTTGTATTATATTATTCTTTTCTACTTTAAAGACGAGTTTAGAGCGCCATCTACAGTGCACCGCCATACTGTTATACGTACCACAAAAGTCGCCATATTGAACAAAATAAGAGAAGATTAATCAATATTTAGAACTTTGAGTGCGTTTTAATCAATATTTAGAACTATTTAGTGCTACACGTTGCGTTTCGTATTAATAGATTAATCAATATTTAGAACTATTTAGTGCTACACGTTGCGTTTCGTAGTAAAATCCTAACCGCCAAAACTTAGTACGGCATTGCGCAATGAAATATAATCAATGATCCGACTAAGCAGCGGACTGGTATATTATAGACTGTGGCCCCGGCTGACGGGCTCGGTATCGCGAGGCATGTTCGCGGCAAATCCTTAGTAAATCCTCAGAGTCGCCCGAGAACGAATCTTACCGGACTGGAAGGATTAGGAACCCACAACGCGACTTCGCCAATCGCATTAGAAACATTATCATGGACAAGTTACTTCTCCGAGGGCTTTGCATTCATTTCATTTTGTGTAATAATACATTTCGGTATCTTTGCGTTTTCAAGAACGAGATAATCTTCATAGGGAGAAGTCTTCAAGCCCATTTACCAAGAGTTTTGTATTATTTCTTTTTCTTTATCTTCATATTTATTAATTTTATTTATTTATTTAGTTACACAAAGCGCTACTTATTAAGATTCGAAATGGTTTCATGTATCAGTCCAACATTTTTTACAATACGATTCCATTGTGCGTCAGGGGTCTTTCAGACGGTTTATTTATAAAAAAATCCAGAGTATTTTCATTGGTAAAAATACTCGTGATCTGCTGGGTTTCTGCGTTTCGACTGTATTGGATCGTGTGCGTGTCTTGTGATATTTCTCGTACGTTATCTCGACGCTACTGGACGGTTTGCGCACCGTTCGGCGACGGCAATCGGTTGTGCACTCTGACTTATTGCTGAAGGAGTCTGGACACTATGGAAATAGACTGTCCTAAGCAGCGGGGGAGGATGTTGACCTGTTGTCATGCCACTCTTGAAATGACCTCGGGCCACCCGACCCCAATAGTTTTAGCCTTACATTAGACAAACCTTGAGACTTGTACAAAACTTAATTCTATTTAATTCTCCAGTAAACTTACAGATAGTAAATACTTGATACAATATTAGCAAAGCTTATTTACACAAAACTAATTTACTATGCTATGAAAAGTTCACAAGGCTGGCATGAACAACTTGATGAATTACGTAAGCATTTTAATAATAAGCAAGTAGGGAAAATGGGATATATAACATAAAGCAATGTATAACCCGTCGGACGCCAACAGTGCCTATAGGCAGACCGTCGTTTGACAGATCCACGCGTAACCGTTTCGGACGACCCCCATATTATGTATAAATATATAATATACATGACTAATAAGATTAATTACTAGGTAACAAGAGGGAATTCGTAAAAAAGGATATTGTTAGTTTTTATTTAAAAAATCGACCAAAAAGTTGCGGCTCAGTTTTGTGCGCGGAAATGCTGGCTTTCGACCGGTTAAGGGCACTTTTGCTATATAATCACTAATTTATTCATCCGTGATTCATTCGATGAACCGTGGAAAATCTCGTGACACCCACTGGGCAATTGCCATTTAGCCGAGCTTCGTTCATACGAAGTACTAAAATGTACTCACAGAGGATGCTGCCGGTCTTTTAGAGCGCGCTGTAAGTTCGTGTTTGTAAATAAATAATACATCGGCAAAATGAGATTTAAATAAATTAGTCATATTTATTTTATTTGTATTTTTTGGAAAACTTACAGCGTTTTATACTTAATGCTAACACATATTATACGAATCTAAGGCCAATTAAAAGTTTTCACAATTAAACTAAATCTTTTGTTACAGCGCAAGGAGCTATGAAAAAATGCAGGTTTAAGGAAAGATGTAGATGTATTTAAGTATATGATGATATATAACATACATATTAGACATATTCCGAATGCCGGATCAATAGGCCCGGCCCATGTCGGGCCGATTGATTCGGCTTTTTAAATATGTCTAATATAAATCTCGTTTTGCCTATGTATTACTTTCAAACACGAACTGACAGCGCGCTCTAAACGACCGGCAGCGTCCTCTGTTAGTAGATTTTATAACGAAACGAACCGTTATGTTTAGACGATACTCTAAAATGTGCACACAATACGACTACGTCAGACAAAATACATTATCGTTACTCCGTATATTTTCCTTTATAATATTATATCATAGCATTGTATGGATGTGACATGTGGCTTCCATTAAAAACACATTTGCGGTTCTTCGCCGGCCGAGCGGGCTTAAAGCGTATTCCACGTTTGACTTGCCCCGGTATCTAAGCCTCTTTCCCTGTTACCCCTCTTCTCACTGAATGGCAAACGCATCAGTGAGTTTGCCGGATATCGGATGTCGGGAATTTGGGAAACTATCTACGACTCCGCGGATTCCGGGAAAGCGCTCAAGGACGCCGGTCAGCAAAATCTCTCGCTATATATTAAAGAAGTATGTTAAGGTGTTGGTTTCGCAGATCGTATGAGATTTATGAAAATAATCGGTTGTGTCACCCCAAGACTGATTTCAGCGGAATATTAATTTCATGAATAAAATTGATGAGCGCCCTCTCTCGGCCAGCGGGACGAACCCGGCTGGGTTGCGTTACACAACCGGCTTTGGCGGCGCATTTCGTTTTTTTTTTGCTAAAGGCGGTTTTGGGACAAGCGCTAACAGATGGCGGTAATATTTGATTAAAATATACGTCGGAATTTAAGCATTATTAGTGTAGTTTGCATATGCCATATTCCAATCAAAAAATCACAACGTAATTTCGGATCAACAAGGCAATAGGTATTTCGAGATTGATATATGACTAATGTGCGGTAGGCCGATTTCAACTGATATTTGATTCCCTCATTTATGTGGCCATTTATGTGGATTTATATGGCAAAATTTAAATAATATTAGATATCCGAATCAAAATTTTATGTTGTGATTTCGGCCTAACATGACATCTTTTTGGTGTACCGAATTTTTAGTCCCTAAGTATAATATTTCGATATTGATAAATGACTAGTACGCCCCCTAGTGCACCGATTTCAATCACAATCTTTTCAACTCTTGCCGTGACCAAATGATGCCTGCATGCTAAATTTGAGCACAATCGGATGAAGCGTTTGAGCGCTATCGTGGAGGAATACACACAAATGCACTCACAGACATACAGACAGACACACATCAGACTTTTATCTAGAAATGGTGGGGGCTCAAGTGGGATATCGGATTTCCTTGTATTATATTACTTATTTTAAGTAAGTATGTTATAATCTTAATTACGCAGGCCGTTTGAGTTACTAAAAAAAACCACCCAAAGACTTTCCCGACACGACAAGTTATAGCATTCTAGATAAGGAGGGGTAGGAACCCACGGAATAAGAAGAATATCAGAAGAAGAAGAATATTTTCGACCGCCCCCCACCCCCCCTCCCCTGATAGTGATTGATTATGACAAACAATCTAGTACATTTATAGCGTTTTAGTAGTATTTCCGTGGTGTTAAAATGGCTATTTTCCAATATGGTTTGGTCTCGGCTAGCCTTGGGCGGTTCGACGTTATTATTTGATTAAAATATATGTCGGAATTTTATTATTTTGTGGCGCTTGTTTAAGAGATATTGCAACCAAAATGTAACAATGTGGTTTCGACTCTACGACACATACATATGTGTATCGAATTTCAAGTCTCTAAGTCCAATAGGTATATCGAGATTGAAGTATGACTAGTCGTGAATTTCAGCTCAATCGGAGGAAGCATTTGGGCACTATCGCGGAGGAATACACACACACAGACACACACACACACACACACACAGAAACAGCACACACAACAGAAACAGACGCACACACACACAGACGTGCGTTCACAATACTTTCCTTTGCCAGGAAAGTAAAATACAAAATTAGAAACCTAATTATTATTAACATTATGTAGAATTTCCTATTTTTTGACCTCGGCTGATATAGAAGTATTGAACACCGATGACGTCGTCGATACCCAAATATTAAACACAGAAGAATGCAATAAAATACTACAGAATGCTAGCGGGTTAAAAATATTTTCCTGTAATATTAGAAGCATTAATTGTAATTTTGACGTACTTTGTGCTATATTAAACATCATCAACGGACAGTTTGACATAATAGTACTGAGCGAGTGCTGGTTAAAAAATTACACACCTGTTCAATATTTGGATGATTATGACACATATTATACCACTAAACATGTATATCAGAATGATGGTGTCGTTATACTTACAAAAAAATCACTGCATGTGTCGGTCGAAGAAGTTAGTCTGCAGCATGCAAATTGCATGAAAGTGCTTTTAAACAATGATACGGTAATTTTAGGGATCTACAGGTCGCCTTCCCAAAACAATATCACCCCATTTTTAAACTCACTGTCGCATATATTAGAGACAGAAACTAACAAAAACTGGGTCCTTACTGGGGATCTCAACATTGATATCCTGAAACTCGAGGACAGACAAACTAATGATTATTTGTGTCTTTTGGCAGAGCACGGCATGGTGTCAGTGATAAACAAACCTACGAGGTTCAATGCATGCCTAGACCATATTTTCACCACATTAAAATATAACATTCAAGGTATTATTTGCGACTCAGTTATTACAGATCATTATTCAACAATTTTCACGGCTGATTTGAAAAACACTAATAACAAAAATCCGAGGAAATATATTAAAAAAATTGATTCCGACAAACTGCAAAGAGAAATCGATTTAGTGAATTGGGAAGATCTATACGAACTAACGGACACAAACGAGGCAACTAATTTCTTTATAAATACAATCGAAATGTTAGTTAATACAAATACAAACATAACGATTATCCCTCATAACAAACGTAAATTAAAACCATGGCTAACTGATGGACTATTAAAATCAATTCGTAAAAGAGACCGACTTCATCGGCAATTTAAACTCAACCCGGGCGATAGCATTCTTAAAGACTCTTATATTAGATATAGGAATATTTGTAAAAATGTCTTAAACATTACTAAAAACAAATATTATAGCCAAAAAATTAAAGATACACAACACGATGCTAAATAAACATGGAATTTAATAAATGAGATTACTCATAGGAAAAAAGATCACTCTTCAAATATCCAAGAAATTATTATTAATGATGAAGTAGTACCTTGCGACAATACTAATAAATATAAAATTGCTGATTATTTTAATACTTTTTTCACTGACATTGGTAATAACTTGGCTAATGCAACAATGCGCAAATTAAATAGGTCTGAGGATGAGCTCGCAGATTCGTGCAATAAGGCTAATACGCAACCATCTCTTACGTTTTCACCTACAAACACCACGGAAATTGACAATATTATCAACAATCTGAAACCAAACAATTCTACCGGTACTGATTGCATTACATCCAAAACTCTCAAAATCAGCAAATACAGCTTATCTTCGCCACTTTCCTATATTGTAAACTTAAGCATGTCAACGGGAGTTTTCCCTAACGATCTGAAAATTGCAATTGTCTGCCCTATATTCAAAGGCGGAGCGAAGCACGATGTAAGCTGCTACCGACCGATCAGTCTCTTGAGTACAATATCGAAAATTGTGGAAACGGTAGTAAAGAAACGCATCGTTGCGTTTATCGACGAAAACAATATTTTGTCACCAGCGCAATACGGCTTCAGATCAGGTATGGGTACTCAAGACGCAATTGCATTTCTCACGGAAAAAGTGGTGAAAGCGCTTGACGAGGGAGAAAAATGCTTAGCTGTGTTTCTAGATCTTGCGAAAGCATTTGACACCGTCTCCCATCGTATTTTATTTGCTAAACTCGAAAACGCTGGAATTCGCAATTTGTCCAAAAAATGGTTGATTAGTTACCTTACTGGCAGGACTCAGAAGACTAGACTAGGAGAGACGTTAAGTTCTCAAGCCACAATTAAATTTGGCGTTCCACAAGGAAGCGTACTCGGTCCGTTGCTGTTTCTGCTATATATCAATGACTTACCTAACGTCGACTTAGAAGGGGGCGAAGCTTTGATGTTTGCAGATGATACTGTGATTATCTTTAAAGGCAAATCATGGCAAAAGGCATATATTAAGGCTGAACGCGGTCTTTGCCGAGTAAAGCACTGGCTCGACCACAACCTACTTACTTTGAATATAGCTAAAACAAAACATATGACATTCGCCATCAGTAACATCAATCGCCTCCAAGGTAGTATGCCAAACCTTCACTTACGCGACTGTGTACATGCTGACTACAATTGCCCTTATTGTCCATATACGACTATTGAGAAAGTGAGTAAAATAAAGTACCTTGGAGTTATTGTAGATGATAAGCTCAACTGGAAGGACCGCATACAGGGTACTGCATCAAAAGTCCGCCAACTTATTCACATATTTAAGGTACTAAGGAGTGTAATCTCAAAACCCTTAATCAAAACCATCTATTACGCTTTAGTCAATAGTATACTATCATATGGGATCCTTGGATGGGGTGGCGCGTCACGTTCAGCTCTAGATCCCTTAATTAAGGCTCAAAAGTCAATAATTAGGGTAATAAATAAAAAGCCTTTTAGGTTCTCCAGCGACCACTTATTTAAAGAGTTCCGAGTCCTAGACATACGCCAATTATATGTGAAAGTATCGACAATATTTTATTACACCCACACAGAGCGGCATATGATTAAATCTCATACTATCAGAACACGCGCAGTTACAGCCATGCAACATGATGTTCCCCGTATGAAAACTAAATTCGCCCAACGACATTTTTCTTTTCTAGCTGTCCGAATACACAATAGAATACATTCGGAATTAAAAGTGAAGTTAGATACCATACGAGGAAGAAAAATTATGACGGAATGGTTGATTGAGCTAGGAAGAAACGAAACGGAGAAATTAGTCAATTATAGTGCTGTATAAGAATCCCAAACTACATAAAATTACTACTTTTATGTATATGTATAGATTATATGTATAAATGTATATGTATATATGTGTATGTATATGTGTAGATGTATATGTTTATATGTGTATGTGTATATATGATTATTTAATATTATAATGTATATTATGTTACTAAATTATAAGTCGGTATATGTAAAATTTGTGTAAATATAGAGCTACCACGTAAAGCAATGCTACATTATGTCACACTTACCAACTAAAAAAAAAAAAAAAAAAGAAAAAAAGAATACATAAAAGTCTACCTTAGTACGGGCATTACTCCAGCAAGGTAGATTTTAATCTTATTAATCTAGTATTATAAATGTGTGTGAAATATTAATAAATAAATAAAAATAAATAAATAAAGTTACTTATTTTTACAAAAACTTTTATATTTCTGTTAAAATTTATATTTCTCATTTACGTTATAAATTTAGCAACTCTTTTACTGGTTTTTTGCCGTAAATAATAATACTTTGAATAACCCACTATTCATCAGTTCGCTCATATTTATTCAGAATTTGGAATAACGTTTAACGTATTAAATAAAGAGAAATAATCGCAAAATATGTTTGTGCCACTGTACATATTGTAATGTGTTAGTTCTTCTGTATCCCAGCGAAGGGTCTACGCCGCGTCATGTGCCATCGTGTCTCCTTTCAATACAATTGTTTCTGTTTGGGTAATCCGTACTCTAAGCTGGAATAAATCAAGTTAAATGCGTGGAAATGGACTCCGTCCCAATTGAATCAAACTCACGTCTTATTGACGAAGGCAAGACCGCCTGTCTTGTTTCGCCTTTCCTTGCCGCTGCTCGCCTAGTCTTTGCTTGGCCTCACTTTGCGACGCCCAAGCGATATCCCAAATGTCTGTATTATTAAATACCTTAGCACACCCAATAGAAAAGATCATAGTTGCATATGAAAGATTTTTATTTTTGATTTGGACTAAGCCGCTGCTAGAAATTAGAAATTTAGTACCTTTGTTGGTATTCCGATTCATCAAAATTAAGAACCGGTCTTAAATCTTATTTATTATAATCTACAAAAAATATTGACACTGGATATTCAGGGCAAAATAAAGATTAGCTACAATTAACGATTACTTACAATAATCGACGCCCATCGTCCCTTCTTAGAAAAAGAAGCCAATGCTGAGCAAACATCTTTGAAATCACTACAAAAAATCTTCGAAATCGCGAGAGAAACAAAAGCTACACGGCTGACTAGACGCAGACTGCTCGATTTAGACCGTTCTTAGTTAAGACCCCGGATAAGACTTATCCACCATGACTTTTGTAGAAACGGAATACGAAAACGGGCCTATACGGTGCTAAGAGCCTACCTCTAACCAAGCATGCTGCAGTTGGGACCCGTAAACACTAAAACGCCAGTTCAAAATTAAGTGTCGTTTTAGCTCGTTTTAGACCCCAATAAAGACACCCGCGAGAAACGGCATACGGGCCAATGGCTTCTATTCCGTTTTTCTTTGGTGCGTAATTCAAGATGAAAAACGCAATAAAACGGAAACTAATTTCTGTTTTATGGGTCATAAGTGAAACTTCCTTATACGATCGAACTTGAGATTACGATCGAAACTCGAGCAGTCCACATGCAGAACTGACAGGCGTGTGTAATTACAGTGAGAAAGTGATTCTTTCTATTTATGCATATCGCTTCTCGTACACCTTAATCATACTTCTTACGCCGCGCGCACCGTTAGCCCGTCATGGGGGCATCCCAAACTGCCGCATCCAGATTTACCCCAAGGCGATTTTGACAGCTGACTGACGTTTCCAGATTTGCCGCTTCCAGTTTTGCCGCATTTTGTTCATCCGCGTCCAGATTCGCCGCATCCCATTTTGCTGCGAATGGGAAATAGTTAGGCCACGGCTACATGAAAATATTGTTTCGAAAACGTTCCGCTAAATAATATCTGTTTTATAAAACTAATTTTCTCAGTTCAAAAACGTACGTATAAAATGCTAAAAATAATTATAATTGGGATGAAATGTAACCGAATAATCATGAAAATATTCTTTACGTTTTTGATATGGGATTAAATAGATCTCGTTTTAAATTGATGCCAACCCACAAAAAAGTCTACCATAGCCACCTCTATATCAGAATGTATTCATTCATATTTACTCTAGTACGTACTTTCGAGAATGCTATATGTAAAATGATAATTGTTTTCATTCCAAACTATGAGAGAGTTCCTCATTTTGTTTATGCAATCATCTGTTCCATTACTTCCCGTAGAGCGACTTTGTCAATTTCCCCCTCTGATTTTAAAACATGCAGTTTTTAAAGGAATGTGGTAATTTAATTCCGAATGTTAGTGTCTTTCTTACAAGCATTCATATATATAATTAAACTTTAAATATTTAAATGTCGCTGCTGTGCCCAAATGCACCTTCGATGTATTTATGCTTCTTTACATTAATTCTCTTCCGTCTAAAGGCACTGTTGCAGTATATATAAACACACGCTTGAAGTTTTACATGAATTTAGACCTACCTTTTGCGTAAAATTCACGATCACACCCCTCACAAAAGAAATTATTCAAGTTCAAATGAACCGTGCCTCCATGTCTCTTCTGCGTAAGTATTATTAAGTCTCTGCTGTGTAAATAAACAATCGTCTTCCGCAAAAGATAATATCATTATTTTTTTTATGAATGATCTCTTTCTGGTTTTTTAGAGGTCCTTTTGTTGAAAAGGCGTAACTTCATTCATGAAAAACATATTGCTTCAATTTTATATGTCGGGTGTCTAAGTGTTTTTTAAGACCTGCATATTGTGAAAAGGCCTACAACATATTTCTTTAATTTTAAATGTACAGCGTTTACATGCTACCATTGATTATACATTGTATAATCAATGATGCTACTTTGTTGTCCATATCGTGAAATGGCATAACTTCATTACTGACAAACATATTATGTCCTCAATTTTAGATGTACGACGTCTACAATGTTTCTTTAAATTACTGTTCCGACAAGGCATAATTGCAGTCATGACTATTTCTTAGATTTTTGATGTATGGCTTCTGTATGATTATTTATTGGATTAAAATTGGATTATTTTTAAATGTATGTTGATTATTTCTTACTCTATTTTTTTACATTTTAATTTTCTTGACTCGTAATTTAACATATAAGTAATAAGCAAGAGTGTTCTGTGCTTATAACCTGCCTGCGGTTATAACAATGAAATTGAAAATGTACGCCATGTGGGAAAACTATATATATACCTACCTAGAACCATTTTGTACAAAAACATCAGCTGTACCTCTGTACCTTACATACAGTTATGGAATAAAGATCTTTTTATCATTTTTCGTGAAAAGGCCTTATCGCATTCCCGACCAACATAATTCTTCAATTTCATTGTGTCCACTACTAAAATGTCTAATTAAATGATATTTGTAAGCAAATGCTTTCTCACATTCAGGACAAGAAAAACATTTTCCTTTCTCGGGCCGTCGACTCCGTAAATATCGCTCTACAACTTGGACCATTATTTGGTTCTGCTTTATTGGAGCAAATCTCTTCTTCGCTAAATTATATTATATTTCCTCTGTCATATGTACAGATCTGTTATATTTCCTCTGTCACATATTCCTTCGTCGGCCATACAGTTAATATACAATTTCTTTTCCAGATGTGTTAATCAGAAAATATTTTAAACTGAAAACACGATGAATCAAAAATATTGTCGGCGATTGCAGTGGCGTCAGAGTGAATATATAGTAGAATGATTTATCCTTTGTACTTATATATTCGTAAACAGAAGCGCGATCGCAAACTCACTTTTTTATCTTACAACGTTAACGTTGATTCTTATGATAACCTAAAATCGATGAAAGAATTTTGCCAGTTTATATTTCTAAAATAACTGGCCGAATTGTTATAATTCTAATCGCTCAGGAGAGCAAAAAGGCTGCAACTATGCATTGCGAAAACGCCGCTTTATCATCAATTGCACAGTGGCAACACCAATTCGACGTTTGACGTTTCCATTTTGCGGCAAATCTGGATGCGGCTGTTTGGAATTGTAAACTGCGGCAAATCTGGACGCGGCGTAGTGGAAAGCGGCAAATTGGGATGTGGCAAATCTGGAAGGTTCATTTTGCGGCGAATCTGGATGCGGCGAAACTGGAAGCGGCAAAATGGGATGCGGCAAATCTGAAGGGACCCGGCCTTTATGGTCACTCTCGGGATCGGTGGCTAACGGATCGTTTCAAGGATAGATGACGTCAGATCGACAGCTACCCCCGCTCTCTAGGAAACATACGTCTCCAGATCCCCCTCACCCCGGTTATTCACCGGAAGGACAGCATGCCTAGCGAACCGGACACTTTTCAGCTGTCAGCTGCAACGGGCGAACCCGACACCTCAGGCTGTTACAACGATATATATCGTGGGTCCCTACAGATTTGCCGCATCCCATTTTGCCGCTTCTAGTTTCGCCGCATCCAGATTCGCCGCAAAATGAACCTTCCAGTTTTGCCGCATCCCAATTTGCCGCTTCCCACTACGCCGCTCCAGATTTGCCGCAGTTTACAATCCCAAACAGCCGCATCCAGATTTGCCGCAACATAAAACTGTCAAACGTCGATTTGGTGTTGCCACCATGCAATTGTTGATAAAGCGACGTTTTCACAATGCAGATTTTGTTGCAACGCTTTGTCAGAACGATTGGAATTATGGCAATTCCGTCAATTTTATAAATGTCAACTGTCAAAATTATTTCACCGATTTGAGGTTATAATAACAATCAGCGATAATGTTATAGGATAAAAAAGCTCCATTGTGATCGGGCTTCCGTTCATAAATACATATATACAAAGGACATAATATCAGTCAACCATATGTTCGAGCAGAACTCACGTGAAGGAGTTTATTTATTTTTGTGTAGGTACAATGGATCATATAAAAACGATTTTTAAGAAACACAACATCTTACTGGTTTCAGATTTCGTATCGAATTCAAGAATGTGGTTGATAAGATTAATATACATTAATAATAACAACGATAAAAATATTGTTTATTGAAACAAAAAAGACGTCTTACTACAAATAGTTTTGAATAAAATAAAAGAACATGGACAACGATCAATGATAGCTTACCGATCGTCATTAAATTTTCAGCACCTTCTTAAACACAATGTTGGTACAAAATAGGTAGGTACTATGTTCCTTGCTTGCAAATTGGTATAATTGTCATCAAGGGATGTAAAATGCAAGGATTAGTCGCATAAAACAGAACGGCTAGGCTTTTTTTTTATCAGGCCCAATGTGCCAAGTTAGCTTTCTTCTAGATCAATTTTGAGGTTATCTCGGGAATATGACTATTTTCTACTGCTTCTTATATTCGCTGCGGCGGAAGAAGAAACCCCACCCATTTTAAGGGAAGTCCCATATTCATCTTAATGTTTTATGGAATCTATCAAGTTTACTAATAAGCTAATTAACCTATCGGCATCCGGTGGATCACTAAATAGGAAGCTACTAAAGACACCATGCAGCAATTTTCTCCCCCGCCAAACTATCATCGAAAGTTTACTCCAGGAGACGTCTTACCAATCCAGGAGACGTTTAAGTACCAATTCAAAATGAAACAAAATTATATTTATTACCGACAGACAGATTTTTGAGTGAGCATATCTAAATTGGTCCAGGAAAAGCCGTCGCCCAGAATATCGTTTCTTCAGCTTTGTTTCCTCCAAGAAATTGATTACCAGCATTAGGAAATTTATAAAAAATTTTTTATTAGAATAGCATAAATTAAAAAAAAATACTTTGAGAAGAACAGTGAAACTGTCGTTCAGCACTGAGATGCAAGCCTTTTCTTTTCTCTGGAGGCATTTGTGGCTCAGATGTAATTAATGTGGTAACTTCTTCTCGTGATATCAAATGAACGTAGGTATATTCTATTTTAGTTTTTCTGCAGATTGCTGTCCTCTTATAAGGTGATCGCTAGAGTACAGTTTAATAATTATTATTTGTCTATGCTGATGTACTGTCCCCTGTAAATGATAACTTCCTAGGTAAAGTAACTAACCTAAATAAAGTAAAACAGACAATTACTTACACTTGTAGTTTTAAAACACTAATACCCACCTCTTAGTTGACTTTGTAGTGTATACATACGGTTTTGTAGTGTATACATACTTTTGATATTTGATACATACGGTTTTAAACTGAGAAAATTAGTTTAGGTTTGGTATGTATCGAAATAAAAAAAATATTATTTAGTGGTACATTTTCGAAAAAATAATTTTCATGTAACCGTGGCCTAAGCATCCTTCATTTGCGGCAAAATGGGACGCGGCGAATCTGGACGCGGCGAAATAAAATGCGGCAAATTGGAATGCGGCGAATCTGGAAACGACAGAATAAATGCGGCAAAACTGGAAGCGGCAAATTGGGAAACGTCAGTTAGCTGTCAAAATCGCCTTGCGGCAAATCTGGATGCGGCAAATCTGGATGCCCCCTATATCGTTCTTTCAGCACCGTCCACAGTTTAGCTTCGCCAACGTAGCCTTAAGAAACCGACGGGTCCCTACAGATTTGCCGCATCCCATTTTGCCGCTTCCAGTTTCGCCGCATCCAGATTTGCCGCAAAATGAACCTTCCAGATTTGCCGCATCCCAATTTGCCGCTTCCCACTACGCCGCGTTCAGATTTGCCGCAGTTTACAATCCCAAACAGCCGCATCCAGATTTGCCGCAAAATGGAAACGTCAAACGTCGAATTGGTGTTGCCACTATGCAATTGATGATAAAGCGGCGTTTTCACAATGCATAGTTGCAGCGCTTTTGCTCTCCTGATCGATTAGAATTATAACAATTCGACCAATTATTTTAGAAATGTAATCTGGAAAAATTCTTTCATCGATTTTAGGTTATAATAAGAGTCAACGTTAACGTTGTAGTATAAAAAAGTGCGTTTGCGATCGCGCTTCTGTTCGCGAATATATAAGTACAAAGGATAAATCATTCTACTATATATTCACTCTGACGCCGCTGGAATCGCGGAAAATATTTTTGATTCATCATGTTTTTAGTTTTAAATCTGATTAAAATATCTGGAAAAGAAATTGTATGTGTAATGCTTACGAAGCAAAATATGTCTGTACATATGACAGAGGAAATATAATAGAATTTAGCGATGAAGAGATTTGCTCCAATAAAGCGGAACCAAATAATGGTCCTAATTGTAGTGTAGAGCGATATTTACTGAGTCGACGGCCCGAGAAAGGAAAATGTTTTTCTTGTCCTGAATGTGAGAAAGCATTTGCTTACAAATATCATTTAATTAGACATTTTAGTAGTGGACACAATGAAATTGAAGAATTATGTTGGTCGGGAATGCGATAAGGCCTTTTCACCAAAAACGATAAAATAGATCTTTAATCCATAACTGTATGTAAGGTACAGAGGTACAGATGTTTTAGTATAAAATGGTTCTAGGTATACAGTTTGCCCACAGGGCGTACATTTTCAATTTCATTGTTATAACCGCAGGTTATAAGCACAGAACACTCTTGATTATTACTTATTTTTTAAATTACGAGTCCAGGTAATCAAAAAGTAAAAAGAAAAAAATACGAGTCTAGGAAATAATTAACATACATTTAAAAATAATCCAATTGTAATCCAATAAATAATCATACAGAAGCCATATATCAAAAATCTAAGAAATATTCAAGACTGCAATAATGCCTTTTCAGAACAGTAATAAACAAACATGTAGACGTTGTACACCTAAAATTGAGGACATATGTTTGTCAGTAATGAGGTTATGCCATTTCACGATATGGACAACTAAAGTAGCATCATCTCATAGGAAACATACGTCTCCAGACCCCCCGGGTTATTCGCCGGCTGGGGCTTTCTCCTTTTTTTCCGCAAGAACAGATAGTATAGTAACCCGAGGTATTCCTCCGAATCCGCAATCTCTTGATCACAACCGCCTCCGACTGCAGATTACAGCCATGTCAGAAACTCACAGCGGCCCTGACAGGTTAAGTTCCTCTTCGTGGAGTTTATTTATGTATCTATCAAATGATAGTTCTGATTGAGTTTATTGCGGAAATATACATGTATCTATATGGATAAATACATAAACCACAAATATTTCATAAAAAAACGTATTAAATGCGATAGTTATTTTAAATTTAATAATTATAAATGCAATAGTTCACTTTTTATAACGGCAGTCGTGTTTTTATATTTTTTTATATATTTACTTGTTTAGTGACATAAATAATGTAATTGTCAAAAAAATCTTTTAAATAAACGATTTCATAAAGTTGTTGTTATAACAGAGGGCGTATTTTATTTCTCTGTACTGTATTTTATTCTCATATATGCGCTTGTGCCCTTAAGGGTCTCATTCCGCGTCAAGGGTTTGCCCGCGAAGGGACTCCTGGCTTCTGCCAAATAGTAGAAACATTCGGATGTGTGTATCTTTGTATGTTTTCATCCTCTCGTATGCCCAGTATTATGTTTCATCCGTGCTCTCTCTTTCTATCCCGAATTCTCTCATCTGGAATATTCTGCGTAGTCGTAACCTTTCATAGCGATGGCTTGAACTTCAATGACTCAATTAAATTAACATACATCACGGGTCAGAAGGCGGAGCGTAGGGTGATGGCGTATATGTATACATTATATCGTATCGGTTATGTGTATATACAGGTGGTGGTTCCAAATAATTTATTTAAAAAAAAAACACTTCATTTTTTAAAATTGCATAAAAATATGCACATCTAGAGATGGGCCAAATTATCGCCTAGTTAGATGTGCTATTGGCAGTAAAGGTCGTGTAAGATGTGTTAAACCTCCCTATATTAATTATTAAATAATTTATATAATTATTATAAGATTACATGACCTATGAATGAACTGTATACCTAATCCTATGTACCTAAATAAATAAATAAATAAATATAAATATTTAATACAGCAGCCGTTAGAACGCGCCTTCGACGCGTCCTCCCGCCTGCTATGTACTGGCATTGATTAAATAGCGTTTTGGATTGCTCAACGTCGTACCACGATTTGGTAACTAGGATTTTACGACGAAGCGCAATGTGTAGATGTTTGTAGATATATTTTTTTAAATGTCATTTCAGGCCATTCAAAGGATATTAAGATTTTTTTATATCGAAAGATTTTTAGTATTTTGTTTTCTTTTTAATGATTTAATTTTATTGTAAAGAATGTCATTTGATAGATATTTTAGGTAGAGTAATGAATAATGCTTTTAATTAATTGGTTATTATTAACCCCTCAGGCCCCGATTGGCCGATATCGGCCACAACACGATTCAGAGTGACGGCCCAGTTTTGATTTTATTTTAATTTAATTTGCTTGATTTTATTATGTTTTATTATGTTAATATGTTTCATTTTAATTATGGGTACAGTGGTTTGGCAGTAATTAATGTTTTGGTGCGACAGTGTCGTAATTCAATTTTTTTACAAATTTTTTCTAAAAATTTTTGGGACAGCAACTTGTCAATCGGCTGAGGGGCCGAGGCCTGAAGGGTTAAACTTAGAAAACAAGTATAGTTGTTAATCTGTTGCGATAACAGGGAATTATGAGAGACATAATCTACTGCATTATCACCATAAATGTCACACCATAATTCAGACAGTAAATATATTTTAAATATATTTCATTTCATGACACTCATAGTTCCAAAAATGACTTATTTTTCTCTTATTAGGTTAAATATAGAGCTACTTTCTTGGTAAAAGCACGGCGGCGCACTGTAGATGGCGCTCTAGTTACGACTATACAGAATAAAATAATAATATTATAACAAACGAATTTTTAAATCATACCTTTTAATATTTTAGTATTATTTACGTAAATCTGTCAATTTTAATTTGGTATACATGTTTTGATACGTAATAATTACGCACTTTTGTTCAAATAGACTAGTGGATAATATTCTTTCCCTCCGTATTATTTCTAGGATCTTATAGATGAATGTTATTACTGTTAATTTTGGTTAAATTATTGGATTCTTATAATCAACCAGTCCTTTATAAAATGAAAACCATTTATTATCAATGTCATTATAGATGAGCGCAAATAAATTGCAATTAGTCAATGCTAGCAGCGCCACCTGCATTTCACCGGCGCGAAATGGTTGCCAAATTGTACTATGCAGTTTAGCTAGGGGACTGATGAGCCCTTTTGCAGTTTGGCCACAAAGACTCATGTGTTTAGGGTCGGTTATACTCACGGGTCAATACCCATCCTGCGGCCTCCACGTAGAAGTGCAAGCCAGGGTAGGACTCTGGCCTGCGGACCAGTTTTCCCTAGGAGTCAACCTTCAGGCGCTCCTGGATGGTTTTCGAACCGTGCGGCGTCAGCCAATCGATTGTGCATTCTGACCGACAGTCGGGGGAGTCTGGAAACAGTACTGTCTCCCTTAGAGCGGGGGTAGTTGTTAACCTTATGGCAACTGCTCTTGGAACGACCGATCGGCTACCCGATACCGGGTGAAGATCCGGTGAAATAATGCCGTGGTCCGAGATAGATTCGGTAGCCACTGTACAAGGGAGAGGAACGCGCAAGCGACTTCTAACCTGTAACCAGTCGGGATACCGGAGTAATCTGGTTGCAACTGGAAGTAAAAGCGCTAGTGTCGGCCCGCTGATTGATTAACCTGGTTATCTCGCGGTAAGGCGTTGGCTACTTACGGGCGTGTGGCTCAACTAGACCGTGGACTGTTTTTGTCCTAAGTGTTCTACGCTCATCTCACTGGAGTCAGAATGGTCTAATATCGTTAAAACTTCCTGAGGTGACGGGTTTGCCTTTTGCAGTTGGCAACTCTAGTTATGCAGTTTAGCAATCTAATACCATATATAATCAATGGTAATAGGTATAATATTTAATTTAATCTGTTTCTACAGAAACATCTCGAACACCAATGATGACCTTTGTTCGCGTTTATTTGTTCAGGCATCTGTTGGTTGAAATAAAAAAAAAAAATGCCCACTCACTCGTTATAAAAAAAATCGGTAGTGTTACCCTAAGACTTTCCGGGCTGGTAAAAAGCCCACTCCCACTCCTTAACCCAACAGCTCCCCGCGCGCCAATTTGTAATTATATTGTAGTATTTTCCTTGGTATTCAAATGGTATTTTTTAATTTGTAGTATTTTCCTAAATATAACGGAATTTGTGCGGCCTGTATACGAGATATTTCAACCAAACGCTTCAACCAATTGGACCGAAATTTCGCATACAGGCATCATTTAATTTTGGTCATGGCAAGAGTTGGAAACAGTTGTGGTTGAAATCGGTTCACCAGGGGGCGCGCTAGTTATACTTCAATCCCGAAATATTAGACTTCGAAATAGAGACTTGAAATTCGGTACACATATATCATGTTGGACCGAAACCACATTATGAAATTTTAGTTGGAATGTATCATATACAAGCGACACAAATAACTTTTAAATTCCGCCATACTTCAGTAAAATACTGGAAATCATATTGGAAAAATACTATTTTAATACCACCGAAAATACTATAGTACGAAAATACAACTAAAATACTTTGAAAATGCTACTAATAGACTACAAAATCTTAGATATACATTTGCGATTTTAATTGGACACATTAACTATCGGGTGGTGGGGGGTCGTGGTTTACAGGGGGGGGGGGGGGGGTGTTCTTGCCGGGAAAGTCTTGGGGTGACCCAGCCGATTTTATTTTATAAAATCCCTGTGGTTATTGTCCAGCAACATCGGTCATTCCTTTGGATTTCGTGAGAGAATATCAAGCGTTAGGGAACTAGGAAAAAAGTGCTTCGAAGCACCTATTTATTGATGATTCGCTCAAGTCTTGTTGGACAAAACTGTTACATATTATTATAGTAGACTGTTAAAGGACGGTTGGATCAGTCGTTTGTAAGCGTGTTCAGTGAATCGATGGTTTCCTACGGTAACAACATGCCTGAAGTGATAAGTGGTTGCGGTCGGCGGTCGCAGCAGTTAACTGCTACGATTGCTGCCACGCTCCGAAGCAACTGGGCCACCGCACTGGGACGGTCAATGCACCAATAGAAAGTTCTACTTTTTTCTCTACTGCCTTCTATCGTATACCTTCTTCCTTCTACCTTTATTTATTTATTTATTAAAGGTAAAGGACAAAATATAATTTCCTGCAGCATTACAAAAAAAATGTTTTTGGACCAGTAGCGAAAAATAGAGCACACTGCAGCATCGTGATCACTACGTCAACACCGCCTAACTAGGCCTAGGCCTGTACTAAGGCAGGTGTACCAGAAAATATTTTACCTGTGCACACAAAAACATATCAAAAATTCTAAATTATGTCTTTGTCATAAACATCTTAAATTTTTTTATTAAAATATCATCAAAAATTATGTGAAATTTTAATCATAAAATTATCGAGGAAATAAATAAAAATCGTAGTCATAATAATAGTAAATAGATAGATAGATACCTACTCAGTAACATAAAATAAAAAAACGAATAAAAATAAAAATAAAATATCTTCTTATAGCTTTTTATATATCATAATAGGCCGTCGAAATCTCGGACCGCTTTGCACTTTTCGGGTTCCACTTTGGGCTGTTAAACATTCTAACGACCATATAGTATACAATAGACGTGTATGTAAACAAAATACGATCGCTCCGCCAAAGTGGGCCGTCAAACTGTCTGTCAACGCTTATGTCGCGTCAAAGACGCGCAAATAAACAAAATACGATCGCATAGGCTGTCAGTTGCTAACTGTAAATGTATAGCAATTATACTATTAGTCGGAACAAAAAGTTTATTAAACCTTTTCGCCTTAGAATTTGAATTCCATTATTGTGCTTATATCTAGATTGTAACGATCCCTTGTCGTGGGGCCCCTAAAAGGCGTCAATCAATCAATCAAATAATTTATTGTTATAAAAAATAATACATAGTTGTATAGACATAGTTGTATTACATTTACATTTGGCCGTGATATGATTGAATTTTTAATTAATAATCAAATTCTTCTATTAATAATCAAAACAAAAAAGTTACTCGTAAGAATAAAAAAGGTATTATTGTAGGAAAAAATCGAGCCTCACCGTTTAGTTTACCAGATAAAAAACACAGAGTAAGGTAGAAAGTAAGATATAGAGATGTAAGATATAGAGAAGATATCTAGAAATTAACTCAATAAGTAGTGATTCTATTACATTGAATATAATGAATAATGTTATGAGGAAAAAAACAAGGTGAACATAATTAACTCTTTAAAATACCGATAAAAATGTTTTTTTGTATAAAATTAATAAATGTAATGTCAAAAAGAACAAAAAAAATGTGACGATTGTCAAATAGTAGAATAAAATGTCTTAGTGATTATATTGCAAATAAAAATAGTCCGGTTATAATTCTTATATGCCTAACTAATAATAGAAATAGTCAATACATTTTAGTCAGATTGAATATCGATTAAAAACCTATTACAGAAAGAGATGCATACAGTTTTTAGAGATCGTTAATGTCGTACAATGAGATATAATTTTCAATGAGATATAATTTGAGTTTATTTTTAAATTGGGGCGTTTTTCCTTCGCGGCATATTTTTTTGATACTAGAGGGTAGCTTATTGTAGCATTTAATTCCGACGTAGTTCCGATCCGTTTTAAAAAGTTTATTCTAGATTTGGACGAGGAAGAATCAGATTATTTCTCCCCCTGGTAAAGTGTTTATGGGTATTTGATTGTATCGGCAGCTGAGCTAGGTTTTTTATGATCAATTTAATGCATTATACAACGTATAGAGATGGGAGGGTGAGGATTTTAAGCCTTCTGAAATGACCACGGCGTGGGACCCATATGCCTGTGGCTACAACGCCTATTAGATAATCCGATAATAAACTAAAGTAAACTATACAAATCATTGGCTTATATAGTTATCCCTAAAGTTTTTAATTTTTAATTTACTCGTTATTTTTATCAAGCATTGTTGTATTTTCTAGGTTATTATTTTTTACAGTTTTATTTAGGTTTTAATTCGCTGATTGAATTGAATAACATTTTTTCACTGATTATAATTCCTCATGATTTGATTACTCATCATGAAATTTTGCACATTTATTCGGAATATGTTTTAAAATGTCTACTATACATAATATGCTAAATCTAATATTAACGAACAAGGGGTAAACGGGAATATGCACTCCCACAATACACGCAGACGTGATGATGATATCCTGCCTAAAGTACGCCTTAAGCAGGCACAAAAGTCCTTTGGATATTTAAGCTATAAGCTTTGTAACCAGCTACCACTCTCCACGAGAAAGATGGAAACAAAGGCGTTTAAAAGATTTATTAAACAAAAGCTGCAATCCACTTATGCTTTCTATAAGCTGGGTGATTTTTTTGAGCATGCCACTTCTTTCAAATGGGAATAATAATATGTAACTTTCAGGTACCTCATTTTAGTTTTTATTGTTTAATAATAATTTTATGAATTTAAAATTTTTAATATGTAGATTACAATGTTTAACGTAACATACCTGACCATATACATACGTTGTTTTTTTCCAATGTTTTGATACTTTCTATTGTGTGATTATTGTTTGTATAGAGTGCCTAAGATGACTATTAATATCCTTTTAATAACAATCTATTATATATGTATACTCATGTTGTAATTACATACATACATATTATATATGTATACTCATTCAGCTCTATTTTTTAAATTTTATTTGCCATGTAAAACCGACTTTAATCAACGCTATTGTCAAATTAATATTTCTGCTTTAATAGTTTTATATCTACATATATTAATATATTACTAGCAACTGACGAATTCTAATGTGCGATAATTAGCTGATAGAAATTGATAGTTCATGCATTTATTTTATATTCTGAATGAATAAATTGAATATTAAATACTAAATACTGAATTTAATTACAATGGATATTTTGATTGTAGGTTTTTTGAACTTCTAACATTGATAGTTGTTGTTAGCATTAGGTACCATTATTTATTGCAATTTAATATTTTGAATTAAATACTAATTATGAACACAATAACGCCCAATAGCTACTGTAAACAAACGAACTGCCGAATAGCCGATTCTGTTTCTTCTTTAATGAAAAGTTTTTGTAATTTCTGTATTTTAATTAATTTCTAGTATGTAAGTTTCTACAAACTGTAAAGATTTGTAGAAATAAAGTTAGCTGAAATATAAATTTAAAAACGGATTTTATCGCATGAAATATGTACCTAGTGTTTATTTCTCGTTTCCCGTTCGCATGAATTCTCGGGAAATGTCGACTCCGATCACTGAAAATTCAAGTTTTGAAATTCGAAAACAAAAAACAATTGTGACATCCCAAGACTTTCCCGGCCAGTGGACAAGTCGGCCCCCTCCCCGCCAACCCTCCTACCCCACGTGTACCAATTTGTAGTATATTTGTAGTATTTTCCGTAATATTAAAATGGTATTTAAAAATAAATTATGTAGTATTTTCAAAAAACATGTTTTTTTTGGCTGTCTAAACCAGATTCTTCCTTAATGAATTATGGAGGAGGGAGCTGGGCTCTAACCCCGCCCTAGTGGCAGGAAACAGTAAACAAAAAGGTTGGCTAGCGCTGGTATATACATATATAGGTTGGCGCGCGCGCTGGTACCTACATACCATAGATCTTAAAATTTACAACAAGACTTCTACCCGCCATCGCACCGCAAGCCCGGCCTACGACAATCCACCCCTCCGCCTACACGGAAAAGGCGTAGCAAATGTAAATAAGCGGCGTTTGACAATAAAGCGCATCATTTATATTCGTATATAGAAGAGGAAAACACTTTCCGGGCGCGGCTTGGTGGACCCAACAGAGTGCCGACATTTTTCAATTTATTTCTCAAGCCCCGCTTCTTTGATAATTGCCGGGGGGAAGACTAATCCCCATTTAACACTCAAGAGAATGGGCGGCCAGTTCCATTTCAAGCCAAGGCTGACGGGTGTGACGATTCGGCAAAACGAAGGATCTTCCTTTTTAGAAAGATTTCCCCTTCTCTCGGCTCAGTTAAGTTTTCATTTATATATAACGGCTGGGCCATCTATCGTTTTAAATTTGAAAAACCGGTTGTTTTGTTTTTGAAAGGTAGAATGACATTCATTTCATTCATTCACAGAAAATTAGTTTTATGTTTGACATTTGCAAAATGGGATGCTATAGAAGTAAGAAGTAAGATTTTTTTTCCAAAAACCCGATCTGGGTATAGAAATTACATATCTAATGGTATTTCTACAAATAAAATTACATTTCCAATTACTCATAAAATTATAAAAAAGTCTATAAAAAAAACTAATTACTGAAAAAAAAATAGAAATTAAAAATTCAATAACAAAGATATAAAAATCACAATACGAGTATATTTATCCCTTTTTATATCCTACGGCATTTATTCTGGGGAAGGTTGGGTACAACTCACTAAGCGTAAGAAGAGATTGGCTGTCAATCTGTCACATATATAAACTGCTTAGGGGGTTCGTTGTTAATCCGACCATCCTTAGAAGAATCGGTCTGTTTGTACCCGCCAATTACCACCGTGCTAGGACTCACGTATTGTTTGCGTTACCGTGAGCTAGAACTAACATCGTTCAACACTGCTTCACGGTGCAGACGCTTCGTACCCTAAATGCACTATGTTCGACTGAGCCAGAATTGGATATTTGCACAACTGCAAAGTACGGTAATGGAATTTCTTAGCAATCAAGTAATTAGATAAATATGTAGTATGTAGTATTAAAATTGTTAAAAGGTAGTAACTAGTATAATAAGAAAGGTTAGATACGCATTAGATATATGTAAGTATAATCGTTTAATATTACGCTCTAACGTATTTCTCTGTCTCGTTTGCTATAGTCTAGAATAATAATCTATATATTAGAATAATAATAATAGTAATAGTAATAGAGTAGTGTAATAATAATATTATTAACAGTAGAATTATAATAATAGTCTATAGTAGATTAATAGTTATAATCCAGAATAATAAGCCTAGAAAAATAATTAACGATTTGGAATCATCTGTAAGGTTAATTATGTTTTGGGAAATAAATAAATAAATAAATAGTGCCCAGAAGATTTACATCGTTTGAACAACAGCTCGGAGATTAATGAATATTTTAGGAAAACAATTTGATATTTCGGTACTGACACAGGTGGCTCTTAAAATAAGTCTCATTCAGTGGTTAATTAGTAAAGGAAGAACGGAAACTTAATGTATCCTCATTGCATTTAAAAATAGCAACACATTTACACACCCTCATATCCCTAACAATATAAATTACCTATACCTAAACAACAGCGAATTCAGTTTGTTTATATACATACTAAATTCGCTGAATTTGTTTATATACATACTAAATTCGCTAAAAAAACTGAATTCGCTTGTTTACAAGCGAATTCAGTTTTTTATGTATTATAATACTTTATATTTGGATATATTTTAAATATTATTTTCTAGTATGTTATCCTTTAACGATTATTTTAGATTGTTTAATTATTATTTTATTTATTACTAGCTGACCCGTGCCCACTTCGATTGGCGGTAAAACTTTTTACCTGTGTTGAAGTTATGAGTGTGGTTCGGTTAGTACTGAGTGCTATGATTTATTTCCTGACTGCCAATAGAAGGGTTATATTTTTACTGC
This sequence comes from Micropterix aruncella, assembly GCA_944548615.1. Classification (NCBI taxonomy): domain Eukaryota; kingdom Metazoa; phylum Arthropoda; class Insecta; order Lepidoptera; family Micropterigidae; genus Micropterix; species Micropterix aruncella. The sequence continues at coordinate 14,750,996 of OX155973.1, forward strand.
ATATGTATGTATGTATTTGCATGCCAATTTGACTATAATACCGTTATTTGTGAGTGTCTTCTTGTGAGTGTCTTATTTGTGAGCGTATATTTTCTCTTTAACTATTTATGCAGTAAAAGGGAAATTATATGCAATAAAAGGGAAAAGTCTTTGGTTTTAAACACGTGAGACAATAAATTTACTTATTTTGATAAGAATTCATAATTGTTTATAATATGACCAATAAACATGACAACGATTTAAATTATTTTTTTTATATAAAATAATACTTTTTGTGACTTAAATATAAAAGTTAGACATATGCTATACCTGACTTTTTTGTAGGCATTATCAAGCTCTACAACTTTTCTCTAGAACCTAATTATATATCTCTCATCGTTAAGGCAGCGTTAGTTAGAAACCTTTTCGTTCGACCGCTTATTCTCCGACTTACTTTGCAAATCCGACTACCACGACAAAGTCTTTTCATTTTTCGGATTAATATATAGCCTATGACAAACAACGTGGCTTTCTATTGGTAAAAGAATTTTCAAAATCGGTTTAGTAGATCCAGAGATTACTTCCTACAACGTGACAAACTTTACCTCTTTATAATATTAGTATAGATATAGATAACGATTTCCTAACATCTTTTTCATAGCACAAAATTTTAAAATTAGAATAATATCATACAATTGGAGTTTTCCTTGGACATATGCATATACATATTTGGCTCGTTTGCGTGTCTTTGTGAGCTAAAATCGGTAATTAGTTCACGTGAACGAGATAGCGCAATGCGATAAAGTGGAATATAAAATGAACGGTTGTCAATTTTTCGCTTTAAAACTACCCACCGAAAATAAAGCAGCAGTGTGCAAACTTATTCGGAGGGCTGTAAGTTCTACAGGTAGTTTTGGAAGCGGGAAACATTGACGATCGTTCATTTCATATTCCGCTCCAACGTATTGCTCTGTTTAATTTATAGTATTTAAACTTTTCTGTTTCGTCCCGTGGCACCCATTCATATTACATTGGTTAAGTATAGGTGCGAAAGCAGCGTCAGGGTTGCTGTAAGTATCAGAATGTAACGGTTATTAAAATGTATGATGAAAGGGAGCTTGCAGACGGCAAATATTTGCTAGGTCTTCTCCTTTCCAGCATGGCAGCCTGCCGACTTTCTGTTTGTCGATATTTTTCAGTTATACCGTCCTCGCTCACCCCACACGCGCTACGATACATCATGGCCGCCGCCTCCTCATCGAACCACTCTCCGTTGTGCAAACAAACTTCGGCAAATATATTTCTTCTCTCTACCTATGTGTTATATGAAAATATACGTAGGCGTATTTTTAAACAACCCTGAGCTAGCTGTGCCAGATATTACGGTTTTAAGCAAGCAATTCTGGCTAGGACATCCCACGGTTATAAAAGTGGTTACAAACGATTTGACAGTAACATTTTAAAAAAATATACGCAATTATAAATAAGATAAAAAACGAATCTACCGCGTAAAGTTTGTAAAAACCATTGTTTCGGTGTTGTTTCAACCGCTGTTGTCTAGGGTAGACTGAAAAGAGTCGTCAATCTGTTGCTCCGCGGGTAGGCCGCATACCGCTGCTGCCACTGCCGTAGATTATAACGGCGGTGAAGGAGCAGGCTGGGCGCACGCGAATTTCGAAAATCCGTCGAGCAAAAAAAAATTAAAACATCAATACAATTAAACTTAAACTAACAATCTACGTAGTTATATTAGATTAGTTTTTTTGTGAAATCTTTTTAAAGAATTCGTTTATGGGATGATGATTTGATGAAGAAATAAAAATAATACATACCTATTATATTACATTACATTTTCGTCGTGTCCAATTGACGGCCAAAGATCGCTCTTGGACGTGTCAAAAAGCCACTTACATAGCTAGAAGGTTTTGCCGGACTGTATTTATTTATTTATTTATTTATTAAAGAAAAGCACATTTTTTACGGCAGTACATTGTAAGTTTAACATTAGAGGCTTAAGAGGCCGTATACGAAATCGATGTGGGCCGTGATACCTCTATAATCAATGGTATAATATAACTATAGGTAGGTAGGATTTTCGGAGCCAAAGAGATACGTCCACCCTTTGGAAGCGCTCGGCGGGGACTAGCTGACTTGAGGCGTGACTCGTATCATAGGCGAGTATCATAACGCGAGAATTAGATTGTTTTAAAAGACTTTATTGCCAATTTTAATTAATGTTTTGCATTTTTTTTTGAGGAAATGGATTGATATTGAACTAAAGTTTATTTCTGTTGTTTTTATTTTATGAACGAGAGTTCTAAAAGGCCAAAATCATAAGCAATTCTTCGCCCATTTTCTAAAGAAATTGGCAAAGTTAAATATTTTTTTTATCAACAATTTTATATGAAAGTAGTAAAAAGTGATTCACTTATTATATAGAAGACTTTCACAACAATACATTGTATTTTTTTTATACCGTTTAGATGTCAAAACGATTCGTAAATATGTTATATTCCAAACCTCTTACAGCAAAAATTCACAAACAGTCGCCTGTTTAAGGTCGATTAATCAAAATTCTATAATAATTTTCTAAAAAGTAGCTCACTCATTAGACAATAATATAAATGATCTTTTATGTTGTGCAATAAAACTTATAGAAATACAGTATTTTAACCTTAAATTCACCTCTGCAAAATTACGTAAATTCACGAAATGCGCAAAATTTCGTGTACGGCCTCTTAAATGTAAATACGAGTAATAGCAAAATAGAAAGCAGCGCAGACCACATTTTTTTTTAATCAACGTCGCCTAACTAGGCCTAGGCCCGTACTAAGGCAAGCGTACCAAGAAGACAGTAGCTTGTGCATACTTTAGAATACTTAATTTAAAAAAATATGCTAGGTATCAAATAATATTAAAAATTAACTAATAATAATAAACATTGTAATTTGAGTGTAGTGTGATGTAACTGTAGCTGTAGTGTGCTGGAAAAATAACATTCAATAAATGGTGAAATAATCAAATTGAATAATAACAATTTAATGTACAAAAGAATATCATAATAATAATAATTGGGAAATGCTTATTCTTAAATGAGATGTTTTGAACTCATAAAATAGCATATAGCCTTAAGCATAAACTTCTCGACCAGAAATAATGAATAATGTCTTATTTTATGGGAACGAGCAAATGAAGTATTTTATTTTATTTTGATTTAAAAGCTGGCTGATAACAAGCCCAACAATTTTATATCGTCCTTTCAAAGAGTCAATATATTCGAAATTCAAAACAAATTTTCGATATGTCATTCCGTATTTAAGAGACGATTCATTGTGATTTTTTCATTGTTTTTGCTTAATTTGTCTAACTTATAATGAAGATATTTTATTTTGGTTTGCAAAAGGACTAGCATTGCTATTGAGATGTGGATGAAGGGCGATCGTTCGCTAGCAATAAAGGGATCCCATTAAACCTACATTGCACTGTCGAAAGTGCGGCTCATCCAAACATACATCTCATTTAAGAATAAGCATTCCCAATCCAATCCGGGAAAACCTTCCAGCTATGTAAGTGGCTTTTATTATTTTTATTCCTCATCAAAGCATCATCCTATAAACGAATTCTTTAAAAAGATTTCCCAAAAAAACTAATCTAATATAACTACGTAGATTGTCATCAATTTTAATGTAGTTTAGTTTAAGTTCAATTGTATTGATGTTTTTTTTATTCATCTAGAAATATAAATCTAGGGAAGACTGTTAGGAATTATTATGGGATAATCATCTTATATATTTATGCCCTTTTGCATAAAATTAATTTAACGACATTAGTACCACCTCAACACAGGTTAATACCTAGTAATGTGGTAAACCAATATGTCAAAGAGATGAATTTCTTTTCTAAGATAGGTACGCTTATTATACATTGATTTTGTGCTAGGATAAGGATCTGTTTTTGTAACTTGTAATTTGAATTATAGAAATAAAATAAAAATAAATAATATAAAACGTAAAACTATTTCCCGTGAGCAAGCGAACTAGCGTATAACTAATTAAACTATAACCTTAAAAATTAAACAATTAATATAGAAAAAATCTATTACGTTACTTTTGGTTTTGATTCTTAGTTGTTCAATTGATATTGGATCGATATTAAATTATTTGATTCTTAGTTAGGTAATGAAAACCTGCCTCGACTCGGTTTTATTTTTCAAACTCTCACTCGACTCGGTTTTATTTTTCCTTTAATAATTAATCAGCGCTCACTTGACCCAGTTTTATTTTTCTTTCGATAATTAATTAGCAATTCCGTGCTCAGATCCAGAAAGCGACGAACGAATCGCAACTCGGGTAAGTCGACTCATTTGACCGCGACTCGAAAGGGTTAACTTCCTGAACTCTGGTAATTGAGTCAGAGTCGATTCGGGGATGAATCGCACAGTTGAGTTTATCTTTTCAATCCCCTCGCCACCTCTGTCCATCTATAGGTACATCTTCCTATTTATCTCTCGCTCGGTGGGGCCAATTAGCCTAATCAGAGGGGCGATAATGCTCGAACGATTACACGGCACCGAAATTCTCAAAGGCCGATTTACGGAAAATGACAAACTTCCCTTACATTTTGGAAGGCTCCTCAAAGGGAGAGCGTTTGAAGGCAATTTAATTAGTCGGCTAATTGAAATTAAGTAGGCAGCGATGGATAGAACAGGTTAAAGTCAGCAAATTTCTCAGTTGATATGGGGAAATTTGATGACTCTTTGACCGATACAAAGAGAGCTGGTGACAACCCTGACTCAAGTCTAGTTTGAATACCTAGGGAGTTAATGGGCCCTGTTGCAGTTGGCCACTAAGACCCATTTGTTCAGGGTCGGTCAAACTCGCGGGTTAACACCTATCCGGCAGCCTCCACGCATGAAGTGCGAGCCCGGGTAAGGACTGACCTGCGGGCCAGTTTCCCCCAATAATCAAACGGTTTACGCACCGTGCGGAGTCAGTCAATCGATTGTGCATTCTGACCGATAGCCGCGGGAGTCTGGAAACAGTAATGTCTCCTATAGGCGGGCGTAGTTGTTCACCCTACGGCAACTGCTCTTGATACGACCAATCGGCTACCCGTTACTGAGCGAACAGCCGGGCAAAGGATGCTGTGGTCCGCGATAGATTCGCTAGACACCGTTTCACCGCTATGTAAGGAAGAGGACCGCGCATGCGACCTTGAACCCGTAACCAGTCGTGAGGCCGGATTAATTTGGTTGTAACTGGTAGTAAGGGCGCGAGTGTCGGCCCGCTGGCTGATTAACCTGGTTATCTCGCGGTAAGGCGGTGGGGTAACTAGACGGTGGACTGTTTCATCCTAAGTCTTCTGCGTTCACCTCACGGGTGACAAAACGATCAATATCGTTAAAACTTCCAGAGGTGACGGATTCGCCCGTTGTAGTCGACAGCTCTAGTTGACTCACTGACCTACAAGGAAAGCTGGTAACAACCCTGACTCAAGTCTCTGTTCCGAATTTCATTTGTGGGATAGTAGTGCATCTCGGGTTAGTTTAGTCATTGAGGTATAACTACTAGACCCCGTGACCAGCCTGAGAATGCGTCAGCTGAATAGAAAGAGACATCAGCATATAGTATCCCCTCCATTCTTTTCTAGTCGCGCATGCACAGAGACACGTACGTATATCACTATGGCAACGCGTATATATCACCATGGCAACGCTTCGACGCAATAAGTCTGTTATGCTATGGATAAACCGCGCATGCGCAACTAGACAAGGATAGAGGAGGGCCCCACATGCCCCTATCTCTTTCTATTGGGTGAACACATTCACTCACAGCCCGCCTTCGCACTTCCGTTCACTATTTTGTTACCTCTGGTCTTTCTTTATATCGAAACAACATGAAGCACAATTCGACCTTGTATTTTTTTGGAGCGCACGGGCATGAGTGAGAAAAGTGCTCATTATTTCGCACGTACGGCTTTGTTTGATGCTGTTGCAGTCATCGGAAAGAAAAGGCGTAGAAGAACCAAATATTAGTAAATATTTTTAGTAACATAGAATAAATACAGAAGTATTATATCTTGCTACCTTTACCCATTTTTTTTAACTATATATATAGTAGGCTATAAAGTAAAGATCAACTAAATACTGAAATTCTACAATGACTTTGATAATTTTATGGCTCAACGTATAATCCTACTAAAATTATAAACGCGAAAGTTTGTATGTATGTATGGATGTTTGTTACTCTTTCACGCAAAAACTACTGAATGGATTTTGATGAAACTTTACAATAATATAGCTTACACATCAGAATAACACATAGGCTATAATTTATAAAGATATATGGTTTTCTATCATCATTATCACAATTTTCCATCACCACGCGGGTGAAACCGCTGGGCGCAGCTTGTACAATATAAACCTCATTATCTTTCATATATTAATTTAATAATAAAGGCGGGCTTTTTGATTAAAGAAATTTCTTATAGCCAAACGATACTTTTTTTAATTTGATACATTTAGGTGCTGGAAGTATACATCCAGGCATACGGCCCGGCCCGTGCCTACCGCACGTTCAAAATGCCATTTTCTGCGTTTTTCTCTAAGTGACAAAAAATTACCGTTTTTGAGCACGCTTTATAGGCGGTTTTGATACATCGGAGGAATTAAGTCTGTAAACATGAATTGTAGGAAATTTTATCTGCTCTAATTTTGTGCTGAATAATCGTTATCAAAAAATGCTTTATTCGTGAAATATAAGTGAAAAACTAAACGAAATGGCAAAAATTGCGGTTTCTCGCGTTTCTGAAGTTAGCTTACCTCTGGCGAGGTTGCAAAGTTGAAAATCGGATTCAGCATCTAAAAATACATTTAAAACCATTGAGAAAAATACTTTCGGATTTTATTCCTGGAAACGACACGTTTAGATCTTATATGTTTGGACTAATACTTCCACCACCATACATGCATCATAATGAAAAAAAATGTTGGTTGGTTATAAGAAATTTCCTAATCAAAAAGTTAGCCATTATGAGCAAATTAATATATGAATACAAATTAATATATGAAATACAAATTAATATATGGTGGTGAACGGTTTCGTGCAGCTTGGGCCACAATACCCATTTTGTTCTCGGATCGGCTTAACTCACGATTCAGCTCCTATTCAGAAGCCTCCTCGAGTGGAAGGCTACCCCGGGTAAGACTAACGTGTCTCAGGCCTAAGAGCTGGTAGACCGGTTTCTCCCGGCTGGATTGCATCCTGGCGCCACTGGACGGTTTGCGCACCGGTCGGCGAAGCCAATCGGCTGTGCATTCTGACTAACTTCTGAAGGGGTCTGACGACTATGGTAATGTACTGTTTTCTAAGCAGCGGGGGTGGATGTTGACCTGTTGTCATGCCACTCTTTAAATGACCTTGGGCCACTCGATCCCGTGTGGCACTACGGGCAAAGAACGCCCAGGTCCGCGATAAATTCAAACTGAATTACCGCTGTAATACAACAGGTAGAGGTCGTGTAAGCGACTTCGGACCCGTAACTAGTCGGGAGGACGGAGGTATCCTAAAGGGTAATTCCAGACGGAGATATCCTGCCAAAACTTGTAGTCAGAGGGCAAGGCTGCCCGCTGGTTACCTTTCCCGGTGCCTAGCCGCAAGGCGTTAGCCTCTGACGGGCAGGTGGCGGAGCTTTACACTGGATTGTTTTGTCCTAAGTCTTCTGCGCTCACCTCACGGGAGACAGAACGTTACATTTCGTTAAAACTTCCTGAGGGGTCGCCCGTTGTAGTTGACAACTCTAGTTATATGAAAGATAATGAGGTTTTTATTGTATTATCATTTAACTATCAAATTATTAAAGTCATTGTGGATTTTCAGTAATAATTTCATATTTTCTATATAGCCCACTATATATTAAGTTAAAAAAGTAGGATAGGTAGCAAGACATAAAACTTCTGTATTTATTTTATGTTACTAAACAGCGTCCAAATATAATACCGTTGAGAAAAATACTTCCGGATTTTTTTCCCGAGAAAACCCCCATATGCTTGGACTATATATGAAACAATAATTAAGTACCTATATAAAACAATTGCAATCGTAGTGTCACAGTTTATTACTCATGTAATCGTAGTAACACAGGTAACGTTTATTACTCATATTATCAAGAGCCTATCTACATATCTTTCTAATGTGATCGCGTTGCGGTTTTCCCGTAATAGACAGTGTTGCCAATCCTAACACCACCTGCTGAAATTGTTATTGTTTGGCAGTTCGCCTGTTGTGTTTGAAACACGATACGTTTGACATCCGATCTGAGTGAGTTCCCACGATATGTAGCCCGTGGACCTGTGACTCAGTGGATATGGAATCGAACGAAGTACTGGCTAAGCAGTATCTATGTATCCGTTGATTAGTATAATCTGTATCCATCTGAATCCGGCTAAAAGAATGTAAATACCTGCGTTTAGAAAAACAACTGCTACGAATTATAGTAGAAAAATATTTGTATCGATGTATGTGTATTTTGTTTTTATTTATGTATTGTATTTATTCTATGACTGAATTAACTCTGTATTATATCATATAATGTGTGGTGTTTTTTTTTCTAATTATATCTATAAAATTGTTATTGTATTCGGTAATATAAAACGGCGAAAGGTTAACTTTTATTTTTCCTTCCTTTTCTCTCTTATTTTTTTTTCGAATTATATTAGTTTAGTACTATTATTCATGTTTTAATAATAGTAATAAAATGCTTTATTCTTAAGAAAAGGCGAGCTTATTGCCTGCAGGCAATATTTTAGAGCTAACTAATAATGCTCATACATATACTATTGTATGAACATTATTGGCGAGTAGACTACATAACTTAACCTATATATTTTTTTTTTTTTAAACCAGTTGATAGGAATTCCTACACTTGGTTATGTCAATACTAATAAAAATAACAAGTATAATATTTAAATAAACACCTATTAAGGTATATGATATGAACGTCGGTATTGCAAGGTATGAACGTTGAACATCCAAGCGCAGATTTTCTAGGTTATATAGAGGAAACAACATTTTCGAATATTTTTAATCAAAATTCTTACATAATTTCGTAAAAATTTCATGTGTACAATAGTACTAAATAATCAAACAAATATTGGATAATTTCACAAATTATCATACGGGAAGATATTTTAAAGAAAAAACACAAATATAAACAAATCAGTAATAATAATTATAGTCAATAGCCAATAGTTAGAAGAAAAAAAAACGCAATTGTAAAATAGCCAATAATAGAAAGAATAAGGAATAATAATAGTCAAGTAGGTCAATAGATCTGCGAAAAATTGATATTGTCGAAATCCTCAATGGAGTATTTTGACTCAGGGTATTTTGACTAAAATGGGGGAAAAAATTAAAATGGGGTATTTTGACTAAAATGGGGTTTTTAGTCAAAATACCCTGTACCCTTTTCTTAAAGTGAACCTCCCCAAGGCCCCTAATGTGTAATGGAAGTTTGTTGTAGAATAAGTAAGATTGGCAGAGAATTAGAAGCTATTCCGAACCTTACTCAGTCGCACCTTAAAATTACGCAAGTCCTCTTTATTTCGCATATTATGCGAATGAATATTTGAGTTAGTTGAGGTTATCTCGATATTTTTTCTCGTATACATGATGTTTTGGTATATATACGCGGCGTACAAAGTCATGATACCAGATTCAATGAAGTACTGCTTGCAAGATCTTAGCGAAGATATTGTTAGCGAAGATATAAAGAGTATGACCAATAAAATAAGAGAGGATAAAAAGAAATATATACTTAAATCTTTGTGGGCACAGGATTTGCCACTTTAAAATAATCTAACACATATAAGGACGCTAAAGTTTAAAAAAAAGGGGAATGGGAGGGGAAAGGGAATTTATCCCACCATCTGCAGCATGTGCATCTAGACACAGGCCTGAGAAACTTCATTCGATGTGCATAGCGCAATTTGTTACGTAAGCTGTATCAATCTTAAGCTGTTCTTTACAATGTATACGTTCTTTACTTCGGTGACAATGTAACTACTTTTCTTTGTATAAGAATTAAATAAATATAAATAAATAAATATGCATAACCTCTAATCTCGATACTCTGCTAATTATTTGGTCTCCGAATCGCAGTGTCTATAAAAGCCGCATTGAAAACCTTCGGTGTCGTTTTCTTAAATTGCTGGATTTTAAAATTTTCAACGGCAGCTCTGATTACCCCGAGTAATTTAATCGGTTCAACGTGGTATCACTTGAGAAACGTCGCCAAGAAACGGATCTTAATTTCTATTCAAGTTACTTAATGATGAGCTAGATTGCCCTGCGTTGGTTAATGGAGTTGCGTTTCACATTTGTGGCACGATTACTACAGCTCGATTTCCAATACACGAATTATTCTAAAAATGCATTTTTCGATAGAACTTTAAGCGCATACAATAACATTTCCCCAGATATTCATATTTAATTATTTTTTTACTTGCCACCCGAAATACCACCGGCTTATCACCCGACAAAAAGAAAAAATATTGTAAATGGCTAAATAATTTTTTTTTTATATAAATAGTTTCAAGAAAATGACTTATGAGCTTCCAAAGTCTTAAAAATATGTAGATGTATAAAAAATGTCAATTTTTAAATTCATTATAAGAAACAATAAAAGTTATTTTGAACTAAGCTTTATTTTAAAAAGTTCTTTAGTTTATACCCGTTCCAATGGTAGGCTTATATGTAATAGAAAACATTCAGTATTTGGACAAAATAAGAGATATTATTTTGTCAAGGCTGAACATTCACTCGAATGATTAGTAGTAGTAGTGGTAAACGGAGTGGGGGCTTGATTTCAGCCCTTGATGTCACCTGGATCTTTAAGATCTTTTGTAACTACCCACTTTGTGGTTGGATCAGTAGTCCGCTAGTAGCCCGGTACTGCTTACCAGTCCATGCAGAACACTGACCTTAAAGTTGGGCAGATCGCTAGGTTCGAGAAAGGCTCGTCCCAGTAAACTGTGTCTTTTTGCAGCGAGGCCTAGGCAGCGACCAACGATGTGTATGATGTCCTCAGGTTCTTCGACACTCATTGCTCAGTCCTTACTCTCGGTAAAGCCAAGGTTCAATAGATGTGCTCTAAGGGTCGTGTGTCCGGTGAGGAGACCGATAGTGGTTCTAAGGTTCTTCTTACTCATGTCAAGTAGGGCCTTGGTTTTCTCTCTAATAATTAAACCATTTAAAAAAATGCAGTCAATGCATACAATAACAATGCATTTCAGAATACAAAATTACCGGAACATTTCAGACAATATAAAAAAAAAAACCGAGGCTTTTAGGACATAGGGTCTATGGGTAAAAGCTAGCAAATGACCCACCCAATCCCCCAAAAAATTGTATCTGTATATCTGCCAAACATCCTGTATACATAGAATATTCAATATAAAACATTTCTTTACAAAAAAATCTACGTATATTCAAATAAAAAGTGTTTGGACTTACATTTCTCAAAACTACAAACTTACATACATTTTACCTTTGGCGTTACCTTAAAATAACCGATTACTACCTATCGCATTAGATGTGTTGTTGTCTACTGAGTGACTGATGTGACCTGACCATTTCGATACACAGAGCATAACGAAAGCATGATGTAATAATCTTGACAGTCACTCACCTTCACGGTACTCCACAAATCCTGCTCAAAAATACAACATCCTGCGCAGTTACTCAAAACCTCGAAATACATCACAAACAACGACACACAGCACACCCTGTTGACATTGATTCGTATTCAAAATTCAAGGCAGACTAGTCTATAATATTCAAATATAAAAGACGACCGCGTTTGATACTCTTTAGTATAATAATTATTGTGAAATTCATTCATGATTTGGGCGTGCGCGACGTCGCTATTAATAATAATAAATGCTAATACCGTTAGCACGGTCGTTAAAGATTTAACAGAGTGCCTACATAATATCGTCACCTGAATACTACAATAGATAACTAAACAAGTAAATATATATGTAAAAAAAAAGTTAATAGTAAAAACACATTTTTTAAAACAAGTTTTCATTAAAATGCTCTTTCCCGAGCCAATCCTGTTTGCAGCAGCCATGTCATGATGAAACTTATAACGGGCTATCATAATTGAATGCGTATACAACATGTTGTGTCTGTGCTGTTGACCGTTGAGGATTCCCCTCTTCGGGAGGCAACCCTGGGTGCAGCAGCCATGCCATTGTGAAACTTAGAACGGGCTATCATAATTGTATGCGTATACAAAATTTCGTGAATCTGCTGTTAACCGTTCAGGAGTCCCCTCGTCGGAAGCCAATCCTGGGCGCAAAATCAGGCCATGCTCACAATAAAAATGCATTGTCATCGGAACTGAACCAACATGTAAAATTTCAACTTCATAGGATAAAAGGAAGTGGTTCTAATTCTGCCACTAAGATTTAACCTTAACGGACATACTGACAAACAATGCAAGGTAAAGAAAAGCTTGTAAAAAACACGACTGCCGTTACAGACAGTGAACTATTGTATTTATAATAATTTTTATTACAGGTTTTCATTAAATATTTGTGGTTTGTGTATTTATCTATATAGATACATGTATATTTCCAGAATATACTTAATCAGACCTTTCATTTGATACTAAACATGAGATATTTATGTTAATTTATTGGCATTTGGTCATTTAAACATTTAGACCTGTATTTACTTGATATTTAGATAGTTAGGCAACCTATGATACTCGGGATGACATAACGATTCTATTATTAGAACACTCGGTGTATAGAAACATTGTTGAGGGAAAATGTTCGAAACATTCGTTGCTATATTAATAAGACGCTTTTCTGTTGAAATTTAATTACTGAATTATAATTCTCCATCGTTGAATGTTTGAAAATCATCGATCAGTTTGAGTTGGATGAAACGTCGATCGTAGAAAGAAGTTTCACTTTAGGGCCCCCGAACTACAGTGGGCCCTAGCGTGCCGCACTGGCTGCGCCGGATTAGTTACTACTCTGCTCTAGCCGCGACTACCTCCAATCGAAGTCGGCGGGTTGCTGCGCTGCTCTGAGGGAGCCAATCCGCGCGGCAACGCAGCGACTCGGCAGACCCCAAAGCGGAGGTAGGAGCTGCTGGGTCAGGAGTCGCATAGCTGGTCGCTTCGTGGGGCTGTTACGGTGACGCGGTCTTTGGGGCTTTCCTTAACTTGTCCATCTAAGTATATACTAGCGCGCTTCCCTTCCGACGAGTGCTTTGAGGCTTTCTAGACGAAGCGTTCTTAATATTGCCCCGTACAAGTCCGTACTTGCGCTCTTCCCGCGCAGCCGGGACCGCGCGACGCGATCGCTCGCTACCGTCATTCGAGTAACACTCTTCCGTATCTATTTATCGTAAGGATAATATTTACGCGTTCCATCTCCTGCGAAAATTGCACGCGACCCATGCAAAGGTGACATTCTTAAGAGGTTGCAGTTGCAACATCGTCGAAACGTCGAGTGCTACAAACTCCACCCAGTAAATCCGATGTTTTCTTATTTATAAGACATATTTAATTATTTATTTATTTATTTATCCTATTTTTTATAGTTACATGAAAAAGATTGTGTTCATTTTTTTTAACACATTTTAAAAGAATACATATGAAGAAAATCGCGAAAGGGCATTAACTTGTCAGGATTACATCACCCCACTAGGTATACGCCTGTGTTGGGGTGATGGATATATAGTTCTGTGGTATTATTTGCTGAGCCTGTAGCCTTGCCTGCTGTCCTTATTCTGTCTTTAAAAAAAAGTATATCCAATATTTCAACAATTGAAATATTGAGCTTAAATATAGTACTTTAAAATTGTTACACAGATCTCTTGCCTTGTTGGTCCAAAATATCATTGTAAACTTATTTTATTTGGAATATATCATATTGCTTCAGGGCAATTACACTGGATTATAAATTCCCGAATGTCGAGTAAATAAAATCCAATGTGAATTTTATCCGATGAAAATCTAGATGTGCAATCCTGGATTATTGCTCGCTGTCAATACTTTAACTTGAACATAATCAGGTCAACCTCTTTCCCAAAGGAACGTTATGCTCAAAATCCTTTCATAAGTCCTTGGCTACTTGCCGAAGAAGTTTTGGGGTGACACAACAGTTTCTTTTAAATAAATATTACAGTGGTATTAGAGCTGTCTTCTGCAATAAGCGAACCTGACACCTCGGGCTGTTATAACGATATAGATCGTTCTTTCAGGTGTGAGGTGATTATACAAAGACTCAGGGACAACACAGTCCACAGTCAGGGAGTTAATGGGCCCTTGCTGAGTTGGCCACGTAGACCCATTCTGTTCAGGGTTGGTCACAATCACGGGTCAACACCTATCCGACCGCCTCCACGCATGAAGCGCGAGCCTGGGTAGGACTTTGGCTTTACGGCTAGTTTCCTCTGGGAATCAACCTTCTGGCGCTCCTGGACGGTCTGCGCACCGTGCGGCATAAGCCAATCGATTACGCACTCTGACTAACAACTTGCGATGTCAACTGCAAGGGGGAGCCCGTTGCCACAGGACGTTTTAACGATTTTCTCGTTCTATCGCCCTGCAGTGAACGTAGAAGACTTTGGACAGAACAAATCCAACGTCCAGCTACGTCACAACCCGCAAGAAGCCAACGCCTTACCGCGAGATAGCCAGTGTTACCTGGCGGGCCGACCCTCGCGCCCTTGCTTCCAATTGTGACCAGATTTCTCCGTTCTCTCGATTGGTTCCGAGTTCGAGGTCGCTTGCGCGGTCCTCTCCCTTACGAAGCGGTGAAACGGTGTGCACCGAATCTATCGCGGACCAAGGCGTCCTTTGCCCGACTCTGAACCGGGATCGGATGGCCATAGGTCATTTCAAGAGCAGTCGCCGTAAGGTAGACAACCACCCCCGCTCTATAGGAAACAATACAGTTCCCAGACTCCCCCGACTGTTAGTCGGAGAGCACAGTCGATTGGCTTGCGCCGCTCGGTGCGCAGACCGTCCAGGAGTGCCAGAGGTTTGATTCTGAGGGGAGACTGGTTGACCCAGTGTTTTACCCAGGCTCGCACCCCATGCGTGGAGGCCATCGGATGGGTGTTGACCCGTGAGTGTGACCGACCCTGAACGCATGGGTCTTCGTGGCCACCCCATCATGGGCCCATTAGCTCCCGACTCCCGACTCTGACTAACAGTCGGGGGAGTCTGGAAGCAGTACTGTTTCCCATAGAGCGGGGGTGGTTGCGGACCTTACGGCGACTGCTCTTGAAACGACCTTTGGCTACCCGATACTGGGTGAACGAACAGCCGGGCAAAGGACGCGGTGGTCCGCGATAGATTCGGTATACACCGTTTCACCGCTTCGTAAGGGAGAGGACCGCGCTAGCGACCTCGAACTCATAACCAATCGAGGGACCGGAGTAATCTGGTCGCAATTGAAAGTAAGGGCGTGAGTGTAAGCCCGCTGGGTAACACTCCTGGCTATCTCGCGGCTAAGGCGTTGGCCTCTTACTGGTTTGTGGCGGAGCTAGACGGTGGACTGTTTTTGTCCTAAGTCTTCTGCGCTCACTCCAGGGAGATAGAACGACTAATCGTTAAAACTTCCTGAGGTGACGGGCTCGCCCCCTGTAGTAGTCGACATCTCTAGTAGTCCACAGTCTAGCTTCGCCAACATGCCCGTAAGAAGCCGAGGCCTTACCGCGAGGCACTGGAATGTGAACCCAGAGGGCGAATCTCACGCCCTTACTACCAGATTTGGCCGAATTTCTCCGTCCTCCGGTCTGGTCAAGGTTTCGAGGTCGCTTGCGCGGCCTCTACTTGACGCAAACGGTTATTCAGTTTTAATATTTTGCGGACCGCGACGCTCTTTGCCCACCACGGTCACTCGGGATCGGGTGGCCGACGAATCGTTTCAAGGCTTGAAGACGTCAGGTCGACAACTACCCTCCGCTTTCATAGGAAACATACTTCTCCAGACCCCTCTGATTAGTTCTACGCAGAAGTGCGAGTAAAGGTAGGACTCTCACATAAGGCGATTACCCTTTCACATAAGGAATAATCACGAAATTGTATTGTTTGCTGATGATACTTCTTTGACGTTTAAAATTAGTCGAAAATTGTACAATTATGACGAAGTTAACAATGCACTCTCAAAAGTTGTCCATTGGTTTAATGTAAATAACCTACTATTAAATGAAAGAAAAACCAAAGTGATTAAATTTTCTACACCTAATGTTAAGCAGGTACAAACCAATGTAGAAATAAATGGAACTAGACTGGAGCCTGTTGCTTCAACTGTGTTTCTAGGGATAACAATTGACTCCAAATTACAATGGGGCCCACAAATTGAGAAAATGTCAGGAAAACTTAGCTCTGCGGCATACGCAGTTAAAACAATAAGGCGGCTGACTGATGTAGATACAGCAAGAATTGTATACTTTAGTTACTTTCACAGCATTATGTCCTATGGGATTCTTCTCTGGGGAAGCTGTGCGGACATCAATAACATCTTTATACTACAGAAACGTGCTGTAAGAGCTATATATAAACTTGGTCCTCGAGTTTCACTTAGAGAAAAATTCAAAGAGATAAATATTCTTACTGTTGCATCACAATATATATACGAAAATCTGTTGTATGTCCACAAGAATATTGACAAGTTTAAAATAAAAAGCGACACTCATAATTTTAATACTAGACATAAGCATAACCTTGTTGTACGTGCTACTCGTCTCCACAAAATAAGCAATTCTTTTTTGGGACAATGTATACGCTTCTATAACAAACTTCCTCATACTATTAGAGAACTATCTGTAAATAAGTTTAAAGCTACCATCAAAGCAAAATTGTATAAAAAAGCATACTATACAATATCTGATTATGTAAATGACAAAACGGCTTGGGAGTAAGGCTTGGACGCATCATAAGAACATAAATTAAAAATAATATTTAATTGTGTCTATATGAATAAAGAACATTTTGATTTTGATTTTGATTTTTGACTCTGGCCTACGTGCCAGTTTCCCCTAGGAGTCAGCCTTCGGGCGCTCCTGGACGGTTTGCGCACCGTGCGGCGTCAGCCAATCGATTGTGCA
Source organism: Micropterix aruncella (assembly GCA_944548615.1). Lineage (NCBI taxonomy): Eukaryota > Metazoa > Arthropoda > Insecta > Lepidoptera > Micropterigidae > Micropterix > Micropterix aruncella. Next base: position 14,768,110 of record OX155973.1, read on the forward strand.
TTCTGACTACTTGGCTACTGGGAAGTTTTGGTGTGATAGAACAGTTTCTTTTAAATAAATATTACAGCTGTCTTTAGAGCTGGAAACAGTACTGACTGGGCCGGATAAGTCTGGAAACAGTACTGACTCCTATAGAGCGGGGATAGTGGTTTACCTTACGGCAACTGCTCTTGAAACGACCAATTGGCTACCCGATTCCGGGTGAATGCCGGATAAAGGACGGCGTGGTCCCCGACAGATTCGGTAATGATAAATGATAAACGTATTTATTTCCAATACAACCATAACGATTGTGTAGGAATGTCATTAAATTAATCTTAAACTAGTTACTCAATTTAGCCAAGAGATGATATACAATATATAAACTTACCAATTAGCAAAAACAAAGACTATATCATAACAGTTTACAACAAAACATTTGACAATAAATATGTATTAAATGGTTAGATACGATGATATGTATTTTCACAATATTTTAAAAAGTCGTTATGAGCATACATGTTAATTTTAAGGAGATAAACTCGGATGGATCTCTTGAAAATATCGATGTTTTTTATCGCTTTTAATCTTTCAGGCAATTTATTAAAAAGTTTGAGGCCTATGTATCGACTAGTCGCCTGGAACTTGGCAGTACGTGCTATGAACGGTAGACACAGTATCACCGCTACGTAAGGAAAAGGACCGCGCAAGCGAGCTCTCGAGCCTGTAACTAGTTACTAGTAACGGTCACCCGACTGGTCGGGTGTCCGCAGTAATCTGGTTGCAACTGGAAGTAAGGGCGCGAGTGTCGGCTCGCTTGATGATTAACCTTGTTATCTCGCGGTAAGGCATTGGCTTCTTACGGGCGTGTTGCGTAACAAGACAGTGGACTGTTTTCGTCCCAAATCTTCTACGCCTACCTCACTGGAGACCGAACGATCTAAAATCGTTACAACATTCTGATGTGACGGCTTCGTCCGTTGCAGTGGACAGCTCTAGTTATACCTGAGGGCATATCTAGGCCTTATATATCGATGTGGCATAACCGATTTTTTAAAATAAATGTCACAGTGGTCTAGTTATCTACTAATAAATAAGCTCTTTTTGTCAGAGCTTTTCTGCTTATTATACTGAATCCACATTGCAAAAAACCCGCAAAGAGACGCGTTTGGGCGTCCATAAAGAAGGCTTTACGAGCTGTTTACCGTGTCGTCATAGCGAAAATGTTTTCGTCCTTTCCCTCCAATAACAATATAAAGGCTTCAACGCTGCGAAGTAACGCAAATGAATTTCGCCACACATTTATGGCTTCCGCTCTTTTACAAGTCAGTTTTCTATCGAAATGCGAAAACAGCCACTTTTTTATATGCCAACGAATATAAATACTTAGCTGACTGCTATTTATCTCAGTTATGTTTACCTTCGGCTGCGTAACGACCAAATTTCGACAACGACAAAAAGATTAACATAAAACTATGACTAATTATATGTTAGCAACATTTACCGTTAATTTTATGTGTACAATTACTCCGTCACTATATCTTATACATACAATTCTTTAGCACTGATTTATAGTTAAAGAAAAAGAGAAAGAACAAAAAATAACTGAAAATGAAATTATACGTTGACATTATAAGCATTATTGATTATGTTGCACCAAAGATATTTAAAAAAATATTACAATAAACTATTGATGTATACTATTCAAGCGATTAATAATCATTATATGAAATAGGGGGGACAAAGAACTGATAAGATTTTTAATGGTTTCTATAAAGAGACTTCACTGATGAAAAAATATCAATGTGACCCAAACCAATCGTTTTACGTTATCATAGCTTTGTTTATTAGGGAATGCTTGGTATAATTGGGTTATATCTCTTTGTAAAAAAAAGGTGCGAGCTCCGAGTCATGTGAGGAGGAGCCAGAATGGATATCATTTCGACCAGATACGCACTGTCAAAAATATTAAAGCCTTCGGCTATGTAACAACCAAATTTGGTTGCACATCAGAACACCGTTGACTACGTAACGACTAATATTGGCGGCTTGCTCCCGGAGCGCACAGTAATATTATTTTCTAATTCGAACGCATCCTAAAATACCATACCAAATATCTCATTCTATTATTATATACATGCATAAACGGCCGCTAGAATAATTTCGCGAGTCATTTCGCGGATATTTCTGGTAAAATTCAATTGTCAAACATCATCATTTTTTTTTCTAGTAATCATCAAATTTTTTTATAGATTTTTATGATCTAAGTATTTTTATATGTAAATAAGCAAAACAAAATATTACCTTTGATAGAGAATCTAATAAAGATCACGATAGTATTTGCAATTTCTAAACATGGTTCCGTATTCTTTCCTAAGACAAGTACAAGTTAGAAATGCCGAGTTTTTTTCACTTTTTCGACATTCTCATATTTATTCATAATTATCTAATTGTTTTACAAAATGAGATATTAATATTCTATATATAAAATTTCAATGCTATCATTGCACAGTTACTCTTATTGCTATTGCTATTGCTATAGTAGCTCCATAGTTATAGTACTTTTTGTCGAGCGCGGCGATATTGCAAGAAATTCCAATAAATTGCCGCAGTCTGCCATGAAATTATGCCGACACTCGAAGGGTTAAATTAGTTTTTTTTCTCTTACACGTCAGTGTATTATTTGTGCTGTCCTGCTTGCCAAATTTTACTACGATAATTTAATACCAATGATCGAATTCTATTTATTACTAGCTGACCCGGCGAACTTCGTACCGCCTAACATCAATGAATGTCGTGTCACAGATTAGCTGAACTTAATGAATGATTTTATGAAAATAATACAATGAATACAAAATCAATATTAAGTTCACCACTTTATTAAGATAATAACACAAAAAAAAGTACAAAATTTAAGTTTATCAATCGCGTGTCAGCAAGACATGATTGAAATAAACTATTTACATATTGTGCAGCATGGGATGCACTCGGTTTAATTCTCTTCATTGAAGCACCTTGGCATAAACGACATTTTTTGTTTTTTTATCCGGCGCAAGAACAAATAGAGCGGATGATTTGCTGACACGTGAACATGCCACTTACAACTGACCATGAGAAAAACACGGATTTACATTTTGTATGGGAAAATGTTTTTCTTTTATTTAAATTTTTCGGCAATTTTCCAATTTTCATTTTTAATAGTTATTCTGCTATCGAGACGGAGACAAATACAACAAATCAAAAACCATGAAAATTGCTCCAGCCGTTCTCGAGTTATAAGTGTTTGAACAAATCCGACTTTGTTTTATATAGGTGGGAGTAGTTTGTAGCTTAAGTACACGACTTTTACTCGTCCAGAGAACATTATTAAGTGAATCAGAATGTGGCGTAATAATATATGTAAATGTATGTTTTTATAATGTTTATTTTTGTTTCAGGGTCATGCATCATGTGAACAACCCGTTAGCAATGAATTTCTCTAACCGCACAACATCAACAAAAGTAAACTGCAATATCCAAAAACCTTTAATACGGTAATTACCGCTAGAATCAATATTGTAATCATTAGTTTCAACATTTGCAATACGATCAATTAGTAGCAGTGCGTCCGCGAAAGTGTTCGGTTAGTTTCCGTTGAAAAGTAATGAATTCGGAGTTGTTAAGTGACAAGTGGTAGAAGAATTCCGGAAGAAAAACAATCGCCAGGAGTTCTGATGATGGAGCCGGCGAGGATACTGCTGCGGTGGGGTGCTGTTACTTTTCTGGTGATCGTAGGAATAGGAAACTGTCAAGGTAGGTTCTCAACCTTTGCAATACTCTGCCTTCTTCTCATTTTCTACGTGTTTATCTTAAATATACGTTTACCCGCAACGCCTTGGCTTTATAAAGTTTTCAAAGTGAAATTCAAATTTCTTTAATAAATCTATGAAGGTACCTTCATTTTAGTTACTGAGCCATCTTAACTAGGCCTCGCTTGTACTAAGGTAGGCTTAATGTACCTATATGTATTTAATGTAAATTACGTAAAACTTATTATATTATTGTTTGAGAACTAATAGTTGTAATAGATAGACATACAACTTGGGTTGTCAACTACAACAGGTAAACCCGTCACCTCAGGAAGTTTTAATGATAATGATATTTTGCACCTCCCATGAGGTGAGCGTAGATCAATGGTTCCCAATTAGTTTTTCCTGCGTACCACTTAAAGAAACACCTCAAACTCGCGTACCCCTTATTGCAGGATTGACAAATAAAAATGAAATCAGATTTTTTAAACATTTATTTCCATCAATATTCAGTTCTAATGACGGTGAAAATCAGTTAACTGTGACAAATGTGCAAGTTCTTCTTTCCACAAATCATGATTTGTGGCCAGCTTCAGTCTCAACTCGTTTTCGAGTTGAAGTCTGTGACGACGTTTAGTTCTTAAGTTTGTCATGGACGAAAATCCGTTCCCGCAGAGGACGTGGTGAAAAATATATGTAAGCAATTGTTGTTTGCGTAATGGTTTTTTACTGATTAAAATATTTTAGTCAAGAGATTGCCACGCGTACCCCTTGATGCGACTCCGCGTACCCCTGGGGGTACGCGTACCACTAATTGGGAAACACTGGCGTAGATGACTTAGAGACAATACAATAAATCTACTGTCTAGCTATCCCACCATGCCCGACAGAGGCTAACACCTTACGGCGAGGCACCGGGATAGGTAACCAGCGGGCAGCCTATCCCCCTGACTACCAGTTTTGGAAGGATATCTCCGTATGGAATTAACCATCAGGATACCTCTAACCTCCCGACTGGTTACGGGTGCGAAGTCGCTTACGCGAACTCTATCTGCCGTATATTCAGCAGTGATTCAGTTTCCTATTAATCCTCCACACGAGGAGGCTATTGATTTGGAGCTAAATCGTTAGTTGGACCGACCCGGAAACACAGTGGATCTTATGGCCCAAGCTGCACGAAACCGATAGACAGACAGTGAAGATTTATGGAATGACAGTTTTTCTTCTTCTTCTTCTTAAAGTGCTATATACTATCGGAGGTCGACTGTCATTATGGCCACTTGGGCCCGTAATATTGCGGCGCGGAGCAACTCGGTGGTACTTGTGTTGAACCATTCAACGAGGTTTTTTAGCCAGGGGGTTCTTCTTCGGCCAGGTCTTCGGCGGCCTCTAATATTTTCTTGCGGGATTAATTGGAGAAGGATCACCGTCTCATTTGTGACTATCCGTCCAATATATTTTTAGTATTTTCCTGTAAATCCACATTTCGAAAGCTTCAGATCATCAGTTTTTCTTACGAAACCCGAAAATACAACTTCAAAGTCTAAAGTGGTTCGCAAGTGTATTTCAAATTTATGTACCGAAATATCCTTATTCCAGTCATGTGCGGATAGTCTAAGCGTCGCGGTGGATTCCAAGTTTGATTGATTGCTTAATTTATTTGTGTCCTTTGCAAGATATTTCCATTTTTCCGCGAATCAAGTGGCGTATTCTTACGTAAACAAGATCGGCTTTCGACGTTGAGTTGACTTTGGGCGACATTTCAATCAGCGGAGAAAAGTTTGCGGGAGCGCAGGCGACTTGACGGAATCAGTCGTGATTTATTTGGGTCACGATATACAACGAAAGCCCGTAAACTCTTCCGCTGGGCAATTTCCCTTCATCGGGGCTTGACGTAAGCCGGACTCATTGACCCAGCTCTCTGAGTGTGGAATCGCAGGGTTCCGCTCCCTGCGGCAGGCATTGCGCGCCACTCGTGACGATTTATATAGTCTACTCTCGGTGTTCAAGCAATAAAACGTTGTTTTATTAAATATTTGTAGTTTATGTAGAGTAAAGGTTGGTCATTCAGTGATATCGCTTATACCATGATAATTCGTTTGAAATGTTCTATTTATTACCCACGAGATCGCGGCGTTTGTGATTAGGCTCGTTGCATTCGAGTGAGAAAGGACGAATGCAACGAGCCTAATCATTAACGCCGCCGTCTCGCAGGGCAATATTTAGAACCATTTCAAAGAAATTATCACTGTATTACTTATATTACCGAATAACCAACCTTTACCCTATTTATCCTTATATATATATATATATATATATATATATATATATATATATATATATATATATATATATATATATATATATATATATATATATATATATATATATATATATATATATATATATATATATATATATATATATATATATATATATATATATATATATATATATATATATATATATATATATATATATATATATATATATATATATATATATATATATATATATATATATATATATATATATATATATATATATATATATATATATATATATATATATATATATATATATATATATATATATATATATATATATATATATATATATATATATATATATATATATATATATATATATATATATATATATATATATATATATATATATATATATATATATATATATATATAAAGTAAATAATTATAAAAGCCACTTACATCGTGACGAAGGATTCCCTTGATCGGATTCGGGAATGCTTTAGGTGTTAACGAGAATGATGAATGCCTCTCACTTGCGGAAAGAGGAGTAGGTTTAAGTTGGGCCCATTTTACAACTAGTAACGCTCACCCTTCATCCAATTATCTCAAAAATTAAGCTACAATCCTTCTTTATACGTAAACTCACTCAATTTCCTATTATTTCAAGGGAAATAACAAGACAAGACGAGCTACTTGACAGATGGAAGAATTTAAAATTTCGAATTTCATTTTTTTATTTTCTAAAGGTGCGATATAAAGAAGCTGCGATCAATATTCAGCTGAAAACTTAAAACTAAAAGCGTGACATGCCCTCATATCAATGAAAGGAAGCAGTCAGCTCTTTCCTATTAGTTGGAAAGATTACCTTTAACCTAAATGGATTATTTACAATGAACGAAACATAAAATATGTAAAAATTCAATATTTTGAAATATTTGATAGTTTTGTGTATATATTCTTTTTAGAATTGATCAATAAGATGATTATAAAGTAAATAATTATAAAAGCTACTTACATCGTGACGAAGGATTCCCTTGATCGGATTCGGGAATGCTTTAGGTGTTAACGAGAATGATGAATGCCTCTCACTTGCGGAAAGAGGAGTAGGTTTAAGTTGGGCCCATTTTACAACTAGTAACGCTCACCCTTCATCCAATTATCTCAAAAATTAAGCTACAATCCTTCTTTATACGTAAACTCACTCAATTTCCTATTATTTCAAGGGAAATAACAAGACAAGACGAGCTACTTGACAGATGGAAGAATTTAAAATTTCTAATTTCGTTTTTTTATTTTCTAAAGGTGCGATATAAAGAAGCTGCGATCAATATTCAGCTGAAAACTTAAAACTAAAAGCGTGACATGCCCTCATATCAATGAAAGGAAGCAGTCAGCTCTTTCCTATTAGTTGGAAAGATTACCTTTAACCTAAATGGATTATTTACAATGAACGAAACATAAAATATGTAAAAATTCAATATTTTGAAATATTTGATAGTTTTGTGTATATATTCTTTTTAGAATTGATCAATAAGATGATTATAAAGTAAATAATTATAAAAGCCACTTACATCGTGACGAAGGATTCCCTTGATCGGATTCGGGAATGCTTTAGGTGTTAACGAGAATGATGAATGCCTCTCAATTGCGGAAAGAGGAGTAGGTTTAAGTTGGGCCCATTTTACAACTAGTAACGCTCACCCTTCATCCAATTATCTCAAAAATTAAGCTACAATCCTTCTTTATACGTAAACTCACTCAATTTCCTATTATTTCAAGGGAAATAACAAGACAAGACGAGCTACTTGACAGATGGAAGAATTTAAAATTTCGAATTTCGTTTTTTTATTTTCTAAAGGTGCGATATAAAGAAGCTGCGATCAATATTCAGCTGAAAACTTAAAACTAAAAGCGTGACATGCCCTCATATCAATGAAAGGAAGCAGTAATAATAACTAATAGGAAAGAGCTAATAATATTCCAACTAATAGGAAAGAGCTGACTGCTTCCTTTCATTGATATGAGGGCATGTCACGCTTTTAGTTTTAAGTTTTCAGCTGAATATTGATCGCAGCTTCTTTATATCGCACCTTTAGAAAATAAAAAAAACGAAATTCGAAATTTTAAATTCTTCCATCTGTCAAGTAGCTCGTCTTGTCTTGTTATTTCCCTTGACATAATAGGAAATTGAGTGAGTTTACGTATAAAGAAGGATTGTAGCTTAATTTTTGAGATAATTGGATGAAGGGTGAGAGTTACTAGTTGTAAAATGGGCCCAACTTAAACCTACTCCTCTTTCCGCAAGTGAGAGGCATTCATCATTCTCGTTAACACCTAAAGCATTCCCGAATCCGATCAAGGGAATCCTTCGTCACGATGTAAGTGGCTTTTATAATTATTTACTTTATAATCATCTTATTGATCAATTCTAAAAAGAATATATACACAAAACTATCAAATATTTCAATATATATATATATATATATATATATATATATATATATATATATATATATATATATATATATATATATATATATATATATATATATATATATATATATATATATCTATATTTTTTCAGTATTTAATCTACCAGGCCTTTCATTTGATACTAAACACGATGCATTTATCTTAATTGATTAACATTTGGGCTATTATGTACTTAAAATTTGGAAAGTTTAAGTACTTTATGACACCCGGGATGACATAACGATCTTAAAAATACCATACACCTCTAAATCGATTCAAGCATATAGAAGTTATGGTGGAATAAAATGTGGACAACATGCGAGTTCATGTGTTTTATATTTGAGCCTTTGCCTTGGCAGGTTTCAATATGTGCCCCTATTACCACTTTTGCACTCGGATTTCTGTTGTATTCTCCGGAAAAGCCTGTATCACCTTTACCGTAAAACACTCGTCAAATGTTTTACCGAGCAACCTAAAAACTTTAAACTTCTTTTTTTTGGCAGTCGTATAAAAATACGCTTATTCCAGTCGAGTGAGGGTAGTCTAAGTCGCGTCGCGATGGATTGCGAGTATTGATCGATTGCCTAATTTATTTGTGTCTTTTATGTAAAGATTATCTTTCCATCCTTCCGCCAATCAAGCGCATAATTCTTCTGTAAACAAGATCGGCTTTAGATGTTGAGTTGACTTTAGGTTAAATTTCAATCAGCGGAGGAAAGTTCGTGTCATGTTCGTGAATCATTTGTGATTTATTTGGGTCACGATAATTTAATAACACGGATACACAACGGAGGCCCGCGACCTCTTCCGCTGGGCAATTGCCCTTCATCGGGGCTTGACATGAGCCGGACACATTGACCCGGCTCTCTGAGTGTGGCATCGCGTGCCACTTGTGACGCTTTTTATAGCCTACCCTCGGTGTTCAAGCAATAAAACGTTATTTTATTGATTTTTTTTTGTTTATGTATTTATCCTTATAGATATCTATATATTTTCAATAATTGCTCTACCAGACCTTTCATTTGTTACTAAACACGCTTTGCAGTGGATTGCGTGTATTGATTGATTGCTTAATTTATTTGTGTCTTTTATATGGAGATTATCTTTCCATCTTTCCGCCAATCAAGCGCCTAATTCTTCTGTAAACAAGTTCGGCTTTCGACGTTGAGTTGACTTTGGGCGAAATTTCAATCAGCGTGGAGGAAAGTTTGCGGGAGCGCAGGCGACTCGACGGAATCACTCGTGATTTATTTGGGTCACGATAGCTTAATAACACGGATACACAACGGAGACGCCCTCCCCTCATCCTTTGCCAGGCTGCGCGCCTTTTGCCGAGGGAAAAATGATAGAGGAAGTGACGCGAGATAAACAAGTTGTTGCCGGAGTTTGTGAATAATCGCCGGGGCGAGTTTATTGGACGGGCTGTGTGAGAGATAGCGTGGATGCGCACATCTCTTCTTCTTCTTAGCATTGATTATACAGGTGAGTTTCAATTTACCATCACCTTTGATGCTAGTAAATCAGTACGAGCAAATAAGCGACTTTAAATATTGATTTGGATTTTTTTCCATGTTACGTGCACATTTTTTAAAATCAAAATGGCTTATTTTCTCTTACGTCAAAGATGTCGGCAACTCAAAACACAGCCTGTAATTGACGTTTCATCTCCGCAGGGCCGGATTTAGGGGAGGGCATCCGGGGCTGCAGCCCCGGGGCCTCCACAAAAGAGGTCCTCCCACAAATTTTTCTTTGATATATTTTTTTTCGTTGTTTTACCTTTACCTACAGTACTTTGTGCAAACATGATTATATTGTTCTTAAAAATAAAATAAAAAACGATTCATCTATATTTGTTTACTCCAATCAAAAGCAATGCTATCTTTCTTTCGTTATCTTTCTTCCTCAACAAGGGGCCCTCCACTCCTTTGTTGCCCCAAAGCCTCCAGACCTCTAAATCCGGCCCTGCATCTCCGTACTGTGAGTTCCTCTTGTAAACAATTGACAACATGCTCAAATCCTTGGCTATTTGCCGGGAAAGTTTTGGGGTGACTTGGGTGGGGTGAGATTATAAAATTAAATGCTTTTTTAGCAAATCAAAACGAAAATTTGTTTTTACCAGTTGTGTATTCTGTAGGGGGCGAGATTGCGGGGATGCGATATTTATTACGGCCAATCAGCCGTCCCTAAATGTATTCCGATGGCGTCCGAAACTTGTTGCTGTACTTCGGGGGCGAGTGGGGTGTTAAGCGGGCTTAAATAGAGTTCACTAATTGGGACAAGTTTTGGGTTTTGGACCCAACTTGGCAGACTCCGGCCAGCGTACGAGCCAGCCGTCGAATTCAGCTTATTCGTATGCAAAACCGGAGCGAACGTGTCTCTCGGCTCGCCACCGCCGCGTCACGTCGTCATGCTGACCGACATGCCGGCATGAAATATTCACCAAATTAAATGCGGGCTTTGTTGTCAATTAGAATTTTATCGCACCTTCATTTTACCGCGTATAACGTAATAAACCTTCTTCGTGGAAAAATACATATATGAGCCAACTTTCATGGTGATCGGTAAAACGATGTCTAGGTGTAAACATTCGGCTACGTAACGACCAAATTTGGTTGCACATCAGAACACTGACTACGTAACGACCAATACTGACGGCTTGCTCCCGGAGCGCACAGTAATAATATTTTCTAATTCGAACGCATCCTATAATCTATACCAAATATCTCATTATTACCATAGATACATAGACGGCTGATAGAATTGTGAGAGTGGACACCCTTCACTAGACTCCAATTATTTGTTAGTGCAAGGTGGGTCTCATCAAGAAGTTTTCTCCGTTATTGAAAGTCGTTGTAGTTGAAGTTGAAGTATTTATTCAGAAGGTCTGTGATCGGTTGCCAGTTTGTAACGCCTTGTTTGATATTTCGCCGGTGTGTAGGTAGTGTGGGCGCGAGGAGAAGTCGTGGTTGTGTGTCCGAAGTGTGAAGCGCCGCGATAGATTCGAAGATAATGATGGTCGCGTATACTATGCGTGGTTTGTTGACTCGAAGATAATAAAGAGCGCGAGTGCTTGTAGATGAGCGGTTACTCTCCGCCAGGGAATGATAAAATATGTGTCGAATGTACTGCTTTTTATATGGTATGTAATGATGCAATATCCATCGGTGGGGGAGAAAAACTGTGTCAATTCGTATCGATCAGAAGAAATGGCATTAGTCATAGGTTGACTGTGCATAAAATGCCGAATTTAATTGGAATTCAATTGCAGTTGGCTCGTGTATATTTGAGCGTATTTGCGGTTTCGATTCTATAGAAATTACTTTTTTGTTGTGGGTATGTTGGACGGAGTCTCCAACAGAATAATTTCGCGCGTCATTTCGCGGATATTTCTGGTAAAATTCCATTGTCAAACATCAACATTTTTTTTTTCGAGAAATCATCAATTTTTTTTTTGATTTAATATCTAAATATTTTTGTATGTAAATAAGCAAAACTAAATATTACTTTTGATAGAGAATCTAATAAAGATCACGATAGTATTTACAATTTGTGAATAGGATTCCGTATTTTTCCGTAAGACAAGTACAAGTTAGAAATGCCGAGTTTTTTTCACTTTTTCGACTTTCTCATATTTATTCATTATTATCTAATTGTTTTACAAAATAAGATTTCAATATTATACATACTAAATTTCAACGTGATTATTGCACAGTTATTCTTTTTATGATTACTACAGAAGTTTCATAGTTATAGTACTTTTTGTCGAGCGTGGCGATATTGCAAGAAATTCCAATAAATTGCCGCGGTCTGCCATGAAATTATACCGCTACTCGATGGGTTATGCTTGGGCAGACAGACAGACAGATATACCAACATCCATTTTTACTTTCCTGACGACCTATCGGAAAGGAAAGTATTGTGATCGCGCTAAAAAAAAATTTTGAGATGAAGATGGGAATATATATTTTGAGACTCCCTGAGACGATTGAGACTATTTCCAGACCGATCTCTGTCTGTATGTATGTCTGTATGTCTGTATGTCTGTATGTCTGTATGTATGTATTCTTCCACGATAGCGCCCAGACGCTTAATCGGATTGAGCTGAAATTTGGTATATAAGCTTCTGTTAACCGTCGGAGGAACCCATTAGTTTTTGGAGTCCCTACGCCCTACGGTTGTGGTACCACCCATACAAATTTGGGGTTCCCGGCGAAAAAATTGTTTCCGCGATAGCGCCCAGACGCTTAATCTGTCTAAGTTAAAATTTGGCATAGAAGCTTCTGTTAACCATCGGAAGAACCTATTAGTTTTTGGGGTACTTACGACCAACGTTTGGGGTACCTGCCATACAAATTTGGGGAACCTTGATTACATATTGTCCCCGCTTTCAAAATTTCTTTCTCCAATCGATAGGTATGGTCAGTGTGAATAGTCCAGTTGATTTTGGGGTCTCTACGACCTACGGTTGGGGAAAATTAGGGGTACTAGAGTAAAAAATGTCGCTGTTTTTTCGCACCTCCCCGGATACTAGTCAGGAAAGTCTTGGGGTGACACAACAGATTTTTATAAATCATATGTAAATTAGATTGATCAACAACGTACTACAATTTGATAAGCAGAATTTACTATTTAACGCAACGTGTAGATTTTTTATTCCTTTTTTATTTTTTTATTTATTTTTTAGTTATATATACATTCAAACGCAAGACCACAAAAGATATGTAATGTACAACCCAGAAAATACCGCTATATGCTTCTAAATTTAGGCATGCATATGTCTGTGCCCAGGTCAAATTGTGCATAAATTATATGTAAAAGTTTGTATTCCTAATGTGTCGAGTAAAGTGAAACCAAGCCCGCCTTGCTAGGCACTCCTGTGATAAGGCGAGCTCACTTCCTGAGTCTTATTGAAGTGCCACGGTTGTGTAAAAAAAAAAAATTCTATATATGAGAGGTTTGCGAACAAAACGATCTAAAAGCGTTGAAATCATTTTTACAGGAGAGGCAAAAACTAAATAGCATACTTCCGTTTGTTTATTTATATATTTGGTTTTTTTATATGATACCTTGGCTGATTTGTATAAGATTTAGCATTCGCAAATAATTTTTCAATGCAAGAATGAAAAAGAAAACAAATCTTTGTTTAGATCGTTTTGATTGAACCCGGAATATTTAGATCGTTTTGATCGCAACTGTATTAATACATTTTACCGTTTTGATTGCTACTGGTGTTGTAAAAATAGGAAATTAAAACATTTAGGCTATTTTTTGTTTTTTATATTTCTACATCGTAATCATAATCTATTAAATCCTTAATTAAGAAGACTATATGAAGCATAATTTTGTGGCCTAGTTGTGAGAACACGAAAAGGAATTTTAATACAATTATGCCAGATTTTAAAAACCCGGTCCTTAAGCTATCATTTCGCCAAAACGAAATTGGTAAATTATTTCCTGATTAATTGTAAATTATCTTTATTATGTTACTGTTTTCCAAACAAATAAAAACGAGCGAGATTTGTCTTCAGTTTTTAAAAAACCTAGAGTTGATTCTCAATATTAAAAAAATACTATTTACACCAGCGTATGGTCTATTTGCATAGTATCAAAACAGTTTTTGGAACTTCCATACAAAAAATATAAGAAAAAAATGTTTGAAATTACATAATTTCCAGAAATGTTATGGCCGAACATTATTTTTTTTCTATTGATTAAAGATACTTTTGAGTGATCTTAAGTGATCACACGGACATCTTACGGTGATCAACACAGTGATCTTAAGTTATTTTGTTATTGTTATCTAATTTTTACTTTATAAAAAACTATTATATTGTAATTGAAAAGCCAAATCGACTATATTAGACGACACGCGAAGCCCAAATCGTCATTCGTAATTGGCCACTGCCAACGGTGGGACGTATTCCCTTGTCGCCGCGGTATACCTATACATCTTTATGTATATATCGAAAGCGCGCGGGCGCGTGGCATTGCAAAAATATCTAAATTTTTAGTCGCGTCAACTCGGAAGGGAGCCTTAATGAATATGTAAAAAAATCTCAAAATGATGAATATTATTTAAGAAATATATGAATATGTCTTAGAACCGCCGATTAGTGCCGCATCCTTAACAGGTTTTAGGCTCGGGTATCTGCAGCTTCCGTTCAGATAACTCAAAATTGTCACCTCACTTTTTCACACGATTTTTTCTTTTTTTTTCTCAAGGGAAATTTGATAAAATTCTCATTAAGTGGGTGTTACTTTAATTTTAAGGTCAAATATTTAGAACTTTAGGATTACACATTATTGCTGATTCACTAATGTTTAAATCGTGTATTTAAATGTATGTATTTCTAACCTCACAATGGGCCCGATTGCGTTTCTTTGTAAACTAAAACTGAAATTAGTTCAAGCGAACGAGATAGAGGAATACGTTACAGCGGAATATGAAACGAACGATCGTCGATAACTACCTGTCGAACTTGTACTCGTCCGAATAAATTTGGACACATTTCTTGCGGTGTTAGATTCAGATGCTTTATCTTTTGTGGGTAGTTTTAATGCGAAAAAGTGACAACCGTTCATTTCACATTCCGCTCTAGCGTATTGCCCTGTCTCGTTTACACGGACTAATTTCCGATTTTAGTTCACGAAGAAACGCAATCGAGCCCATTGTAGGTATTTCTAACTTTACAATGTGTGGAGATTGTATTTTTTCCTCCAATTTAGTTTTGTTTTGTACGCAAGTCGAAAATAGCAAGAGCGCGCCACAGAATATCAACAAAGGTGTTCATCAAGGATCAATACTTGGACCTTTTCTCTTCCTCGTGTATATTAATGACATCCCAGAGTGCCTGAAATCCGTGGATGATGAAATCATTTTATTCGCCGATGATACTTCACTTCTTTTTAGCGATAAAAATAAAGACACTTTGGCTTAAAGAATAAAAGAAACAATAGACAGGCTTAGTATTTGGTTCCAAGCAAATAAATTGTCACTTAACGTAAATAAATCAAAAGCAATATGCTTCTCTTTGCGGCCGTCAGATTTCAATGAAATGGACGTATACTTTGGGTCTGACAAACTAGAAAATGTCCTCTCCACTAAATTTCTCAGATTAGAAATTGATCAAAAATTACAATGGTCTGATCACTTAAATAATCTCAGTAAAAAATGTGCAGTGCAATATTCGCCATTAGAAAGATAAGAAATTTATGCGGTTTTGAAGCCGCTAAATCTGTTTATTTGGCATATTTCCACTTCATCATAACGTATGGCCCTCTGTTTTGGGGAATGGCACCAAGCTCAAAAAGAATTTTTCTCCTCCAGAAAAGAGCGGTACGCAGTTTATATAGAGTCTCTCCAAGAAGTTCTTGTAAGCCGCTGTTCGTGGAATCAGGAGTCATGACTCTATTTTCTTCCTACATCTACCAAAATATTATGTACGCTCGTAGACACCTAGCAGAAGTTCCGGTGAATAGTGATTTTCATCATCACAATACGAGGAACAAATCCAATCTCCACATAAACCGACAGCGACTTAGCAAAGTGCGATACAGATTTATTCACTAAAATTTGTCCTTCTATAATAAGATTCCAGAGCAAATGAAAAGCCTTGAAGAGGACCAATTTAAAAAGATAATTGTAAATAATTTGGTAAGAAACCCAATTTATGGTATAACGGAGTTTGAAAATTCCGAGTTTATTTTCCATGTTGATAATTAGTAAAATTTATAAAATTTTAGACATGACGGTATTTTGATAGCTGACATTCTAATTCTCATATAAATTTAGTATACATCTATTTATGTTTAAAAAATACGAAGGCATATTGCTACTGACAATAACATTATTTTACGTTGATTATTCTACATAGAATTTGCATTTCTATTTTAATATATTATTCTCTCTTACTATTTAATGACATTAGTATATTTTGATTATTTGTAAGTAGGTAATATTGAATATAATATTACAGCCATGACAACTATCATGATAGTTATGTTTTTAATAATTAAATTTTAAGCATTTAATTTTGTGACGCATCCAAGTGTAGGAATGCCTATCTACTGGAGTAGTTGATTGTATTGTATTGTATTGTTTAAATATTTTTCACCGACGAATTCTATAACATTAAATAAGTAAGCATAGAGAAAGGAGGTGGGCAGAAAACTAGGCAAAGCCCGGTAACATTCCGCTAGGATGTGATAATAATGAACGAAACCTTTTTTCGGTCTAAAAGCAGCTCTATGATATTGCCTTGCGGCAATATCATACAGCTGAAGCCGCGCTGAGCAGCACATCTTTGTCGTCGTGAAACCCCATGTCACCCTCATTATATCAATTCCCTGTCGGCAGGGGGCGTTGTCACTGGCTATAGCGGCAAAAAGAAGTGCCCTCTTGGCCAGATTTGACGGATTGGCCATTATAGTACCAACTCTCAGCTATCTTCCAACCCCCCGCCCCTCCCACCTCCATCCATTCTTAGTAGATCTTCGCTGTAACCCCCCCCCCTCCTCCCCCTCTTCTATACCGTCTTTTTCTTTTTCTCAGTCGTTCTCTCTGGGAATTTATTTATGTATTCAGCAATTAGGGGTCTGCCCCGGATTGAAAGTAGCCCAACGAATAACAAACTTCAAGAGAGTTAATTCGAGGGCGTTCGCAGATTTATGGCAAGAATATTTATGACAATAAGATTTATTTCTTATATACATACACATACTATACATACTCACTAGGGTGGGCCGAGTTTTTTTCAGTTCGTAATACCGCCGAAAATTTGCTAATTGGGGAAATAAAAAAGAGAGGGAAAAAGAAATACAATCAGTTTATATCATCCGGTCGCGCATGCGCTGTAATGTTTGCCGAAATCTGAAAAAAAACACATTTTCACCTCATCCCAATGTGTTTGCTCAAATTTTTACGTATTATAACCAACGAAATTACTGATTACATAATATTTATCCATCCATTAACATCTTCCGGGTGTGCTTTACCTTCAAAATAACGAAATTTAAGAAAAAAACACCAATAAACGTAGACCACAGTTCAAGCAAAAAGAATACTAGATGTTTTTTTTTGATTTCTGTATTGAATACGAAGTGAAACGATCAAAAATAAATTATTTTAGACCATTAGTTATATTTATAAACATATTTTTTTATTGGAAAATCTAAGATTTCTGTGAGGATTCGTGAGTTCAATAAACTCATATTGAAAAATTGAACTTCTTTATTTTCAGACATTCGTTGTTGAAGGTGAAGGTGTTGAAGATACTAGATAATAAATTGATTCGGATACGTTATAAAATCAATCCTATTCCAATTCGATGCTAGAACAGACGAATGGAAAACGATCACGTGACTTCCTTGAAATCCTTGACTTCCCTAATATCCTTGAAATATCTAGAAAAACAATGTAATATCTACAAAAACACAATGAAATAAACACAATTTGCTCACTTGATTCCATGAGACGAACATCTGCCGCGTTTGCAAAACGGAAAACGAGAAAAAAATCATGAGAGCTCGGATCTTGAAGGATTTCAAAGGCGAGACAGTTGAATCACAAGAAAAAATATCAGAACATTCTAAAATGTTCAAAATTCTAAAATTCAGCCGCTAAAACTCAATTTCAATGCTCTAAAATTAACTCGGAAATATTTAACTGTATGGACTGTGGTTTATCTTTTTTCCAGGTATTAAAAGATATCAGTGACGATGACAATAAATCACATATTCAAAGCGACTCAGTCCTTAATTTTAATAAAACATTCAGGAAATTCGCATTTCAGGTCACAAAGAGGTAGTGGATCGATGAGTGATACCCGTGACAGAAGCCTCAGAATACTTTGCGGATCTGATTCTAGGAATAGTTTTATCAGAATGACTGCTGTCAAGGTCAACTATGCCTAACTTTGACCATAAATTAGATTTGAAAGTACCTTCAACTATGCATGACTGAAAATGGAGATGTTCAAATTTTCAACATGGGTTTCTTGAACTCACGACTACTCACACCAAAACCTTTTTTTTTAAATAAAAAAATTTGATACTATATCATTTTAATGGTCTAAAAGAATTTGTTTTTATTCCTTTCGTTTTGTATTCAATAAGGAAAACGAAAATAAAAAAATACGTGTGGCACTCGGGGACTGCCGCGGTAAACCTATTGCATAGCATTTTTTAACAACTTATGCAATTATAATTATTTATTTATTTTATTTATGCAGTATTTTTTTTTTTTGATATTAATTCAAGTTTTTTCTTTGATATTAATTCAAGTTACACTTCTTGAGCGTGGTGACCGATAAGAAAACAATTTTAGAATTTCGTATTTACATAATTAATAAAATCCAACTTTTGTATTCATTGATAGCCAATGATTTTCACAGTCATGTCCAGTGACTTCAGCATATTTTTTTGAATTTCGTGTGGGCTGAAAATTTCTGCTGGAAAACTAGGGTCAAAATAATAATAAAAATTCAAATGTCAAAATGTCAAGTTCGAAATTCGAAGTAGAATATTAAGTTCGAAAATTTAAGTAGAATGTCAAGTTCGAAATTCGAAGTAAAATGTCAAGTTCGAAATTCGACGTAGAATTTCAAGTTCGAAATTCGAAGTAAAATATCAAGTTCGAAATTCGAAGTAAAATGTCAAGTTCGAAATTCGACGTAGAACTTCAAGTTCGAAATTCGAAGTAGAATATCAAGTTCGAAATTCGAAGTAGAATGTCAAGTTCAAAATTTGAAGCACAATTTCAAGTTTGAAATTCGAAGTACAATTTCAAGTTCGAAATTCGAAATAGCATTCGAAGTTCGAAATTAGAAGTAGTAGAAATTAGAAAAGAAAAAAAGGTTTAAGAACTGACAAATTTAAAAAAAAGACTGTCTTTACCTACAGCGTTATAGAGTCAGTCAGTGAGTCAGATATGCGCTTAACTATGTTATAAGTAGAATTATTATGATTACTATTATACTAGATTTTGGGCTAAAAACCACAAAATGATCTTATTGCCACAAATACAACCCCCTCCAACCAAAGTATAATTTACGTCATACTACGAAAATCACGAATGAAATTTTTTCGCTTTTAGAATGAATTTAGCAAATCGACGGTTCAACTTATACTTATGTGTAGGTACTTTTACCAGCAGGTTTTATATAGAAATAGACAATAAATCGATTTTCAAAATCAATATTCAAGTTTGATCTAACAGTAATCACGCCAGTTTATGAAATAAAAGACGTATTTTATTTTATAAGTGTTAATTAGTTAACTTGTTGCACGAAGCCTATTCGTCTAGTCACCCCAATGTGATGTCAGGCAAGGAACGTCAGAGCAGACAAATGGTAATAATATACACGTAATTATACACGTTACTTACCTTAATAATCTATTTTTCTCCAGTATACGGCGTTTATGTTGTAAAAATTTTGATTTCCTGGGCATTTTGTTTTTTAATAACGTAATTTATTTCGTCTTCTTTCGGAATACAGCGTCAGAATCTTACCGTGACAGTGGTCCGCGGGTCCGCGGTCATACTGTATTAATTCAATTTATTTCTGATATCAGATAACTGCGCTCTATCGGAAAACGTTGAAATTATTCCGAATCATTTGCGGCTGCGGAAGCAAATGATTCGGAATAATTTAAACGTCTTCCGATAGAGTGCCGCGCACGAATTTTATTCGATAAAGCAAAAAAAAACGGATATTATTCTTTGACTATTCGACAAAATTCGTAGATAAAAAGATAGCTAATTAAATTATCTTTAAAATGGTGCAGGTTTCATAATAATACGCCAGATAGTATTTGCGTAGTAGTCGTTTTTGTGTTCGGTTAGACCTAATTTCACAAATTAATTACACTATGTAATATAAACAAAATCTAAAATATTCAAAGCTAAGAATATTAGGAAAATGTTCTGGTTTAACATATATTTTTTTCGAATCGTAAGCAGTACTCGTTTAGACGTAATTATCAGTTTAACCTTCGGCATACAAGGTGGGGTTATTTTAACCCCAATCCATTTAAAATACACAGATTTCTTTTTAAAATGCAACTTAGTAAATTGCTTTTCTCAGTAGCTGGAGTTTGAACATTGCCGCATCGCGTGACAACGTTGATTCAGTGCCGCGCGCGCCGCCGTCGTGTCTGCACGTGCGCAAAGTGGTCTCGGGCGTTTTTAACCCCACGTTGTATAGGACGTCGTTAAAAAAGTAAGTGCCCTCCCTTGTATTTTCTTGTTGTTTATAGTTACATTTCATATTTTTTTATATGGTTTTTTTTTTTTTTTACGTACTTCGATTATAACGTTCTATTATACGTCTAAAACCTTCGATTATAACGTTTTACAATGCGACAAAAAGCGGGGTTGATGTTGTAGACAAACTTGCAAGAACATACGATGTCTCCCGCAATTCTAGACGCTGGCCTTTTACAGTATTTTTTTCTATTCTGAACCATGCTGGCATAAATGCTTTTGTTATATATATATGTTGAATAACGGAATCGAAAGAAAAAAAACGAATCTCAGAAAAAACTTCCTCAAAAAATTGGGACTTTCATTGCTCGAAGACCATCTCAGAAAAAGAAAAGACAATCCACGAATTCCACGAGACATGAGAGGACGTATACATGAAATTTTGCATGAAGAAATCCCTGGACCACCACAAAAGCAAGCAAGAAGGTCTCAGAGATGTTCGTTTTGTCCAAGGAATAAAGACAGAAAGACTATAAATGGTTGTTTCAAAGGTGATGTCGCAATTTGCAGGGAACATGCAATTTTCATGTGCCAGAATTGCACTGATTTAGATAACGAATAATTTCAGTAAAACATATATAACTATAGTCATTTGTGATTTTTCTATAACCTCCTATTAGTGTAGTTCACAGTAGCGAGTTTTTTTTTTGTTTCCATTTAAAAAAGTATTATTATTATTACTTTATGTTACTCACAGTAAATTGTTAATTTGAATTCTTACGTAATGTAATTTTTAGTTTGTTTTAATAAAAAAAACGTATTTTTATATACTGTTGTATTTTTTCTTTTAGTTTAGTATTCATTTAATAAAAATAACTCATTAAAACATATTGTCTTCGATGCAGGTATGACATAGATGCAATTCGTTGTGGGGTTATTTTAACCCCACGTTGTATAGGTGAGGAGTTATTTTTACCTTGTATGCCGAAGGTTAAAATCATTAATTTTCGTTAAGAAATTTCATTCGGTCGCCGCGCTGGCAGGCCCGCGATAACAGCTATGCAATAGCTTAAAAATGTATTCTATTTCCTAGAAATGTGATGTTATGTGTGTGATAGAAGTCCCTGCAAATACGCCGATACGTATTTATCGGTAGCTATAACGCATCGGTCTGATGTGACGCGCAATATAACGAACCTAATTTTTTGTCATGTAAGGAGTAATATTGACGCTACGAACTCTATCGTTAAGCAGTCTGGCCATTTGTTTCGAGTTCTTGATTGCACTCACTGATGAATTTTCGGATTTTTCAAAACACTTTGGGGGTTACTAATTAAACGATTTTCCTAGTACGCCAGCGCCAGGTGTCCTGAAGTCTTGTCTGCTGTCTCTACCCCAGCATTCTATGGCCAAAATACTGTCTGATCTGAAAGTATCAGTTTTACAAACTTCTTGCAATTTTTGGTCGCTGCCTCTTGGACTATTTAGTTCAAAAATATAAACGTTACGGTCCCATACGACAGGAAGCATGAGACTTGACTTGCTTGTATCTTTCATGTATATGCTCCAATGTAGAAGTAGGAACAAGTCGAGAAAATATTGTCCCTCCCCCCCTTTTTTGTGTTCCTTGCAATGGTTTTTTTTTTTAATTTTTCACAAAAAACGGCTGAACCTGTAATAAAACTGTCAAGGGCCAAAATGTTTCTTATTAGATTATCTACAAAACTGTCTTCGAATGTATGTTGATAGGACTTTGGCGATGTTGCAACCGCCGTTGTGCAGGGTAGACTAAAGTGCAGCCAATCGTCATATGCGGGTAGGCGGCAAACTGCTACTGTTAGGTAGTAGATTATAACGGTGTATAAGTTTTGAAAATCTGTCGTGCACACAACACTCACTGTATTTTGCGTTACGTCCTATCGTAACGCCATTTCAGCACCTGGGACACCGGTAATAAGCTTTAGTTTGGTACATACAGGAAGAGTTTTTACCACTACAAGATTGTCACTTATTAAAACTCAGGCTGTATACATATATAGCAAAGTGTTACAGCGAAATTCACAAGTGGGTACAAAATTACCCATTTTCTTTTAAAGCTACCCTTTCAAATCTATACTAATATTATAAAGAGGTAAAGTTTGTGAGGTTGTAGGGAGTAATCTTTGGATCTACTGAACCGATTTTGAAAATTCTTTTACCAATAGAAAGCCACGTTGAGTGTCATAGGCTATGATAAGACTTTTTCGTGGCAGTCGGATTTGCAAAGTAAGTCGGGGAAAAAACCGTCGAATGAAAACGTTTCTTACGAACGGTGCCTTAACGATGAGAGATATATGATTGAGTTCTAGAAAAAGTTTTAGAGCATGATAATGCCTACAAAAAAGTCAGCGACAGCATATGTCTAACTTTTATATTTGTCACAAAAAATAGTTTTTTATATTAAAAAATAATTAAAATCGTTAGGTCATATTTATTGGTCATATTATCAACAATTATGAATTCTTACCAAATTAAGTAAATTTATAGTCTCAAGTGTTTAAAACAAAAGACTGTTCCCTTTTACAGCATATAATTTCCTTTTTACTGCATAAATGGTTAAAGAGATAATACGACATAGGTATGGATCCGCGACCGTATCTCGGGTTGGAACTCCTGAAAGACAATATATTTTGGTACATTACATCCAATATAGTATACAGAGAAGTTTTGAACAATTAAAATAAACATAATTTATTCAATCATTATCATTTCATTCACTCATTTGAAACCCGGTAATATAGCCAAATTGGCATGCAAATACATACATACATATGCAGTAAAAATATAACCCTCCTTTTGGCAGTCAGGAAATAAATCATAGCACTCAGTACTAACCGAACCACACTCATAATTATATCACAAGTAAAAATGTTTACCGCCCAACGAAGTGGGCACGGGTCAGCTAGTTTCAAAATAAAAGAACATTCATGAAAAACATGCATTTTTTACCTTTGTCCTTAGTTTATATATTTGTAAGTCCTTTAGTGTTATAAAAAACAGAAATTAGTCTACTCAACTCAGACCTGACATTTTTAATCGTTACCAAGACTGTATTAGCGTTACCACTACCCAACGTGATATTTTTAGCACGAAATATTTTTCAACCATTTATCGATATTACTTTTGTGAGATAGCAGCACTGAAGAGTACATTCCAAAAGAATTAAATCCTAATGTCCTAAATTTGACATAATTTATTTTCAAGATTTAGCTACTAAACCTAGTTCAATTTGGACCAGTTCAGATGGGCCATTATGACCCATGTGTAAGGGTCAGCTTAACTCACAGGATAGCACCCATCCGGTAGCCTCCAAGCAGAATTGTGTGCCTGGGTAAGACTCTGTGCCTGCAGGCCAGTTCTCTTGTAAATCGTCCTTTGGGCGCTCCTGGACGGTTTGCGGACCGTGCGGCATCAGCCAATCGTCTGTGCATTCCGACTCATAACCAGGGTAGTCTGGAAACGGCTTTGTTTTTCTATAGACTGGGGGCGGTTGTTAACCTTATGGCAACTGCTCTTGAAAAGACCAATCGGCTACCCGATACCGACTAAACAGCCAGGCAAAGGACGTCGTTGTCCGCGATAGATTCGGTAGACATTGAATCACCGCTGCGCGAGGGAAAGAGCCGCGTAAGCGACCTCGAACTCGTAACCAGTTGGGAGGCCGGAGAAATATGGCCATAGCCGGAAGTAAAGACGCAAGTGTCGGCCCGCTGCATGCTTGCATACCTGGCTTCTCGCAGTAAGGCGCTGGTCTCTTACTAGTGGCGTAACTAGACAGTGGACTGCTTCGTCCCAAGTTTTCTACGCGCACCTTGCGGGAGACAGAACGATCAATTATCGGTAAAACTTCCTGAGGTTACGGATTCGCCCGTTGTAGTTGACATCTCCAAGATCTGAAGCCCGATCGAGCGACTGAAAAATAACCCCGAAAAGAATGCACGCAGTTTGCGAAGCGCAGGTCGAATCTTTCATTTGGCTAAAGGCGTACCAGCGGAGGAACGTGATTACGGTTTGATGGAAAAATATTATTATATAATAAAGATAACGTTCGTACCGCGGCAAGATAACACTGGCTGTATTCTTTGCTTCACAAAGTGCATTTCTTTGATATTTCTCATTCAATAGATTAATGTTGTTTTCTGTCTTTCAAATAAATAAATAATTGAAGCATTAAAATTCTACGAAATTATGTAAGAATTTTGATTGAAAATATTGGAAAATGTTGTTTCTTCTATAGAACCTAGAAAATCTGCGTTTGAATGTTCAACGTTCATACCTTGCAATACCGACGTTCACATCTTATACCTTAATAGGTATAAATTTTAATATTATACTTGTTATTTTGTTAGTTTTTCACATAACCAAGTGTAAGAATTCCTATCAACTGATTTGAAATTAAATAATAAAAAAATTATCAACTTCCATTATATAACATAGGGTGTTTAGGAGAGATGGACCACTTTTTTTGGAAAACTATTTTTTCCCTGAATTAGTAAAACACACGCTAATGGTATTACATCAATATACTATTATTAATCACCCACTTATAAAACATATATAGCAAAATTAAAGTTTCTTAACAGTAACATTTGAGATCAATCAAAAGGTAGCCTTTGTCCATCTCTCCTATAAAAAATCCAATTGACCCCACCCATTAGGCAAAGATAGACATAACTAAAATAAATACCTAGAGTCTAGACGATCAAGCATGCTTGTCAAGTATAGCGTCGCGGGCTAAGATGGGATCGTAAACCGCAGGAAATATGCATTTTTAAAATTTTATATTTACGAAAAATGCCTAATTTTGTAGTTTTATACCAGGGAGTCACGTCGTTCATCAATCAGTTACGTGTAATTAACGTGACTCCTGGTATAAACTACAAAATTAGGCATTTTTGGTAAATATTTAAATGTGTAGCATATATTTAATTATCGAACATATTGTACACTTTATAGGCAAACTGTAGCACTTAATAGCACGTAGCTTTTAGTACTCATAGATTTTGATAGAATTACTCATTTTTCTCGGTAAAAAAATCGTAACTTATTAAGAATTAATATTATTCAAACCAAAATATAGACGCTAGAGTTGATTCTGCTAGTAGCGAAACCCTTATTTTGTGGGTCGCAATGGTTTAGTTTTTAATCATTATATTTAAATTTACAACAATAAATAATTGATGAATGAAAGTAGATGTAAAACCCAAAATCCATTAGATAGGTACCGTATTTCTTTACAAAGGCTGTGGCCATGACCGCATCGATCGAGTGGCCGGCTGAGTCGTACCCCGGACTGTTAACTGTACATATACCTTTAAACAGATTTGGTCGAAAATCCCAAATTCCTGGTAAATTACTTCATGAGATTGGTGGCTTTTTCCAGGTCCCTTCATACATACGCTTTTTGAGTATGCACTAAGAAAAATATAACGATTCGGTTTCAACAAGTATTAAGTATATAACTCGGACTGTGGTACATACGTATGAATTAAAATGGGGCGTAACGGTGTTGGCGTGACGGTAGTTACCGTTCCGTAACGTTAAAAATGGTATTTCATTACGTCACGACCTTGGGATCTCGCTTCTAACAAGCGTGTGTTATAGTCGGACACATGAATCATATTGAAACTACAGTTTACTGATATTTCTGTATTATCCGTAAGTAAAATATTGATAAATATAATCGAGTAATGGAGTTTCAACAAAATTCCTTGTAATTCAACACAATTACGATTTGTATATCGTTATTCTGTATTTAAACCGTAATAACAAAATGGTAATGTAAGAATCAATCTATTATTTTTCTCCGTGCAATATGGAGTTATCAGCTACTACGGGCGGACCCGTCACCCCAGGAAGGTATAACGATATGTCATAATACTTTCAACGTGGTGTGAACGACGTGACTTGGGACGTCTACCGTTGTCGAAATTATGATTAGTCCTCAGCGATAACTCACAATAAAAGAGTTTCTCTTATTTCCGCATATTCACTAATAACCTACAGCACGGATTTTATACTCTTTTCACAAATTATCGTTTGAAATATATAGAAATAATAAATAAGCATGTACCGCGCAACCGACCGCCATAAAAATTTGGTATACATACTTTAGCACGCTTAATATTTTCTCGCTATTAACTCGCCACCAGACGGCGCTGCATCACATCTTTATATACCGTTCAACCGTTAGGCATGAAAATTGGTATACTTACCTATGTATTTGAGCGGGAATAATATTTTCGCGCTAATATTTTTTCCGATTTAGCTCCCTACTAGATGTTAATCAATGGTTAACATCTAGTAGGGAGCTAATGGGCTCCGCCCATTAGGCCCATATTTTTAAACCAGCCTGGGGTGTCAGGTTTTCCCGTTGTAGTCGTCACCGCCCAACTATGCGTCGTGGTTAGACGAACTGAGGTTTTGGGGTGCTCCCCCTCTGTATGCGAATGCCTCGCAGTCCCCGTGAAGTGCATGCTGTCCGCCGCGATGTGCCGGTGTTTCAAACGCCGGTGCAGCTTTACAATTTTGGTTGTATTGTCTCTCCCTAACGGTTGTGTCGGTGACCGTGACGCGGCACCAGGCTCGCTCTGTCTTCACTCCTTTCTTGCTGCCATTTTCTCTAAGTAAATAAGGTAGTACGTGCTTCAGGATTTTACAAAACTGAAATTACAAGATGAATTGAAATGCTTGATATCCCATTCGAGACCGATTGCACACCGTGTGTGCAATGAATTTCCGAGCCAAAAATACAGGTTGCACCGTGTGTATGTGTTGCATGTTGTGACCCAAAATGAGTGACCCAAAGCCAGGACCATAAGGTAATAATTGAAAAGTGCAAAGAAAGATTTGTCGACAATGCTCCAAAGACGGTAAATCTATACTAATATTATAAAGAGGTAAAGTTTGTGAGTTTGTGAGGTTGTAGGGAGTAATCTCTGGATCTACTGAACCGATTTTGAAAATTCTTTTACCAATAGAAAGCCACGTTATTTGTAAGTGTCATATGCTATATATTAATTCGAAAATGAAAAGACTTTTTCGTGGTAGTCGGATTTGCAAAGTAAGTCGGAGAAAAAACGGTCGAATGAAAACGTTTCTTACGAAAGCTGCCTTAACGATAAGAGATATATGATTGAGTGTAGAGAAAAGTTGTAAAGATTGATAATGCCTACAAAAAAGTCAGCGACAACATATGTCTAACTTTTATATTTAAGTCACAAAAAGTAGTTTTTTATAATAAAAAAAATATTTTAAATCATTAGGTCATGTTTATTGATCATATTATCAACAATTATGAATTCTTATCAAAATAAGTAAATTTATCGTCTCAAGTGTTTTAAAAAAAGACTTCTCTTTTACTGCATATAATTTCCTTTTTACTGCATACATGATTAAAGAGATAATACGACATAGGTATGGAAACGCGACTGTCTCTCGGGTTGGAACTCCTGAAAGACAATATATTTTAGTACCAAATAATAACATTATATCTAATATAGTATAAAGAAAACTTTTGAATAATTAAAATAAACATAATTTAATCAATCATTATCATTTCATTCACTCATTTGAAACCCGGTAATTTAGCCAAATTGGCATGCAAATACATACATACATATGCAGTAAAAATATAACCCTCCTTTTGGCAGTCAGGAAATAAATCATAGCACTCAGTACTAACCGAACCACACTCATAATTGCATCACAAGTAAAAATGTTTACCGCCCAACGAAGTGGGCACGGGTCAGTTAGTATGGTATAAACGCACTAATTATTCTTGCCCTGCTTGTGTCGCTAACCCTGGATTATGCTTGGGAAATCGCTTCAAGCTATATCATTATGCACAACAAAAGTAAGCGACCCTGGTTTAAGCTAGATCCGGTCCTCTATCTAATATAAGCGGCGATTCGGTTCGAATTATCCCGGACCACTGGTGTCATGTGCCTGACTCCTCACTCGGGATCGGGTAGTCGACTGGCATCAGGCCAACAGACACCCCCGCTCTATAGGAAGCAAAGTCGTTTCCAGACTCCCCCGGTTATCTGTCGGAATGCACAGTTGAGTGACTAGCGCCGCACGGTGCTCAAACCGCCCATGAGCGCCCGAAGAACGATTCCCAGGGGAAACTGGCCGACAGGCACAAAGTCATACCAGGGCTCAAACTTCTACTTGGAGGCTACCGGATGGGTGCTGACTTGTGAGTTGGGCCGACCTTAGGACAAAATAAGTTATCAAGGCTAAACTGCACTGGGCCCGTTAGCTCCGGTCTATAAGCAACAATTTACAACTAGGGTTGTCAACTACAGCGGGCGAGCCCGTCACCCCAGGAAGTTTTAACGATTATTTTGGTTTATATCCCTGAAGTGAGCGCAGAAGACTTGGACAAAACAGTCCACCGTCTAGCTCCGCCACAAACCCGTAAGAGGCCAACGCCTTAACCGCGAAATAGCCAGGAGTGCTACCCAGCGGGCTTACACTCACGCCCTTACTTCCAATTGCGACCAGATTACTCCAGTCTCTCGATTGGTTACGAGTTCGAGGTCGCTTGCGCGGTCCTCTCCCTTATACGAAACGGTGAAACGGTGTATACCGAATCTATCGCGGACCACGGCATCCTTTGCCCGGCTGTTCACCCAGGATCGGGTAGCCGATGGTCGTTTCAAGAGCAGTCGCCGTAAGGTCCGCAACCACCCTCGCTCTTATAGGAAAAAGTACTGCTTCCAGACTCCCCCGACTGTTAGTCAGAGTGCGCAATCGATTGGCTTATGCCGCACGGTGCGCAGACCGTCCAGGAGCGCCAGAAGGTTGATTCCCAGGGGAAACTAACCATAAGGCCAGAGTCCTACCCAGGCTCGCACTTCATACGTGGAGGCCGTTGGATAGGTGTTGGCCCGTGAGTGTGACCAACCCTGAACAGAATGGGTCTTCGTGGCCAACTCAGCAAGGGCCCATTAACTCCCAAGCAACAGTGTACATCTACCGGCTGATGATTGATTGTTTGATGATGATGATGGTGTTAATATATAGTTTTGAGAAAGGTAGTTTAATTTGTAGAT
Source organism: Micropterix aruncella (assembly GCA_944548615.1). NCBI lineage: Eukaryota > Metazoa > Arthropoda > Insecta > Lepidoptera > Micropterigidae > Micropterix > Micropterix aruncella. The sequence continues at coordinate 14,797,919 of OX155973.1, forward strand.
CCGGCCCTGTGAATATCAACCCTTGACTTTACAAGTTAAAAAACAATACGTCATTGAAAAGCGCGCGTTTCACGGCTGCCTCTGTTTTTTTCGTTTTCCCTTTCGTTTTCGATAATTGGGACGGCTTTTAATTTGGTGCGATCGTATGTAGATCCAATTATCGGCGTTCTGTTTTATCCGAGGTTCGCGGGGTCGCGTTTTGTATGCCTTTGCCATATGTGTAAATCGAAAATAACAGCAGCGCACACCGCGTCGTATGTATAGGCGATGAGGTTTGACAGGGTTATTCGAGTAAAATGGCAGTTGTGTATATGGTTACCGGTAGGCGATTAATTTCTGCAGCGGATTTCGACAGGCGACACGTTAATAAACAATACCATTGGCCAGCCCTGGATCTAGGAGGCGGGGGGCAAACCGAGGTACTTACCTACCTCGCCCCGAAATATGTTTGGTTTTCAAAATGAATTTATGATTTACTAGCTGCGCCCAGCGGTTTCACCCGCGTGGTGATGGAAAATTGTGATAATGATGATAGAAAACCATATATCTTTATAAATTATAGCCTATGTGTTATTCTGATGTGTAAGCTATATTATTGTAAAGTTTCATCAAAATCCATTCAGTAGTTTTTGCGTGAAAGAGTAACAAACATCCATACATACATACAAACTTTCGCGTTTATAATATTAGTAGGATGATATTATATGTATGATTTATTTATAATAATTTATACGTCGCTCCCAATTATCTTACCGACAGATTTACTGCACTATCGGCTCATGGACGCCCTCTGAGATCAAAAAATATCCTGCTACTCTCTATCCTATCACAGCACTGACTTCAGTGCTATCACAACACTGACTTCTTCTCATTCTTTTGGTTTGCCCCCGCCCCTAAATATGAATTAGGCGAAATATGTTTGATCTTCAAAATGAATTTATTATTTATGATATTATATGTATGATTTATTTATAATAATTTATACGTCGCTCCCAATTATCTTACCGGCAGATTTATTGCACTATCGGCTCATGGACACCCTCTGAGATCAAAAGATAACCTGCTACTCTCTATCGCTAGTCACAGCAATGACTTCTTCTCATTCTCTTTCACCATGCATGGAGCCCGTCTTTGGAATGCTTTGCCGTTATAACAAGTTTTAAACACAGACTCAGAGAGCATTTGAAATCTTACTGGTAAATTGGCTTTCTCTTTCCATTCTCCACCTTTTAAAACTTTAGAGCCTTTATAGGTGTTAGATTATTTTGGCGTGGCACATCCTGTGCCCACAAAGAGTTAACTATGTATTTCTTTCTATATTTCTATCCTCTTTTTTTGTATTTGTCACACTCTTTATATAGGTTAAGTTATGTAGCATCTACTCGCAAATAATATTCATACAATAGTATATGTTAGCTCTAAAATATTGCCTACAGGCAATAAGCTCGCCTTTTCTTAAGCATGAAGCGTTTTATTTTTATGATTATTATATATGAATTTACATTAAATTTATTTTTAGAAATATGTTTTTTTCAAGCACTTGTTTTAAAAACGCAAACGTTTCTTCAACAACCCTTTGAAAGTTCTATAGACGCTGCAATTTATAATATGTAGAGCTAGAGAGGAGGAGATATAAACTTTGGGTATGTCCATGGGTCACATTGAAAGTTTCCGGAACTGGTCAGTTATTTAAACAATAAAAGAAAATAATTACATCATTTGAAAGTGGAACTCTTTAGCTGTAGAACAAAGTTTGTATCATTGAACTGTCATTTATTTTTGAACGATAATATGTATATCGTTATAGCCTCCTGGAATGACGAGTTCAACCATTGTAGATGGCACCTCGAAAATGTCATTTGTGTCTATTGTGGTGTCATTTTAAAAATGGCGTGTCTTAATTACGTTAGATTTAACACGTGAATAACAATAACAATTTTCGGCGACACGCTGAATAACAATACCATTGGTCAGACTGGGTTTTAGGGGGCGAAGGGTGGGGGGCTGGCAAGCCGGGGTACCTGTTCAGCTTCGGAAAGTACATTCCGGATAAGCTGCTTAATTTATTGGGCAATTTAGTTATTTATTTATCTATATACTTATTTATTTAACTTATCAATAAACTTAAATATTTTCATTTTCTTTATTTAATATTAATTCTTAATTTATATACACATTTATATATTATAATAACCCTAAAAATTTTAAGAATGAATGGACGATCGGAATGAATGAATGAAGAAAAATAAAAAGTGAAGTCATTATGTTTTAAATACTATCACACCAGAACAGATATACAATCTAGTCGGGTGATAAAATCCACACAAATGTAATCTTATCTGCTTCGCAAAAAAAAAATGTTAAAATATTATTATTTATAATTTTGTTATCTTTTTTTTGCCAAAATCAATTTTATTATATTGGATAATTTTATAAAAAAAAATACGTAAACCACAAATATACATCTGTCTTAATGGATAAATACATAAACCACAAATATTTCATTTAAAAATAGTAATAAAAATAATTATTAATACAATAGCTCGATTTCTGTAACGTCAGGCGTGTATTTTATTCTTTTTAATATATTTACTTGTACTTTTTTGTGAGTAGGTCATTCAAAGCTCTCAAACGCATGAGGCAGATTTTGAAACCGCTATTAAATGTTAGTAAGCATGAGTAATTCACTCGCACGCATTTTGTTTCTACTCCCTATATAGTGAAATATCACAAGGGGCGGGTTTATTACCATACGATAATTTCCTACAACCAATCCTACTATGAAGTGTACATATTACAGTTAAAACCCGTTTTTAGATACAACGCGTTTTCCCTAGTTAGAACTAATTCTTACTAAATGCCTTTGTTAAAACTAGAAATACCTAGTCAAAACTAGAATTTACCACTGATATATTTGATTTTCAGATACAACTAGTTGCCACTCCGAGCTTTAGTTAAAACTAGCGCTAGAGAAGCTAATTTGGGATTAAAAACAAGATATACTTTTGAAAATATTTATTAAAAAGATCTAGGACACATAGTCATCTTCATAGTAAAAATAATAATTTTACACTAGAGGAACAGTTTAGGGAATATCGACATAAAGTAGTTGCCAAAGTGACAATATTTATTAACAGTAAATAAAATAATCAAACAAGCCAAAGAACACAACCATACATTACATTTACGTCGTGTCCAATTGGCGGCTAAAAACCGCTCTTGGACGTGTCAAAATATTTGTGTTTTAAGTAGTAAGTCTCATTACTTTTTTAATCTTTACTTAACATACATATATTATTTAAAAAAAATAGTATCTAAGAAACTTTGGAACCTACTAAAAGTTATTCGTCGTAGAATTGTATTACAAAACAATTTAAAGGCTTGTTTAATAAAATAGTCAATAATTATAATGGCTACCTACTAAACACACAATAATTAAAGTAGTCAGTTAAAAAGTTCAATAATCAAAGCAGAAGCCTAACAATTGAAATAGTCAATACATCGAATATATACGTACTAAAAACTGTACATAGTAACATCCAAAGTAGTAAGTAAATTGTTAAATAATCAAACTAAAGCTAAATCTTACATTTAAATACTAAAAGTACATATATATTATTACTAAAAGTACATATATAATTATCATTCAAATTGGTACACATATAATTTCATAAGCCCTACTCGCGTTTTTATGCTAAACATTGCTTTGTATGGTGACTGTTTGATACCGGAATGAAGTGCCCGATTTTTCATAAACTGTACAAATCGAATACCATTTGACCAATTTGTAGTATCGTTATCGTGCATCCATGAAGCCAACATTTTCTCTATGTCTTGGTTAGCCCTTTCAATAGATTCTTGTCTTTGACTGTGTGCTTTCCATGGATCAGTTTACACTCGGGCCAAAATGAAACGAGCTCATTTATGACAGAATTTATAAATACGTAGCGAAGCCAGAGAATGGGATTAATTTTGGAGGTTTTTATGGCTAATTCCTCAAAATATGTATAAATCGCTAACTATCGGCGATACGGGGCATCCTATTGCTACTACGATGAAACGTCGGGTGTCACAAACTTCACGCGGTAAATTTGTTTTTTTTATGCCAAACAACTGCGATAGTCTCCGATTTTTTCAAAGAATTATCGTAATCCAAAAGGGAGATCAATAATTACAATACGTACTCTATTATATCTATTATTACTAGGTTTGTTGATTATTTATTATTTGTGTTAGTTATTATTATTGTCTGTATCTATTATTACCGGAAAATACAAATACGTGCCAGCGCATATACGAGTATATAGAAATTAAATCATGCAATTATGGAATAATTGGCTAACTTCTGTAATCTGGACATTCGGGGGATTCCGGAATTATTTCCGCTAGAGGAGATGAATTATGCAGAAAGTTTATTATTTGAAAAGTTTGCGCCCATATTTCTGACACAGCAGCTGATACTGAAAAAATCGACAGGCGGGCGCTGAAGCTTGGAGGCAGGAAATAATATCGGAATAGTTTAGAAATTTACGCTGATCGTGTGCCGGTATTTTATTTTACAGTAAATTGTTCGTTTTAAAGTCTTGTGTGACCAACCGTCCGTCCATCCGTCCGTTGACACCTGGATCTAAAAGCTATATTTACTAGAGAAAAAAATTGGTTGGGCCACCCCAAGACTTTCCCGGCAAGTAGACAACCCCATTTGCACAACCCCCCCCCCCCCCTGCCCCCCGGGTTAACCCATCAACCTCCTCTTCCCGCTCGTCAATTCCCCCCCCCCCCCCCCCACGAGATTGAAAGTGTTCGATTAAAACCGCGAATGTATTATATTTCTAAGATTTTTGTATTCTTTTAGCAGTTTTTCGTAGTATTTTAGTAGTTTTTTCGCATCAATTTTGTTGTACTTTTCGTGGAATTAAAATAGTATGTTTTCAATACGGTGTAGTATTTTCTTAAATATGGCTGATTTTTAAAATTATTTGTATCGTTTGTATATGAGTTATTACAACCAAAATTTCACAATGTGACTTCGGCCCAAAACGGCATCTGTGTACCGCATTTCAAGTTCTTAAGTCTAATATTTCGAGATCGAAGTATGACTAGCGCGCCTCCTGGTGGACCGATTTCAAACACAATCGTTTCAACTCTTGCCATGACCAAATGATGCCTGCTTGCCAAATTTCAGCTCACTAAGAAGTGTTTGGGCGCTGTCGTGGAGGAATTAACACAGTCAGAGGCACACACGGAAGTGCGTACGCAATCTTTTCTCTCTGCCGTGAAAGTAAAATGGTTAATAAACGGAAAACGACTTGATATGATCTGACATGGGTTCCCCGCTTCTTAATGTGGTTAATTTACCTAATTTAAAATCGAATTCTTTCATTAGTTCAATTTCCTATTGCTTTTCGAACACTATTGACATAAAAATCTAACACTTTGACTCTGATGTATGAATTACTCCATCACTAAATTTGGAATCCAAATCAGGATTATTATATCACTATGTTGAAAAAAAAACAAAAATGTTTCTTACGCTTCATATATTTCAAGCAATACGGATATTATCCGTACTTATACCCTACTAGTTTTTTACTAGGCATCGTGGGCTATAACTCTCCCCTGCAGGCCTCGGCCCCTCAGCCGATTGACAAGTTGATGTCCCAAAAAAAAATAGTAAAAATTAGTAAAAAAATTAAATTATTACACTGTCTCACCAAAACATTAATTACTGCCAAACCACTGTACCCATAATTAAAATAAAACATATTAACATAATAAAACATAATAAAGTAACACAAATAAAATTAAAACGGGGCCGTCACGCTGAATCGTGTTGTGGCCGATATCGGCCAATTGGGGCTCTAGGGGTTAAGGCGACATGATACCTGGGAACGACCATATCTGAATTTTTTTGGTTTCTTGAGTTTTTTGAAAAATGTAAGCAATAATTAAAAAAAAGTTTCTAAGTGAATCCTTCGAAAAGGAACCAATTAAAAAGCTGGACTCAAAAAAGTTGCTCATTGCCTTGGACATTTAGGCTTTAAACTGACTTCAAAAACTTTCAGGCGCGTTTACTCCTACAATGTAAGTGGTGAGTGTGTTTTATTATAATTTCATAATATTGACTGGTTAATTCTCTAAGGCAGCACTTAGCCACAGTTTTTATTTAGGCCCTAAATTAATTACAATTAATTAAAACGCGAGAGCGCTCTGAGAGCTACGCTAATTATGCTTTGCCATTAACACCCTTATACCACCACTGCGTAAAGATAGTTATTCTGTGGTAGCGCTGCGATAGAGCATTTAGTATGCGCCTAGTAGCCGATGCGAGCGGACGTAGAATCTGCGCTTGACGCTTCGTCAACGCTGGATTTTTATTGGTCAAACCCTACAAAATTGACCCCGTGAGTTATTGTGAGTGTCTTCTTGTGAGTGTCTTATTTGTGAGTGTCTGTGATATGCAGTAAAAGAGAAAAGTCTTATGTTTTAAACACTTAAGACGATAAATTTACTTATTTTGATAATAATTCATAATTGTTGATAATATGACCAAAATACACGACCTAACGATTTAAATTATTTTTAAAATGTAAAAGTTAGACATATGCCGTCGCTGACTTTTTTGTAGGCATTATCAAGCTCTACAACTTTTCTCTAGAACTTAATCATATATCTCTTATCGTTAAGGCAGCGTTCGTTAGAAACGTTTTCGTTCGACCGTTTTTTCCGACTTACTTTGGAAATCCAACTTCCACGAATAAGTCTTTTCATTTTTCGGAAATAATATAGCCTATGATACTCACAAATAACGTGGCTCTCTATTGGTAAAAGGATTTTCAAAATCGGTTCAGTAGATCCAGAGATTACTTCCTACAACGTCACAAACTTTACCTCTTTATAATATTAGTATAGATAATATAAATTGTTTTAATTCTTTATACTGTAAGTTTTTATATTTTTCTTTTCTTAATGCCTGTATTTGTATTTAATGCTTATTTAAACATGTCGTGTAAGATTTCTATTATTTTTTACTTGTAAGATTTCTATTATTTTTTATATTTATGTTTATATTGCATGTCAACGGATTGGTATAAACTGTAACGTTGATTTGCTTATGAAATAAATAAATAAATAAACAAGGTAAAAACGAATTCACCGCGTGAAGTTTGTAACTCCCGATGTTTCGGCGATGTTGGAACCGCCGTTGTCCAGGGTAGACTAAAGTGCAGCCAATCGTCATATGCTGGTAGGCGGCAAACTGCTACTGTTATGTCGTAGATTATAAGGGTGTATACGTTTTGAAAACCTGTCGTGCACACAACACTTACTGTATTTTGCGTTACGTCCTATTGTAATGTCATTTCAGCACCTGGGACACAGGTAATAAGCTTTAATTTGGTACATACAGGAAGAGTTTTTACCACTACAAGGTTGTCACTTATTAAAAATCGGCCTGTATATCGAGCAGTTACAGCGAAATTTGCAAGTGGGTACGATACACTATAAAATCAATGATATTACCCGTTCTCTTTTAATTAAAGCTACTCTTTCAAAATCTATACTAATATTATAAAGAGGTAAAGTTTGTGACGTTGTAGGATCTCTGGATCTACTAAACTGATTTTGAAAATTCTTTTACCAATAGAAAGTCACGTTATTTGTGAGTGTCATAGGCTATACATTAATTCGAAAAATAAAAAGACTTTTTAGTGGTAGTCGGATTTGCAAAGTAAGTCGGAGAATATACAGTCGAACGAAAACGTTTCTTACTAACGCTGCCTTAACGATAAGAGATATATGATTAAGTTCTAGAGCTTGATAAAGCCTACAAAAAAGTCAGTGGCAGCATATGTCTAAATTTTATATTTAAGTCACAAAAAGTAGTATTTTATTAAAAATAAATAAATTAAATTGTTAGTTAGGTCATGTTTATTGGTCATATTATCAACAATTATGAATTCTTATCAAAATAAGTAAATTTATCGTCTCAAGTGTTTAAAACAAAAGACTTTTCCCTTTTACTGCATAAATAGTTAAAGAGATAGTACGCTCACAAATAAAACTCACAAGAAGACACTCACAAATAACGGTATTATAGTCAAATTGGCATGCAAGTACATACATACATATGCAAAAAATATAACCCTTCTTTTGGCAGTCAGGAAATAAATCATAGCACTCAGTACTAACCGAACCACACTCATAATTTCATCACAGGTAAAAAGTTTTACCACCCAACGAAGTGGGCACGGGTCAGCAAGTTAAATAATAAAATCGAAGTTATTTTTCTTTTCGCAATTTTCTTTTGCAAGCTAAGACAACGTTAAAATAAAGGTGTATGTGTAAACTTTCGAAGAGTGCATAGGAAATTGCGTGGTTTTCAAACAGTGAAAACCGGAAGAATGGCCGATTGGTTGGTAAAGTTGTATTGGACGAAGCGAGCGGAGCGTGGAATGCATTGCAAATTCAATTTGTGAACAGACGCGGAAGTTTTCGCTTATTTTATCGATTTGCAATTTCATCGCGTGGGTACGGGGCTTTCTCAAGAATTGCTTGGAAGCTCCGAAATTGTCATAAGCTTTGCGTCATATTTGCAGTTTGTAGAAGCACTTTTCGTCATGTTATTTTTACCAGGAGTGAAAGTATCGTGAACGCGTATTTTTTTTACAATTTTTTATTTTTCTGGAATGCTTTACCAAATGATGTTAGAACAGCCCCCAGCTTCTCCTCGTTCAACGCCAGGCTCAAGGAGCATATAACCCCAAAATCCATAAATTAACCAATCCACCTCTCCCTCCTCCATTTCGCTTCCCTTTCCTTCCTTCCTCTCCTTCTTTTCCTCTGCGTCCTTATTTAATTTTAGTCATTTGGTTTACTTTTTTTTATTATCTGTCTCTTTCTAGTTTCTGTTTTTTTATCATTTGTGTTTTTATTGTTCTTTTGCGTAGCCAACATTCTAAATATGTTATAAACTTAAGCTATAGGTTAGCTGATAGACATAGCTGCAGGGCAATAAGCTCGCCTTTTTTATTTAAAATAAAGAGATTATTATTATTATTATTATTATTATTTATGTTGAAATGTTTGTTGGTATGTTAGTTTGTTAAGGCCAAATCTTGGAAGCTTAAATAGAACCAATTTCTCTTATCCTATGAAATTGAAATTTTACATGTTTGCTCAGTTCCCATGATAATGCATTTTTGTGGTAAGCATGACCTGATTGTACACCCAGGATCGGCTCCCGACAAGGCTACTTTTCCACGGTCAACAGCACAGCACAGACACACGATTTTGTTTACGCATTCAATTATGATAGTCCGTTCTAAATTTCACCATGACATGGCTGCCGCGCCCAGGGTAGGCTCTCGACGAGGGGACTCCTCAACAGACAACAGCACAGAAACGATTTTTTGTTTACGGATTCAATTACGATAACCCGTTCTAAGTTTTACCGCGACAAGGCTGCTGCATCCAGAGTTGGCTTCTAACGAGGGTCTCATCAACGGTCAACAGCATAAACACGATTTTCTGTATAGCTTTCATTTTTTAAGCCCGTACTAAGTTTCACTATGACATGGCTGCTGCACCCAGGGTTGGCATGAAAAAGAGCATTTTAATAAAAGCTTGTTTAAAAAAAATTGTTTTTAGGATTAAGTTATTTAGAGTAAAAGGAAATATCCATTTTGACCCCCCTTGAGACAATTAAGACCATTTCCATGTAGAGTTCTGTCCACATGTCTGCCTGTGTGTTTGTCTGTATGTATTCTTCCGCGATAGCGCCCAAACGGTTCACCGATTGAGCTGAAATTTTGGTCACACTATACCGAGAAAACAGTAGACGCTCTCTCGAGCGACAGGTTATCGCGGGGATAGGGTGCGAAGGAAGTGGGCAGAGGGGTACCTCTCGACTAACGCTTTTGGTTAGCATTATTCGCAGGTGATGGCGATTTTTTTAATGTTTGCATATCCGCATGCGCTGATTAGCGGACATTTTTCCGCCATATGCGAGACCTTACGACTCGTGACGTATTCGATTCGATTTCAATTTTGTTCTAAGAGAAGCTAATGTCTGGTATTCTGTGATTTGGCCATAGAAAGAGTTGAAAAGGTTGTGGTTGAAATCGGTCTGCCAGGAGCGCACTAGTCATGTTTTGAAATGGTTGACCGTAAATTTTTCGCTATAGCGATAAGTCCGCAAATTGTGCATAAATTGTCTTTTTTTATAAAACCAGTATTATATACATTAAGTAATGTTTTATAGCACATATTGAGATGTCAACCACAACGGGCGAACCCGTCACCGCAGGACGTTTTAACGATTCATCGTTCTATCGACCGTGCAGTGAGCGTAGAAGACTTTGGACATAACAAATCCGACGTCTAGCTACGCCACAACCCGCAAGAAGCCAACGCCTTTACCGCGAGATAGCCAGTATGTTACCTGGCGGGCCGACACTCGCGCCCTTGCTTCCAATTGTGACCAGATTTCTCCGGTCTCTCGATTGGTTCCGAGTTCGAGGTCGCTTGCGCGGTCCTCTCCCTTACGAAGCGGTGAAACGGTGTGCACCGAATCTATCGCGGACCAAGGCGTCCTTTGCCCGACTCTGAACCGGGATCGGATGGCCAATGGTCATTTCAAGAGCAGTCGCCGTAAGGTAGGCAACCACCCCCACTCTATAGGAAACAATACAGTTCCCAGACTCCCCCGACTGTTAGTCGGAGAGCACAATCGATTGGCTTGCGCCGCTCGGTGCGCAGACCGTCAAGGAGCGCCAGAGGTTTGATTCCCAGGGGAGACTGGTTGACCCAGTGTCCTACCCAGGTTCGCACCCCATGCGTGGAGGCCATCGGATGGGTGTTGACCCGTGAGTGTGACCGACCCTGAACACATGGGTCATCGTGGCCAACTCATCATGGGCCCGTTAGCTCCCTTATAGCACAATGAAGTTATTCTGTTATATTCATATTCAAATATCAAAATATTGGACATAAAGTCTAGAAATTTGGTACACAGATGCCTTGTTGCGCCGAAATCACAATGCAATTTCGCCGATCAGTATATTTGAGTAAACGATTTAATCAAACGTGTGTAATGCGTTGCATTGTCACTATCTGCGCTCGCCGCTGACTACCCCTTTCATTCTGGTCAATCTTCTTCTCGAAGGGACAACACGCTCAAAATCCTTCCGTAAGTCCTTGGCTACTTGCCGGGAAAGTATTGTGGTGTCATAACCAATTTGTTTGTTCTTGGCTTCCATGCCCGCTGCTGGGCATTTGCGATCAAAAAGGCAATCTTTACTTTGCTGATAGCAAAGTGTAATAATTCCATTGCTGTCATGCCATACCACTATCGCAAGATTTTTTATTAAGGAGTTGCGTCTTCTCTCTAGTGTTTTATTACTTATGAATTTTCTCGGCATAAATGCAGGAAGTCATATTTTTGTTCGTTTCGCATGACGTGTCCGAAGTAGACCAGCTTTTGTTTTGTTTCTACTGTTTATTGTGAAATTTCACGATGGGCGGGTTTATTATCATACGATTATCTCATACAACCACCCCTACTATGATGTGTTTATATGTATTTCTGCGTGTAACATGGGTGTGTGTTTGTGTGTTTTGTTATTGCATTCTAACGACAGAATTGAACTGCAATTCCGTTAATTTTATGCCACGCAAAGGTACTCACCTTACAGCCGGGGATCCGACCTAAGCCATGGTTCCATCATCAGCCACTTAGCCGCAAGGAAATACCAGTCATTTGCAGATTGCGTATTGGCCACAGCTGTACTCCCGCTCACCTCTATAGGATACACGTCCTCCCGTCCCCCCAATGCGATTGCGGTCATGCCGTTTGCGCTGCTGACCACCTCTTTTTAAACTGCCCATTTAACAACAACTATCCTAATTTCGTCTCGGACCTTACAGCCCTCAAAATTCAGATCCCACTATGTGTCAACCATCTCCTCTCCCTTAACTCTCCAAAAGTACTCAAAATCCTCCGTAAATTTATCTCCCTCAACGACATTTCCATTTAGTAACAATATTCCATTCCATAATATACTAGTCTCTACTGTTTCCTTTGGTGTAAGTTTTCTGCCTTTGTTTCAGTGCTGTCCTACTAACAATATAGTTCCTAATTTAAAAAAATAAGTAACCACCTGGCAGAAATCACCCTCATTGGGTGGATTGCCAAAACGAAAAAATAATAATAATAAGAAGAAGAATTTTATGCCAACGGGGAAGGGTGACCCAGCCGAGAATCGAAACCGGAACCTTACAATGTAAGATCAGGCGATCTAACCACTATGCCACCAATTATAATAAATATTTTATGTCTAGATAAAATTAAATACTGAACGTAGCCAAGCAATAAACTATGGAACCGTTTTCGTAATCTGTGGTGAAAACACCAGCATTATCATGATGACGTTCGAGCGTCACCCTCGAATGGCGAATCCGATCATATCTGTCGCCGAGATCTTATATGTCTTTTAATAGCCATCTCGCAGCGGTTTCTTTTAGAGTTTCGCGGCGACTCGCAGATTCGGCAGTCGATAAATACAATAATATAAATAGCGAATCAAGGAACCATTTTAATATTGCCATAAATGAAATGAATACTCAAACCAAGATTCTTAAACGATATTAAAGTTATTCGAAAGAGACTTTAAATATAAACATCCAATGTCTTCTGTTCCCTTTCTTTAGCTTTAGTATAAGTAATGATAATAATTTATCAATTTTCAATTTAGCAAAAGTTTGCTAAAGCCCCTCTGATTCCCACCATTATTCTCAGCGATAATTATAGACAATTTTACCCGCCGTTTTGGCTTTCAGAAACTTCTCCCTCTCCTCTCCTTTAATGATTACAATATCAATGCTGTCAAGGCAATTCAGGCAATTCAGTATCGCAACACATTTTGCAAGCAAAAAGCTATTTTATTATGTTCTAACTGTTGCCCGCGGCTTCGCTTTGCGTAGAGTTTCGAATCGAGGGTTAATTTAAGTACAGTGGGTAATTTTATCTCCATTTAACACTTGTGATGATGATGTAATTTATTTTGATAAGGATTCATATTTTATTGCTAAGTCTTCAACTAAACATTGACTAATTCTTTTGCTTATTTTTTTAAAGAGATAAAAGCAGTTATTGTGGCTTATTTATTTATTTATTTTCTTTTATTCAGGAAAATAACAGTGTATAAAAGTAAGTAGCCAAACAAGATAGATATAAAAATTACACCAGAGACAATTTTCCACTAAATGTTAACATCAAGATTATCTAAATGATAAGAGACAGAATAAAAACGAGAAAATAAAGAGGATAGGAACGGAGGGACCAGGAAGGGAAGGAGGAACATAGGAAAAAAAATACATTATGTTGATGGGTGTCCACGTATTTAACAAATTTACCCGTACGATATGTGAAGTTGAGACAGGTACGTTGGTATGAATAAGTACAACTGCAAACAGTAGATAATAAGTAATAAATTTAAAATAATAATAATTATTAAATTTTAAATATTAAGTGTTAAATATCGCTTTTTAACAAATTTCTGAATCTAATGTTCGATTCAGCGAAGATATCTATTGATGCGTATCGATCATCGTAAACCCTACACACACGGTTTAAGAAAGAGTTCTTACGGTAGTTGTTATTGCAACGGCTAATGTGAAACAATGAGGACTGTCTTGTCGTTCTTGATGGGGTCCGGAAATGTATTAGTTGGACCAAGTCCATGCAGTTTAATTTGTTGTTTAAGATTTTATGTAGGAAGACTAGATCATGGTACATCCTTCGATCAGCCAAAGAAGTAAAGTTGTACGAGTGGTGAACGTTGATGCCGTAAGAATTGTCAAGTGTGAAGTAAAATCTATAGTTTAAGTATTTCAAGAATTTAGTCTGGATGCGCTCGATTCTGTTATTATGGATGGCATATGGGGGGTTCCACACTTGCGAGCAGTATTCAAGATGCGGGCGGACTTAGGTTCAGTAAAGCGTTTTAATAGTGTGTATATTAAAGAGTGATTTAGAAGTCCTTAGAATGAAACCCAACATTCCAAATGCTTTATTCGTTATTGTGTCGATATGATCAATAAACTGCAGTTTGTCGTCCAATAGAATACCTAGGTCTTTGGTTACGGATTTAGAATGGATGTCAATATTAAAGAGTTGGTATTGGTGTTTAATCATATCTCTTTTCCTGGTTAATCGAACCAAGTGGCATTTGTGTACGTTGAGCTGTAGGTGGTTCAGTTTGCAATAGGTAGAAAAGCGATTGAGGTCTTCTTGGAAGTTTAAACAATCGTGTATCGAGCTAATACGCATAAAGGCTTTCATATCGTCCGCGAATAGAAGGATTTTAGAATGCTTAAAACATTCGTCGATATCATTTATATATAATGTGTATAATAAAGGCCCAAGAATACTACCTAGCGGCACACCAGAGGTTACTAATTCTCTATTTGACTTCAAGCCTGCTGCCACTACAATTTGACTTCTTTTACTGATATATGATTTCAACCACCTCAGTAAGTCGCCATGTATACCTATCTTTAATAATTTCGATATTAGAGTAGGATGGTTTACTTTATCGAAGGCCTTACTAAAGTCTGTGTAGATGGCGTCTGTCTGGTAACGTTTATCCATATTTGTCAGCAAGGTCTCAGTGAACAGAATCAGGTTGGATGTGGTTGATCGTCCTGATTGGAAGCCGTGTTGGGAGTCGCTGATATATGTTTTCACTGCTGCATGTAACTGAGCATATACCAATTTCTCTAGAATTTTACTGAAGATGCACAGTTTGGAGATAGCCCGATAGTTTTCAATGTCATGTTTAGGACCGGATTTGTAAACCGGAGTGATGTGGACCGTCTTCTATTCATGCGGAAATATGCCTTCGTCTAATGATCTTTTAAATAAGATGCTCAGAGGGTATGCTAAGCTTTTGCCACAACGATTGACAAAAATGGGTGAGATTCTGTCGGGACCTGCACCTTTCCTTAAGTCCAGTTGTTTGATGATCTGGTGAATAATCTCAGCGTTGATAGTAATAGAAGAGATATCAGCGGGTCCGATTTCATCAGGTAAATCTGAGTCAACCGGTGTTTCAAATACAGATTTGAAATAGGTGGAGAATGAGTTTACGATGTCTTGCTTTGAGTCTGAAATATAAAAGTTGGATGTGCTGTCGCTGACTTTTCAATAGATCTCATTAAGGCTGTCGTTTTTGTCATACATTGATTTTACATAATTATTAAACCATTTCGTCAGCGCAAACCGATAAAACACTTCCTCCGATAAACTTTTTCTCCGACTTCATTTACAAATATTCTGATTTCCTATTAAAAACCAGTATTTATCACAATAAAAGATAGCCTATACCATTCATCGATAATGTATTATAGCTTACCATGAGTGAAAGAATTTTTGAAATCGTATGAGTAGTTTCGGAGATTACCTCCTACATACAAACTTACAAACTGTACCTCTTTATGATATTAGTATAGATTTTATAAGAAATTAATGAAGTCTACATATTTTTAAAATCTTTTGTTTTACTGGCCCACTAACCGAAGAGGAGGTAAACTACTGTGAACGCGCAATTTTTTTTTCCAGATGATGGAAACATTCATTTTGACCGCCCCTCGTCTCTTGCTTGGAGTTCGAATTTTTTACGGCGACACGCGTTTGCAATTCGATTTTTAAATTGAATGAGATGAGTAGTTGTAGTAGTAGTAGATGGAGTGGGGGGCTTGTTTCCAGCCCTTGATGTCACCTAGATCTATAAGATCTTTTGTAACTACCCACTATGTGGTTAGGTCAGTGGCCAGCTAGTAGCCCAGTACTTCTTACCAGTCCAAGTAGATCACTGACCTTCAAGTTGGGCAGATCGCTAGGTTCGAGAAAGGCTCGTCCCAGTAAACTGTGTCTTTTGGCGGCGAGGCCTGGGCAGCGACCAACGATGTGTATGCTGTCTTCAGGTTCTTCGCCACATATTCGGCAGTCCTTGCTCTCGGTCAATCCAAGGTTGAATAGATGTGCTCTAAGGGTCGTGTGTCCGGTGAGGAGACCGATAGTGGTTCTAAGGTTCTTCTTGCTCATGTCAAGTAGGGCCTTGGTTTTCTTTTGTAGTGGTTGCTCCATCATGGAAATCGAAATTAAAAGGCTACCTTATTGCGAGAGAATTATATAATATTAACGAATTATAATAAGATTACTGACAATTTCCATCTCGATTTTTTAAAATATATATTTTTTAATTTAACTTGACTTTTTTACCATTTTATTGATTATTATAGTATTACTATTATTTCTAATTGTCTCCCATAAACAATTATATTTCTTATTTATAGGACCATTTAATTTTAATATTATAATTTCATGACTATCTGTAGTTATAAATATCTAATTTTTTTTATTTTTTTATTTTATAAAATTATCCAATACAATACAATTGATTTTGCGAAGCAGATAAGATTGCATTTGTGTGGATTTTATCACCCCACTAGATTGTATATCTGTTCTGGGGTGATAGTATTTAAGACTTCATTTTAATCATAGTGACTTCACTTTCTTTCTTTTTTTTTTTCTCATTCATTCCGATCGCTCATTCATTCTTATAAATTTTAAGGTTATTATAAATTTATAAATGTGTATATAAATAAAGAACTAATATTAAATAAAGATATATAACTCAATTGTGTTGTGAGTCTCTAATAAAATATTTAGTATACATTTTAAAGTTATTTTAACATCAAGCGGCTATATAAAGTGTCTAAACAACTATGTAAAAGTTTTTGAAGACAATAAATGCGATTTGATTTGATTTGATTTGATGGCTTTTGCCTGGCGACATCCCTGGCTCTGTTTCCAGGAAGCCCGATGTTCCTGCTCCAAGCAGTTCTTGATGATTTTTTTACCTGTAGCGAAGGGCACCCCTACATCTGGCTCCACCGGGCATTTCAGTGTGCCCAGTTTTGCCAGTCTGTCGGCTTCTTCGTTGCCGGGTATGCCTTGGTGACCCGGTATCCACATTAGGGTGATTTTATTGGTTTTTCCCAATTTGTTGAGCTCTTGCATGCAGTGCCAGACCACAGAAGATTCTGTGGTGGCTTTAGCCAGAGCATCCAGTGCTGCTCTGCTGTCAGAGCAGATGAGGATTTTTCTATTTTTTACATCAAGTCGACTTTGGAGTTTTATGCATTCCAATATGGCAAATACCTCGGCTTGGAGAACCGTAGCATATTGTCCAAAGGGGATGCTGATTCTGTGGTTGGTTTTGGGTCCATACACGCCTGCTCCAAAACGCCCGTTTGTTCCTGATCCGTCGGTGAACCAGGCGTTCGAGTTGTGGTTTTGGAGCAACTGCGGGTTCTTCCATTCTTTCCTGGGGCGATTAGGATTTTATAGGACTTCTTTACCGATTTTTTTTCCGTAGTCGGTCCTGGGTCAGAGTTAATGGGCTTTTGTGGAGGAGGTTTAGCTCAGGATGATTGTGCCCTCCTCGCTTCCACTCACCCAGACACTTCAGTCTGTATGCTGTAAGTCTGGCGGAGTGAATTATGAGCTTGTCCAGAGGCGGGCAGCAGAGTGCCACATCTAATCCTGCTGTTGGGGTGGACTTCATGACGCCAGTTGCAGCCCTCAGCCCTGAAGGCTTTTAAGCATGTTTATTGTCTCGAGCTTTTTCACCCTGGACCACCAGACTATTGCAGCATACGTTAGTCTAGGCAGCAGTACTGCCCTGTAGAGCCATAAGGCGACCCTGGGTTTGAACCCCCAGGTTTTTCCCATGACTCTTTTGCACGTCCACAAAGAGACATAGAAGGTTGTTCTCTTGCGTTCGAGGTGGTGCTTCTAATTGAGCTTTGGGTCTAGATAGACTCCAAGGTATTTGACTACTGTAGCGTATTCTATCTCCTTATCCCAGAGCTTGAGACACTCATCGGTTGAATGAGATGAAGTCCTTGGCAAATTGCCGGGAAAGTCTTAAGGTGACACAACATATTATTTTTAATCTCAGTGTGTCTCGATATCATTTTGATATTTTTTATTTAATCATAAAATATGTGGGTTACTGTATATAAAACACATGTCACATCCTATATTTATTTATGTCCGTAATCAACCTTTGGCGGCTTACTCGAAACCGTTAACCCCTTATTAGCTCTTGTTTTAGTTAGTATAATTATAATCGATCTTGTTCCTGCGACCACTTTGGTAAATTACCTAGCTAATGAGTCAGCACTAATTACTCCATCTCGCTCTAGCGCACCGCTTTGGCGACCCGCCAGAGAGGGATGGTTATAGTCTTTCCATAAATACTTTCGCTGAAATTAATCTGGCTTGACGCTCAGCATAGTGGGGTGTATTCTGAATTATGTAGATATTGGATGAGAATGTACCGTATTAGACTAATGTACGGCATTAGACTTGTATTGACGATGACTTAAGGGTGCCTATATATTATATATATATCGAGGGTATACGACCAAAAACGCATTAAGTCATTTTTCTTCCTTTTGAGATAATGACAATTTAGTAAAAAAAATGTTGGTGTTGACAAATATGAATTCACTGTGTACATATTTGAATTTTTAGTAAGGCAATGTTGTTAAGTAGGTATTAGTCTATGCAAACAAATACGAACATTATAAAAATGTTTGATATATTTTTTTTTTTTTTTTGTAAACCCTCACTGACTTAGTGCTTTTTTGCTGTACGATTTTTTCATACCTGTGTTGTTTGTTGGTGTTGACAAATATGAATTCACTATGTACATATTTGAATTTTTATTAAAGCAATGTTGTTAAGTAGGTATTAGTCTATGCAAACAAATACGAACATTATAAAAATGTAAAATCGAAGACTATCGCGGTTGTTTGACATTATAAATAGGATAGAAAACGAATTTACCGCGTGAAATTTGTAGCACGAGACACGCACACGATCTAATACAGACGAAACTCAGAAACCGAGCAGATCAAGAGCATTCTTACCATACGTCAAGGGCGTGACAGATCGAATAAGTAAGATGCTAAACAGATTCGATATAAAAACGATCTTCAAACCGACCCAAAATATAGCTCGATTTTTGAGGCCTGTAAAAGATGTAATACCACTGCAAACCCCGGGTGTGTATAAAGTCGAATGCAGTTGCGGTCTAGCCTACGTTGGACAAACGAAACGGCCCATAGCCACGCGACTGTCAGAACACATCAAAGCTGTTAAAAACGTTCAGCGAGAAAAATCGGCGATTTGCGAACATATATTGGAAAGCGGAAGTAACCACTGGATGCAGTTTCAAAATCCCATTGTGCTATTCAAAGAACAATTCTTCTTTCCTCGCATGATCCGGGAAGCCATTGAAATAAGAAGAACCCCGAACTTTAACAGAGACGTCGGTTACAAACTCTCTTCTACGTGGAACCCTCTTCTTAAAATGTTCCCGCCGCCGAACGCAAAGACGTAAAACAAGATACAGTAAGTGTTGTGTGCAGGACGGATTTTCAAAATTCCCGCGCTCCAAGCCCGGCCCGCCACCACCGTTATAA
Source organism: Micropterix aruncella (assembly GCA_944548615.1). Taxonomy (NCBI): domain Eukaryota; kingdom Metazoa; phylum Arthropoda; class Insecta; order Lepidoptera; family Micropterigidae; genus Micropterix; species Micropterix aruncella. The sequence continues at coordinate 14,817,476 of OX155973.1, forward strand.
CCTACGCAGTAGCGGAAACGGTACGCGGCCTACCCGCAAAACAACGGATTGACAGCTCTTCAGTCTACCCTGGACAACGGCGGCTGCAACGTCACCGAAACGTCGGGTGCTACAAATTTCACGCGGTAAATTCGGTGTCTATCCTTTTTTTAATTATATGTTTGATATTAATATGTTTTTTTTGTAAACCCTCACTGACTTAGTGCTTTTTTGCTGTACGAATTTTTCATACCTGTGTTGTTTGTACCACAAATCTGTGTGATATATCTCTAAGATATATTTATTTTTACAACTCAATACTTTCTTTTGCTAATGCGTTTATTAAATATATTTTCTTTGGATAATTAATAAACAATTGTTTGTTTTTATAACTATAATTGTTATTATTAAATAAAAGAATTATGCATTGATAGTAGGCAGAAAAAAATGGTATCTAACAATTTACACAATGTAATGATATAAATATTCATCATACAATAAGTACTTTTCTTCTCTATAGCCGTAATGAACACAGTTTAAAATATTATATTTTTTGGAATAAACATTTATAAGTAGACACAATTGTCAGAATTAAAATAATTACATTATTTTTTAAAAAGGTAAAGGAAAAAAAATTGTTTGATATCTACAATTTACACAGACGTATATTTCTTCTTTGATTTAATGACACTATGCCTGGAATCATATTCTATGTACGAGTGACCAGTTTCCAAAAACTTTTGCTCAATCACTTCCAAATTTGAAACCTGGACTATATTAAGGAACAGACCTGCCGATTGGACATTTCTGTTTTGTACTGAGCAAGTATCGGAAAACAAAGACAAATGTTTGACATGCGCTGGTAAGCGGTTTTTGACGTACCAAAATAGACAGCTGCCAATTTCGCAACTCCCACGATTACCATTCACTTCAGTCCTTGTCAAACAAAAACCTTTATGAGGGTCTGTTTCCTTCTGTAGTACAGGAAGGAAACTCAGAAGCTGGTATCTGTAGTACCTACACTCTGCAAGTCTCTTGAGAAGACACACTCTGTTTTACTTGGTTTTTGTAAAAGAAATATGAGCGTGCAGACTTTCTTTCTATGGCATTGTCTTTTCTGGGTCTTCTGAGACGGCTCTGCTGAGCAAGATAAATTCAGTTTAAAGCATTTTTATTAATGCAGTATTGAGAAAGATAAATGCAGTATAAAGCATTTTTATAAATTCAGTATAAAGCATTTTTATAAATGCAGTATAAATCATTTTTTATAAATGCAGTATTGAGCAAGATAAATGCAGTATGAAGCATTTTTATAAATGCAGTATTGAGCAAGATAAATGCAGTATAAAGCATTTTTATAAATGAAGTATTGAGCAAGATAAATGCAGTATAAAGCATTTTTATAAATGCAGTATTGAGCAAGATAAATGCAGTATAAAGCATTTTTATAAATGCAGTATTGAGAAAGATAAATGCATTATAAAGCATTTTTATAAAAGCGGTATAAAGCATTTTTTTTAATGCAGTATAAATATCTTTTTATAAATGCAGTCTTGAGCAAGATAAATGCAGTATAAAGCATTTTTATAAATGCAGTATTGAGCAAGATAAATGCAATATAAAGCAGTTTTATAAATGCAGTATAAAGCTGGCTTGTCAATAAATATTTCAATGACCAGAGTCATGGTTATTATCAGGGATCCTGATTTACAACCTACTATATCGGTGGCAGGTAAAGTTCTTGAGCGCGTCCGGCAGTACAAATATCTCGGTGCATGGGTGAATGAAATATGGGACTCCGATCAAGAAATTAAGACCCGAATAGAAATCGCCCGTTCATCATTCAAAAAAACGAGAAAAGTCTTGTGTTGCCGGAAAATAAATCTAAGACTTAGAACTCGGATCCTGCATTGCTACATCTGAGATGTGGTGCTACCGTCGAATGTTCCGTATAAGCTGGACCCATAAAGTTAGCAACGAAAAAGTGCTTCAGCGTGCTGGTACGACCCGAAAATTGTTGCACATCGTCAAAAAGCGCAAGATTGAATATCTTGGGCACGGGCTGCAGCATAGCCGATATTAGCTGCTTCAACTGATATTGATGCGCAAAATTGAGGGTAAACAACGCCGTGGAAGGAGGAAAAAGTCGTGGTTGTGCAATGTCAGAGATTGGACCGGGATCACCAGTACGGAACAGCTTTTCCGGATGACGCAAGACCGACAAAAATATTCAGAGCTAACGGGCAACCTCCAGCAATGGAGAGGCACTTCGAGAAGAAGAATTGAGCAAGGCAAAATAAATGTTTATCTTCGAACAGGTCCCGGCCTAGTTGTAACATTGCTACTGCACTATGCGATGTATTAATTTTCTGGTATTGACTCAATGTTAAAAATATGTTTGTACATAGTTCTTAAGTTCTGATATTTAACTAACAGAATAATTAAAATAAAAAAATATATACTTTACAAATTATTAATGCTCTGTTATCGGTAACAAAATAATACCATCATTGTAAGGCCTTATTGACAAGATGACTCTATGTAGATAAAAAGTGTCTCAGACACGCAGAGAGGCTGTGAGAGCGGCTGTAGAGTGGCCAAATTCGAGTGGAACGCCGTAATTTGGCCCTTGTCAAATTGCCCCACGGGCCAAATTGAATTTATCAAAAGGGCCAACGGAGAAGACCGCAGCAACGGGACACTCACCGTTAGCAATTCTATTTAGAAATAAAGCGAAAATTTGATTAGACAAATTTTACAGTCGAAATGTGGTATGGAATCACTTTAAAGGAAACGAATAGATGGGCTCTCCTAAAAAATATATATTCAGTCAACGACTTCTGCAATTCGGCTGAAACCTGACATTGCATCTGATTTTATCTACTGATTTACATTGATGGAATGTATTGGAAGAGTGCCTGGTCGCTCTTTCTGATGCTGTGCGGAAACCAGGCTTCCAATCTTACGTCGATTTTTTCTCAGCGGACAAGAGAGTAGAGAAACACAAACATTAGTATTTAACAATTTATTATTTATTTAATTAAGTATCCAGAGTCGCTCCAGACGCATACCTTACACTTATGAGTGACGTGGTGTGATTGAGAGTGATTTAGTACATAAAAAAATACGCGTGGCACTCGGGGACTGCCGCGGTAAAGCTATTGCATAGCAATTTTAACAACTTATGCAATTATAATTATTATTTTTTTTTCTGATATCAGATAACTGCGCTCTATCGGAAAACGTTGAAATTATCCCGAATCATTTGCGTCTGCGGTAGCAAATGATTCGGAATAATTTAAGCCGCGCACGAATTTTTTATTAGATAAAGTAAAAAAAAACGGATTATTCGAAAAAAACGTAGATAAAAAGATAGATAATTAAATTATCTTTAAAATGGTGCAGGTTTCATAATAATACGCCAGATAGTATTTGCGTAGTAGTCGTTTTTGTGTTCGGTTAGACCTAATTTCACAAAGTAATTACACTATGTAATATAAACAAAATCTAAAATATTCAAAGCTAAGAATATTAGGAAAATGTTCTTGTTTAAGATATATTTTGCAGTTTACCATTAAGCAGTACTCGTTTAGACGTAATTATCAGTTTAAAATCATTAATTTTCGTTAAGAAATTTCTTCATTCGGTCGCCGCGCTGGCCTAGGCCCGCGATAAAAGCTATGCAATATCTTAAAAATTGTGGTTTATAAAGCCAACATTTTGAAGTAGAAAAGTTCAGAATTACGCCAGGCTGTACATTCGCATATTAAAAGAAACGTTTGAAAAGATGCTGAGGGCGAAAGACGCATTTACAAATTCTGGTTAATTATGTTATTAATGAGGTCAGACAAAATTTATGTGAAAAATGTTACACCTGTGAATTAATGGTAGCCGCAAAATTATATATGCTGCTAATCGTTTGAAATGGTGTTCCGTAAGTAGGAAATACAATCCCGGGATCCCGAATCCCGGGATCCCGGGAGTTTTCTAACCCCGAAAATCCCGGGATAGTACTTAGTACGCTAGAAATTGATAAGAGTTTGAAACCCCAGATCCTGAAGTACAAGTACAAAATGAATCGGGGTTGGCAAATGGTATTAGACGTGAAATTAATGTGTTTGAAAATGGACGAGTTCGTGGATATCAGTTAGAACAGCATAATTATGTATCGTCTATTCCTCCACGGCTACCCCACGTCTATTCCTATTCGACCATCGGCCACCTGATCCTGGGTGAACAGCCGGGCAAAGGATGCCGTCGTCCGCGATCGATTCGGTATACACCGTTTCACCGCTTCGTAAGGGAGAGGACCGCGCAAGCGACCTCGAACTCGTAACCAATCGAGAGACTGGAGTAATCTGGTCGCAATTGGAAGTAAGGGCGTGGGTGTAAGCCCGCTGGGTAACACTCATGGCTATCTCGCGGTTAAGGCGTTGGCCTCTTACGGGCATGTGGCGGAGTTTGACGGTGGACTGTTTTGTCCAAGTCTTCTGCGCTCACTTCGGGGAGATAGAACGACTAATCGTTAAAACTTCCTGAGGTGACGGGTTCGCCCGTTGTAGTTGAAAACTCTAGTTGTCTATTCCTCCAACCCGTGTAGAACCTGAGCGAGCGTTTTCAGCAGCTGCATATGTTGGCAATAAACTACGAAGCAGGCTTGGAAGTCAAACATTGGATGTTTTGATATTTCTCTGATTGTATATTTGAAATTCTAAATAGTTTTTTGTATGGTCTTTTTTATTTCCTGCGAAAGTAGTTTTTTGAGTTTTTTTCTTTCTTACTATATTGTGATTTGTGTTGTGCAACAAAACAATATTAAAATAATTTTTTTTAGAAATTACTGTTTTTTTTTTATTTGAGCCCAATTAGAAACTGAATAGTCTAATCCCGGGACAGCCCAGGGATCCCGAGACTACGCATTAAAAATCCCGCAACCGAAATTAAGCGATAGGAGGGGGTTTGCTAAGTGTTTAACCCTTAGAAAGCTAGCCATGATAATGAAACTCGCGACGGCATGTTTTCAACACTCGAAAATTTCTTTGTAGGGGGTTTTACTTTTAATGATCTCTTTGCATTTTGTCTTGTATTTCGTCTTCCTACATTATTCTTGTGTTTTTTTTTCGTTTTTTTGTTTATTTTTATTTTTTCTTTACGATAAAAAAAATGTTTGTTTGCTAATACGTATCTGACTTGTATACTATTATATTAATAAAATGAATATGAATAAGAATATGAATTTAAACTGTCAAACATTGGGCAAATTCGCTGCGATATTTTCTGTGATATGCCCTCTGAATATTTATGTTTTTATATATTTTTTTGTGGTAGTCTTTATTGACAAAAAAGATACAAATTACATGTCACAGTTCCCCGCTAAGGCTATTGCCTTTTCAGTGGGTAACTAACAATAATGTGTCCATATCTGACTTATATTATCTATTACCTATTATACTTATATTAACTATTACAACTTTTTACGTTAAGTAGATATATTGACTTCCTAACCTAACCTAACCTAACCTATATTTCCTATAATAACTAGCTGAATATACACTTATAAATATTTACAGTAAATAAATGATTTTCCAATAAATTCATATACCTATATCCTAACCTAACCTAACATAACCTAACCAATATTAATAATCTTGGTTTACACTAAATACGTGTACTTACTTTGTTTACAATTACAATAATAAATGATTAAACTAATAAAATAATTTACACTTGATACTTATTTAATAATGTCTTTCGATTGTTTCAGGTATGTTAATCTTTCAATGAGAGACGGTAAAGCAAAGTTTATTGTGGAATATTGGTAATTTGATTTCATTATATTATTAATATTTTATTGTCTTGGTTTTCTTCATAATTGGTGCTAACTAGTTTAATCGGGGTTGGGTCATAGCCATGGGGGAATGAGGGGGGGGGGGGGAGTGAGGTGGTGGGGGAGTAGGGTTGTTGCCGAAGAGGATTGTCGACTTGGCGGTAAAATCTTGGGATGACACAACCGATTTTTTAGATTAGCGGACCGCTAATCGCTATCGCTTTGTAGTAGTTCTTCTTTTACCCTCCTTTTCCTCGTTTTATAGGGTTGTCGCTTAATTTTTTTTGGGGAGGGGGGGGGGGCAAGTGTGATGTCAGTGTGAGCACTAGGTATGCCCAAAACTCTGTTATGCACCGCTTGATGAGCACATTAATAGTCGATTCGAAGATATCGACATTTTTCACTTGAACCAACCTAAATTCTGCGGGGCTGTCCTTAGCTCACTAGGCGTCCAGGAAGTGAGTATTTTATATACGCATACAAATTGTTTCAAAATACTCAGAGCGAAAATGAGAATAACAAAGGCTATAATTAATTTGAATACCTATATCCTATCCTACATAATATATCCCATCCCTCTCCTTTTCTATCCTTGCAATAGTTCGATTGTAATTGTAATTTAATTTATTGAAATGCAACTTTTGATTTACCTTATAAGAACATAATTTAGGAAACAATTAATCGGCCAGCGAAACACTGTATTAAGATAATTAGTCATAATTAATGAAGCGCTGTATGTTACCCGAAAATAAAAAAAAATAAAAAAATAAATAAAAAGTTAAAATTGGTTATCTTTGCAGCGGCCTATCTTTATTATTTCTTATCAGTATCGGCTACTAACTAACTATGCTAACGTGACAGGCAGGGTCGCCTGTCACTTTGAATTTTACCCCTCCGTTTGCCACACTCAGCAGTGTGGACATTTCTGTTAGAGCTGTAAAGATTTGGTTAACTGTGTTTTTAATGGGGGAAAAATGGTGGGGAAAAAATGGCGAATTATAATATAACTTACTTGCGCTAATTTTGCAATTCTAAAATTGTTTTTAGAAAAACAATTTTTAAGATAACAAAATAATCCTATCCCGACTAATTTGTAATTTTAAACTTTATTTTGCGAATCAGGTGAATCTGAACTACAAAAATTAGGCATTTTAATAAATATTAAAAAAAATGCATATTTCCTGCGGTTTAGGACCCCAGCTCCGCGACGCGATGCTTGACAAGCATGCTTGATCGTCTAGGGAGCCCCCTTATATGCGATGATCGGTTCCACGCCGCCTAACTAGTGATAACGTGTTCATGGGCAAAACATCTAAAACATAGTAAAATGAAGACCAAATGTCATACATGTGTAAAAGAAAGAAAACTGGCTTACAAAAAGTAAATTAAAGAAACAAAAATCATAGTTAGGGTAGACTTAAAAAATATATTAAACTTTTTAATCGCAATTATAACTAAAGCGGAAAAAACTTAACAGAAAACAAAAAAATAAACTACTTAAATTATTAGATAATAAAACACTTAAGTTACGCCTAATGATAATTCATATATATTATTCATATACAATTTATAATAATAACAGCAAATATTGTTCTTAAATTTGTAAAATAATCACAGATTTTTTTCTTTTAAAATTCTTCCCAAAGCGGTACTCAAATAGATCTAGACAGTGGACTTCCAAGGCAGAAGCATCCACGAAACCACCTTTTTCTTATACACAAATATTGAGATACTCGGGCTTATCTTTATGCCTGCGCAGGTGGAATACCTGCACCTGCACAGGCGGTGCAGGCAGTGGCGTCGCTAGACCTCTGTAGGTCCGGGGCGGAAATAATTTGAGAGGCCCCTCAGGAAGCGATAAATCATAAGAAACTGTGTCAAGAATAAAATTAGGGCGGAAAATATAAACCATCATAAGCCATGAAAACTCAAGTCTTATTTATTAAGGTAAAGGTGAAAAACATAAGGCAATAACTAAAATTTTAGTCTTAAACAACAAAATCAAAACACTTTCTGCCCGCGCACTTTAGCTCCAGCGAACTCCTTAATAATTGCACCAAAATCCGCGTTGTTTGCTGTTTCTTTTTCCACTGACAGAATAACCAAGCCGTTAAGCCTTGCTTGGCTAATTGTTGATCTTAAATAAGTTTTTATCAGCTTGAGCTTTGAAAAGCTTCTTTCGTTAGAAACACACACTGTCAAAAAAAGTTTCAATGCTGTGAACAGATTCTGTGAGGTCCATTTCCACAATGAACTGTAAGACTTTTAGTGATTGTGGTGTCTTTCCAAGGTGTGGGGGCTTCCAAGATGTGGGGCCTTCCCACGCGTGGCCTACATACAGACTCAACCCTTCAGGTTGTAAGGCTAAAGGTGACGTCGTGCGGCGTTGTCGAAGTCCTCGTTTTTAACGTCGCTCGGGTCGTGTTTAATCCGCTGTAGGTAGTATTTCCAGGATATGCACTCGAGGTTTGTATTGTTAATAAAAAAGATAATAATAATTTTTACGTTTTAAAAAGCTTCTAAGCCATTAAAGTTTTATTTCCTATAAAATGTAGTCTATTGCACTATTTACGAATTTACAGTAATTGCGTTTATGCTTCAAAGCACGTACTAATAGTTCTACTTTAAATATGATCTCCGATATGATCTCCGACAAAGCACTGTTACAATATGATCTGCCCGGCACTTAAGTGTGATCTGCCCGGCACTTAAATTTGATCTGCCCGCAAGGCACTGTTAAATGATCTGCCCCGATATCGGCGGGTAACCGACCTTATATAGGTATGACCGCTGCGGCCGGCCCAGTGGTGGGGCGGGTTGCACCCCGCCTCGCCCGCGGGTGCCGACCGACGCGTTGTTATATGTCGTTTCCGTAAAGCTAGTGTACTATAATATTGTATACTATTTTACTAAGTTAAGAGTGTACATACGACCTTAAACTCTAACTTATATTAACTTATGATTATTATATACATTTTAATAATCATATACTATTGCTATGTCCTATTTTAGGTTGAATTTAAATATTTTCACCATTTATTGGCCGATTTGGCTCGGACTTAGTCTAAAAATTAAATTAAATTATTCTAAACATTTAGACATTTTCATGGCAGCAATTTTGTGGATTTCTAGTGATCCAATATTTAAGCTGGCGCTTCCCAAAATATGAGTCATTCTTTGTACCTACCTGGCTGGCGGGGTGGGTCGATTTTACAATCGGCGACGGGGTTGCTTAATCCTTTTGCCGGCGGTGTGTTTAGGGTGAGTTTTTATTACCCTTTTTAAATGCACGTGCTGGGATTTTTCCGACGTTTTCCTTTGTTCGCGAGCGAAGGTTATTTTCGGGTTGACGTGTAATTTCGAAATTTTAGCGTTTGCTTGTAAATATTCCACTTTTAGTTTAACATCCATTAGCTCCCGCTTTTAGTGGAGCTAATCCGGGTATACCTATATTGTGTGCTAAGTGCACTTACTGCCATAAATAATATTTTTAGGTTGGGGAATTTGAAGTGCACGGAATTGTAGGCATGACGACACATTATTTGTTGTGATGTTTATCATCATCATGCCTGCCCGTTATTTTATCTTTCTTCCCGCAACATGCCCCTCTCCGTGAGACAAGTGTTTCTCCTCACTCCTCTTCTTCGGGAGGTGAAATTGTTGTTCTCACTTCCTCTTGGTGGGGAGAATAGATAACTGCCACTTTATGTACTGGTCTTTTGTATGATTTTCCGCGACAGCAGATCGTTACTGAACGTACTTGCCTGTCGGGAGCGGTATGTACTTGCTCTATTCGCCCTCGGAGCCAAGTATTTCTGGGTAGGTCCGCGTCCACAAGGATGACTATGTCTCCTATCTGGACGGGTTTTACCGCGTCGTGCCATTTTGGTCTCTTCGCCAGCGTCGGGAGATATTCGCGTACGAATCTCGACCAAAAATGGTTTGCCATTATTTGGGCTATTTGCCACTGTTTTTTGAGGCAATTCTTTGTTAATTTCTAATAATGAAATTTCCTCGTTGAAATCTTGTTGCTGCGAAACCCGAATCAGGTAGAGGTCCGCGCAAGTAAGTTCTTGTGGGGTTAAATGTTTTGTTTTTTCGCCGCTGCGTTTGCAGCGTTGTACGAATCGAAATATCCATGCTACTGTACGACGTAACCGTTCTAGGCGTGAGAATCGTTTTGTCTCGATTAGGGAAATATTTTTTATCGAGGTCATTACATATACCGGTCGACGTTCTTCGTCCTGACCGTATTCTGACGATGGAGATTCATCGTCCGCGGGCCAGTGGTCGCTATTTTCCAGTAGGAATTCCGGTCCGTTTATCCATTTTTTTATTTGGTCTTCACCCATTTTAGTCGCCGTGTCCCGAGTTGCGTTATCCGCGGGATTCAATTTTGTGGGTACCCAACGCCATTGGCATGGTGTGGTAACCTGGTCAATTTCGCCAAGTCGGTGAGCTACAAACACGTTAAATTCACGTGGGTCACGTCTTATCCACGATAGTACGGTCTTGCTATCTGACCATAACGTTGTGGAGGAAAATTCCCAGGTGTGCTGCGATTTTATCAGCTCAGCTAATTTGCTGGCCATTGTAGCGGCTTGCAGCTCTAGTCTCGGTAGCGACATGGGTTTCAGCGGCGCTACTTTGTTTTTGCCGGCTATAAAGGCCGTGCTCGCGGTGCCGTTTTCATTTTCGTAACGTAAATACGCTACCGCGGCATATGCTCTTTCGCTCGCGTCCGCAAAAACATGCAATTGTACGTCACGGGCCAGTTTTCCTGTGTGCTGGTAGCTACGGTTTATAGTTACGAATTTTATTTTTCGCAACTCGGCCAACCAGACTTGCCACTTTTGACTGGCACCGTCGCTAATAATCTCGTCCCAGTCCGTCTTATCCAACCATATGGTTTGGAGTAAGATTTTCGCCTTTACTGTTAGTGGGCCCAAAATCCCGAGCGGATCAAAGGTGCTCATTATCACCGATAACGTTTGTCGCTTCGTCGGGGTTTTGCGACCACTCAGTAAGTCGGGATTAATTTTCTTGAGGTCCGTGTCGAATGAAAAGGTGTCGCGATGAGGTTCCCATATAAGTCCGAGAATCCTCTCACTCGCCTCGTCGGTACCGGCCAATTTTATTTTTGTTTGTGAACGTATATTATGTGGTACCTGCTCTAATATTTTTGGATCGTTACTCGTCCAGTTTACGATGTTAAAGCCACCTTCCTGGTGAATTTTCGTAACGGTCGCGATCATTTTTTGGGCGGTTTCTACAGTATCCGTTGAATCTAGATAATCGTCCATATAGTGTTTGTTCACTATGGCGTCGACCGCTTCGGGATATTTTTTCCTGAATCTCTCCGCGTTTGTATTTTTTACAAAGAGTGCGGAGCACGGAGATGAGGTAGACCCGAAAAGGACTACATCCATGGAGTACTCGGATGGTTCCTCTTCTTGTTTTAGGTCGCGCCATAGGAAACGTTGACTTTGGGTGTCTTTTTCTGATAAATGAATTTGTAAAAACATCTCCTTTATGTCGCCCGCGAATCCGTAACGTCCTTGTCGGAATTTGAATAGGATTCCAATCAGAGAATTTAATAAATCGGGTCCTGATAATAGCTGGTCGTTTAGGCTTGTTCCCCCGGCTTTCGCGGCGCAGTCAAAAACGAGTCGCATTTTTCCTGGTTTATTTGGATTTTCAACCGGGAAGTGTGGGAGATACCAAATACGATTTCCAGGGGTGCGTAATTCCTCTGGACTTAATTTATGGGCATACCCTTTTTTCAGGAAATCCTTTATTGTGTCGCAATATTGAGTGGCCAACGGCTGATTTTTGAGTAGTTTGTTTTCTATGGATTTCAACCGTTTTTTAGCCATCTCGTGACTGGCTGGCATCGTCACCTTGTCGCTTTTCCAAAGCAGTCCGGTACTTCAACGATTGCCTTCTAGCTTCGTTGTCTCGTGAAGAAGCGTCTCGGCCCGCGCGTTTGTAACGGCCTTATGGGCGCGTATGTGCGTTCCTACTTCCTCTACTTCGAAATACGACCGGATGATGTCGTCCATCCTTTGGTTTGAGCCCGCATTCCGTAAGTGGTTTACGGCGCGGCAAGTAGCCAAATCACCGCCCCCCCCTCCCCCTAATGTCCACCCAAGTCGGCAATAGGTCGCTATCGGAGCGTTCGGGGGACCGGCTTTTATCGTTCTGGGAATGATTAAGTCATAATGATCTATTCCTATTAGAATTTGCGGTGCTCCTTCAAAGTCGCAAAACGGTATGTCGGCTAAATGAGGCCATTTATTTAGCATAGATTTAGCACAGAATTTTTGTGCTGGTAAATCCAGCTGTTTTATGGTCCTGGCGTTACATAAATCATAATATTTTTTACCTTTCAGCGGTCGGATCTTACAGTCTATTCGCTGCGTTGTCGCGTTCGCAACTGACATGCCCGAGGCGCCTACTAAATTTAAGGGGCTAATTTCCCCGTGTACTCCTATTTTATCCGTTATGCTCTGATCTATTAATGTGATTGAAGATCCTTCATCGCATAACGCTAGTGCTTTTATAACGCCTTTCGGCCCCCGTAGTTCCACGGGCGCTACCCTTAGAATCATTTTTTCTGATCCGTCCCACGTATTAGCTACTGTATTAGGGGTATTTTGGTCGTCGTTTGATGGCTGATTTTTTATCGCGGCATTATTTTTATGTAATAATTTGTGGTGAGGCCACTTACAACCTTCTATCCCACACGGCTCTTTTACGCTACATTGCGCTTGGCGGTGGTCTTTTCTAAAACACCGTGTGCATAAGCGTTTTTCCTTAACCCATGTCCAACGTTGATTTATTGTCATTTTTCCTATTTCGCGGCATTTAGGGGTTAAATGATTGTTTGGCCCGCATTTTAGGCAGGCGTCTGTTGACTCCTGAGTGTCTGTAGCAAAAACTCTTTTTTTGCTCGGCATCTCGGATCGATTGTTATTATACTTATTTTTTGAATAATCTTTTACGGGATCTTCTTGAGAGGCGGCGTCTATTATTGTCTCTAACCAGTTTCCGTAATCTAAAAGAGTAGGATGCGGTCCATGGCCGGCGGAGTACCACTGCAACCGCAAATGTTGTGGCAACTTCATCACTAATTCCTTTAGCAGCGGTGGATTTGTGAGATACGCAGAATGACCCATATTTTTTAAAGCATGTACGACATTACAAACGGTAGTGCCGTACTCAACCAACTTAAATATCGAATCACTCACCAATATTTGCTGCGTACTGCGTGCTTCCTGCATGAGCGCGTCGATGCGAGCGCCAGGTCTGCCAAAACGGCGTTCCAGCGCTCTCCGGATCTCCGGGACATTGCCGGGATCCAGTAACATCGCGCGTACTGCCTCGCGCGCGGGTCCTCGCAGGCTTTGTTGTAGTCGTAGCAGATTGTCCGCGTTGGTGAATCCGCACATTGTCGACCCCTGATCGAATAGTGCGGCGTATATTGGCCACTCCTGCATGCTGCCGTCGAACTGGGGAAGGCTGCGTAGCATCTTCGCTCGGGTCTGCATCATGTAGACGTCGGGCGGGCTGCATTCTTCCTCTTTCTTCATCGTCGGGACGTCGCCGCTCGGTCGGGCGTAATTGCTCGCTCGGGCGGTGTCACTCGGTCGATTGGCGGTGGCGGCTGCGGCGTTATCGGCGATCGCTTTCGTGACGGCGCTCGCGACGGCTCGTTGTAACGCGGCGTCGCTTGCCTTTTTGTCCGTGGCGTCGTCGTCTCTTAACTGCCGCTCGTAGGAGGAGGCTCTTGGATGGGAGTTGGCGGCGGCGGCGGTGGCGGCGATCGCTTGCGTGACGGCGCTCGCGACGGCTCGTTGGAATGCGGCGTCGCTCGCTGTTTTTTCTGCGGCGTCGTCGTCCCTTAATTCCCGCTCGTTCACCCATTCCTCTGTTCGTCCGGTCGTTAGTCGGCGGCTCTGTCGCTCCGCTCGGCTGTCGGCTCGGCTTATTTGGTCGTCGTCGTCCATATATAACTCTTCCTCGACCTCTGCTTCTATCAGGAGTTTCCGCAGTTCGAGTTGTCGGTCGATCCGTTCGGATTCAATTCGGCGAGTCTCGGCTGCGAGTTTGGCGGCGGATTCCGCTTGGGTGGCGGCTGTGGCTGCGGCTGAGGCTGCGGCTGCTGCTGCGGCGTCGGCTGCGGCTTTTTCCTGGGCGGCTTCCATCTCCGCTTCCAATTGTCGCCTCCTGATGGTGGTGGTTGCTGATCTGGACGATCGATGACTTGTCATTGACGGCGCCCTGCTGCTGGTCGACTGTGCTCTGCTGGCTGGTCTCTCAGCGGTCGTCGTCTTAATTGCAGATCTTGCGGCATCTTGTTGATCGGCTCGTAGTTCTTGCCTGTGAGCGTCGATCTGGCTTTTGTCCCGTGCTTTGTTCGCAATCCTTGCGCTTCTTCTAGCGCTCTCTGTCCGTTCCGCGCTCGTTTGACGCGGCGTCGACATCTCGGAGATTTTTCAAATTTTTGTAAAAATTAAAAAAAAATATTTTTTATTATTTTTTACCTCGATGGACCTGCTTTCTGCTTAAGGTCCTGATTTCCTATCCGGCTCGAAGGACCAAGATGTGGTGTCTTTCCAAGGTGTGGGGGCTTCCAAGATGTGGGGCCTTCCCACGCGTGGCCTACATACAGACTCAACCCTTCAGGTTGTAAGGCTAAAGGTGACGTCGTGCGGCGTTGTCGAAGTCCTCGTTTTTAACGTCGCTCGGGTCGTGTTTAATCCGCTGTAGGTAGTATTTCCAGGATATGCACTCGAGGTTTGTATTGTTAATAAAAAAGATAATAATAATTTTTACGTTTTAAAAAGCTTCTAAGCCATTAAAGTTTTATTTCCTATAAAATGTAGTCTATTGCACTATTTACGAATTTACAGTAATTGCGTTTATGCTTCAAAGCACGTACTAATAGTTCTACTTTAAATATGATCTCCGATATGATCTCCGACAAAGCACTGTTACAATATGATCTGCCCGGCACTTAAGTGTGATCTGCCCGGCACTTAAATTTGATCTGCCCGCAAGGCACTGTTAAATGATCTGCCCCGATATCGGCGGGTAACCGACCTTATATAGGTATGACCGCTGCGGCCGGCCCAGTGGTGGGGCGGGTTGCACCCCGCCTCGCCCGCGGGTGCCGACCGACGCGTTGTTATATGTCGTTTCCGTAAAGCTAGTGTACTATAATATTGTATACTATTTTACTAAGTTAAGAGTGTACATACGACCTTAAACTCTAACTTATATTAACTTATGATTATTATATACATTTTAATAATCATATACTATTGCTATGTCCTATTTTAGGTTGAATTTAAATATTTTCACCATTTATTGGCCGATTTGGCTCGGACTTAGTCTAAAAATTAAATTAAATTATTCTAAACATTTAGACATTTTCATGGCAGCAATTTTGTGGATTTCTAGTGATCCAATATTTAAGCTGGCGCTTCCCAAAATATGAGTCATTCTTTGTACCTACCTGGCTGGCGGGGTGGGTCGATTTTACAATCGGCGACGGGTTGCTTAATCCTTTTGCCGGCGGTGTGTTTAGGGTGAGTTTTTATTACCCTTTTTAAATGCACGTGCTGGGATTTTTCCGACGTTTTCCTTTGTTCGCGAGCGAAGGTTATTTTCGGGTTGACGTGTAATTTCGAAATTTTAGCGTTTGCTTGTAAATATTCCACTTTTAGTTTAACATCCATTAGCTCCCGCTTTTAGTGGAGCTAATCCGGGTATACCTATATTGTGTGCTAAGTGCACTTACTGCCATAAATAATATTTTTAGGTTGGGGAATTTGAAGTGCACGGAATTGTAGGCATGACGACACATTATTTGTTGTGATGTTTATCATCATCATGCCTGCCCGTTATTTTATCTTTCTTCCCGCAACAGTGATATTACTTCTCCGATTCTTCTTTTGGAACCCCAGCTGCTTTAATAAAATTTCGCAGTCTTTTTATTTCAGTTATTGTTTCGTCCTTATCAAACTCTTCATAATGTTTAAAGAAGTTTGAAATAAGATTAGACAGTTGTTCATCATTATCATTTAGTAGGTGATATGGCTGAATAATGAAGAATATTTCAAAAACCCTTTCCATTGATTTCATCCTTACTTCTAGCTCTTGATGTAATTTATCGATGCATTCAAGCATACATCGTTTTGTCTCTTCTTCTAATGACAATCCAGCATCTCTTGATTGTTCTCCAGGCATGACTTTCTCACGTCGTATTTGTCCTCTGAACTGCCGGCGCGGCGTGGCGACAGCGGCCGGCGATGCAGTGACAATCCTAGCGACAACAAGTAGATGGGAGGGGAGGGGGTCGGGGTTGGTTAATATTATATTTTCGTCGGCGGTTAAAAAATCCATTCTATTAATATTACATTTATATTTTTCATGTGGTCCTCCTAAAAAAAATATCATTTGGAGGCCCCTGCCCTTGCGAGGCCCGGGGCGGACCGCCCCCCTCCGCCCCCCCCTAGCGACGCCACTGGGTGCAGGTATTCCACCTGTGCAGGTGGTGCGCCGGGGGCTAATCTTTACGCCTTAAGTTTTAGACAAGTTTTAGACAAGTTTAGACAAGTTTTAGAAAATATCTTAATAATACCCAGGATGAAAACATAATTTGGACAAAGACATCACTCTTTCATTACGCCGAGATTTTACAATCTGATCAATATGGAAATTAAAAATAAATTTGACATTTAGGGTATTCAAAAATAAAATAAAGGAATGGTTCTCGAATCATGACAGACTAACCATACATCAAATGTTAGAAATTATAGTTTAATAAAACTTAGGTCCACAAATTATTAATATATTTTTAAATAATATGTATATTGATTATATTTTAACATTCAACTAATTACCAATTCAATTTGTTGTTATATATTGTTTTGACAATGAATTGTACTTTTTTTTGACTGGGTATTTTATATTAATTTTTATATTTCTTAACATATATTAAATACTACTTATTGACTTTTTTACTTTTTTATTAGAGATTTATTTTACTCTTTACTTTAGTTTTGTTTCAATTCTGATTGTTTCACTCTATTTGATTGTTTTTTTTTGAGGATCATATTTTAAGGCAATTTAGTTTTATGAGCATCTTAATAAAACTTTTACATAATTTGTTGTAAAATTAGAGTCCTGTCCATCCTAGAACGGGTTAGTCCCAGTTGGGGGACAGAATCAAATAAGCAAAAGGTTAAGGTTTTGCCATTCGGTTCCTGTTATTTTTATAAGCAAAAACAATGTTTTATAGTAATCAATTCTTAAATAAATAAATAAAGTACAATAAATGGCTCATAATGTTGTTTTTAGATCTATACTAGATTTCGACTCCAGATTGGGAAATAGCTCTGGGTAAATTAGCAAATAGCTCCAAATAGCTCTCGCTAGCTTGACTGGAGTCTCTGTAGTCTTGAGGCAATCGGATTTCGTATATTACAGGGCTATGAAGTGAATTTTGCAATGAGTTCGTTTAAGCTAAAGGCCAATAATAATTCGAATAAAGTGTATAGTTTCCGATCCATTGTTTCGATATTGAGGTCGCGGTGACATTTGATAGTGGCTGATTAGCTGGCATTAAGGCGATTATGCCCGTATTTGTCGTTTTGCTGGGAGCTCTTATGAGATTCTGCGGTTCTTGCTCCCGTAAGCGACGTCGTTATAACATCGCCGAAACACTAAGCCTAGCTTCACACGTGCCGGGTGAATTCACCCGGCGTCGGTCCGACGCCGACATTGCCTTCACACGCAGTAGCCGATTCCGGGCCGATTTTCTCTGACCCGGGCAGTATAGTATGTTCTAAATGTGGGAGCCATAAACGAATTGTGGCCTTGCTGCAACGGCGGCGTCGCGTCGCCGCCTCCAGAAAAAAAAGTTATAGAATGTATAGGGCGCATCCTATGTTTCAAAAAAGACACCTTGAGGGAGCTTTTTATACATTGTTCGGTGACTTATTAGAAAATGAGCAGAAATTTTCGCAGAAATTCTTTAACTAGTTTAGAATATATATATCAATTCAGGAATTTGCATTGAAGTTTTGAAACCGGACGGTTTCACAAGAGTTGTTGCCTCCATGCCGCTAGAAGAGCCTGTGTAATTTTGAAGCAAATATGATCGGAAGTTGTCTCTTTTCTATTTTCAGCTATAGGACAAATCATGAAATACTTAATTTTCACCGCTATATATCGATGGTTTAAAGCACAAACATTGTATGTCCACTTTTAGTTGCTGCTATATTGTTTTTTTAAGTAAATAATAATAACTACTCACCAAACTTGTTTTTGTCCTCACCACTCTCATATCGTCGTCGAATTTTGGATGAAGTGCTTGGCACGGGTCTTTAACATTTAAAGACTTAAAGTTTCGTTAACATTTTATTTTTATACTTTTCTAAAGTCTTGTCCCATAAAAGGCAGGGTGAGATTCTACTAAGGAGTCAAAATTTCCATGTCAGTTTTTTCCGTCATTGCCGAAATAAAAATACAAGCGCATATAAAGAACCTTTAGTTTTGAGGCAAATGTGATCGGGAGATAGCTACAGCGCAAATCATACAATAGGTACTTATTTTTCACCGCTATATATCGATCGTTTAAAGCACAAACATTGTATGTCCACTTTTGCTTGCTGCTGTTTTTTATAAATATCTAATTATTCACCAAACTTGTTTTTCTCCTCGTCATTCATATCTAGTCCAGTCAAATTAGGGTTTCACCTCGGAATAAGAGATAATAAGCTGGAAACTTGTATACACCTTCATTTTAGCGTTCTATAAGTTGTCTCAAAAGTCTCATAAAATCTCGTGTCTGCGTCGTGAGTTATTCAAGGTCAAAGGTCACTAAAATCGTTTTTTCGCGATTATCTAGGTTTCTATTGCTCCAATGATGTTGACATCTGTGATAAAAAATGTAGAGCATACGATTTGCGACAAATTTTGTTTCAAACATTTTTTTATGCGCTCAACCGTTTTTGAGATAGAGGGCGGAGAGCGCGCAGCGCTCAGCCATACATACTGTAATTCAAGGTCAACTGTGAATCTCGGTAAATAATGCCCTAAATAAAGTTATTAAATCATTACATTATGATTAACAATTAATAATTTCTTTTATTTATTAGATAATAGGTACTTAAATGTTATTTAATAACATTTTACTTTGTATATCTAATATATTCATTTAATATTGCTTACCTACTTTGTGTAATTCAAAACTCATTTAATGACATTTTTACTGTATATCTTAATTTTATATTAATTTATCGAAAGTAGATTTTAAGTAGAAATAAAACAAGTAAAAATATTTTTTTTCTTTATTTAGCAGCTGTATATTTATTACAATTTAAATTAATGTGGTGAACATTTACAAATCTTTCAACATTTAATGTTATCTCTTTTTTCTTTTGAATATCTTGCATCAACGTGTTGTTCAGCAGAATGTAACGAAATGTTACAAAACTTCTCAATTTCTTCACAAACCTTGTTACATAAAACACTTTCTTGAGTACTTTGACCTCGAGCTACTCCTTGTTTTGTCTTCATAGTGTTCATAAGACTTTGTTCGATTGCCATATCCGCCCATGTACCAGAATTTATTTTTTCTGGTCGTTTTACAGTGAAGAATCCATTTTTAAAGTTCTCAAAAGTCTTTCTATCCGTTGTATTTTCCAATTTCATCATATCTTGAAGATGTAAATGAGCAGATTTTGCATATAAAAAGTAACCACTAGCATGAAAATACGGCGAGGTTCATTCTCAGTAGATTGCGCTCGATTCAAGAAATGAGGATAGCAAACGGTATGGTACTTTGCTTCAGCTGCGATCAAGTCATACTCATAAAGTACACGATCTTTGACTAATTATCCTAAGGAATCCATTTGTTTTTCTGCTCTTTTGATGACATTACCTTTAAATTCCAGAGTACTTACGCTACTGATCGTGCGTCGGTACTTTTCTTTTTTTCTTAACTGCTAAATCAAACACTTCACTCCTTTTTTTACGAAATACACTGGATGATGGGAAAGGTTTACCTTCTTCTAGGCGTCGTTTCGATGCTGCTATGGATTTTTTACTAATGTACACTTTTCGACACTCAACATCAGAGAGGTTAAAGTATTTAAGAAGTCTATGTGACCGTCATTTCTTTCGATATTTGCATTTTTTCAAGTTTTCAAGCCACGCACTACATTAACAGAATCACATTCTAAAAGTGACTTCTCACAAATAAAACACAAATCAGCCATAATTTTCAAAATTGTACGCTCGTCGTTGCCGAGATCTAAACGAAACAAAGAAACATCTGTCTCAAGATCTAATTATAAATAAAGAAAGGCGCATACTGAGGTTACTGCATTCTCAGGTATATATTTCATAGAAAAAGATCGGATTATAGGGTTCCGCGTTCCCAGTTATAATCCTAATAGAAAAATAAGTATTTGAGGGGTTACACATTTAAAGGCAAGTACTTAATTACTTTTCTACTTAAAATCTATTTTAAATAAATAATTATATATTATTAAGATATATAATAAGTATTTTATTTAATGAGTTTTAAATAACACAAAGTAGGTAGGTAAGTAGGTACTATTAAATGAATATATTAGATACTAGCTGCGCCCAGCGGTTTCACCCGCGTGGTGATGAAAAATTGTGATAATGATGATAGAAAACCATATATCTTTATAAATTATAGCCTATGTGTTATTCTGATGTATAAGCTATATTATTGTAAAGTTTCATCAAAATCCATTCAGTAGTTTTTGCGTGAAAGAGTAACAAACATCCATACATATATACAAACTTTCGCGTTTATAATATTATAGTAGGATAAATAAAATGTTATCAAATACAATAGCTAATAGCTAATAAATAATACAAATTATTTATTGCTAATGATATTTAAATGATTTAATAACGTTATACAGGGTATTATTCACCAAAGTTCACAGTTGACCTTGCATTACATTATGGCTGAGTGCTGCGCGCTCTCTGCCCTCTGCCCTCTATCTCAAAAACGGTTAAGCGCATAAGAAATGTTTCATACAAAATTTGTCCAAATCGTATGTTCTACATTTTTTGTCGTAGATGTTAACATCATTGGAGCTATAGAAACCTAGATAATTGCGGGAAACCAATTTTGGTGACCTTTGACCTAGAATAACTTTCGACGCAGACACGAGATTTTATGAGACTTTTAAGACAACGTATAGAACGCCGAAATAAAGGTGTATACCAATTTCCAGTTTATTATCTCTCATTCCGAGATTTACCCCCTTTTTTGCTAAAGTGTTGCTATTTTTGCTAAAGTGTTGCTATTTTTACCCCTTTTTTGCTAAACTTATCGTTGAATTTTGGATCAAGCGCTTCGCACAAATCTTTCCAAGCATTTTTCGTTAATATTTTGTTTTTATATGTTGCTAGAGTCTTGTCCCATAAGATGGGGCGAGATTCTACAAAGGTTATCAAAATTTCCATATCAATTTCTTCTGTCATTGTCGAAATAAAAACACAACCTCCTGTAATCGCAATAACCGGCTGACTGACGGCCCGGCTAGCCGGCAGCCGCCCGGCAGGTAGCGGTCGGCCCGGCGCCGGCCGATTTGACCGGCACGTGTGAAACGGTTGGTACTTGTCCATACAACACTACGCCACTAGCCGGCATCGGACCGGCGCCGGGTGAATTCACCCGGCACGTGTGAAGCGACACTAACATTCGGCTTTAACGACCGTTGGTGGCGATATCACCCCTCGTTCACTCCAGCGATAAATAAGATAAGCCAATAGAGGAGTTTCCGTTTAACAATAAAACTACAGAACAAGAGAGAAGCCAAATAGATATACATTTTTACTTTCCTAGCAAAGGAAATTATTGTGAACACAATTCTGTGTATCTGTGACGCTTGAACCTATTTAGAAGTGTGAGGTAAAGTTAGAATCGTTATGCCTTAACTGTCCAAATATCTTCATAGTAGTGACTAAATGTCCAAATGTCAATAAATTAACATAAATATATCGTGTTTAGTGTCAGATGAAGGGCCTGATTTAGTACATTCCGAAACTATACTTGTATCTATGTATATGATAGACCACAGACATAAACCACAAATATTTCATAAAAAAACCAATAGTTTATTTATACAATAGATAATTTTGTGTAACTTTTAAAAATATTTACTTATTATTCTTTTTACTTTACCGGCCTACCAACCGATGAAGAGATAAAGTATTGCAAGAACACCTGTGTGTCTATGTGTATTCCTTCACGATAGCGCCCAAACGCTAAAAAACAACAAAAATGTTTATTGAAGGCTTACAGTTACAGCTGTGGAAGAGACAAAGGAGGGTCGAGAGAACTAAGTCACAGTCTCTAGGGCTCCCAAGACGATCAAGCATGCTTGACAAGCATCGCGTGGCGGGCTTGGAAGGGATCGTAAACCGCAGGAAAATGCAAATATTTTTTAAAAATATTTACCCAAAATGCCTAATTTTGTATTTATACCAGGGATTAACATTAATTAGACGTAATTGATTAATGAATGACTTGACTCCCTGGTATGAACTACACGATTAGGCATTTTTGGTAAATATTAAAAAAAAAAAAGTTCCTGCGGTCTACGATCCCCTCCCAGCCCGTGACGCGATGCTTGTCAAGCATGCTTGATCATCTAGGGAGCCCTTAAAGGAGGTCGCGTAAGAGTTTTATTTTTTTTTGGCCAAAAAGGGGGTCGCGATGTACTCATAAAAAAGGTTGAAAAACACTGTTTAAAGAAATGCCGTTAACAAGGCTAATAAATGATTTTTTGAAAATCGAACTACTAATTCACTGCATTTGTTTTTGCTTTTGTTTCTGTTTCGGAACAAAAAAATAAGAACCGTTTCAAGTATTTAATATTCATTTTGGAGTGTTAATTATCGGGAGCAACCGACTGCGTGCGCGCGGCGGCGGTCAGCGCGAGGCTATGTAAAGCGTCCGGGGTGACGCGCGGTGGTCACGATATAACTGCCGCAAGGCGCTTAGCCCTGCGATGTCACACTAAAAACCGGGACAATGGGCCCGGCTCGCGTGAAGCCCTGTTAAATGGCACTTGAAAGAGGACACGGGCCTTGGACAAGGCTCGACGGCTGACTCGTAGAATGCGTACTGGATTTTCAGCGCACTGATCTTTAAGCACTGGATATTCATAGAGATAACGGGACCGCAACGGTCAACGGGGCCGTAACGGAGATTCCGTAAATTTAATGTGGTTTTACCGAATTTTGCTTTAATAAAGGACTTTTTCTAATACACGTGCTTTTTAGAGTGACCAAATTGTTTCTAATACTTGTACAATAGCTTTTACTTTATTGACCTACCAACCGACGAGGATGTAAAGTATTGTGAAGGCGCTAAAAATAAATTCCTTGGTAAAGACAGAAATAAAGATTTTTGCCCCCCCCCCCTTTCTTCCCCCCGGACCCGATCCCCCCCCCCCCCCCCCTGAGACGATTAAGACTATTTTAAGATCGAAGTCTGTCTGTGCATCCGTGTGTCTGTCTGTATCTTTTTGTTTGTATTCCTCCACGATAGCGTCCAAACGCTTCATTCAATTGTGCTGAAATTTGTCATGCTGGCATCATTTGGTCATGGCAAGAGTTGAAAAGATTGTGGTTGAAATCGGTCCAACAGAGGGCGCGCTAGTCATACTTCAATATTAAAATATTGGACTTAGAAACTGGAAATTCGGTCCACGGGTACCTTGTTGGGCCGAAATCACATTGTGATTGTTTGTTTATCTCATATCCAAGAGACACAAACAAGATTTAAATTCCGCATATTCAGTCGGAAGCATTGGCTGTTGTGAGCTGATTGTATAGTTGTGTCAATACTGATACCACAATGGCTTAATTAACAGTCAGCCAAATTAATTTGTCCGACCTATGCTATACATTTACATCAAAGTTCAATATAATCATCCTCCCTAATTCAGTAATCTATTGGCCTCAATCCTGAACACGCTAGTGAATATCAATGAAACGCTCGCACGAAATTGATACCAGTGGGACCATGCGTGGTGGTGGATATCTCCCTCTGCCGTACCTCCGAATGCGGCTGTCCCTTTCTAATCCCTCTCTTTATGACGATTTGAATTCGTTTCGTGGGATTTCGGGGAGGGGTTGAATTGGGTTAGTAGCTCCTCACAGTCACTCACAATAGGCAGAAATACAGACATAGACAACAGACGCCTAACTGCGATGGTTAGGTATGGATTCTTTAGTTGCTAGATTTAAAATATATTAAAAAAATATATAATAAAATGAAACAAAATTTTCTATACTGTTGAATACATAATTAAGTAACATTACTAATTCACACTAAAAAAGGGTACAAAAAATATATTTTTTGATAAAAAAGTAACTCTTTGCATCTTAGTACCCTAAGTCATACCAGGCGGTTAATAGATTACTGATTTACCACAGTATACCAGACAGTAGCTTCTCTTAGCTTACAATGCTAACCGTTCGCGTTCGTCGGACGTACCTCTCTGCCCACATTCCTCGCACCCTTTTCCCGCAATGCCCTGTAGCTCGAGGGTGAAGCTACTGGTTGGTATACTGTGACTGTACCAACCGACGATGTTAAGGCTAAGCGTATGCTGAGACGCAGGCGATTCAGTTTCAGGAAGCGCAGGGCAGAGCAGATTTTGTAATGCGTGAACGTACTGAGATCTGCGTACGCTGTGGTGCAGGCACGTGAAAAGCAGACATGTGTCTATCCTGCTTTGCGCTTCCTTGTAGTGCCGGCATAGAATTCTGCGCGACGCGTGCACGTCGGGACGAGTTTTAACTAGATTTTGTAATTTTGCTGCAAAAATGACAAAACATTTAATTAAATTCTTAAATTGTTTCTCAAATAACTGTCTCCAGAGTAAAAATTCTCCATTAGTAGAGCGTTTTTTCAATTAATCACTTTTCCAAATACTTTTGGTACGCTTTGACAAACTGTAAAGTAGCAACAATTCATTAATTTCATAATCTGCCTATGTATTTAAACCCATTTTTCTCGTCAAACTCGATAACTGTATATTCTTTTTACTAGCTAGGACGCGAATGAATGCATCTGTGTCATTTAGCTGCATCGCAGCATACGCTCGCGGTCTATGTCTACATCGACTGCCCTGCTTAGCAAAATCTGTACAATGTTGTTCTGCGTCACCTGCGTCTCAGCATACGCTTAGCCTGGGAGTTGCCAACTGCTACGGGCGAACCCGTCACCGATTTGTTGCAATATCTAATAATATATTACTAATGTACCAACCGACAAGCAGCTAACAGTTTTATGCTGCTTGGGCCATATGATATGTTCGTTAACTTGGGTCGTCCCAACTCCCTTACCGGTAGCCTCCACAAAGAGAGACGAACCTGGAAAAGACTCTGCTTCTCACGTCGCGGCTGTTTCGAGGACAAGTGGGATCGGATCCTCTGGGGAAAGACCTCAGGTACTGCTGGGCGGTTTGCACATCGTGCTGGCCACGCGATCCCGCATGAAAGATGGGCAAAGGATACCACGGTCTGTGATAAATGCGACCAGACTGGAAGAAGGAGATTTCGACCAAAACTAGTGGTAAGGGAGTGAGGTCTGTCCGCTGAGTTAACTTCACAGTGCCTCGCGGTAAGACGTTGGACTCTTACAGGAATGTTGGCGTAGTTAGACGGTGGACTGCGTAGTTCCTGCGTCTTTGCTGAAAGTATGGTCTAATATCGTTATACCTTCCTTGAGTGAAGAATTCGCCTGGAGTAGTTGATAATTTGAAAGTGTACCAACCGATGACAGTAATAATCCTAGTGTAAACGCGCCTCTCAACCAGTAAACACAGTCACTATGGCGCAGCACTGCGTTCGCGGAATTTATTCGATAGCTGGGTCGTTACGCCGATTTCAAGCCCCCCCCTCCCCTCATCCCCCACCCCCATGCCCCTCCCGTCTTCTAATTCCAATTTATCGCCTGGGAAATCCCCGACAATTCCGCAGCCGTAATAAAAATGGCCCGCGCGCCATTTTAATAAACCCTTTTTCCGCCATTTTCATCAAATGAACCCATTTACATACCGGAAATCCAATCAATTTTCTAGTAGCCATATACTTAGTTATATTATGTAGTTTACGAAATATGAACTGGCATGTTTCTGGTTAAAAATCGATAAAATTATCGGTAAATAAGAATAATAGTAAAATGCGCTTTTTTAAAAACAAGCTTTTATTAAAATGATCTGAAAAGAAGAACAGGCTACCATAATTGAATCCGTATACAAAATATTGTGTATGTGCTGTTGACCGTTAAGGAGTACCGTCTTTGGGAGCCAACCCTGGGTGCAGTAGCCATGTCATGGTGTGACTTAAAACGGGCTGTCATAATTGAAAGCTATACAAAATGTCGTATTTGTGCTGTTCACCGTTGAGGAGTCCCCTCGTTGGAAGCCATCTCTGGGTGCAGCAGTCATGTCATGTATATAAAATTTCGCGTCTGTGCTGTTGACTGTATGAGAGTAGCCTGGTCGGGAGCCAATCTTGGCTGTAGAATCTGGTAACGAACGGTTTCGTGCAGCTTGGGCCTCAAGATCCATTTTGTTCTCGGATCGGAACTCACGATTCAGCTCCTATTCAGAAGCCTCCTAGTGCGGAAGGCCGGTTTATCCTGGTGGGATCGCATCCCGGCGCTACTGGACGATTTGGAGACTGGAGACTATGGAAATATACAGTCTCCTAAGCAGCGGGAGTGGATGTTGACCTGTTGTCATGCCACTCTTGAAATGACCTTGAGCCACCCGATCCCGTGTGGCACTACGGGCAAAGACGCCCAGGTCTGCTATAAATTCAAACTAAATTACCGCTGAAACACAGCAGGTAGAGGCCACGTAAGCGACTTCGAACCCGCAACCAGTCGGGAGGACAGAGGTATCCTGAAGGTTAACTCTAGACGGAGATATCCTACCAAAACTACTAAATAGGGGGCAAGGCTGGCCGCTGCCTTCCTTTCCCGGTGTCTTGCCGTAAGGTGTTGGCCTCTAACGAGCTTTTTGGCGGAGCTATACGGTAGATTGTCTTGTCTCTAAGTCTTCTAAGCTCATCCCACGACTGTAAGAATGATCACTATCGTTATACCGTTATACCAGCTTAAAAGGTTACGGGTTCGCCCGCTGTAGTCGACACTGCCCTACTGTAGAATTACTGTAGAATCAGGTCATGCTTACCATAAAAATGTATTGTCATCGAAACTGAACCAACTTTCAACTTTATAGTAGTAAGTGGTTCTAATTCAGTTTGCAAGATTTTACCTAAACTGAAAGGTAAGTAATAGCTTGTAAATATAATAAACATTGCAGCAGGAAGCGCATGCATGTGTGGGTTATGCGCTTCTACAAAAAAAACCAAGGTGTTTTCCGCGCCAATGTTCTCGGTCCCTCGCCCACATGCTCAGAGCACACGTATTTCATTTATCAACACCAATGCACTGCAACCAAAATGGGATAGAAATCCTAATAATTCTGACTTCCTAATCCGGGTAACTGGCAATTAAACTTTTATTTCCATTTTAATTTTCAACCCCTCATTGAAATTTTTCAATCAAGATTGTAAAATCAAGAATTGAATTTTTTAAGATTGAAATTTTTCAATCAAGAATCGTACAATGCGATGCATGTTATGCTTTCACTACCATTGAAGCAGGGTACGCATGTGTGCACCAAAAAAAATATATTGATTTTTTAGTTGTGTTCTTTGGTAAATAAGCAATTTATTTGGTATTAATATTGTTTAGCAAACTCGTCTACATATGTCATCCTACTATAATAATCACACAGATTCCATATCTGTCATAATCATTGCGACCTTTAGGAGCCGAGCAAAAAGAACGCTAAGCAAAAACGAAGTATTAGCGCAGGTGGCCGATGCGACGCGGTGGGTTGGGGGCCGAGGGCAGCCGCCCGACGAAAACCGAGCATTACCGAGAACACATCTCCCTGTAACACATCTCCCTCACCCCCCAACTACCCTCTACACCATCTTTAACAACGCTACCTCTCAAAAACTTCGCCCTAAATCCCTTTTGCATCCTAATCACTTGGGTATCTATTAAAGCACTCCCGATTAGGCGGGATAGGAACCAACGGAAGAAGAAGAATATTTTCGTCCGGACTTTTATACATCCTGAATACTTTTCGGTAAGCGGAATAGGTACCCACGGAAGAAGAAGAATATCGGAGAAGAAATATATTTTCGACATATATTGTTTTATGTTGTATTACATTATAATATGTAATACTACATTTTGTTATTTTATATTTAGTATTGGTCCTTAAGAGACGGAAAAAGAACAGCACTAGAAGGCAAGGCGCAGAGGCTCAGCAAATACCAGAGCACTGTACGAGTAGGCATATCCATCACCCCAACACAGGCGTATACCTAGTAGGGTGATGTAATCCTGACAAGTATAATGCCCTTTCGCGATTTTTTTGTTATACGTATAAAAAATGTGTAAAAAATGGAAAGCAATGTATTAAATGTAATTATAAATAAAGGATAAAAGGTAAAATAAAATAAAATAAAAAATATCTAAATACTTTCCAGGAAAAAAAAATATCATTAACTCCTATTTGGCGGTAAGATAAGTTAGTTTTTATAAATAATATGGCATAGCTAAACTGCATTACATAGACAGATCCATGATTTTCACAGATTCGGAATCAATGTGATAAATATAGTGGGCTACGTAACGACCAAATTTGGTTGCACATCAGAACACCGTTAACTACGTAACGACCAATATTGGCGGCTTGCTCCCGGAGCGCACAGTAATGTTATTTTCTAATTCGAAAGCATCCTAAAATCCATACCAAATATCTCATTATTACCATAGATACATAGACGGCTGCTAGAATAATTTCGCGCATCATTTCGCGGATATTTCTGGTAAAATTCGATTGTCAAACATCATCATTTTTTTTTTCTGAGAAATCATCAAATTTTTATTGGTTTTATGACCTAATATCTAAATATTTTTGTATGTAAATAAGCAAAACGAAATATTACATTTGATAGAGAATCTAATAAAGATTACGATAGCATTTATGATTGCTAAATAGGGTTCCGTATTTTTCCGTAAGACAAGTACAAGTTAGAAATGCCGAGTTTTTTTTCACTTTTTCGATATTCTCATATTTATTCATAATTATCTAATTGTTTTACAAAATGAGATTTCAATATTCTATATACAAAATTTCAATGCAATCATTGCACAGTTATTCTTTTAATGATTGTTATAGTACTTCCATAGTTGTAGTACTTTTTGTCGAGCGCGGCAATATTACAAGAAATTCCAATAAATTGCCGCGGTCGGCTATGAAATTATGCCGCTACTCGAGGGTTTAAAACATCTTGAACGTAGAAGAGTTTGCTAAACTTCATAAATTTCGTTTATTCATTGAGACTGAGCATAGATTGCGACTACGAATTTCACGATATTAAGCTTCTGTATTTACGAAACCAGCGTGGACTTCACAAAAATATCTGACTTTGACGAAAAATTGAGAATGACATTCATTTGCGCCTAATAGACAACGCGCCGAGGCCGAATTTTACGCCGGTGAATTGAATTTATGCCGACGACAGCCCGGTGGCGACTTAACGAGCCTCCTTGCGATCATAATGCCAATTTCCTGTCAAACCGAGATTATTAAAAGGTCGAATAGAGTTTACGTAACGCATTTTTTCACCCCCAAAATGCTAACGGAGGGAATTTAAGCTGGAGGATCAAAGGAGGAGGAAGGGCGGTGGGGGATGGGGAAATAGGGAATTATTGAAATTCCCCGTCAGATAGGCGACTTCCACTGCGTCTTCTGCGTCCACTTCACGGGGGATAGAACGAATAATCGTTAAAACTTCCTGAGGTGACAGGTTCGCCCGTTGTAGTTGACAACTCTATTTGTGACTCGCTTGGAGGTGTCGACTATAACGGGCGAACCCGTCACCTCAGGAAGTTTAACGATAATGATCATTCTGTCTCCCATGAAGTAGCGAACAGTTTCGTGCAGCTTGGGCCACAAAATCCATTGTGTACTCGGATCGTTCCAGCTCACGATTCAACTCCTATTCAGCAGCCTCCTCGTGTGGAAGACTACCCCTGGTAAGCCTCTCGCGTCTCAGACTTGACGGCTGGTGGATCGGATTCTCCTAGGGGAAGTATGTCTGGTGATTTTAAAACAGCCTAGTAACTTAGTGATTAAGTCGCCTGATCTTACATTGTAAGGTCCTGGGTTCGAATAACATTGTAATTCCCGGCTATATCACCATTTTCCGTTGGGATAAAACTGACGGAATTGCATTTTCAATTCTGTCGATCGAATGCAATAACAAGACATACACTTACACACACACACATGTTACATGTTCGCATATATATAAACAGGTCATAGTAGGCTCGTCCGCTGGCCGAGAGTGGGCGCTCATCGATTTTATTTATGATTTTTATATTCAGATCAAATCAGTCCTTGGCTACTTGCCGGAAAGTCTTGGTGTGACACAACCAATTATTTAGAATAATAAGTGCCATCTACACGTTGCGTTTACAATACGATACAATACAATCAACTACTCTAGTAGATAGGCATTCCTGCACTTGTATGCGTCACAAAATTAAATGCTAAAAATTTAATTATTGAAAACATAACTATCGTGATAGTTGTCATGGCTGTAATATTATATTCAATATTACCTATATACAAATAATCAAAATATACTAATGTGATTTAAGAGCCAGGGAGAATAATATATTAAAATAGAAATGCAAATTCAATGTAGAATAATCAAAAAAAAATATTTTATTGTCAATCCAGCAATATGTCTTCATATTTTAAAAAAAATGAATAGATGTATAATAAATTATACGAAAATTAGAATGTCAGCTATCATAATACCATTATGTTTAAAACTTACACATTTCATTAATCATCAACATGGAAAATAAAGTCAGAATTTTCAAACTCCCTTATACCATAAATTGGGTTTCTTACCAAATAATTTATAATTATCTTTTTAAATCGGTCCTCTCCAAGGATTTTAATTTGCTCTGGAATCTTATTATAGTAGGACAATTTTTGGTGAATAAAACTGTATCGCACTTTGCTAAGTCGCTGTCGGGTTATGTGGAGATTGGATTTATTCCTCGTATCGTGATGATGAAAATCACTATTCACCGGAACTTCTGTTAGGTGTCTACGGCTTTCGTTGTATATTCATAGCTGCCAAATCGTAGTATGGCATTAAGCAAGTTAATACGCTAATAATCAGTATTATTATCTAAGATAGGTAAAACTGATACAGCACTTACGGAGAAGGTAGGTAGGTACCTTAGAGTATAAGCTTATGTATACTCTAAGGTAGGTACTATTACGCTCTGGACTAGGTATCTTCTCTGTGTTTTATCACCCTATTATAATAAAACGACTCTTCCGAAAAGTGTCTCTAGCGGCGCCATACTGCGGAATAGCCCTCAATTCGTCAACCCTTTTGGCGCCATTTGGCCGGATGGGCCAATTCAATATTTCGGAGCGGACAGGCAATAATCACCCTTTTGTGCGAGGCGAATCTATGTGCGGCCGGACCAGATTCGCTTACGTATAAAGCCGGATGCGTCGCGAACGTCGCGATTTCGGGCTTATTTCGTAAAACCGACGAAACGAGATAAGGCACTTTGTCAGGTTTTATTTTCCCGACCCAAGGAAAAGTATTGTGAACGCGCTACAAAAAAATCGGGATGAACCATTCCAGACCGAAATCTGTCTGTGAGTCTGTATGTGTCTGTGTGTGTGTGTGTGTGCGTGTGTGTGTATTCCTCCATGATAGCGCCTAAACGCTTCATCCCATGGAGCTGAAATTGGCATGCAGGCATCATTCGGTCATGGCAAGAGTTGTATTAATATTTTTATAATAATTATTTATTTTATATGAATACCCATGTGCCATGTACATGGAATCAGATTTCTTTTTTTGTCTGTAAGCCGTGTAAAGCCGACTTTAGTCAACGCTACTGTCGAATAAATATTTCTGCTTCGATAGTTTTATATCTTTTTATTTATTTTATTTATTTAGTTAAGGTAACAAGCATCAACTTATAATTGGAAACAAATTTTCATAAAAAACATGTTCTTATGCCGATTATAACTTACGCCGTTCGAAATGATCGTAAATACCTAAATAAAATACAAACGGAGCTGCCATGGAATTCACCGACCGAAGTCGGTCCGATCATATACTATTTTTTTTTCTGGAGGGTGAACGGTGGATCAGGACTAACGACCGGCTGTGGTAGGTTTAGGACAGCTGTCTTGCCACATGTGAGCGTCACCTTACCACCCATTCACTCCCCCTTCGAAATCATAGAATTTGAGATGCGGAAATCGCAGTTTTAGATAATACCGCGATTTCCCTCAACTAATAGTTTATTAGTTGAGAGAAAACGGATTCCTACCGGTCGGAAACAGACGACAGCCGCCCCCCCCCCGACGAGTTAGTAGACGGCAAATGTAACTTTGCCGGGAAAACTCATCGTCCAAGTCCAAACGGCAAGGACTCGCCCCTCTCCCCCCCCCCGTCAATATATTACTAGCCACTGACGAATTCTAATATGCGATGACTGATTATTCATGCTTTTATTGTATATTCTAAATGAATAAATTGAATACTGAATACTGTAGTTAAAATCGGTCCACTAGAGGGCGCGCTAGTCATACTTCAATCACGAAATATTGCAGTTAGAGACTTGAAATTCGATATACAGATATACAGATGTCTTGTTGGACTAAGATTACGTTTTTTTAATTTTTGGTTGGAATATCTTGTAATAAAATTTATGAAAATATTACATATTTTTTCAATTACTATCTTTTCACTACAAAACCTTTCTCAATAATCGAGAAAGCTTCAGATTGGAGTGTGGAGGTCGATTCGGTCTCTAAGCAGTATAAATTCCCTGAAAGTCTCGGATGCATAGCCCTGCGTCCAGATATAACTCTTTATATTCTATCTTGGAAGATGGCCCTTATCGTAGAATTAACTGTTCCATGGGAATCAAATATCCCAAAAGACCACGAGTACAAACTAAATAAATACCACGATCTCGCAAATGCCGTCACCTGGAACGGCTTCACTAGACATATTCACGGGTCGAAGTTGGCGCTCGTGGCCTGCCAGCTAAATCCCGGTTTCTTCTTTTTAAGATCTTGGTCTCTCCAGGAAAATAATCAAACTCCTTACTAGAAAAATGATCTAAAATCGCAATTTCTGCATCTCAAATGCTATGGCTTCAAAGGGGGAGTGAATGGGTGGTAATGTGAACGCTCACATGTGGCAAGACAGCTGTCGTAAAGCTGGCACAGCCGGTCGTTAGTCCGGAATTCACTGCTCACCCCCCAGAAGTGTAATAATAGTATATGATGGGCCCGACTTCGGTCGGTGAATTCTATGGCAGCTCCGTTTGTATTTTATTTATTGCGCCATTGCGACCATAATATTTCGCGGCACAACCTATGCATCAAAGACCGTTGTATGACATGTATGGAGATGCTGACGTCACACATTCGATTAGGAAGCAGTCTGGCCATATGCTTCAAGTTCTTTATTGTTCGCTGTCTGCTGATGACCTTTCAGCTTTTCTGGCCTCGAGACTATCTGAATATAAGAATCTGGCCTGCTGACTACCATGGCGTTCTATGTCCGAACTACTGTCTGATCTAAAAGTATCAGATTTTCCAAAACTTTTGCTCTTTTTTGTCACTGTCTCTTGACCTATCAGGAAGACCACATCGGTATCACCAAATAATTCGAAATCGAATATGAATAATTATGTCGTTTTCGTACTTTTCGATTTGCAATTCTTTCGACAGGTTTATAAAATTAAGTAGGAGAGATTTCACCAAATGAAATTGGTTCAACTACAAACCGCCTGAGGGCTGAGGCCTCTGATATTAAATTCCATTATCATATTATAATAATTGATACACAGAACAGAATTATATAATGGGAATTTATAATAAAGATAATTGAAAACAGAGGTTTTAAATTAGTAAACAGAAGAATGGTATTCCTGTATCTGTGTATTAATTTGAAACGAGTTTTTCCTGCAACCGCCAAATTGAGAGAACCTCTAGGTGTAAAAATTTGGTTTAGGTATCTAAAAAAAGCTCTCGGTCTATAGATGTCTCATCAAAAAAAAAACATCAAAAGACCAAAATAGCAAATTAAAGACCTTTTTGTACTGTCAACAGGAAGCCCTCTAATCGGAAGTAGCTAAACTGCATTCACATAGTCCGTACCCAGAATCGTATTATAGTAGAACACTTATTATTAAAAAATAATGTTGATACAGTTTATTTTTGAAACATCACGGTCAATTAAGTGACCGTTAAATTTGACGGGTTTCAGATAGTAAATATTTGCCGACAAGGAAGTATTGTGAACATATTCCCCCCCCCCCCCCCCTCCCTCGCGAGACGATTAAGACCATTTCCAGACTGAAGTCTGTCTGTCAGTGTGTGTGTGCCTGTATGTATTCCTTCACGATAGCGCCTATACGTTTCATCCGAATGAGCCGAAATTTGGCATGTAGGCATCATTTGGTCATGGAGAGTCGAAGAGATCGTGGTTGAAATCGGCCCACCTTTTTTTATTTGTTATAATTGAATCTGCGGACGGCCAGTGTCATCGTTGCGGTACCTATATCACTGCGTATACATAATATGTAAGATTTAATATTTTACTTATTTTTTTAGTTTCAAACAAAATTACCCTCGGTATTACCGTAGTACGCTGATGCCGTCATTTCAGCAACCGTAAAACCATTTGCAATTCAACATTAAAAAAAAAAAAAAAGTTACTATGACCATTTTTTTACCTTTTGAATGTTGATCAAAATGACGATAAAGATTCATGAATAGATTTCAACTTATGGGTAAAAAAACAAGAAAAACGTTTTTTTGGCCTTCTAAACCAGGCTCCTTCCTTAAACTCTTTTTAAACTAGATAGTCTTGAAGATAGGCGTACAAGCTACGATATGATGTTTCTCTACAATGTAATTAATAATATTTTTGACAGTGCGTATCTGATCGAAAAGGTATCCATTCTGGCCCCACATGACTCGGAGCCCGATCTTTTTTTATATAAAGAGATATAACTCCAATTATACCAAGCATTCCCCGATAAACAGAGCTATGACAACGTATAACGATAGGTTCGGGTATACATTGATATTTTTTCATAAGTTAAAAGTCACTTTAAGGAAACCATTAAAAAATTTTATCAGTCTTTTGTCCCCCCTATTTCATCTAATGACTATTATTCGCTTGAACAGTGTACATTAACATTTTTTTGTAATATTTTTTTTATATATCTTTGGTGCAAAATAATCAATAATGAATATAATTTCAACGTAAAATTTCATTATCATTTGTTTTTTGTTCTTTCTCTTTTTCTTTAACAATAAATCACTGCTAAAGAATTGTATGTATACGATATAATAACAGAGATGTTGAACACATACAATTAACCGTGAATAGTGCTTAAATATAATTACTCATACTTTTATTTTTATCTTTTTGTATTTGTTATTTATAAACGCTGTTTGTTAACCAAATAAAATAAAAAATAAAATAAAAATAAAACTTCACTTGGATTTAAAGCAAATGGTAAATACACGGAACAGATACAAAGCTTCATACAACCGCTCTATGATAAAGTAAAGTAAAGTAAAAGGTATTTATTTCCAATACAACCATACAATTGTGTAGGAATGACAGTAATTAATCTTAAATTAGTTACTCAATTTAGACAAGAGATGATATACAATATATAGTTTTAAACTTACCAATTTACGAAAACATAGACTATATGATAACAGTTTACAACAAAACAATTAACGGTAAATAATATGTATTAGATTAAATGGGTAGATACGATGCTATGTATTTTCAAAATATTTTAAGAAGTCGTTATGGGCATACATGTTGATTTTAAGCAGATAGACTCGGATGGATCTCTTGAAAATATCGATGTTTTTAATTTCTTTTAATCTTTCGGGCAATTTATTGAAAAGTTTGAGGCCTAAGTATCGACTAGTCGCCTGGAACTTGGCAGTACGTGCTACGAACGGTTGGAGATACAGGGTTTTATTCCTGGTGTCATGCCGATGTACTTCCTCGTGGGATATGGCCGAGCTCTTATTGCAATAGAATTCGCAAAGAGCTTCTTGAGCAAAAATCGCATATACGGTCAATATCCCTAGTTTTTGGAAGTGTTCACGACATGACTGCCGTGGACCAATACCTACTATCGCACGTATGGCTCTTTTCTGGAGAGTGAATACACTGTTGATGTGTGCTGCATTACCCCATAAAAGAAGATAGGTACACTACTACAAGCTTGAGACGCGTGTGTGCGTGACCACTGGCGGCTTCGTACGTACGAAGAGAAACCGCTTTATACCGGCTTCGCCAGTACTCAAAGCTCAGGGCGTACGTACACATTTTGCGTCTTGTTCATTTTCGTATTATGATTGATTTAATTAGTGTTTTAATATATAAAAAGTGTAAATATGGTTTACTGTACTATGTGTATGAACAATAATAGAATGAATAAAAACATATAATTTTACATCACCCCAAAGACTTCACTAAGTAAGTACCTAACTTGATTATAATATCATTTATTATTTTGAATGTGGTAGAAAGATATATTTAGTATACCTCAACATCGAAAGAAAACTCAACCTGGTGGTGGAAAAAACTGTTATGTGTCTAAATAAAATAGAATGTAAAGTTGTCTTGAAGGTTGCTATGTGTAACGATAAAGTGTATTTATTTGTAGAGGCGCCAGCTACACATGCGGGAAATAGATGATAGACCACATAAACAAATGCAAAGGGCCTCCCTCCGCCTGGGAAGTTACCTTTGTGCGTGGGAGTGGAGCGACGCCAAGGATACCACGGTAGCTCAGTCGTGCTCAGGGGTGGTTAAAATCCTGTATTGACGTCGTCCTAAAGTCGAGAGCATTCAAATTGAATGGACGGTCAAGTACCCTAGTTATGTTTTATTATAAAATGAATTTCGATATATCTTGTGAGAGGACTAAAAGAAGAAGAAGAAGCGATATCAAGTTTAGTGCGCTGCGGCGACGAGATCGAATATTGTGATTTACTCACCGCGCCCTCTATCGGTCTACCGACGAGGTACTGCGCCGGTGCGCGTCGATCGCGCCCGCTTGGAGCGCTCGGCCCCGGTCCCGGTCCGCGCTCTTACATAAATCAATGGCTAAATCGTCTAATGTATTTATTGGAAATAATTGCTAGATAATTATATTTAAAAAAAAGAGAAAATACTATTTGAATCTAGGTGCGCTCTAAACCAGCAGATGCTGCTATAATTAAATAATGTACTGCGGTTCTTTTCTCCGCTAAATGATAAAATTAAAATGTATAATTTCAAAGTTCCTTTTATAAAATTATTCTTTATTTATCCCTTGCCCTGAAACATTACCCTGTCCAGTGTTAGTCGGGTACCTACGAGATTGTAGCTCGCTCTGACCCGGCGGTATTTTTAGGTACCGTCTCGATTTCTTTAATTCGCTAAATAATGATTAATTAACCAAAATGAAAGGTTTATTTGACAGAGTAACATATTTTATTTTAATTATAATAAATGAAAGCTAGGCCATAGCATATGGCGAATCCGAGTAGTTGGAATTGACAAAATTCTAAAATTAAATTCGTGGAAAATTGAACGTTAGAGCCTTTCAATTTTCAGGGCTTAATTCGGCGAAGTGGGATTTTGGACAGGTACTTTGGGTTCTGGAATAGAGAAGGAAGACACTGCTACCCGCGGGAGTTATTGGAGGGTTGCTTCTAGATTTTTTAGCGCCTGCTCCCCGGATGCGATTTTAAATTTTAAATTATATTTTCCGAAATCGACCTTTAGATGATAGTAGAAAAATTAGTTGAGGCGAGGAGACGGAAGGCGATGCTCAGACACCGGGAATTATGACTGACCCGACGTACTACCTACTTCTATTTTGACGCACTCAAATTACTAAATTTTGATTTTACTTGACTCTAATTATTCACCAACGAAGATATGGCAACGGTAATTTACAGGGGACTTGGCTTTAAAAGCAATCTTATTAATTTGAATTTATTATTTTTGAAATCTGATTTTACGAGAGGAAGCTAATGGTTACTGATAGAAGACTTGCCTGTAGATAGGTGCGGAATCCGATGAGGGCTTGCCCGGTACGCTGAACTGAGTTTAATTATAGATTTTAGATATTCACAGAATTTAAGTTCTAGACTGTGTTGGCTGGTGTGCAAATGAATAATTAAATGGGAGGTAGTCGGCCCGCTCCGCCAACGGCGGAGCGGCCGGTGTCTTCTCGACCGTCTTGCTCGGTCGTTGCCAGCCCAAAAAAAAAAAAAAGGAAGATTTCTCTTCTCTAGGTAAAAATATTCTACCTTACTGATTAAAATTGATTAGGGATGTGCGCGACTTGTCGTCTACATACGGTAAGACGTATCCGCTCGGTGTATCGCGTCTATGGCGCGATGGATAAAGTTAA
Source organism: Micropterix aruncella (assembly GCA_944548615.1). Taxonomy (NCBI): domain Eukaryota; kingdom Metazoa; phylum Arthropoda; class Insecta; order Lepidoptera; family Micropterigidae; genus Micropterix; species Micropterix aruncella. The sequence continues at coordinate 14,855,959 of OX155973.1, forward strand.
CTGATTAATTATTAAAATGATTTAGGTTAAAGTTTGTATACTATAAAAACTAGGCCCTAACAAAACGTTTTGGTAGATTGTAAATTGTATAAATAGTGTTTTTTTAGTAAATTGTATAGAAGAGGTACCTAACTATTTATCTCGTTAAAATTAAAAAATATATATATTTAGACTGAGTAATTTGTACAAACTATTCTATCGTAGGTAAGTATATAACAAAAAGTTGATAAACGTTTTGTTTATTTAATTGTATCCTCCTGTGCCAACCCTACCAAAATAGATTTAAAAAAATGTTCGTTTTTTAGAAGCTTTGTCTCTGTTCCGTTTATTTACCATGTGATTGGAGTAAAAGAATAGCCGCACCATTCAGGCTGAAGTCCGCATGCGGTTTGCCAACCAATAGTATATTTAGTATATCGCTATGTATACATAGTTAGGGAACGCATGAATAACCCCCGCTTTTTGGCCATATGCAAATGGCACTTCTGCCCGGAGGAATTTTCGTTTGACACAGACAGGAGATAGGTACACGTGTAAACCATTTGTTATGCATTTTTAAATCGAATTCAACATTTATACCGAGCGGAATAATTGTATGTGAATTCGTTACGGAACGAATTCGTACGGTGAAATGAGTATCAATATTGTTCAATTTAGCGCTTGGATGAATATCACCATTATTTTGGATGTGTTATTTAAATTGAAAGCGGAGAGCGAGCTTTATTCATACGCGAAGCCTACTTACGTGGGAGTTTATTTAGGGCCGTGGGAGTTTATTATTTGGGAGTTTCTCTGGTATGAGCCTGTATTTATCTGATTAAGGAGGGGTAACACATCCATCGCGTAATCTAAGTTATAATCACAAATTACATTTCATTACACATTATATAAATAGTTATATAAAGGTCTAAATTTTCACGTTTTCACATTTAGTAATCTTCTCAATACCTTCCTCAGGTATGTTTTTAATTTGCGAAAGTTCGACTACGTTAGCTGCTTTCGTGAACAACTTCATTGGCTTCCTATTCGCGATCGAAGAAATTTGCATACGTTGTCGCTACTCTACAACATACCCAATAACCCCACTTCACCCTCCTATCTCAAGGAGAATTTCCACCCTTTGGGAGGACACGGTCTTCCACTTCGATCAAGCCGGGATAACACACTCGCCATTCTGATACATCATTCTTCAGTTTACACGCACTCTTTTACAGTCCATTCTGCTCGTTTATGGAATCAGCTCCCTCACTCTATCAGGCATGCACCTTCGTTGCATACTTTCAAAAAGTTGTTGAAGAAACATTTATTTTTATACTGTCACTAACCAAATACCTCATCTTGTTCTCTCCTTTATCCTTCCCTGGGCAACCGTAGCATAGGTTACTAACATATCCTACTAATATTATAAACGCGAAAGTTTGTATGTATGTATGGATGTTTGTTACTCTTTCACGCAAAAACTACTGAATGGATTTTGATGAAACTTTACAATAATATAGCTTAGACATCAGAATAACACATAGGCTATAATTTATAAAGATATAGCGTGAATTATATAAAATATAACGATAACTGTCAAGTAAGTAGGAAAAAAATCAAAGAAATTGACATTCGAAATTTAAATTCTATCCTACTATCCTACTAATATTATAAACGCGAAAGTTTGTATGTATGTATGGATGTTTGTTACTCTTTCACGCAAAAACTACTGAATGGATTTTGATGAAACTTTACAATAATATAGCTTACACATAGACATAGGCTATAATTTATAAAGATATATGGTTTTCTATCATCATTATCACAATTTTCCATCACCACGCGGGTGAAACCGCTGGGCGCAGCTAGTATTTGTATAAGTTTGTTTTAAATTTAACTTTACTACTTCTTTGTGTATTGTACTATGAAAATTATTAATTATTTTATCAAATGGTTGACTGTAAGATATTGCTATAGCGATAAGTCCGTTATTTGTGCATAAATTGTCTTTTTTATAAAACCAGTGTAATATTCACTAAGTCATGTTTTTATAGCACAATAAAATTATTCTATTCTATTAAGTAATTTATTTATTTATTTTATTATGGTAATGTACATAATATGCAACAAGCATAAGAATTCATAGCAGTAAAAACTTGTTCTAGGGCAAACATTTTAAACATATACAAGTTTAAAAAAAAAGCATATTCAAATGAAGAAAAAATAGTTTAAAAAAAATAACAAAAATAAAAAAACATTGAATTAAATAAAAATATATATAAAAATAAATTGTATAAATATATAATTATAATAAAATAAAATATTGAAATAAATGGATAATTAAAAACACTTAACCTTCGGTTATTAATAAGCTATGTAGTCATAACTTAAATTATAAATAAAATTTGTAATAATAGTAAAAAAAAATAAAAGTCACAATAAAATTATAATACTAGTAATAGTAAAGTTTCTAAAAAATTAAATAGTCACATAGAAAAATTAAAATAATAGTAATAGTCACAAAGTGCAGCCAAACAGAGCTAGATAGTTGAGAGTTCTTGATGTATTCGGGACCTTCCTGGCCCAAGCATCCACGAGACCAGTTGTTTCTTAAAAAATGATATTTTCGGGCTAATCTTTATACCTGCAGGTAGGATGTTATATATCTTAGGCCATAGATAAGTAAAATTTCTTTGGCCAAATGATATTCTTTGATCTTTCTTTGGCCAAATGATATTCTTTGGATCTTTTATATTTTACGAGAAATACGTTACCCTGCAGAATATTAATAAAAACAAGCCAAAATGAGTAATGATTTTTCGTCTCGGATTTTTATAATAACGTATTCCAGTGTTTATTTATCCAAAATGCATTGTTGTGTCTTTGGTCGTTTTGAACGGCTTTCACTCGATTCTACTAGCTCTGGCACTTATTGACTGGATCCCGGTGAATAGTGATAAATCCATGTTTCATCCATCGTTAGTAATTGGGACACAAATTCGGATGGATTGCTTTAAACATTTCCAATTCGCGCTGAGAATCAATGAGACAATTCTGTTTTTGCTTCAGTGTGAGAACTCGTCGTACCTATCGGCCCGAAGCTTTCTCATATGCAAAGGATCATGCAAAAAATTACAATAATAATAATAATAAATACTTTATTGACCACAACGGGTACAAATGGCGGGCTTATTGCCATAAACTGCAATATCCTGCAGCCAACCAGCAGGTAGTAATTACGTTTGCTCGCGGCAGAACATTTTTTAATTTTTTTTTATTGACTTCAAAGAAAACGACATAATTTATAATATATTATAAATAAAGTGCATAATAACATAAATGATACATAATATCCATATTATACATATACATGTATATGTATATGTAAAATTATGCACATATACATGTATATGTATATGTAAATGCCGCAAAATTATGGAATAGCCTGCCTTCTAATATACGGGATACCGTTAGTTCGAGTGCGTTTCGCTCCCGGTTGAAGCTATATCTGCTCTCAAATTAATATAAGCTGATCCTACGTATATTTTTTTATTATGTATATAATAAAAAAAATATACGTAGGATCAGCTTATATTAATTTGAGAGCAGATATAGCTTCAACCGGGAGCGAAACGCACTCGAACTAACGGTATCCCGTATATTAGAAGGCAGGCTATTCCATAATTTTGCGGCATATACAGCAAAGGAATAGGTAAAGAAAGCTGTGTGATGCTGAGGTATACATCGAGCATTTGTTGACTGAGACCGTAATGGCAGCCTGTGGGAAGATAACACCCGGAATTCGGATTTTAGGTACGACGGAATAAGTGGATTATTGAGTATTTTCTGCAATAAGAAGAGAATATGCGTTCGCGTATCTTTAGCCAATTTAGTTTAGTACGGAACTCTGAAATATGGTCGTATTTTTTGAGCCCGTACACATATCGAACACAGACATTCTGGAGCCGCTCTAATTTGTCTAGGAGAATTTCGTGGGCATCGAGGTAGCATATATCCGCGTAGTCAAGTAACGGGAGTAGCAAAGATTGTGCCAGGGTTTGGCGAGTGCTTAAGGGCAGGAAGATTTGCAGCCTCTTAAGGCTATAAAGTTTCTTGCTGACCGCCGTTACTTGATCATGCCAAAAAAGATTTTTGTCAAAAATTATACCCAAGTTCTTCACTGTAATTGACAAAGGGATTATGGTGTTGTTTAGATTTAGATGTGAGAAATCGTGCTTAGAAAGAGCATTTAGAAGCTTTGTGCTACCTATAATGATCGCCTGCGACTTATTAGGGTTCAATAGTAGTCCATGATTTGTTGCCCATTGTGAAATTCTAGCGAGATCAGAGTTAATTTTGGAAATGGCTATATTAATATCAGCAGGTTTAGCATGGATATAAAGTTGCATATCATCCGCATAGAGATGATAATTTGTGCACACTTTCTATTTTATTTACACTTTCTATTTAATCTGGCGCCAAAAGCCTGTTACGGTTCTTAAATGACACGAGGCTTATCGCAGAACTATAGTAGGTGGCGAACACAATAGATCAGCAATGGTCGCATTGTTACAAGGTTCATAAAAACCTTAAAAAAGCTCCATACAACAAATAATAAAAAAAGGAAAGATTACGGCTTACCGTAATCTTAGGTCTTAACACATAGAAAAAGTTTTAAATACAAATGTCGTTTTAAATGCAAATATACTCATACGTAGGACAATTTAAAACTGTTTTAATATATAGAAATATACGATATATCATAATATTTATTTTAAAATATACATAATTAAATTATTAGATTATACATAACTAAATTATTATTAGAGTCTTTAAAGATATAAATATTATTTTTTCAACCCTGGTAATAATTTTTCAAACATTATTTATTTTCACATAAATAAATAAAAATACACATTTTTACAACAACATACATTTTTATTTCAGGTAAATGCCTACTCTTGTTTTCGTCTTCATATGCTGAATCAGTGAATTGATCTTGCTTGAAAAGTTTTAGTGCCTCCTTTGAGAACTCTATCATTTTATTTTTTCATTTAGGCCGCATGCTTGTCAAGAAAGGATGGGAGCTCAATATATTTATTTTAGAGTAAACTTTAAAAAAAAATGTGAAAACTTGTGAAATGTTTTTCCTGTGGAAATGTTGAAGAAAACTTAGAGGTTTAATACGACAAATTTCACTTTGAGTAGAAATGAGTAGGACTTATTCGAAGACATGAATATGTATAGGCAAATAATGTACAAGAAATCAAACCCTATTTAAGCATTCCTCTTACCAAAAAATAATTAGTAATATAATAAAATAACGTATGTATTTGTTTTATATAATGTACATACCTTGAACTTCAATGTCCATAACGATTTTTTTAACAGAAATTCCAGTAAATGCAAAAAAAATACAATGAAAATATCTTTCACAACCGAGTGTAGAAAACAATACGACGTGCGTGCTAAGCGAAGGCGAACTTGCGAAGGCGAAGCGAAGCAAAGCGATTCTAGAACTTCTTAGTATTGGGTAAATAATTGGTAATATTTCTTAGTATCCGGATTTAATATATCTGGGTATCCGGATACTTAAAATTAATGACATATATTAAAATTAGTAAATTTGACTTATAGACAGGTTTTGAGCCAAAACACCGCATAGTGCGTCGCCTTAAATGCGGTAAGGCAAGGTTATGGTTGGTAAATGGGTGTTCGTGTGCATAACAAGTTTCCTTTCAGCAAAGTGTGCACGAGGCAAACATGACGCGCACGATGTATAGTATGTACAAGTGAGTACTGAGTACGTAATACACGCGAGTTCTGCGTATGGTAGGACGCCGCGCGGTCTCTCTGGGCTATGAATGGGAAGCAATTAATATTTTAGATGAGGCATGCTAAACGGTCGAATAATTAATGCTATCGCAGTCGCTCCCCTGGGTGGGAGTGAGAGGCAAACAATGGCCCGTAATTTACGCCTCGATCGCCTCCCTTCGCCCCACCGCGCCGCGCAACTATCGTCCCCTCACTGGAGGGTGACTATAATAATCAGTCTTCTGATATTGACTATGATAGTCAACTAGAGCTGTCAACTACAACGGGCGAACCCGTCACCTCAGCAAGTTTTATAGATCGTGTTTTCTTCCGTGAGTTGAGCGCAAAAGACTTGGGACGAAAAACAATCCACAGTCTAGTTACGCCACCTGCCCGTCAGAGACCAATGTCTTTCGGTGAGGCACCGGGAAAGGTACCCAGCGGGCAGCCTCGCCCCATGACTTACAGTTTGGAAGGATATCTCCGTCTGGAATTAACCTTCAGGATACCTCCTACCTCCTGACTGGTTAAAGGATCAAGGTCGCTTGCGCAGTCCTCTCCTTTATGAAGCGGTGATACGGTGACTAACGAATCTATCGCGGGGCACGGCATCCTTTGCCCGGCTGATTCACCCGGAAACGGGTGGCTGAATGGTCGTTTCAAGTGCAGTTGCCATAAGGTTAACAACCACCCTCGCTCTATAGGAAACATTACTGTTCCCAGACTCCCCCGGCTGTTTGTCGGAGTGCACGATCGATTGGCTGACGCCGCACGGTGCGCAAACCGTCCAGGAGCGCCCGAAGGTTGACTCCTAGGGGAGACTGGCCTGCAGGCTAGCGTCATACCCTGGTTCTCCCTTCTGCGTGGAGGCCGCCGGATGCGTGTTGACCCGTGAGTATGACCGACCCTGAACGAATGGGTCTTCGTGGCCAAACTGCAACAGGGCCCATTAGCTTCCTTAGACCGATTACTATGATAGTCACTAACTTCTGTTAGTGACTATGATATTCCGTTTGTTTCTGACTTGGAATGTCTTTAGAATCAGTCCGAAACCGTGAGCGTAAAAGACTTGGGACAAAACAGTCCACCATCGCCACAACCCGTAAGAGACCAACGCCTTAACCGCGAGATAGCCAGTAATGTTACCTGGCGGGCCGACACTCGCGCCCTTACTTCCAATTGTGACCAGATTTCTCCGGTCTCTCGATTGGTTCCAAGTTCGAGGTCGCTTGCGCATTCCTCTCTCTTACGTAGCGGTGAATCGGTGTATACCGAATCTATCGCGGACCACGGCGTCCTTTGCCCTGCTCTTCACCCAGGATCGGATAGCCGATGGTCATTTCAAGAGCAGTCGCCGTAAGGTCCGCAACCACCCCCGCTCTATAGGAAACAGTACAGCTTCCAGACTCCCCCGACTGTTAGTCAGAGGGAGCTAACGAGGGCACAATCGATTGGCTTGCGTCGCTCGGTGCGCAGACCGTCCAGGAGCGCCAGAGGTTTGATTCCCAGGGGAGACTGGTTGACCCAGTGTCCTACCCAGGTTCGCACCCCATGCGTGGAGGCCATCGGATGGGTGTTGACCCGTGAGTGTGACCGACCCTGAACACATGGGTCATCGTGGCCACCTCATCATGGGCCCTTTAGCTCCCCCCTCCGACTAACAGTCGGGGGAGTCTGGGAACTGTATTGTTTCCTATAGAGCGGGGGTGGTTGCCTACCTTACGGCGACTGCTCTTGAAATGACCATTAGCCATCCGATCCTGGGTGAACAGCCGGGCAAAGGACGCCTTGGTCCGCGATAGATTTGGTATACTCCGTTTCACCGCTTCGTAAGGGATAGGACCGCGCAAGCGACCTCGAACTCGGAACCAATCGAGAGACCGGAGAAATCTGGCCACAATTGGAAGTAAGGGCTCGAGTATCTCGAGCCCGCCGGGTTTATTCCTGGATAACTCGCGGTAAGGCGTTGGACTCTCACGGGTTGTGACGTAGCTAGACGTTGGATTGTATTGTCCAAAGTCTTCTACGCTCACTGCAGGGCGATAGAACGAATAATCGTTAAAACGTCCTGTGGTGACGGGCTCGCCCGTTGTAGTTGACACCGCAAGATGTTAGTCAGAGTGCACAATGGATTGGCTTGCGCCGCACGGTGCGCAGACCGTCCAGGAGCGCCAGAGGTTTGATTCCCAGGGGAAACTGACCAAGGCCAGAGTCCTACCCGGGTTCGCACCTCATGCGTGGAGGCCGTCGGATGGGTGTTGACCCGTGAGTGTGACCGACCCTGAACAGAATGGGTCTTCGTGGCCAACCCAGCATGGGCCCATTAACTCCCGGTCCCCATAACTCGACGGTCGACAGTCAAGCTCCGCCACATGCCTGTAAGAGGATAACACCTTATCCGCGTGATAGCCAGGTATGTTACCCAGCGGGCCGACACTCGCGCCCTTACTTCCAGTTGCAACCAGATTACTCCGGTCTCTCGACTGGTTACGAGTTCCAGGTTCCGCTTGCGCGGTCCTCTCCCTTACGTACCGGTGAAACGGTGTCAACCAAATCTATCGCGGACCTTGGCATCCTTAGCCTGGCTGTTCACCCGGAATCGGGTAGCCGATGGTCGTTTCAAGAGCAGTCGCCGTAAGGTCAGCAACCACTCAAACTCTATAGGAAACAGTACTGTTTCCAGACTCCCCCGACTGTAAGTCAGAATGCACAATCGATTGGCTCACGCCGCACGGTGCGCAGACCGTCCAGAAGCGCCAGAAGATTGACTACTAGGGGAAACTAGCCCAAAGGCCAAAGTCCTACCCGGCCGGATGGGTGTTGACCCGTGAGTGTGACCGACCCTGAACAATTGGGTCTTCGTGGCCAACTAAGCAAGGGCCCATTAGCTCCCAAAAGTCTATGGTAGAAGGGAATATTGGTCACCCCACTCGTTCTCATTAGTTAGCAACGTAAATTACCATACCACAAAATAAATACGTACGATGCGCCCCCGCTTTGTGAGTTTCTCATAAATAATTTAAAATGCGTGGGAAAATTTAATTAAGGACCCCAAATGGGTTTGCAATTTTACCTAATAAAGAAAACGAAAAGGGCAGTGTAGGGGAAGGTTTACGAATTTGTCTTCTTCTTTCAGGTGTCTTGCCTTCATAAATTGCGGGATTTTTTTTAAACATCGTTTTAATAATAAATTAAGTGTAAAATGTTTTTATACAAACAAGCTTTTTTTCCATCAGGGAGTTCCGGTGCTTTACGGCTCATAAATGCCCAATTTTCGATAGCATCATATTTGGTATCTTTATATTGAGTCCACATCTCTTCAAGGTGTGGGCATTGCGCTCCTTATTCATCGCAGAATGATATCGGATATTTTATTCTTTAGGTGCATACCTGTACTCGCATATTTGAGTTTTTTAAATACTTAGTAATTCTGAATTCCAAAACGCTAAGAACTGTTTATCATGCTTTATGTGAATCGATTATTACTTACGGCGTAATTGGATGGGGTGGATGTGGTAAAACCCTGCTAGAGCCATTTGCAAGTTGCACAGAAATTAATACTTAAAATTATTCTCCGCAGACCATATCGCCATCCCAGCAATGAACTTTATGTGGAAGCTAAAGTCCTTGATTGTAGGCAACTTTTTAAAAAAACTTCCCTCTTGAAACTATTTTTGGACAATAATTCAAATTTAGGAATAATTCACAACCGAAGACCAACAAGATAAGTTTTAGAAAATAGCCTAATAATACCCAGGATGAAAACATCATTTCGACAAAGACATTACTCTTTCATTACGCCGAGATTTTACAATCTGATCAATATGGAAATAAAAATGAATTTGACATTTTGGGTATTCAAAAATGAAATAAAGGAATGGTTCTCGAGTCATGACAGACTAACCATACATCAAATGTTAGAAATTATAGTTTAATAAAACTTAGGTGCACAAATTATTTATATATTTTTAAATAGTATGTATGTTGATTATATTTTAACATTCAACTAATTACTTACCAATTTATTTTGTTGTTATATTGTGTATTGACTATGAATTGTATTTTGTTTACTAGGTATTTTATATTAATTTTTATATTTCTTAACATATATTAAATATTACTTATTGCCTTTTAATTTTTTTTTATTATAGATTTATCTTACTCTTTACTTTAGTTTTATGTCAATTCTGTTTGTCTCACTCTATTTGATTGTTTCTTTTTTTTTGAGGACCATATTTTAGGGCAATTTAGTTTTATGAGCATTTTAATAAAACTTTTACATAATTTATTGTAAAATTAGAGTCCTGTCCATCCTAGAACGGGTTAGTCCCAGTTGGGTGACATAATCAAATAAGCAAAAGGTTAAGGTTTTGCCATTCGGTTCCTGTTATTTTTACAAGCAAATACAATGTTTTATAGTAATTAATTCTTAAATAAATAAATAAATGTACTTAGTGACACATGATGATGAACAGTGGATCACTAAACTCAGCAGACATTTTTAATTGCAAGATTCAATTGACGTAATATCACCGGCAAAATTATCTAATTGCCTGATGACTAAAGCATTCACTGAATTGATAATTTCGCTTTTAAATCTATCTTTTTACGATGCAAATATTTAATGTATGAAAACAGTGTTTTTCACGTGTGTCTTTCACAGTTGCAAAAATTAATTCACACGAACAATCCTCTTCCTATCACAAAAAAACGCCAGATTTACGGATATACAAGCGAGTACATTTAGCTTATTACTCAGTCTCGTTTGACGTTATCAATGGTAAGCCATCTCTATTATATTATTAGCTTCTTCATAAATAATTAAATGGTCTAAGTATTAACATTGTGTTTATCATACTATATGTATGCCGAGGAAACAAGGCTTCCACAACGTTGGGCTCTGATCATATCGACAACGCACGACATCAGATATCCCACATACTTATGTATATCAAATTTGGTTTTTCTATACATACATGTTTATGTTTATTATCAACGGCTGGCTCATGTCTGTAATGTTTATTTGTTTATAAAGTTTGAATTTTTTTATACGCATTTAAATATGATTCATTCATTGCTGCTGCACCCAAGGTTGGCTCGAGACAGAGTGTTTTAATGAAAGATTTTTTTTAAATGTGTGTTTACTATTAACTTCATAAATACGCAATAATTTTGATGAAATTACCTAGTAGATATTTAGGAATATATATAATTTCCAGGGAATTAGAATCTAACGTTATGTACCTACTTCGTACGTTCTCGTGATTTATAAAGCGAAGTTATATGTTTCATTTATATTCTGTTATTCCATATCCGGGTTCCCCGGGCGGCCTTCCATCCATTTGTAATCAAAAGAGGACGGATGCTATCGATATTTTGCAAACAGTTTCAATATAATACCGTCTGCTGCCCATATGAGCACTCTCTTTCACGATATCGACTTTAATATATTTGAAAGGGAATTATCTATCTATACTAATATTATAAAGAGGTAAAGTTTGTGACGTTGTAGGAAGTAATCTCTGGATCTACTGAACCGATTTTGAAAATTCTTTTACCAATAGAAAGCCACGTTATTTGTGAGTGTCATAGGCTATATATTAATCCGAAAAATGAAAAGACTTTTTCGTGGTAGTCGGATTTGCAAAGTAAGTCGGAGAATAAACGGTCAAACGAAAACGTTTCTAACTAACGCTGCCTTAACGATGAGAGATATATAATTAAGTTCTAGGGAAAAGTTGTAGAGCTTGATAATGCCTACAAAAAAGTCTGCGACAGCATATGTCTAACTTTTATATTTGAATCACAAAAAGTAGTATTTTATATTAAAAAAAATAATTTAAATCGTTACATCATGTTTATTGGTCATATTATCAACAATTATGAATTCTTATCAAAATAAGTAAATTTATCGTATCCAGTGTTTAAAACAAAAGACTTTTCCCTTTTACTGCATATAATTTCCCTTTTACTGCATAAATAGTTAAAGAGATAATACGCTCACAAATAAGACAGTCACAAGAAGATACTCACAAATAACGGTAATATAGTCAAATTGGCATGCAAATACAGACATACATATGCAGTAAAAATATAACCCTTCTTTTGGCAGTCAGGAAATAAATCATAGCACTCAGTACTAACCAAACCACACTCTTAATTTTATCACAAGTAAAAAGTTTTGCCGCCCAACGAAGTGGGCACGGGTCAGCTAGTAGCGTATAATATAGTTCTCGTTTGAGTAATCAACCTTAGCGTATAATTTAGTTCCCGTTTGAGTAATTTTAATTTTAAAGGAGAATTGGCCTTTTTGTATGAAAGGTGCGCCCGGAGTGTAAGCACTGAGGACTTATAATTGTGCTTGTGTAAGTTATATAATTGTGCTTGTGTTAAAATGTAATAATATAGTTAAGAAACAATATTTTTTTCTTTTAGTTATTGCGAAACAAAATTTTATTCTGAGGTACCTAATATTTACTGTTTGTTATTTTTACTTAAAATTTTAATTATATTAATATTTTTTTTTATACCTACCTAAATCAACTTTTTGATACATAACCATATTGCACTATTATTATAATACGTGTTTTTTATTTTATTTATTGGTAAACCCTTCGAGTAGCGGAATTATTTCATGGCAGATCGCGGCAATTTTTTGGAATTTCTTGCAATATCGCCGCGCTCGACAAAAAGTAGATTGCTATAGTAGTTCCAAACTATAACTACGGAATTACTATAGCAATCATTAAAAAAATAACTGTGCTATGATCGCATTGAAATTTCTTATATAGAATATTATAATCTCATTTTGTAAAACATTTAGATAATTATGAATAAATATGAGAAAGTCGAAAAAGTGCAAGAAACTCAGCATTTCTAACTTGTACTTGTCTTACGGAAAAATACGAAACCCTATTTAGAAATTGTAAATACTATCATCATCCGTATTAGATTCTCTATCAAAGGGAATATTTCGTTTTGCTTATTTATGTACAAAAATATTTAGATATTAGCTCATAAAAACCAATAAAAAAAATGATTTCTCGAAAATAAAAAATGATGATGTTTGACAATGAAATTTTACCAGAAATATCCGCAAAAATAATAATCGAAATTATTCTAGCGGCCGTCTATGTATCTATGGCAATAATGAGATATTTGGTATGGATTTTCGGATGCGTTCGAATTAGAAAATAATATTACTGTGCGCTCCGGGAGCAAGCCGCCAATATTGGTAGTTACGTAGTCGACGGTGTTCTGATGTGCAGCCAAATTTGGTCGTTACGTAGCCGAAGGGTAATGTGTAATGCAATGCAATCATACCGTAAAAAAATATTATTTTACGCCTAAAGGGCAGGTTGTGTGGCACTGAATGAATTGTAAAACTCCATTGTACGACACCACAATCACAATAAAATAAATTAAATTAAATTGAATATTAAAGTTCAACTCATTAATCCATGTCAGAAATATGGATGATTTTGTGAAATCAACTAGTTAATACATCTCATTATTAAAGGTTTATTAAGCTATTGCATAGCTTTTATCGCGGGCCTACGCCAGCGCGACGACCGAATGAAGAAATTTCTTAACGAAAATTAATGATTTTAAACTGATATTTACGTCTAAATGAGTACTGCTTACGATTCGAAAAAAATATATGTTAAACAAGAACATTTTCCTAATATTCTTAGCTTTGAATATTTTAGATTTTGTTATATTACATAGTGCTATTAATTTGTGAAATTAGGTCTAACCGAACACAAAAACGACTACTATGCAAATACTATCTGGCGTATTATTATGAAACCTACACTATTTTAAAGATAATTTAATTATCTATTTTTTTATCTACGTTTTTTTCGAATAATCCGATTTTTTTGCTTTATCGAATAAAAAATTCGTGCGCGGCGCTCTATCGGAAGACGTTTAAATTATTCCGAATCATTTGCTACCGCAGACGCAAATGATTCGGAATAATTTCAACGTTTTCCGATAGAGCGCAGTTATCTGATATCAGAAAAAAAAAATTATATATGCATAGGTTGTTAAAAATGCTATGCAATAGCTTTACCGCGGTAGTCCCCGAGTGCCACACGTATTTTTTATAAGTATTTATATGTATCATGGCGGAGAAATAAAGCTAAATGAGGACAAAGGAACTTATTTATTATATTTTTCCCAAAAAATCTTATCAAATTTGCTTAGTTCGTCGTACTGATTCACCCACTAAAAGGCAGTCACTAATTAAAAACTCATGCTATAGATAAAATAAATTGAAAATATCACAAAATATAAAATCATTAATATCAATAATATCTATAATCATAATAAAGTATATTAATATCAAGGGTATATTAATAATAACCTTGATAATGAATGTTTTTTTTTATAAAGGACCTATTGATTATAAAAACCTAATAATTTCACCGGCGTTAAATTATTAGATTTTTATAATCGGCGTTAAAGAAGGACATGGGGTGAATATATCGTGCTTTATCTTTGGTGGGTATTTTTAATGCGAAAAAGTGACACACGTTTATTTCACACTCCGCTCTAGCGTATTGCCCTGTCTCGTTCACACGAACTTATTTCCGATTTTAGTTCACGAAGAAACGCAATCGAGGCCATTAATTAAATAACAAGAGGTCGTTTGTTATAATATTATTATTTTATACCGTTTAGGCGTGTTTACATTACCATTTTGTTATTACGGTTTTATACTGAAACGATGTTTCAATCGTAATTTAGTTGAATTACAATGAATTTTTTTATGTACAATTATCCACAATGCTATAAATAAAATGTTGCTATAAATAAGAGTTGTCAACTACAACGGGCGAAACCGTCAGCTCAGGAAGTTTTAACGATTAGTCGTTCTATCTCCCGTGAAGTGAGCGCAGAAGACTTGGACTAAACAGTCCACCGTCAAGCTCCGCCACATTCCCGTTAGAGGCCAACGCCTTATCCGCGAGATAACCAGGTGTGTTACCCAGCGGGCTTACACTCTCGCCCATACTTCCAATTGCGACCAGATTACTCCGGTCTCTCGATTGGTTACGAGTTCGAGGTCGCTTGCGCTTGCTTCCAGACTCCCCCGACTGTTAGTCAGAGTGCACAATCGACTGGCTTACGCCGCACGGTGCGCAGGCCGTCCAGGAGCGCCAGAAGGTTGATTACTAGGGGAAACCAGCCCTAAGGCCAGAGTCCTACCCGGGCTCGTGAGTGTGATCAATCCTGAACAGAATGGGTCTTCGAGGCCAACTCAGCAAGGGCCCATTAGCTCCCGACGCTATAAATAGTCCATATCTCGTAGGGAAGGGGGAAGTTGACGGGGAGTTGAAGGAAGGGGAACGTGGGGGGGGGGGGCTTGTCGGCTTGCCGGGGAAGCCTTTTAGTGAGAACCGATTTTTTAAAATGTATATGACTTCGCTGCGACATTTTACTTCCTTATGTGTGCTCTCTGAATATTTATGTTTATATTTAATAATGTCTTTCGATTGTTTCAGGTATGTTGATCTTCTAATGAGAGACGATAAAGCAATGTTTATTATGGAATATCGGTAATTTGATTCACTTTTTAATTATTTTTAATTATGTAACTTTCTCTTCTCTTCATCAGGTGTTATGCAACTGGTTTTATCGGGGGTAGGGTCATAGCTTTCAAAGCTTAGTACGTCCAAATTAGAAGTTCGGAACTTCACGCGATTATATTGGATTTGCAGGCACAATAAAAAAAATGAAATAAAAGAAACAGAAAGCACATTTTTTTCAAAAAATATTAATAAATGGCTTCTTGACGACAAGGTCGTTCAAGGACAGAGAACGAACTTCTGCAAGTCATATATTTAAAAAATAATATTTATGCATAACTTTACTATTATACTATATAATATAATATAAGATATTAAACAAAATGTAATATATTGTTATATAATGCAAAAGAATAATACTATAATATATCTAGATCGTTATATTAATATTAGTGTATGTACGTGTATGTATGTGTGTATGTATATGTATCTGTATGAGTACCTACTTCAGTTAGGCTTCTCCACCCAAGTCAGAAAATAAGTCGTATGCCCAGATACAGGCTATATTCGGCCTAGTTAGGTATGCGCTGAGCATGGTCATGTGAATGTGGGCCGTTGTTTACTTCACACCATTACTTGGTATGACCATTTTTATGTGTTTTTTCATTATGTTTGAAATAAATAAATAAATAATATCTGAATTTCTGTGCACATAATTTAAGACGCACTAAGTTTTGGACTGTCTAACCCTTCGTTAAACTAAATTACTTAGCACTGAGATATCACGATAGCTAAAACGACTAAAAATAGATAACCCTTTCGGACCCTGCCCAAACAATTATGTGGGTGATTATGAGTTCCTAAACCACACAAATGTGTGGGTACGATTTATATGATAGATATATATTATATTAAATATTATCTATAAAGGTACCCGCAACATTCTGTGGGTATCTTTTCTCGATTTTCGGTACTATTTGAAAAAAAGCTCACAAAAGCCTTTTTTTATTTGGAATATCTCAGGTCTGAAAGGGATAATACATACTATATACCGGTTTGAGCTCTTCCTAAGTTAGTGATTTTCTCAGTTAGGTAGAAGGAAGCTTTTGCATTGTGAGAATTTTATAAAGAATTGGAAAGTATATTTATTCTGAATATTCAAGTATACTACGATTATTTATTCGAAGCCAGTGAAGTCTGCTTCTATACTCATAGACATGATCTTTTTTTACACGACTGCCCAACAAATAAATAAATTAATAGTTAAAAAAAAACACTAAAAACACGCTTTTGGGCTATGATACGATATTCACATACACACGGCTATGATACGATATTCCATCATGGACTGCCAGTGCCTATCTTCATCATCAGACCTTCAAACCTAATCGTGGTCAAGTTCATTCCAAGACTTTTCTAACAAGTCCAAACACAGCTATGATACGATGTTCCATCATGAAGTTCCAGTTCATATCTTCCGACTCCATCATCAGATCAGTTCGACAGTACCATATTATTGTATTGTCATCAGAACTACATACAGCTGCCAATTTTCATGACACTACGATCCTTGGAAGATGGTTAAATTGGTTACCTTAGATTCCATTACATAGTTATATACAGGTCGACCTAATAAAAGCGTGTTCAAAAGGAGTGTACTGTGTTCAGGTTTCATCTATGTATGTTTTCTGTTTCTTTATTTAACCATTATTTCTAAACGCTTTAACCGATTTAATAGTAATAATAATAATAAAACGCATTATTCTTAAAAAAGGCGAGCTTATTACCTGCAGGCAATATTTTAGAGCGAACCTATACTGTTGTTGTATTATTTGCGAGTAGATTACATAACTTAACCTATATAAAGAGTATGACAAATAAAATAAAAGAGGATAGAAAGAAATATATACCTAACTCTTTGTGGGCACAGGATTTGCCACACCAAAATAATCTAACACCTAAAAGGACGCTAAATTTTAAAAAGGAGGGGAATGGGAGGGAAAAGGGAATTTATCTGGGAGATTTAAAATGCTCTCTGAGTCTGTTTTTAAAAGTAGTTATGCTTGGCGCGATTCTCACATTTTTCGGCAAAGCATTCCAAAGACAGGCTCCATGCACGGTGAAAGAGAATGAGAAGAAGTCACTGCTGTAACTAGGGTAGCAAGTTGTCTTTTGATCTCAGAGGGCGTCTATGAGCCGATAGTGCAGTAAATCTGCCGGTAAGATAATTGGGAGCGACGCCATTCAAGATCTTGAAAAGCATACAAAGCTCGCATTCTCTTTTCTCCCGGGTCGACAGCCAGTGAAGCTTCTCTATGTACTCCGTGATGTGGTCAAATTTTCTGAGGCCATGGATATACCGAATGCAAACATTTTGGAGACGCTCAACTTTGGTGGATAACTCCTCTGTGAAATCGAGAAATGAGACATCTCCATAATCCAGAAGGGGGGGGGGGGGGGGAGCAGACTGACAACGATTTAGAAGTGATTTATGTATTCGAAGCCAGGTAAGGCAGCTTCTATACTCACAGACGTGATCATTTTTTTACACGACTGCCCATCAAAAAGGGAGAGTAATGTGTTCAGGGTTCATCTATGTATGTTTTCCGTTTCTTTATTTACCCATAACTTCTAAACGCTTAAACCCATTTAGAAGTGTGTGGTATTGTTAGAATCGTCATGTCATCCCGAGTGTCATAGGGTACTTAATCCGTCGGACTCCAACAATGCCTATAGGCGTTTTGCGTCGTCTGATAGGTCCGCGCGTAACTGTTTCCGCCGGTCCCCATATATAGAGATAGGTCGGCAAATATGGACCACCATAAGGACTTTTTGAAATAAACTCAAGGTTATTACACAATATCAGTATCATGAACTTTAATCAGTAGAGTACTTATCTGGTTAACATAATTCAGTCATTTACTCATCCTCATTATAATTTACTTAGCTTAAATTTGTCAAATACCAATATAATCGAAAAAAAAAATGTTTGTGACATGGTTGGTAAATATGGACCACGTGGTCCATATTTGCCTACCAAAATTATTGAAGCACTTAGAATAATGACCAGACGAGCAGAATTCGCACATGAAGAAGTCTTTCTCTACCCCAGTGCATTCTTCGCATCTTGCAAGAGATACACTGTACCCATTTTTCACCCATCCGATCATCGGAATATAAACCTTCACAGTAAATGCACTTTGCATCTTTTTCACATCGCCTGTCAGTACTTTCGTCTGAACTATCATCCAGACTGAAGTGATCATTCTCATTTTCCGAGCTGGATGAATCTTTAGCCCTTGGTGCATTTTTAGGTACAATGGACTTGCCTTTTATGATATTAAATTGAAGGTTTTGCATCCTTTCTTATCCCTGGTTTCTTTTTTGTTATTTGCTTTCCCAGTACTGCGCTTCCCGAAATTAGGATTCCGTAGATTAGGTTTTTTCATTTTTTTCTTCTTAATCGAGTCTTCCAAATCTTTTTTGTACGGTGAAGAAGTGGTAATTTGTTCTTTTCCAGCTTTCCTGCCTCGTTAGATTTGTTTAAGGAAGCTTTAAGGACGCCCATCTTTTTGTCGCTTATCGCAGAAATTGCTGCCTGCATATACGCCCATCTTTTTCTCGTCCCTGATTTTGAAGAAGGACGTGGAGCCATCTTCTATAACAAAAAAAAATAGGGTTTAAAATAGACCACTGGGCCATATTTACCTATTAGCCGCATCCAGTACCATATTAGCCGCATGTACTGGATGCGGCTGATATGGTGGACCATATTAGCCGCATCCAGTACTTTATCATAATAACATTTTTGATAAATATTTCTGACTTTGTCTTACTTCTATAAACTACAGTGTTGAATAGGCAGGGAAACATACCAACGCAAGCATGTTGGCCACAAACAATTTAAGCAACAAGTTGATGTATACAAAAATTACAAACTTACCAGAAAATAACATCGATTTGTCAAAAAAACAAAAATCGCAAGAGGTGACGCGAACACGGTCCGAGAGTGACAGCGGACAACTGGCGGCGTCGCGATGCAACATCATTCGACTCGCGACTAACTTTAGGCGTGTTCGGTCGCTAGGCTCGTGGAGAAGCGGTCCATATTAGCCGACTGGGCCATATTTGCCGGCCTTAGTATATTATATAAATATATAATATACATGATAAAAAATTTATTCGTTGATAACAATAGGGGATTCAAGAAAAACGATATTGTTAGTATTTATTCATAAACTCGACCAAAAAGTTGCAGCGCTGTTTTTTGCGCGTAAATGCTGTCTTCCCAGCGGTTAACTTTCCAAATATCAAGTAATTAGTTGTCTGTAACAAATGAAGGGGTCGGGGCAATAAGGGACCTAAGCCTCATTTGTAAAATTTGTAGTAAATGAGGTTTAAACTTTTTGACCAAATCCTGAAATCATAGTTTATTTTTTTATAATGTTTAACCTAATTTATTATATGTATAATAGATTGTTACATATCCTTTACTAAGAAAAATCCAAAAAAAAAACTGCATTTTCCGAGAAAAAAAATAAAATGAAAAATAAATGTGGCTTATTTTGATAATAACAAAACGAATATAAATGAAAGTCAAAAATATACTAAATTATTTTTTATTTAAAAGTATCAGTTTCTACATCTCATAGTCGTGGTTTAAATACACAATGTTTGGATTAGATATCCTACTATAGTGGCTTACATATTTAGGGATAATTCTAATGTGGTCGTGAACCGATTTTACCATTTCCGGGGCAACTTTGTTCTGTCGGTTGTGATGTCTACCACGCTCATCTTCTTTTGGTGTTGGTGTTCCTTCCGAAATTTGTTTTGAAATTAGTTTAACGGGCTTAGCTGAATTTTGAAGTCCATGAACCGCTAAAAACTCCTGTTTACATATCTTGACATCTATTCCGTTTACTTTTACAAAATACAAGTTGGTAAATTTTCTTGCTGACTCTTGTCTCTTTGATTTTTTCTTATAGTTTCTCTTTTTCTTTGTAACTTTCATTGTGGAAAATAAATACGTGTTCTGATTTTCGTATGTCTCTAAATCCCAAAAGCCGTTAAATATTGATGTTTCGGTACCCCTGAGCAATTCTCTGCACTTTTTTGTGCATTTACACGGCTCTCCAATCTTCTTTGCTTCTTTTGCTGTACCCTTCAAATTTATATAGGCGTGTCCCAAGTTTCGAAGTTTTTTTGCTTTAGTTTTTTTTCTTCCTTCAATATTTACTTTTCTCCATCGGCTTGGCGGAAGTTTTTCTGGGCTAAAAACAGAACCTCTGCTGCTTTCTGCTTGAGCTTGATTAAAATTTGCAGTTGCACTGTTATTTTGTGGGGTCCTCTGAAAAACAAAATATATTTTAGTCAAGAAGGGCCTAAGCCACCTTGTAAATAAATTACTTTTTGGGGTATTAGAAAATGTTATTGGCTCAAAAAACAAAAATAAATAGAAGTGTTAGTGACTCTTTATACATAAAAAAATTAAAACGAGATATTTATGGCCATAATCCTATTAAAAAATAAATTTTATGTTTTTATAACCTTAATAAGACACAAGCCACATATACTGCAGCAAAAACGGCTCAAGCCACTAAAAAGTTTATTTACCTTTTTTGGTGTACATTCATCACTTTCACACGAACTGGTGTCTGGAGAATATTCCTTATCCTTCACTGAATCGTAGGAGCTACAATCCGAACCTGAAGAGCTGTGTTTTCCACTATAAACCAATTTATTTCGCTTCAGTGACATTCTGTCACCTGTCGCCATGTTGCTTTTATTGTGGCTTATGACGTTTTTGCTTGAAAATTTTCCACTATTTTGCGCGTCGGCAACAAGGTCGTTATAGCTTGATGGAGCCATCTGTCATGCGATAGCCGTACAACTTGGATGGGGGCTTAAACCCTTCTCTACGGTTGCCATTTCACTAAAATAGTGAAAATTCAAAAAATGTGGCTACCCTCATTGCCCCGACCCCTTCAAATGTCAAAAAAATACATAAATATATCGTGTTTAGTGTCAAATGGAAGGTCTGATTGAGCACATTCCGGAAATATACATGTAACTATATGTATAAATACATAAAAGACAAATATAAATACAATAGTCCACGTTCTGTAACGGCAGTCGAGTTTTTAATTTTTTAAAATGTATTAATTACTATTTTCGCATTCTACATGTACCTAATGCACACATTTTGCAAACTCTCCAATTTGCAAGGCTTCAGTAACGTCAAGGTAGTAAACATCGGCTTAGTCTAGTATAGTCAATAACTCTAAAAAGGTGAAATCGTCTTGCACGTCACTGGGCCCCCAGCGGGGGGGGAGGGGGGGGGGGGGCAGGTCGGCCGCTATTGGCCGCCTGGTGATGACAGGTGGATAATGGCGCGAGGCTCGCCGTCAAAATTGAAATTCGCGAAATATTCACTTTGGATTCATAGTGGCTATCTATTATTCTACCGATTTGACACCTGTCAAACGATCTAGCACTTCTTATTGTGATGTGGAGCGAATACATCACATATGTTACTTTTGGAGGGTGTGGTGCGTATAATGGTGAGGAGGGGGGGGGGGAGGGGGGAGAGATTGATGAAACGACTTTGTTTCTTTTTCTATCAAGTGAAGTATTTAAATTAATACTAAATTAACTATTATTTATATTCCCTTTATTTTTTAATTGTATTGCTGAGATAATTATCATTACCTACCTAATTTAGCATAACTTTTTGCCATATTTAACCGACTTCAAAAAAGGGAGGATGTTATCAATTCGGTTGTTTCTTTTTACTTTTAATGTTTGTTACTTCAAAACTCACGAACACTCAGAACTCAACGCCATTTATGAACCGATTTGAAAAAATCTTTTTTTTATTGTACTTGAAAAGATATACTTACAGATTTTCGTCCCATTTTTATCAAAATCCACTTCTGATGATGGGATCTATAAGAAATTTAGGGAAATCCTCAAATATTATCATATGAAGTTGAAAATTTACATATTGGTTCAATTCCGATGACAATGCATTTTTTATGGTAAGCATGACCTGATTCTACACCCAGGGTTGGCTCCCGACGAGGGAACTCCTCAACGGTCAAAACACGAAATTTTGTATACTCATTCAGTTATGAGAGCCCGTTCTAAGTTTCACCATGACATGGCTGCTGCACCCAGGGTTGGCTCCCGACGAGGGGACTTCTCAACCATCTATAGCACAGACACTAAATTTCGTATATGTATTCAATTACGACAGCCGTTCTAACTTTCACCAAGACAGGACTGCGGCTCCCAAGGTTGGCTTCTAATGAGGGAACTCCTCAGCGGTCTACAGCACAGACACAAAATTGTGTATACGTATTCAATTATGATAGTCCGATCTATCGTATAAGTATCACTATGACATGGCTGCTGCACTTATAAAAAAAACGGAATTGGGTTTTTTCTTTCTAAAAATTTTCACTGTTTTTAAATACTGGATAAATATTACATAACTAAGTTACTCAGATTTTGTACTTCAATTATAATAAGTGTTTTTTTATTGTTTAAGTGAATTTCTGTAAGCAATCTTGTTTTAAAAAAAATATTGTAAGCGTAAAAGGCGGGTTGTGCCGAACTAAGTAATTGTAAAACTCCATATTACTCCCTTACACCGCAAGCACAATGCAATAGAATGAAATTGAAAACTAGACATTTACTTAATGTATTAAGTATATCAACAGCTATAATATTATGTAATTAATGTTTTGGTAGATAAATAATAAATAGTTAAATAAAGAAGAATGGTACTATTTGTATGAGCCCTGAACCCACCAACCAATAAGCTTGGGAGTGGCAGATATATTTAGACATATATTAGTTATATTTAAAAACTATATCTCACTTCGAATGTCTTAGTGGTATTTGAGTTTTATATAATATCAGTTATTAGGTCTTTGACGAGAAATGTTGAAAAATATTATTATTATTTTATTATTATTATTACTTATTCATAATTGCACAAAAAAATATTCAGACGAAAAAAAAAGCGATGTAGCACAAAGCAAAAGCCAAACAACTGATGGCCTACGTGACACCCGCCGTGTAAGTCGATTGCAGCCCTTCGTTTCGCATCTCTCAAGTATTGCCTTATATAGGGTGAGTTTTATATTAGTGACATCCTTGTAGTGGGTGAATGAGTACGACAAACTAAGCAAATTTTAATTAAAAAAAAAAACATATCAATATATTTTGAATTTTTTATTTTAAAAATATTTTTTATATTTCTGAAAATAGTATAAAAATCTATGAGCACGATGCGTTTTTTTGCGGTTAACGCTAATATTGTATATTAGCGATATTTTACCTACCGCTAGATGGCGCAGCGCGCTCACCGCTTCTCAAGCTATTCTTCAGTAAAAAAATCACAAATTAAAAAAAAAAAACAAAAAAAAATTTTTTTGTTTTTTTTTTATTTCTAAGAAAACAATGTTGCTTACTTATTTTAACGTACTGATTCACCCACTACAAGGATGCCCCTAATTAAAAACTCACCTGTATAACTCTTTACCCACAACGAATTAAGAATGGTTTTTTGTTATTGGAGGGCGGGTCCAAAGATTGAAATTC
Source organism: Micropterix aruncella (assembly GCA_944548615.1). Taxonomy (NCBI): domain Eukaryota; kingdom Metazoa; phylum Arthropoda; class Insecta; order Lepidoptera; family Micropterigidae; genus Micropterix; species Micropterix aruncella. The sequence continues at coordinate 14,879,895 of OX155973.1, forward strand.
TCCTTAAATCATTTGCTTTAATTTCCTATTTGTTAAAGTACGTAGCGTATTTGGCGTTACGCTTAAGTATACAAGCTGTAATATTACGTATTTTATATTTTCATGAATAAATATAAATAGGTAAATAAATTTACCTTGACGTGTGCCCGGCCTATTTATCTGTTCTGACCGCAGAGAGCTCATTTTTTCGTCCATTACGCTTCGACTGGAATAAATCGCCCTCTCGACGCGATAAAATGAAAATTTTATGCGATTTTCTGCCGTCCGAGACGATTTATTCTGAGAGACGATGAATGGCTGGCTGGCGAAAATGGAGGGTAAAGCAAACTAACCACCTCATATCTAGTATATGTATATTAATATTCTTCTCATGTAGGTATACATTTATTTTTCGGTTGTTGATTTCGTTATTCTATCTATTCAACTATAGCAGATAGGTTAGTAGGACAACTATAGCCGAAAAGGAGGTCTTACGCAGAAGCCAGATGGCAAGATCGGCCATGAGCAAGCTAGAAAGGCTGTGGAAGAATCGGGGTATAAGTAAGCGGACTAAGGTCAAGCTGGTTCGGGCTCTGGTTTTCTCGATCTTTCTCTATGCATCGGAGACATGGACCCTGGAGGCTCGTATACGCACCAAAATCGATGCACTGGAGATGTGGTATTGGCGTAAAATGCTAGGAATCCCATGGACAGCACGCCGCACCAACAAATCTGTCCTGGAAGAACTCGGCATCCAAGTGAGGCTCTCCACCGTATGCATGAGAAGGGTCCTGCAGTTCTTCGGTCATGTTGCCAGGAAAAACCCAGAGAATCTGGAGAAAATGCTTTCCGGGGGTCAAGTGGAAGGAAGAAGAAGCAGAGGCAGATCACCGGCCAGATGGAAAGACCTCATCAAAGAAGTCACAAAAGGGTCAATACAATCTGCGACCCGCCATGCAGAAGACAGGTCGAAGTGGAGGAGCCTCGTAGGCAAACTGTTGTCTAGTGGCCACGATCCTCAGTAATGAGGGAACGACGGAGAAGAAGATAGCAGATAGAATACTGACAACTAGAGCTCTCAACTACAGTGGGCGAACCCGTCACATCAGGAGATTTTAACGATATTTGATCGTTCTATCTCCCGTGAAGTGAGCCTAGATGACTTAGGATGAAAACAATCCACTGTCTAGTTACGCAACTCGCCCGTAAGAAGCCAGGGCCTTACCTTAAGATAACCAGGTTAATCTCGCAGCGGGCTGACTCACACCCTTTTTTTTATTTTTTTTTATTTGTTGTGTGGGGCTTTTCTAAGGTCTTTATGAGCCTTGTAACACTGCGACCATTGCTGATCTATTGTGTTCGCCACCTACTATAGTTCTGCGCTAAGCCTCGTGTCATTTAAGGCGACATGAGGCCTCAGAAAAATATTCGAAATGGGCGTAAAGGCGACAAAATAGGCGGGGTCAATTTTGTAGGGTTTGACCAAAAAAAATCCAGCTTTGACGAAGCGTCAAGCGCAGATTCTACGTCCGCTCGCGCCGGCTACTAGGCGCATTCTAAATGCTCTATCGCAGCGCTAGCACAGAATAACTATATTTACGCAGTGGTGGTATAAGGGTGTTAATGGCAAAGCATAATTAGCGTAACTATCAGAGCGCTCTCGCGTTTTAATTAATTGTAAATAATTTAGGGCCTAAATAAAAAAAATGTGCTGCCTTAGAGAATTAACCAGTCAATATTATGAAATTATAATAAAACACACTCACCGCTTACATTGTAGGAGTAAACGCGCCTGAAAGTTTTTGAAGTCAGTTTAAAGCCTTAATGTCCAAGGCAATGAGCAACTTTATTGAGTCCAACTTTTTAATTGGTTCCTTATCAAAGGATTCACTTAGAAACTTTTTAAAATTATTGCTTATATTTTTCAAAATACTCAAGAAATTAAAAAAACCAGATATGGTCGTTCCCAGGTGTTATGTCGCCTTTAGAACCGCAACGGGCTTTTGGCGCCAGATTGTTTTACCTCCTCAGGTTGGAGGTAATGACCGCTTAAGTGGGTGTATCTTTTACGCATCATTGGGCCACACTCGCATGTGAGGTGCAGGGGAGTTTCCTCTGTCCCTTGGCAGAACCTGCACATTTTTGTGTCTCGGAGCTTGAGGTTGTACATATAGATTGTTCTTATTTAGTGATAATGCCTCACGGGCAGTCATACGGTCGTAAGCCTTGATTAGCGCTTTGGAATTATTCAACCCTGGCGTATTGTTCCAGTGGTTGACGGATTGTTCTAAACATATTTTTTTAGCATTAGGTTTGCAAGGGTTTTTGGTACGCCACAGCAAGGTTCAGGGACTCACACCCTTACTTCCAGTTGAAACCAGATTACTCCTATCCCCCGACTGGTTGCAAGTTCAAGGTCGCTTGCGCGGTCCTCTCCCTTACGTAGCGGTTATTCGGTGTTTACCGAATCTATCGCGGATCACGCCATCCTTTGCCCGCCTGTTCACCCGGTATCGGCGAATGATGGTTTCAAGAGCAGTTGCCCTAATGTTAACAACCACCCCGCTCTATAGAAAACTTGGCCATAATATCTTAAATTAAATTAATAACGAATCATAGTATGTTCTAATATCACATAAAGATATTATATGATATTACATATAATCCTAGTGGGGCGATGTTATCCTGACAAGTATATTGCCCTTTCGCTATTTTTTTACGTATAAAAAAATGTGTAAAAAAGGAACGCAATTTATTTATTATATACAATTTATTGGTATACAGGTTTCAATGCGTAATAATTCTGTATCTCAGAGTTAGTTCTGTGATGCATTCAGTCTATAAAAAAATGCGATAGATGGTAATAATTCAATTTTATTATTGTTGTCAGTGGTTAAACTACGGAGTTTTATGATTTCTCATTTCTTTATAATAAAACCATTCATTTTCAATGTTAGTATAGATGGCCAAATAAATTGCTATTAGTTTTACCGGACAAGGTTATTGTAAATTCTATAATCAATTACTACTATAGCTGCCACTTTATGCTAGAAACTCTATGTTGGGCTCAATTCAGTTAAAATTATTTAAATGGAGCAAATGGACCAATGGAGCAACTCATTGCAGCAAACTTCTACAAAGCATTATCATTTATGGCATAAAAATACATTTTTCTTTATTTAAAAGCTTAGAATCCGCGGGATAATTTTGGTATTGCTGGCTCCACTGGTCACGTAGCAGTCTTTATAAAAAGGGCTCCTTTCATTTCTCATTTATTTTTTCGTCGGTGAGCACAAATGGGCACTTTGCGAAAGGTGTCCCTTTGATAATATTTGTTCAAAGCATGCTTTCCATGGCAAGAATAAAAAAATACACGGCGCAAATGAGCTTATTCAGGATCACTGAATATTGACATTTCAGATTGCTTGAAAGGGGGATTTTTTTCGTTATAATAATGTGAAATCTGTTGATTTTTCATCGCTTATTAGCGATGAAAAATCTTTTGTGTGCTATTGTGTGATGGGTATCTGAACTAAGGTCGTATTGTACGTATTGTATAGCGATGTCGTATTGTATAGTGATGCAGGGAACGGGGAGGAAAGGGACGAGAGAAAGTTACGAGTATGTGTTATTTTTTTTAATTTTTATTTTTTTTTTATTTTAAACCAGTTGATAGGAGTTCCTACACTTGGTTATGTCAAAAGTAATAAAAATAGCAAGTATAATATAAATACCTATTAAGGTATAAGATATAAACGTCGGTATTGCAAGGTATGAACGTTGAACATCCAAACGCAGATTTTCTAGGTTATATATGTAGAGGAAACAACATTTTCCAATATTTTCAATCAAAATTCTTAAGTAATTTCGTAAAATTTTCTATCTAATTTTCTATATAATCCTAAGTACTAAATAATCAAACAAATATTGGATAATTTTACAAATTATCATACGGGAAGATATTTTAAAGAAAAACACAAATACAAAGAAATCAGTAATAATAATTATAGTCAATAAATAGTTAGAAGACAAAAAAAAACGCAATTGTAAAATAGTCAATAATAGAAAGAATAAGGAATAATAATAGTCAAGTAGGTCAATAGAGCTGCGAAAAATTGATATTGTCGAAATTATCAATGCTATAAATGGGGTTTTTAGTCAAAATACCCTGTACCTTTTTCTTAAAGTGAACCTCCCCAAGGCCCCTGATGTGTAATGGAAGTTTGTTGTAGAATAAGTAAGATTGGCAGAGAAAGCTATTCCGAACCTTACTCAGACGCACCTTAAAATGACACAAGTCCTCTTTATTTCGCGTATTATGCGAATGAATATTTGAGTTAGTTGAGGTAGTCTCGATATTTTTTCTCGTATACATGATGTTTTGTTATATATACGCGGCGTACAAAGTCATGATACCAGATTCGATGAAGTACTGCTTGCAAGATGTTAGCGAAGATATTGAGAACAGATTTCTAATCGCTCGTTTTTGTAGGCGAAAGATTCTTATAACATTTGCGCCATTTCCCAGAACATGAGGCCATAACTTAATTCATATTTTAAATAGGCCATAGGTTAAAGTGTTCTTTGAACCTGCCTTTGGAACAAACTTGGGGCTGTGCCTAGATATATGCAGTGTTGGGTCAATCGACAAAATTTTTCAATCGACTAAACAATCATGATTGATTTAGTCACGGCTAATAGTAATCGCGATTGAAATAATCATGACTAAATCAGTTAGTTGTTAGTCAATCTACAATCGTCAATCGTGACATACTTGCTCTTTAGATGCCACCCGAGAATTTTTTCTATTATATCTATTGACTGACTGTACTTAGATTCTCACCGGTGTCGCCGATCGGTCGCTCGGTTGGTCGGCCGGTCGGTCAGACGGGCCGACCGCCCACCGACGGGCCGACCGGCCGGTCAGCCTACCGACCGGCCGATCGACTGAGTGACCGACCGAGCGATTGACCGACCGACGGACTGAACGCCCAACCGACCGACCGACGAAAAACTTGCAAAATTCGAATTTGACCGCTGTCGAGAATTTCAGTTGCAATTTTTAATCATAATTACGATTTAAATTAATTAATCGTTAGTCACGATTGATTATAAAGTAATCAATCGTTAGTTTTTAATCACGATTTACATATTCAATCGTTAGTCGACTACATTTTGCCGAACACTGCATGTGTGGTAAAGCATTTCACAGACGGGATTCATGTAAGGAGAAGTAGTGGTAGTATAAACCATTGCTGTGACGAGGGATCGAGAGCAGTAGGTTGTCTTCAGATCTCAAAGGGCACCCGTGAGCTGATAGAGCATTAGTAGTATATACGTACTCGTAACGTGATATGTTCTCTAGGTGGCGAGAGCAACGAAACATACCCACGATCTCGCGCTCTGTTGCCTCGCTATGAAAGCATTACGACTACTAAAAGCACCCTGTATACGAACTTGTATGCGGATGAATATCACACATTGGGTCGCCAACTATTATAGAAAATAGAAAATGTATTTGATCGCAACACAAACCCAAGTTAGAATCGAAGGAGTAACGTTTGGAGATGTCGACTACAACGGGCGAACCTGTCACCTCAGGAAGTTTTAACGATAATGATCCTTCTGCCTCCCGCAAGGTAGTCGTGGAAGATTTCGGGACGATACAAATCTACTGTCCAGCAAAGCTACGAACCCACCAGAAGCCAACGCCTTACGGAGAGGCACTAGGATGGTAACCCAGTGGGGCCACTTCGCCCACTGGCTACCAGATTTGGCAGGATATCTCTGCCTGAAATTAAGGATATTTTCATCCTTCCGACCGGTTACAGAACCGAAGTTGCTTTCTCGACCTCTACCTATTGTATTACAGCGGTAATTCAATATGAATGTATCGTTGACCTCGGCGTCCTTTACCCAAAATGCTACTCGGGATCGGGTAATTACTCAGAGTGCACAACCGATTGGCTGATGCCGCACGGTGCGCAGACCGTCCAGGAGCGCCAGAAGGTTGTTTCCTAGGGGAAACTAACCCTAAGGCCAGAGTCCTGCCCGGGCTCGCACTTCATGCGTGGAAGCCGTCGGATGGGTGTTGACCCGTGGGTGTGACCAACCCTGAACAGAATGGGTCTTCTTGGCCAACTCAGCAAGGGCCCATTAGCTCCCCAGAAATAAGTTCGACAGGTAACTTTGGTGCGGGAAAACGACGATCGTTCATTTCATATTCCGCTTTAACGTATTGCTCTGTCTCGTTCGGTTGAACTAGCTTACAATTTAAGTTCACGGCGCCACAAGACGAGTGACGCCGGAGGGCAAACCCCCATAGGAAACCGATCCACCAGCCGTGATGCCCGAGACTCGAGAGTCCTTTTCGGAGTAGTCCCTCACACAGGAAGGCTCCTCAGTCTCAGGTCTCACGGTTAGTTGATCGGTTTCTTCTGGGGGATTGCCTCCGGAGCTAATGGACGGTTTGTGCGCCGTGCGGCGTCAACCAATCGGCTGTGCACTCAGACTAATCACTGAAGGAGTTTAGAGACTATGGAAATACACCGTCTCCTGAGCAGCGGGGGTTGATGTTGACCTGTCGTCAAACACTCTTGAGATGACCAATTGGCTACGCAAGCCTGAGTTCAGAGCCGGGCAAAAGATGCCAATAATCCGCGATAGATTCAAACTAAATCACCGCTGAATATACGTCAGGTAGAGGCCGCGCAAGCGACTTCGGACTTTTAACCAGTCGGAAAGTCGGAGGTATTCTTGACCGAGATATCCTGCCACAACTGTTAGTCAGGGGGCAAGGCGGCCAGCTGGGTCACCTAATCGGTGCCACGCCGTAAGGCATTGGCCTTCGACGGGCATGTTGGCTTTGCTGGACGGTAGATTTGTACTCGTCCCAAAGTCTTCTACGCTCACCTCACGGGAGATAGAATGATGACTATCTTTAAAACTTCCTGAGATGACGGGTTCGACCACTATAAATGTTGCACTCGTCAAAGATTTCCGGTGTGCGCTTGAGTAATATTTTTTTCATTAACTTTTTAGTCTCCATATAGAACTTAAACTTTTTAAACAACTGCCCAACAAAAAAGTGTAATGTGTTCAGGTTTCATCTATATATGTTTTCTGTTTCTGTATTCCACCATAACTTCTAAACGCTATAACCGATTTAAAAGTGTGTGGCATTGTTAGAATCGTTATGTCATTTCGAGTGTCATAGGTTACTTTAGGTGTCCAAATATTAATTAAGTAGTTATCTAAATGTCCAAATGTCGATAAATCAACGTAAATATATCGTGTTTATTGTCAAATGAAAGGTCTGATTGAGTTCACTTCGGAAATATAAATGTATCTATATGGATAGATACATAAAGCACTGATATTTCATGAAAAAATCGTTATAATAATAATAATTATAAATACAATATTTCACTTTTTGTAACGGCATTCGTGTTTTTAATTATTTTTAATATATTAACTTGTTGTTATTTGGAATACTTTTGTAGTAATGTATTGTATTTCTTGTATTACCTTTTGTTTATTGCTTATTGTATTACTTTTTGTAGTTCTTTATTAAATTAACTAAGATTAATTTATTATACGTACTTGATAATTCCTTCATAATTGTGAAGTCGTAATAGAAATAAATACTCTTAATACTTTGATAATAACAAAAAAAAATGTATTATAGTGTTATCAAGGGTTAAAGTTGGCAGCACTGCCACTTGAACTAGCCGTGAGAGCCAGTGGCAAATTCAATATTGAGCACTCAGCGCGCGTCAAACATGCAGTATGCGCCAATGCAAACGCACGCGATATGAAGCCTTATTTAATAACGCCTGCAAATTGCATTTCGTATCATTTTCCGTTGGCGCCTCGGGCCCCGGCCGAGCGCTTCCGATACACCGAAACGGGGAGGGGGAAAATACACAAAACGGATTACTTGAATCTAAATTGGAATTGCATATAATTTGGTAACCAAAAACAATAATTTTAAAATTTATAAAACTCAACCGCCCGTACAAAAATAAACTATAATTATTATAATTATTACAAAAATAATTGTTCGCGCAGAAAAACACGTTTTTATGAAATGAAGTTTTTCATTGAAACGATATTTGTTGAAACGGAATTCAATTTACGGATTCTCCGTTACGGCCCCATTGACGCATTCTATGTCTGCCGTGTTATCGAGGCGCTACGTTCGGAAAAACACGCCAACAGCGTTCCTCCTTCGATTCGGTCAACTGACAGAAGTCAGTGGACAATGTGAAACAAAACAAAGAAACATGAATCCGGTCGAGATGTCAACTGCGACTTTCCCTTTACCAATGTACAACAATTGCTTCGAAAACACATCTGTATTTCGATTTTATTGCAAAAACTTTCGCATGTTAGTCGTCAATCGGAGTGTCTTCACATGTCGCCACAAATTTGATGATTTTCAGCACGCGTTTAGTTCGTCAGCTACAGTTGAACGTGGAATAACTAGAAGAGTTTTAGACTTTTCCGACTGATTTGACTTTCCCGACTTTTTCGCCTTTTGTTTACTTTTCCGACTTTTTTGACTTTTTCCCATTTTTCGACTTTCTTGATTTTTGTGACTTTTTCAAGTTTTTTATTTTTTCAACTTTTCCGACTTTTTTACTTTTTCGCATTTTACGACTTTTCCGACTTCTTTTACTATTTTGACCTATTTTACTTCCCTGGCTTTTGACTTTGTCGCATTTTTTGACAATTTCCGACTTTTTGACTTATTTGACTTTCCCGACTTTTTCGCCTTTTTTACTATTCTGACTTTTATTTACTTTTTCCCATTATTCGACTTCTTAGTTTATGATTTTTTCGACTTATTTGACTTTTTTTACTTTTTTTGACTTTTTCGACTTTTTTGCCTTCTTTGACTTTTTTGACTTATTTGACTTTCCCGACTTTTTGAATTGTTCCATTTTTTGTCTTTTTTACCTTTTGTGACTTAACTTTTTTGTTTTTTTTTTTACCTTTTCGTTTTTTTACTTTTCCGGCTTCTTTGACTTTTTTTACTTTTTCGCGTTTTTTGACTTTTTTGACTGTTTTGCATTTTCTTACTTTCCCGAGTTTTTGAACAGTTATGGATTTCAGCTGTCAAACAATACGATCGCCCCGATAGCCACCTAGTAAGTGGCTAATGTTCCCAAAATGACCAATTTTGTTTTTTTTCGGTTTTCAGTTCACCCCTGAATCAAGCCAAACAAAATAAAAGAAAAATAATTCAAATCGGTCGAGTCATTTCCGAGATCCTGCGAGACTAACGCACGGCGATTCATTTTTATATATAAGATTAAAGATACTTTTGAGTGATATAAAAAATAACACACTGATCTTAAATTATTTTATTATTGTAATCTAGTTTTTACTTTATATAAAAACGTTAACGAAGCGCCAGGCACAGATTCGACGTCCGCTCGCGTTGGCGACCGGGCGCAGACTAAACGCTCGATCGCAGCGCTATCACAGAATAATTGTCTGCGCAGTGGTGGTATAAGGGTGTTAATGGTAAAGCTCATTAAGCGGAACTCTCAGAGCGCTCTCACGTTTTAATTAATGGTAATTAATTTGGGGCCTAAATTAAAATGTGGCTAAACGCGACGCTAGAGAATTAACCAGTCAATATAACGAAATTAAAATAAAACACACTCATCGCTTACATTGTAGGAGTAATCGCGCCTGAAGTTTTCGAAATCAGTTTAAAGCCTTACTGTCGAAAGCAATGAGATTTTTTTAGTCTAAATTATAATTTGGTTCCTTGTCGAGGGATTCGTTCTGAAACTTTTTTAAATTTGTGCTTATATTTTTCGAGAAGTTCAAAAACTAAAGTTTTTCAGATATGGTCGTTCCCAGGTATCATGTCACCTCAATTCTTTTTTTTCGATACAATGAAACACCTCCTTATTTAAGGGCATTATTCCACAATCGTTTGTGACGCCGCAGGTGTGTTTCCGCAGGCCAGCAGGTGATATATTATTTTGCGACTACTGTATTTGAGGGGTATTATAACTTATTCTGCCGGTCTTTTGAAGCTGAAAACGCTGTAATTTGAGTGGCGCTCTCGTAAAGCGTCCGCCTCTGTTAAGTGTTGGCCCGAGTCCGCTTTGACACTGTAAACGCCAAACCGTTGTCCCCTTTTCAGACATTTTCAGCTTTCGACCTCCCCGTTCATAATATGAAGAAATAGCGCAGATGAAACAGCCATTCAGGGCGAATACATATTGGTTAAAATCCGAATATTTGACTTAGGCCTCTTGTCCACGTACGTTTTTTCGTCGTGAAAAACCACGTTTATTTTACCGTGTCTCCGCAAAATTAGTTTAAACCCTAAGAACCAAATACGGAAAACACATTTATAACAATATTAAAATTATATATTTTTTTATGTACACATATTTATATTTATTCTATTTAAATATTTATTGGGTCCAATTGCGTTTCTTCGGCGGTTTAAAATAAAGTAAAAAAATGCGTTAAATGTATTACAAAATTCGTAATAATTTTTTTAAATAACATTGGTATTGCGATTCATGTGTCAGATTTTAGTGGTACCGTATTTAATGCATTTTGTATTCAATTTATTTAATTCTCGTGGATACGCTATTCCGTTTCTCAAAATTCAACATTTGTCCGAATAAAAATCGGCTTGAACGTGACAATTTTAAAACGCGCGTTTTCGGGTACGTACGAATTTGCCGTTTTTGATGTTACTGCTGAAATGTTCCCGTATGTTGGGATATTACAAAGGAGATCGAATGAATAACGACAACGGTACATATTCAAGTGTATTATACTTTCGCGACTCTTTCGTGTGTCGAAGAACGTGATAGTAAAAAACCGCGATAAACTGTTGTGTAAAATATATTTTTTCTCTTTACAAAAAGGTACAATAATACGTGATAACGCGAGCGTAATTTCTTTCAGTTGAATCGTCTCTTGTCAAGGTACAGAATGACAGTTCGAAAATTTGTTTTTAAAATTTGAATGTATCCACTTTTTAATAGAACGAAATAATATTGCTGGGCTCGTTCTCAGCCAGCCATTAAATCAAAATAAAAATAAACTTTATAGTTGGGGTTGTAGCGTCGCTACATCATTCCCCCCTTTGGGAGGACGACAGGTCGTCGTGTGCCACTGCCCGGGAGGTCGAACCGTTCTTCCGTATCTGGTCTTGTATTGCTGTGGTCCTTGTTGGTTGTTGTTCGCGGACGCTGCCCACCTGGGCTCCTCCTTGTCTGTCTCCTGCTCGTTCTCGTTACTGCTTGCCACGCCGTAGCAGGGTTTTAAACGATCAATCGAGATGGTAACTTTGGCTCTGTCCTGTTCAATGTCGAATGTCTTATCTCGCCGCCTCAAAACCTTATATGGCCCTCTATACGGGTTTTGCAGTGGTCTCTTCACCGTGTCGTCTCTCACAAATACGTGCGTCGCCTCCTTTAGATCCCGATGTACGAAAATGTTATTGTGGTGTTCTCGTTCTCTTCGCGGTCTGTGCGCCTCGAATGTCTCTCTCATTTGCTGCACAGTTTCTGGTATCGTTTTTGTAGTTTGTTTTTCAAAAAAATCTCCTGGGAGCCTGAGTGTTGTCCCGTACAGTAATTCAGCCGGGCTGATCCCGTAGTCTTCTTTAATAGCTGCTCGTAATCCCATTAATACGGTGGGTAATTCTCTCACCCAATTCGCTGTTTTTAGTCGCGCTCTTAATGCTGCTTTTAGGGATCTATGCCATCTTTCTATCATCCCATTTGCCTGGGGGTGATACGCTGTGGTATGTATCTTTTTTACTCCCAGTATCTGTGTCAAAGCTGTGAATAATGTGGACTCGAACTGCCTTCCCTGGTCAGTGGTAATCCGAATCGGTGCTCCGAATCGCGCAATCCATCCTTCGTAGAAGACCTGCGCTACCGTTTCTGCGCTTATATCTTTGACCGGGATACATTCGACCCACTTCGTTGCCCTGTCGATCATGGTTACGAGGTATCGGTACTCTTCTGCTATTCCTAAGGGTCCGACGATGTCTATATGTACGTGTTCCAAACGTCCTGCCTCCATGAATGTCCCTATGGGCGCGCGTGTATGTCTATGTATTTTTGCGCGCTGACAAGCGATGCATGTTTTTGCATATTCCGCGCTCTCCTTATTCATCCTTGGCCAAAAATAACGTTCCGCTACCATTTTTCTTGTCGCTCGGATACCGGGATGACTGATGTCGTGTACCAATTTTATTGCTTTTATCCGCAGTGCTGGCGTGATGTATGGCCTTGCTTTCTTTGTGGACACTTCGCACCATACTGGTTTGTCGCCTTTCTTTTCAAATTTTAAATTTTCTTGTTGCCTTATCATTTTTAGCTCGGGATCTTCTGCCTGTTGTGCCGCCAATTCTTCGTAGTCGAACGTGTTTGGGCAGTCGATTTCTGCTATCCTCGAGAGCGCGTCGGCCACGACGTTTGCTTTTCCCGGCAGGTACTCTATCGTGCTTGCAAATTGCGAAATATATGACGTATGACGAATTCTCATGGGCGTTTCCGTGATAGAGTCGTCCAATTTCTTGAGAGCGTGAATTAGTGGCTTGTGATCCGTGAATATCGTCAGCTCACGCCCTTCTACCATCTTCCGAAAGTGTCTCACCGATAGGTAGATTGCCAACAACTCCCTATCGTAAGTTGCGTAATTTTGTTGCGCATGCGACATTGCCTTCGAATAAAATCCTAACGGCGCCCATTCTCCACCTTTCTTTTGATGTAATGCCGCTCCTACGCAGGTATTTGATGCATCTGTCATTATTGCCAATGGTGCATGCGCCGACGGGTGCGCTAAAATTACCGCTTCTTCAACGCTGTCCCGGCATTTCTCGAATGCTTCTGTGGTTTCTGTTGTCCATGGAATTGGCGTGCGATCATTCTTTTTTGCTCCTTGTAGGAACTTGTTTAATTTTTCTTGATATTGCGCGGCTCTTGGGATGCTATTTCTATAGAAATTGATCATTCCTAGGAATCTCCGTAACTGCTGAACGTCTGCTGGTTTCGGGTATTTTTTTATCGCCTCTACCTTGTCCGCCTTCGGTCGTATTCCAGTAGCATTCACAGTGTATCCTAGGAAGTCTAGCTCGGTTCTTCCTACGTGGCATTTGTCTATGTTGATCGTGATTCCATGCGCGTCTAATCTCCCGAGCGTTTCTCTTAAGTGTCTTGCGTGAGCTTCCTCGTTTTCTGAGGCTATTAAAATGTCGTCGATATACACGAATATGAACGGTAAGCCCCTCAGTACTTCGTCCATAAAACGCTGCATCGTCTGTGCTCCGTTTCGTAGTCCGAAGCTCATTCTGCACATCTCAAAAAGGCCGAAGGGAGTGGTGATGGCTGTCTTTTCCATATCTTCTTTTCTTACCGGTATTTGTGTGTATGCCTTTACCAAATCTAACGATGTGAAAATGGTGCTATTTTCCAGCGAGTGCGTGAAATCCTGTAGTCTCGGGATAGTATATCGATCTGGTACGGTGATACTGTTGAGCCTCCTATAGTCTCCACATGGTCGGAATTCTCCATTTGCTTTGGGGACCAAATGCAGCGGGCTCGCCCATTGGCTCTTCGACGGTCGGCAGACTCCGGCTGCGATCATTTCGTCGAATATCTTCTTTGCCGCTGCGTACCTTTCTGGATTAAGTGGCCGCGGTCTGGCGAACACCGGTGGACCTTCCGTTTCAATGTGGTGTTCCACCTGGTGTTTCGGTTGTCTCGGTTGAGATGTTGCTGATGTAATATTCTGAAACTCGTCGAATATTCTTAGGTAATTCGGCGATTGTTTGATGGCCTGGATGGATAGTGCCCGTGCTTCTGTCGTGCGTGAGTTTGGCGAGATTAATTTTTTTTGAAATAGGTCAACTAATAGTCGGTGCTTCGCCAAAAAATCTGCTCCTATGATGGGCTGCTGTACATCCGCAATTATGAAGATGGCCGCCAATGGGTTTTCTAGGCCGATGTTTAGTGTCATCTCCTTTCTTCCGTATGTGGCGATGGTAGTACCGTTAGCCGCTCGAAGCCTGAGGTCCGCTCTTCTGCCGTTGTCGGATTTCCTTCTTGGAAGGACGCTGACATTTGCGCCAGTATCAACCAAGAAGAGTGCGTTGGTGCTGCGGTCTCGAACGTATAAGCGGTTGGTGTCGTCGGCGCCGAGTTGATCTACCCCCGGCGCCTCTAGTAGTTTTCCGCCTGATTCCTCTGCTTCTTATAGTTGCACGGCTGTTGACACCTCCTTGCGGCGTCCCCGAAGAGTCTGTGGAAGTAGCAGATGGTTTGTTCATTTTGCCCTGCCGAGCTGTTTCCCGCGTTGTTCCGCTGCAACTTTGCTATTTGCTCCGCCAGATCCTTGAGCTGTTTTTTTATTGTGGTCATGTGGTCATGTGCTTCCGCCCGCGTGTCGACTCGGTTCACTTCTTTAGGTTGCGAAGATCTTTAGGTTGTCCTGTTGGTCCGTTGAGTGTCTGACGAGTTGTAGACCTTGCTCGTTAGTCCGATTCAGGCGCGCCGTCGATCTTGCGTCCTCGTACAGGGTCACCAATTTCGCGACTCTTTCGTGTGTCGAAGAACGTGATAGTAAAAAACTGCGATAAACTGTTGTGTAAAATATATTTTTTCTCTTTACAAAAAGGTACAATAATACGTGATAACGCGAGCGTAATTTCTTTCAGTTGAATCGTCTCTTGTCAAGGTACAGAATGACAGTTCGAAAATTTGTTTTTAAAATTTGAATGTATCCACTTTTTAATAGAACGAAATAATATTGCTGGGCTCGTTCTCAGCCAGCCATTAAATCAAAATAAAAATAAACTTTATAGTTGGGGTTGTAGCGTCGCTACATCTTTCCATCATTCGATCAGCTAAGTCCGCTAGGACGTCCAGGTTGCTCTCTTGAATTTCGCGACTCTTTCGTGTGTCGAAGAACGTGATAGTAAAAAACCGCGATAAACTGTTGTGTAAAATATATTTTTTCTCTTTACAAAAAGGTACAATAATACGTGATAACGCGAGCGTAATTTCTTTCAGTTGAATCGTCTCTTGTCAAGGTACAGAATGACAGTTCGAAAATTTGTTTTTAAAATTTGAATGTATCCACTTTTTAATAGAACGAAATAATATTGCTGGGCTCGTTCTCAGCCAGCCATTAAATCAAAATAAAAATAAACTTTATAGTTGGGGTTGTAGCGTCGCTACAATACTTTTCGATTCCGATCAAAATTCGTCTTCCGTCACAACCTGTAAATTATATGTTGTCTTTTAGTACGTGGTCATAAGGTGGTTAGAACACTGCCATTTCAGATATCATTCGGATCAAAAGAAATGCCAAACAAACCTGCTAGCCAGCCGCGCGCGAAAAATGGATTCAGAGCGCCAATTGTGACGTTTTGAAAAACCTGTGTTGCCAGGTTTTTAGTACATCACCATAGACACAGAACGAAGTCGCAGATTTTGTTACGTGTGTTAAATCTGTCAGAAACGCGATAGCTATTATTTTAATGCGCGCACTAATCCTACTTACTTTTAAAGCAACTTAATTTTTACTCAATAGAAATGCAATTGAACCCATTATATACGTTTTATTCCTAATTATTATTATTATTTATTATTACATATTGTTTTTAGTACTTATATATATTTGTGAAATTATTGTCTACTGAAAGTTTATTTTTTAATCTAATTTAATTCAGAAATTTTGTTTTAGAAGATAATTATTTTAATAACAATTTTATTATTGGTCTTCTCATTAGAACAGGCTCTGCCTAGTTAGGAGAGGCACAAAATAAGCCTAATTTAAATACCTGCTATGTATTTTTTTGATCTTAGTATATATATAAAAAATAAAATTGTTTTCCTAATTATATTTTACCCTCGGCATACAATTTTTTGCCGTGTCTTCAACGAATTGTTTTTAATAAACAGTGCCTCATTTTTCAATGTTTTTATTTATTTATTTAATTAATTAATTTACGCTTTTACAAAGTATATGTGTATTACTAATATTGATATTCATTTATATTTATTACATATATTAATGTAAAAAAAAAGAACACGGCCGATATAAGCATTACCATATCCGCATCACACCCATCCGGCGGCCTCAACGCATGAACCGCGAGCCCGGGTAGGACTCTGACCTTGGGGCTAATTTCCCCTAGGAGTCAACCTTCTGGCGCTCCTGGACGGTCTGGAGGGGAGTCTGGAAGCAGTACTGTTTCCTATAGAGAGGGGTAGTTGCGGAATTTACGGCTACTGCTCTTGAAACGACCAGCGGATACCCGATCTTGGGTGCAGCCGGGCTAAGGATGCCCTGATCCGCGATAGATTCGGTTACATCGTTTAACCGCTTCGTAAGGGAGAGGGCCGCACAAGCGACCTCGAACTCGTAACCAATCGAGAGACCGGAGTAATCTGGTCGCAATTGGAAGTAAGGGCGTGAGTGTATGCCCGCTGGGTAACATACCCGGTTATCTCGCGGATAGGCCTTGGCCTCTTACGGGCATGTGGCGGAGCTTGACAGTGGACTGTTTTGTCCAAATCTTCTGCGCTCACTTCCCGGGAGAACGAACACTCATTAAAACTTCCTGAGGTGACGGGTTCGCCCGTTGTAGTTGACAACTCTATTTGTACGTATATTCGGTAAGATAAAAAAACATGTAATACCATAACTATTACAAATTTTAACTAATAATCACGATAGGAAATATTTAAAATAGAATACAGAAAAGAAATAAATTTGTTAAATAAAATAAAATTTTAAATAATAGTAACCAAAATTTAATAATAAAAAATAGTCATAACAATAGTCAAGGGTCATATTTAACATCAGAAACTGTCTGGATGTATTATAGGGGTATTCTGGTCTAGAGGCCTAAATTTAAGGCATTTCTCCGAGAAGGATAAAATTAAAAAATACGTGTGGCACTCGGGGACTGCCGCGGTAAAGCTATTGCATAGCATTTTTAACAACTTAGGTAGGTATGCAATTATAATTATTTATTTATTTTATTTTTTCTGATATCAGATAACTGCGCTCTATCGGAAAACGTTGAAATTATTCCTAATCATTTGCGGCTGCGGAAGCAAATGACTCGGAATAATTTAAACGTCTTCCGATAGAGCGCCGCGCACGAACTTTTTATTCGATAAAGCAACGGATTATTAAAAAAAAAATCGTAGATAAAAAGATAGATAATTAAATTATCTTTAAAATGGTGCAGGTTTCATAATAATACGCCAGATAGTATTTTCGTAGTAGTCGTTTTTGTGTTCGGTTAGACCTAATTTCACAAATTAATTACACTATGTAATATAAACAAAATCTAAAATATTCAAAGCTATGCATATTAGGAAAATGTTCTTGTTTAACATATATTTTTTTCGAATCGTAAGCAGTACTCGTTTAGACGAAATTATCAGTTTAAAATCATTAATATTCGAAATTTCTTCATTCGGTCGCCGCGCTGCTAGGCCCGCGATAAAAGCTATGCAATAGCTTAAAATTATAATCTTGTTTTTTACAAAATGTTCATTGACATTAAAAGAATACAAAAGAAATCAAAGAGTTAATGGCTAGTGAAGTGAGGGCTAAAAAGAAACGGTGTGTCCTGGTTGACATGTTTCCAACCCTTGTAGTGTTATGAAACAAAGAAAAATAATAAAAAAATACGTGTGGCACTCGGGGACTGCCGCGGTAAAGCTATTGCATAGCATTTTTAACAACTTATGCAATTATAATTATTTATTTATTTTATTTATTTTATTTTTTATGATATCAGATATTTGCGCTCTGTCGGAAAACGTTGAAATTATTCCGAATCATTTGCGGCTGCGGAAGCAAATGATTCGGAATAATTTAAACGTCGCGCAGGAATTTTTTATTCGATAAAGCAAAAAAACGGATTATTCGAAAAAAATCGTAGATAAAAAGATAGATAATTAAATTATCTTTAAAATGGTGCAGGTTTCATAATAATACGCCAGATAGTATTTGCGTAGTAGTCGTTTTTGTGTTCGGGTAGACCTAATTTCACAAATTAATTACACTATGTAATATAAACAAAATCTAAAATATTCAAGGCTGAGAATATTAGGAAAATGTTCTTGTTTAACATATATTTTTTTCGAATCGTAAGCAGTACTCGTTTAGACGTAATTATCAGTTTAAAATCATTAATTTTCGTTAAGAAATTTCTTCATTCGGTCGCCGTGCTGGCCTAGGCCCGCGATAAAAGCTATGCATTAGCTTAAAAATCTTGATTAGGAAGGACGTCGCTGTGGCCCGGACCTTGGAAAGAAAGATATTCTTTTTTTCTGCAAAATGGCGACGATTTGAAAAAAAATTATTTTGCCACTGTTTTTTTAATTTTCCAGGTTTTATTTTTTAGATCCATGGTCCCGGATATAGAGGGATAAGAAAAGATGATTTCCACCAAATATCAAAAAATAAAATAAGTGTGGCACTCGGGGACTGCCGCGGTAAAGCTATTGCATAGCATTTTTTAACAACTTATGCAATTATAATTATTTATTTATTTTATTTATGCAGTATGAAGAAATTTTTTTCTGATATTAGATAACTGCGCTCTATCGGAAAACGTTGAAATTATTCCGAATCGATTCGGAATAATTTAAACTTCTTCCGATAGAGCGCACGAATTTTATTCAATAAAACAAAAAAACGCATATTATTTTTTGACTATTCGAAAAAAATCGTAGATAAAAAGATAGATAATAAAATTATCTTTAAAATGGTGCAGGTTTCATAATAATACGCCAGATAGTATTAGCGTAGTAGTCGTTTTTGTGTTCGGTTAGACCTAATTTCACAAATTAATTACACTATGTAATATAAACAAAATCTAAAATATTCAAAGCTAAGAATATTAGGAAAATGTTCTTGTTTAACATATATTTTTTTCAAATCGAAAGCAGTACTCGTTTAGACGTAATTATCAGTATAAAATAATTAATTTTCGTTAAGAAATTTCTTCATTCGGTCGCCGCGCTGGCCCTAGGCCCGCGATAAAAGCTATGCAATAGCTTAATAAATCGTTTAAGTTGAACTTGAGATTCAGTTCTAGTGAGTCTAGTTCGAAAAAAATATTTTCGAGAAAAAAGCGTTTAAAGTTCGAGACAAAGTTTAGGGAGCGTAACTCAGATAATGGTACCTAATTCTCACATTTGGTTCTACTTCTATATTCACATTTTCTGAAGTTCTTACAGCTAAACGAGCTGTTCTGGCTTCATAATCATGAAGTCGGGGTTTACATTATAGTACGGGTGTTCGAACGATCGGTCGATTCGTTCCGGCACGATCGGTTTATTTGCCACGTCACAAAAGTCGCTATAACTCCGAAAATAATTCGAATTTCGAAATATCCTTATGAGGGCATATTCTTAAAGCAAATAAAAAAAAACGATTATTTCAAATTCCTAGACCGGAATACCTCCTTAATTTGTGGATATTTTGCAGGGTGTCATATTTCGAACAGGAATTAATTTTTTCTTTAAAAAAAATCTTACAAATACGGATATATAGGCAATATGGAACTTGGCAAATACAATTTTAGATCTTCATCTAGCATTAGTTATTGAGAGTAATGAGCTTTAGGCATGATCGCTTCTTAGATTTTGATGTCATGTCCGTCAAGCTACTCTCTAGCTAGATCATGTCTACTCGCAGCAAGCCTATCTTCATTTTTTGTCGACAATGTCGCTGTTTTGCCAGAGCACTTTCAGAAAATGGAAAACATGGCATTTTAATCGCTCATTTAGACATTTTCATAGGCGGGCCTCCACTCGCTGATGTCGTTTACAATCAAATAAATACGAGAGGCTCTTCAAATATAAACGGGAATTTATGATACCGACACTTTATGATTCTGGCAGTGTGTTTGTCCATTTTTTTCGCAACCAATAGTCAATTATCGTCAAATAAGCGCCATTACCTCGAAAATTTCCAAGATAGTATTTTCCTTTGCCTATTTTAACTCATTAACACGTTAGCTGCGGCACCAATTTTTGCATACTTTCCGTTCCTGCGGCACGAGGTATAATCGGCCCGTACCGTGACCAGACGTTAGGGCGACACGCGGTCTATTAGACCCCACCTCCATTTACAGACTAAAATCCATTTTCTGGCGCGAAATCAAAGATAAATGAGAATTTTGGTCCTTATTGATATAGACAGTGAATTGATGAACCCTAATCCATTGTCGCCCCGGGATCTGATGGCTAGTTTAGGAATTATTAGCAAAACAAAATATGGGATCTTATACACCTCGTAACGCACTGAAATAGGGCAAATTTTCGCTGCGATTAGTGATGGGAAAAATAATATCGACGTTTTTAAACTGTCTTAACTACGCAACGACTTGACCGATTTTGATCAATTATATCTCATTAGATCGTTTTAAGGGCAAAACCTGGCAAAACAACACAAAGCTATCAAAGGATACATTTTTTTTAAATAATCTAAATTGTGCTTGAAGGCGCCATAAAGAAAAAAAAACCGGCCAAGTGCGAGTCGGACTCGCGCACGAAGCGTTCCATTCTATACCATTAAGAGGCACCTATTACAGACTTATTATTGGAAAATAATGGATTACGGTTTATGCATAAGGTTTATCTTTCTATTTGTATATGAAAATCTTAACCCCTCAAGCCCCGATTGGCCGATATCGGCCACAAACTGATGGAGCGTGACGGGCCCGTTTTAATTTAATTTGTTGTATTTAATTATGTTAATATGTTTTATTTTAATTATGGGTACAGTGGTTTGGCAGTAATTAATGTTTATGGTGAGACAGTGTCATAATTCAATTTTTTTACTAATTTTTACTAAAAATTTTTGGGACATCAACTTGTCAATCAGCTGAGGGGCCGAGGCCTGAAGGGTTAATGCGGTTCACAGAATAGAAAAAAAAGGCAACCAGAAGTAGAAAAGAAACTGTCCTATTTATTCTGCCTCGGGCTTTAAAAATACAATTATTAGAACTTGAATTAACATTAAAAAATCAGTATCAATATACTTTTTTATAAAAATCTCAATATATATGTTCTACTTATTTATGAGTGTTTTTCATTGAAACAGGGTAGACAATAAGATTTTTTGCACTGAGTGCACTGAGTCAAAATCTTTTTGGATTTTTTATCAGCTTCACGAGATGGTAAAAATGTGCGTAGTTTTTGGTAACAACCAACACATCTTCTCCTTTTTTCACCCTTTTCGAGGCAATGGCGTGCGCTTTCAGGTGCTGAAAAATAACAAAATTGTAAAGATAACGTAATAAAACTGACATTGTTACTAAGGTTAGATCGTAGATGAGAATAACAATGATAATGTAGGTATAACTGCATCAAATGAATGTGTTTGTTTTATACTTAAAATGTTGAAAGAGTAGGTAGGTAAGGTAGCTTAAATTCAGAATAATTAAAAGGAAACAATAATAAATAACTTAATAATGACCAAATGTCAAGCTTAGTTTATGAAAGCTTCAACACGTTGACTGTCAAGAAATATATCTAAGCATAACATTACCTGGGGTCTCATCGATTTCCTTTTTTATTAAAGATTCTATAAGTTTCTCCACAAAGAGTCTTTTTGGTAACTTTTTTCCATCAGTTTGGATTGAATTAAACACAATCCAGGCATTAATTAGCGCCGTACCAAATATTAGCTCCATTACAACTTTTCTCCACCATTTGATTCCTCTCTTCAAAGTTGTATAATAAGAAGACATCTGGTCAGAAAAGTCAATGCCTTTTTTTGTTTTATTGTACAGCAAAACACATCCCGGTTTTTTTATGCATTCGTCGGTTCCTCTCTTCTTTTTTCCAGTATCTATCAGGTTATCATCGTGATCTTTGCACGTAGTCAACATCAAAACATTCCGTTTATCCATCCATTTCATTACCTTTACGCCCTTTTTGTTCATTTTTCCAATAATTTCGCCTTTCTGCAATTTGTAACTAGTAACTTGCTTTGGCAGATATTTCCGTATTTTATTAAGTGTTCCACATAAAAATGTTTTTTGTGATAGAAGATCTTCTGCCAGGCCCAACGAAGTGTAGTAATTGTCTACTATTACGATTCTACCCATTTCTGACAGATTTGTCATCAATCTTAACACTACTTTTTTACTGTGTTCTAATTCTTTTTTCTGATTTTTTTTCCCTGTATAAACCTCTAACTCAGAAGTATAACCTTCGGGAGTGCAAAGCTTATAAAGCTTTACGCCGTACCGGTGTGATTTGTTTTTTATGTATTGGCGAAAACCTAGTCTTCCTCTCCATGGTATCATGGTTTCATCGATTACCACATACTTTCCAGGATTTGCAATACGTCGAAAGTTTTCTGTAATCTTTGTGAACATATTTCTAATTTTATATAGTTTATCAGTTTGGTCTTCATTACTTACATCACTGACATGCCAGCATTTAAGTAACAATAAAAATCTGTCTCTTGTCATTACTGAAGAAATAACTTCGTTTCGATACAATTTGTTTCTGCTCCAGTATAAATTTAAATTAGGAACTCTACACAAACCCATTGCCATTAAAACAGCCAAAAATGTTCTCATTTCCTGAGAACTGGTGTCACTCCATTTTGTCATGCGTGAATTACGTTTCATATTTTGTTGATTTATTTGTATATACTTTTGTGCGTAAGCATTTGTTTCAGATACCATTATATCAATCATCTCATCTGTAACAAACATCTTGTATATATCTTCAGGTGTAACTCCCACAAACGGGGGTAAATTAAACGTACATTCTCCAGCGAATTCATTAAAAGTTATGGGACTTTCCGATATATTTTCCCACTCATCGTGATCTTTAGCTTGCGTGCCGGGTAATGTTTCGTCCGTGACTAAAATGTCATCTTCTGTAGCTTCTTCATATTCACTATCTGGAGATAAATCCTGATCTGAATGAACGCAATTTTCCATTGAAGCATACTCTTCCGAATCACTACACTCTTCCTCCGAAGGACTATAATCATTGTCAGTACCGCTAAAATTATCATCTTCCATATTATTACTCTCATCCAACTCAGGTGATTTTCGAATATTCTTCACACTGTGACATATTTTGTTTGTTTGTATTATATTATTGTTTTCGCAGTCTATATGTTCAATAATATCATATTCGACAATATCAGGTGATTTTAGAACAGTTGGCAATTTGTTATTCATGTCTCGTTTTCCTTTAACATTGTCATCAGGAATACTTTCTATAATTACAGAGACCTCTATTTCATGACTTTTTTTGGATTTGGACGGATTAAAGTCTTCTGAATATGTACATTCGGATGTAACATTTTCTCTCGGTCTTTTTTGTGTCGGAGTACGAAGTAATTGTTGAATGTTGTCCTCACTAAGTGATATATTACAATCCAGTAAATTGGAGCGTGAGATTTCTGACAAAGATCCAGCTCTGCTCTCCGTAGTTATATGAGGAAAATCTTTTGAAGGGGAACCTATAGGATTTTGTTTTTTTATTAGTGAGGTTGAAGCACTAGAAGCGGACAAGCGAACATTCTGCAATATTTGACAAGTTTTTCCGGTACTAGGACTGAGATACACTGTTTCTTCTTGTGTTTTGAGTTGAATAGTTTTTCGGATGTTTGGACTGAGGTTAACTGTTTCTTCTGGTTCTTTCACTTGATCAGGATAAATTGAATTTTTTTTAGTGGCAGTCTGAGCACGTGTTTTTGCTTTGTGTTGTAATGTTCTTGTATTTGCAATAATTATAGAGCTTGGGTGCCCATGTAAGAAAGTATATTGTTTTGTATTGACATACTGTTGTTTATCAATGACTTATCAATGACAATACTTCCTATACAAAGTCCCAAGAGTAAGTTTTGTGTGACAAGTTAATTTTATTACCAATAAGTATAGGTATCATAATTAAGGCAACCAGTTGGAACAACTGATATTACCTGTATACAAATTTTCTTAAAAAAGTATTTTTACAAACGATAAAAAAGTATTTTTATCGTTTTCTTATGAAAGTTGTTCTATTTCGCGAGTGGTTACAACCTAGGAGGGTTCGCTTTATTAGATGTTATATTATTATTCATGTAAGTGGTGCAAAATATAAACAGCAGTTTAAAAATAGAGATGAATTTGGCATGCTTATTCATTACAAAAAACAAACACACACACACACACCACACACTTTTAAAGAAAGTTTTTAAGATTTGTTTTACAATAAATACTTAGAATCCCAGTCCCACTCCGTAAACGCTTTATTCATGAACCGATAGCAGATTTAATCGAGACGCATTAAGCCTAGATTTCGAGTGAAGACTGAAGCGAGTGAAGCTGCGGTATATTATATATAATATACTGTCATTTTATACCAAATAGTCTGTATGCTACATCTTTCTTCTCAAGCTTTATTATGGTCCAGATTATTTACATGCGATTACATTTGGCAGCACCTTATGTTGTTGAATATTATGTTAAAGGTTTAATATAAAAACGGTGTATTAGTTAGTGCAAAATTAATTCTCGTATCAAGCTTTTCACACAAGTAATCTTATAGATAAATGTTAGAAATATCATATCCACGCATGCTTATACAAAACGTACTTACAAACACTGTAATCCTTTATTTAAGATGGCTAAAAACAAAACATTTCATATTAAAATATTGAGTTTCTTAAATTACTAACACAATAATTTCTGTACTTTTACCATCGTACAATAATATACTCCGCCTGGTGCTCTCTTCCGACCACGTGACATATATCGTAAAATTTACATAAGTCGAATCTAACACACTTAACAAACTTGGTGATTAAAAATATCCCTTTACATAGGTATTTTGTTGTTTTTAACTTTTTAGTATTATTGTAATAGCGGCCTACATAATTTGAGAAAACTTCAACTATCTATCTATCGCGACAAACGGACAGACAGCGAAGTCTTAGTAATAGAGGGTCCTGTTTTTATCCTTTCGATACGGAACCCTAAAAATCTTTAATATTTATATACCTACTTTCAAAACCTAGACAAAGAACTACTGAAATATTAATTATATTACTTACCTGTTTTGTCAACGGCTGCTTTGCGTTTCTTGTGGAGTTTTTCACTACCTACAAAAATATCAATTACATAAGTGTTAAGTCCTAATAATAATAACATTATTATCACGATATAGAATAATAGGTAATTCTAGATATGTTGCAAAGTATTAGGTACGTCAATAATCGTTATTACCAATAATATCTTTAGGTATAATATACTTAAGTAATAATATCTTACACTTACTTTAGGTACATAGCTACCAAGATAAGAAAAAACTAGGTACTTACTGAAGATTTTTTCATTAAAAACTTACCTGTTTTGGCTCTGTTTCTGGGTTTTTTAAAATTAACTTCTTCCGACATCGTTTAGACATGTTCGGCGCTGTAAAAGGACGTGCTCTCCAATCGACGTGATGCACAACACTGGTCGCGGGAAGCTCGCGTTGAGTGCGGTACGAGGTCAGGGGGGATATGGGACGTTTTAGCCTCGTTCCGCACTGCATTAAAATTATATTAATTCAGTGCGGCACGAGGCCTAAGACATCCGGTACCAAGGTAGGTACACCACCGAGTCCGGAACCATTAGTGATCTCAAATATATATTTATCTCTTTCCTACACTGGACCAAACCAAAGCTATGCCATTCGCACGACAGAGAAATTCACGTTTTTGCTTGCCGCACCACAGGGAAGTTGCATCAGGGGTGATTTAGGCCTCGCTTCGCACTTAACGTGTTAATGACTTATGGATTACTATTTTGGGGAAATGCTGCAACCAGTAAAAGAATCTTTCTTCTGCAAAAGAGAGCACTGCGCAGCATGTATCAGGTAACGACTAGGACCTCATGCAAAAAATATTTCAGCAAGGCAAGGATAATAACTATGTATTCGGCGTTTTTATACCAGTGTTTAATGTATGCTAGACAGCACCTCGCAGAAATTGCAATTAATGCAGACATTCACTCGCATCATACCCGCGGTAGCTTCCTTTTATGCGTACCCCGAATACGACTGGCAAAAGTACAGAAAAGCTACTTGTATCTTAGCATTAAATTCTATAATCTACTCCTTACAAAATTTAAACAGCTGGAGGACATAAAACTTAAAAAAAACATCAAGGAGATGCTGATATAATCTGGCCGAATTTGAGGGCCATGATTTTTCAAATATTGTGCCCATTTAAATTACTTAAAAAAGTAGAGCCTTATTTTCTGATTATTTTATATGGTCTTATATGGGAGCTAACGGGCCCATGATAAGGTGGCCACGATGACCCATGTGTTCAGGGTCGGTCACACTCACGGGTCAACACCCATCCGACGGCCTCCACGCACGGGGTGCGAATTTGGGTAGGACACTGGGTCAACCAGTCTCCCCTGGGAATCAATCCCCTGGCGCTCCTGGATGGTCTGCGCACCGAGCGGCGCAAGCCAATCGATTGTGCTCTCCGACTAACAGTCGGGGGAGTCTGGGAACTGTATTGTTTCCTATAGAGCAGGGGTGGTTACCTACCTTACGGCGACTGCTCTTGAATTGACCATTGGCCATCCGATCCCGGTTCAGAGCCGGGCAAAGGACGCCTTGGTCCGCGATAGATTCGGAGTACTCCGTTTCACCGCTTCGTAAGGGAGAGGACCGCGCAAGCGACCTCGATCTCGGAACCAATCGAGAGACCGGAGAAATCTGGTCACAATTGGTAGTTAGGGCGCGAGTGCCGCCCGCCAGGTAACATACCTGGCTACTCGCGGTAAGGCGTTGGACTCTAACGGGTTGTGGCGTAGCTAGACGTCGGATTTGTTATGTCCAAAGTCTTCTACGCTCACTGCACGGTCGATAGAACGATGAATCGTTAAAACGTCCTGCGGTGACGGGCTCGCCCGTTGTGGTTGACATCTCAATATGGTCTTATATCTGTACTTTTAGTATAAAATGCATAACGTAGATTTAATTTGATTATTTAACATTCTACTGATACTTTGAATATTACGATGAATAATTTTACTACGTATCTTCTTGAATTACTAACTACTTCAAATTAGGCTTCTATTTTGATTATTTATATTTGTAGTTTGACAATCTAGTAGTCAATTATGACTACCTATGTATGTTCAGTAAAGAGTAGTAACGAAACATACTACCTAACCCAATTATTTTGACACGTTCAAGAGCGGTCTTTAGCCGTCAATTGGACACGACGAAAATGTAATGTAATGTAATAGTGGCTTAAGGAGGAGGGACCCTGGTTTAGAAGGCTAAAAAAACATGCTTTTCATTTAATATATTTTTAAATAAAGTTGAAATCTACTCATGAATATTTTTCCAATGGATTAGCTGATAAGTCTTAGATTGCTGTAAGTTAAAACAACTACTTTTCTTTAAGGGGAGCCTGGTTTAGCCGACCAACAAAAAATCATGTTTTTCTTTTAGCTCCAGAATCGCTGATAGTTGCAGATTGTTGAAAGTGTAAAAAAACGTACTACTTTTCTTTAAAGAAAACTTTAAACGCATATTTCTCAAAACCATATTCTTCTGATTTGCGCCGGTGATAAAAAAAACTACTTGACGGATCGAGTTGTTCCAAAAAAAAATAAAAGGTTTTTAAATTGTCTTTTATATGCCTTTTTTTGCAAATCCTTTAAAAATAAAAAAATAATAACTTTTAGTATTTTTTTTAGTTCATCTAGATTCTCTAGAAAATACACATGTAGAAATTAATATCTTAGTTTACTTTTTTTCGTTTCAGGCAAAATTACGCTCGCTATTATCGGCGCAAACAGATACCGCCATTTGTGCAGCGGTAGAAACATTTGCAATTGCATCTCAAAAATTGTTCTTTTTTAGAATTGCAAAAAATATTTTTTGTTTTCAAATGTTGATCCTACTGGTATAAAATATTCACGATCAGATTTTAAGTTTATTTAAACAAAAATCATGAACAACATATGAAATAGGAGACTATCGCGGTTGTTTGACATAATAAATAAGATAAAAATCGAATTTACCCCTGTGAATTTTGTAGCACCCGAGGTTTCGGCGATTTTGCAGTTGCCGTTGTCTAGGGAGAACTGGACACGTTGTCTAGGGTAGACGGGTCTACCGTGGACAACGGCGACTGCAACGTCGCCGAAACGACGGATGCTACAAAATTCACACGGTAAATTCGATTTTTATCTTATACATATAATGAACAACATGTTTTTTTCTTCTATCTTTTTTCTTTCTCTTTTTTTACCAGAATTCCACCCTCAAAGAAAACTTTAAACGCGTTTTTCTCAAAAACCATATTATAAGGTTTTGCGCCATGATAAAAAACTATTTAACGGATTTAGTTGTTCAAAAAAAGGTTATTGAATTATCTTCTATATAAACTAAAAAAAATAGCAAATAATGTTTTTATCTATTTTTTTACCAGTCAAAGACAACATTTTGAGGAAAAATCGATTTTATTTCCGTAACTACTTGAAAAATTATAAGTTTTAGTTATTTTTGTAGTTCATCTACAAAATATATAAGTACCTATGTAACAATTAATATATACCTTTTTTTTGTTGATTCAGACAAAACTACGGTCGCGTTTACCAGCGCAAGCAGATACCGTGTTAAATAAAATAAAATAAAATGACAAATGATATTAACAATATAGCAATGTATAAGTAATAGTAATAAAAAAGTCAAAGAAAATAATAAGAATTGTCAAGAATAATATTTAATGTTGGAAATAGTCTGGGTATATTATTTGTGGATATTTTGCCGGGCGTCATGTTTCAATCAGGAATCAATTTTCGCTTTAAAAGAATACTTAGGCACATTCATGCAGGTGCAGGTTCTGCCAAGGTTCTGATAGTATTTAATACATAGTGACTTAACTTTTCTTTTTTTTTATTCATTTCGATCGTTCATTCATTCTTAAAAATTGAAATGTAAATACATAAATGTATAAATAAGAGACTAATATTAAATATATACATAAGAAAGTATTTAAATATATTTAATAAGTTAACAAATACATCTATAAACAAATAAACAAATAAATTGACCAATAAATTAATTAAGTTAAAAAGGTTCCTTATTATGCACATATAAAATTGTAACTCTAATTGTTTAGTATTATTTTATTAATTTGTTTTAAACATAATTGATCTAAATGTATTTATTGTCATCAATTAATAAATACGGCCTACATCAGGAAATGAGCCACCATTTCTTCGCACTGGCTTCTACTTTTGTATGTATAACTCGAGATTGCCGCGTGCGGATTATTTGCTGAGTTCTTATTTATGAAATGGATATTCAAATAAAATAAGTGACTGGCTACTTGCCTGGAAAGTCTCGGGGTTGATACAACTGATTTTTTTAAATCATCGCCAATAAAAAGCTACTTTCTGACTAGTTGATTTCGTTCGATATGAAGGTTATATATCGCAGTTCGCTATGCTAATAAAATACATACCACGGCCAGAAAGCCCGCGCGAGCCGGTCCAATTTCATATACCCCGTCGAGTCAGTCCTGCCCCACGAAATAGGGCCTTCCGGGGCCAATAAATAAGTTACATAATACATTCTCCGCTTCCAGCTTTCCGACTTCGCTCTCACCCCTTTCCCGCCCTACTATCTCTCTCACACTGGCGATCATGCTCAATGCCTACCCAAATTACATGTATTTGGATTAGGAGGTTAGTTTGGCAAATGTTTTTTATGTCAACCGTTGAATATCCGGGGCCGGGGATAATGGTGTATCCAAATAATATATATCAGTGGTAACGAATCTCTCAAAGACTTTGTAATCCTTCTTGATTCCCTATCTAACTAATTTCAGAAATGTTGGAGCTGTCTACTGCAACGGGCGAACCCGACACCCCAGGGAGGTATAATGATATATAACCATTCTTTCAACCGTGAGGTGAACGCAGATACTTAGTGACAACACAGTCCACCGTCAAGCTAGTCACTAAATGTAAAAAGTTTTCGGACTGACACACACAGTACCATAACTAATTTCAATTTAGTTTTACCATGTGCAAAACTAAGCTCAGCAAGGCAAACACAAAATATTACGGGCCATATTATTTCAACAGGCTACCGGAAAGTTTAAAACTAATTTAGCTGCAAAGTTTATCTTAAAAGTTGCTAAAGGAGTTTCTGTTAGGAAACGCCTTTTATTCGTTCAATGACTCCGTTATTTTAAATATAACTAGAAGAATGGGACTATCTATCTACTGAAGAACTGACGTTAAACAAAGTATGTAATACTTAGATATTTTTAAACCGGTGTTTTATGCACACTACAGTAATATTTTATATTTTATATTTTGGAGAGGAAAAGAATTTTAAACGCACTTCTGAATGTCTGTATTTGTGTGTATTCCTCAACGATAGAGGCCAAACGATTCAACCGATTTAGCTGAAATTTGTCATGAAGGCGTCATTTAATTATGGCAAGAGTTGAAAAGAGTACTAGCCATTCTTCAATTTCGAAATATAGAACTTAGAGACTTAAAATTCAGTGTACACAGATGTGTCGTTGGGCCGAAACCACATTTTGAAATTTCGGTTGGAATATCTCTTATACGAGCAACAGAAATAATTTTTAAATTCTACCGTATTGACTTTATTATATTTGGAAATATCCATTTTCGTACCACGGAAATACTACAAATATATTTACTAGCATCATCACTTGTCAAAATCACAAACGGGGTGTGGGGTGGTATTTGGGGAGGTGTTTTGGGGTTGAGGGGGGTTGGGGTTGACCGGGAAAGACGAGTTTGACGCGCGGAAAGGAGAGGCGGGGGGGGGGGGGGGGGGGGGAGGGTTCTGCTAGCTGGGAAAGTCTTGGGGTAACCCAAACTTTTTTATATCCATTTTTACATAGCATATTCCGACTATGATGTATATTTCTTTTTAATGTTGCGTTGTATTTTGGATTATTTAGACTTATTTCAGATCATTTTATTCTGGATATTCTTTTTGATTATTTTATTTGTATTTTAGCTGGTTGAATTTAATTATGATTTTTGAGTAGCGGTGGCAATAATTTTTTTTATTTTTTAAGGCAAAAACCTAAATGGTGGCAACATGCAATCTACAACATGATTTAGCTAACTATCAGAAAAGTATTTTATTTATGTTTCTAACAAGTGTTGCAGTCTTAGATTATCTAAATAAACATGTTGTTTTACTTAGCATAAAATATGGCATGCTCTATGGTTATTTATAATGCTGTAAATCGACATATTATTAACAATTAGGAGCTTTTTTATCGAAGAAGCGGAAACAAGCGACACAAACGACGAATATATTTATTTATTTAATTTTCGGGAAACATACATAGCTTCATTTATTATGACTAATTATCTTAATACAGTGTTTCGCTGGCTGATTAATTGTTTCCTACATTATTTTCTTATAAGGTAAATCAAAAATCAGGAAAGGAGAGGGATGGGATATATGTAGGATAGGATATAGGTATTCAAATTATAGTCTTTGCTATTCTCATTTTCGCTTTGAGTGTTTTGAAACAATTTGTATGTGTATATTATATACTCACTTCCTAGACGCCTAGTGAGCTAAGGACAGCCTCACTGAATTTAGGTTGGTTCAATAAAAAATGACGATATCTTCGAATCGACTTTTATATGTGGTCAGCAAGCGGGGCATAACAGTTTTGGACGTAACTAGTGTTCACACGAGGGATTTCGAACGTACGACTAGAGCGAACCCTTCGTGGCGGAACCAACAACGACAGTTTCTTTACCAAATGAGGGCTATCAATTTTGTTATGTATTATTTTGTGTATAGCTAAACAACAATACTATACCTAAACAAACGTTTAAAGAAGCGATAAAGAAACGATTAGCGTAGAGAATACTGGGTGGAGCTGCCCGTGAAATTTGCCTGAAACATAGGGTAGGTATAGTAGAAACGTAATAGGGTATAGTAGAAACGTAAAAGTGGGTGAAAACAAAAGACATACTCGTAAATAGCTAAATAAATAATAAGCAAACGATCTGGGTTTATATGTTCATATGGGTTTCATAAGTATTATGCTGATTTTAGAGTACCTGTGTTTGACATCTATGCATAAGCAGGTAGGAGACACACATATGCAGGTAGGCTAGGGAGTCCAGTTTGCTTGTTCTGCCATGTCATTAATATCCCATCAACGACGGCCGGCGTCATCCCCTCCTTATCGCAGACCCATAACGTTTATTATTCTCTTGCTCGGTTGAAAAAAATGCTAGACTGCGAAGGCGTAACTGATTTTTTATGGAATGAAAATAAAACATTCATCGATAGGGATAAAAACTTGTCCAGTGTAAACAAGCACAATGCACAATGTGGAGATTAATATACGAAAATGCAAGGAATGTCGGCCATAGCAAAACTGAGGTTTTTCGCCAAAATACTCGGCAAACAAACTCACATTTAGCAAATTTTCGACTCTTTACAAACCCTTTCAAGACTTGGGTTTTTCGTGAATCCATTGATTATTTAAGGTACTAGTTGTAATACCCGGCATTGCCCGTATTATATGCGATCTCAAATATCTATGTATAACAATTTTTATTGCGATCGGTTGAGCGGTATAGAAGTTGTTGTGCGGCGCTATCTGGTGGCGAGTTACTATAAAGTTAATGTCGCGAAAATATTATGCGTTCTCAAATGTCTATGTATTCCAATTTTTATGGCGATCGGTTAAGCGGTATAGACGTTGATGTGCTGCAGCGCTGCAGCATATCAACGTAAGTTGCAACAAATCGGATATCATAAAAAACTTATCCATGAAAAAATACACTATAACATGTACCTATATGTGCCAGCCAACCTTCATGTTGATCGGTCAAACAGGCAGAACAGACAGACATACAGAGAGACAGCAGGCAGGCAGATATACCAACATCCGTTTTTATATATTATTATGTAGATGCATCGCAGAATGTATCGCAGAATGCTATACTTCGAAACCCTTTTGCGCTGGAGACATGCAGGTGGCAATAATATTATTGTCCGGCGTAGCTGGTCATATGGAATCGTAAGACTTCACAATCTCTTTTTTCTGTATAAAAAATGGACATGTATTTTATGTGTGTAATTAAATAAAAAAATATTCGGGGTCCCAGAACGGGGGCGTTAAAAAGACAATCTGAAAGATGGTGTCCTTCGTAGTTGTGCTACGCTTGGCTTAAGTGTGTAAGTGTGCTACGCTTGGCGTAGACGTGCTACGACAAGGCTCAATGCCTTTTTAAAGAGCTAGCGTCGAGCTCATGTCATTTTATGACACAAAAGGTTAGCGACCACTTTCAAATGACTTAAAATTTTCACCCTTAACCCGTCGGACGCCAACAGTGCCTATTGCGTCATTTGACAGATCCGCGCGTAACCGTTTCGGTCAGCCCCCATATAGATTATATAATATGCACGACTAACAAGATTAATTACTAGGTAACAAGAGGGATTTCATGAAAAAAATTATATTGTCAGTGTTTATTTGCAAAATCGACTAAAATGTTGCGTCGCAGTTTTTTCCATGCGAACGCTGGCTTTCGAGCGGTTAATAATGACGTTTCGACATGGCAATATGTCAAGATCCATTGCAATGGTAATTACCTCATATGATTGCCTAAAAGTGTGCCACGCATATTCTGAAAAATAGACTATAGGTGTATTTTATATGGCTAACAGATTCAAGTGTGTAATAAATTAATAGTTAAAAAAAAAACCCTAAAAACACGCTTTTATAAATGCACGTAAAAACCAAAAATGCCTATCTTCCGGCTTCATCATTAGACCTTGAAACCTAATCGTGGTTAAAGTTCATTTCAAGACTTTTCTAACAAGTCGAAACACAGCTATGATACGATGTTCCATCATAAAGTTCCAGTTCATATCTTCCGACTCCATCATCAGATCAGTTCGACAGTACCATATTATTGTATTGTCATCAGAACTACATACAACTGCCAATTTTCATGTTGCTACGATCCTTGGAAGATGGTTAAATCAGTTACCTTAGATTCCATTACATAGTTAGTTACATACAGGTCGACCTAATAAAAACGTGTTAATAAAATAATCAGGCATTTTCCGTTTCATCATTACGGCTGCTGGAAGATTTTCTATCATTTTAGTGCGTGCCATGGTAAATAAACATTATATAACACGTTAATATTACTCTGAACGTGCATTTTTTTCGTGGTAAAGACGGAAATATATAGTTTGATTGCCCCTAAGACGATTAAGAGCATTTCCAGATGGAAATCTGTATTTGTGTAGTCTGTGTGTCTGTCTGTGTGCCTGTGTGTATTACTCCACGATAACGCCTAAATGATTAATCCAATTCAGGCAAAATGTGGTCATGGAAATGGTTCAAAGTTAGTGGTTGAAATCGGTCTGACTAGTCGTATATTAATCTCCAAATACTGGAATAAAATACTTAAAATGAGGCCACCAGAACCAATGTGGTCCAAATGACATTATGGCGATTTTAAACTCAAAATTTTGAGTTTAGTGCAAAAATCCGTTTAAAAAATCATTACTTACAATTCCAGAGTCGCCCAAAATTGATATCTTCAAGAAATCATGAAAATAAAAACCATGTGCTATACTACTTTTTTTTGCTATGTTCCCTTAAGAATTTTCTTTAACTATTTGGGCACATATCCACAAAAATGATTTTGCATTTCGGCCATTTCGGTTCTGGTGGCCTCAAATTTGGTACACAGATGTATTATTGGGCTGAAATGACGCTGAAATATCGCCGGTGAGTGTATTTACGTATATCTTTCAATCAGGTCAACCTGCCTCCAGTAGAAACATCACGCTCAAATTCCTTCCGTAAGTCCTTGGCTACTTCAAGTCGTAAGTACTTGGCTACTTCCTTGGTTCAAACCTCTATCTTCTCACGGGCGCCCTCTGAGATCTGAAGACAACCTACTGCTCTCGATCCCTAGTCACAGTAGTGATTTCTTCTCGCATTCCTTTCACTGTACGTGGAGCCCGTCTCTGGAATGCTTTACCCACGCGTATAAGGATAGCACCCAGTATGTTTTGCTTTAAACGCAGGCTCAAAGAACACTTCAACCCACGCTCATATACTTTTCCTTATTTTTCCCTATTTTTTTTCTCCCTATTGCGTCCCCTGCGTCATTATAGGTTTTTTGTTTGTTTTTTCTTAAATTTATTGTTTTGTTTTCCTGCTGAGTTTAAATGTTTAACGTTTAATTTATTAGTTTATTTTTAACGCATAACATGTTATTCCACTAGTTTAAGGTTAGCAGATATTGCTTTTAGGCAATAAGCTCGCCTTTTTGTTTAAGCAAATAAAGTGTTTAATTATTGTTATTATTATTACTATTATTACTTGCCAGGAAAGTTTTGTAGTGACTTAACCGATTTTTATATTAACACCCTTGACTATTAAGGGTTTGCTGTAAAAATCGTGAAACGATAAGCCCGCCGGTTGTACTAATTAAAAATATTATTTATGTTGTTTTTATCATGGTTAGTCATTTTAGTACAATAAAGCATTTTTTCTTTTTGTCTTTCTTTCTTGCTTTTTACTATTAATTAAATAATTAGTATTATTATTACGACTATTTACCTAATAAATAATAAAAAAATACTTTACATTTCACCATCGTTGGAAGACAACTTGTTGCTATTCATCATTTTTACCGCGTTAAGCCTATTCGGAAATGCTGCGCGTTGGGCTCGACCCGCTCGGATTTCCTTCACTTTTTTGTATGTCGGTGGAGGGGCGAGTGAGAGAGGCCCCAGGAGTGCGAGAGGGGGGGGGGGGGGAGGGAGTTATCATTTCATCGTGAATATAATTTTCCATGGGTCCACGTGTGCCTCATAAAGATGCCCGAATCCCTAATGCTATTGCCAATCTGGACGAATGCCGCCTTTTCGCTTTCTCTCTCTTTATACCAGCCTTCCTATCCTTTATCTTTCTAACCCTTTAATGCTACCTCCTCAGCACATTGTATACTATATTATTACAACAAGTAAATATATTAAAAAGTGACTGCCGTTACAAAAAGTGAACTACTGTATTTATAATTATTTTTATTACGGGTTTTGCATGATATATTTTCGGTTTATGTATTTATCCATATATATTTTCGAAATAAACTCAATCAGACCTTTAATTCGACACGAAACACGAAATATTTAAGAAAATTTATTGACATTAAGAGATTTGAACATTTAGACAACTATTTAATTTATATTTGGACAGTTAATGTATTCTATGGCATCCGGGATGACGTAAAGATTCTAACAATAACACATACTTCTAAATCGGATAGAGCGTTTAGAAGTTATAAAGAAATAAGAAAACGGAAAACATATATGGATGAACCCTTAACACTCCTTTTTTGTTGGGAAGTCGTGTAATAAAAAACTGGGTGATTTTTTTCTTTCGTCACAAAAATCTTTACTTTTACTGAACGAATCGAGACGAAAATTATACCAGGAGAATTGCTGTTTCAAATAGACAAATCACTTAAAATATAATTTATTTTATAATCATACTTAAGAACTTACTACCAATTTTATAACCACCCTTAAAATTCCCTGCTTTCGAGTTGGCATATGCATCGGGCGAACCCGTCACCCCAGAAAGCTGTAATGACATATAATCGTTCTTTCTACCTGGAGTACGTAGAGACTTCAAGACAATATAGTCCAGCGTATAGCTACGCCAACTGCCCGTAAGAGGCCAACTCCTTACCGTGAGGCACTGGAAAGTGAATTCACCTGCCGACCTCGCGCCCTTACTACCAGTTATGTCCGAATTTTTCTGTCCCCCCGACTGGCTACGGATACGAAGTCGCTTGCGCGGCCTGTTGTAATTGTCTACCTACTCAGGGAGTTAATGGGCTCTGTTGCGGTTGGCCACTAAGACCTATTTGTTCAGGGTCGGTCAAACTTACGGGTCAACACCCATCCGGCGGCCTCCGCGTATGAAGTGCGAGCCCGGGTAGGACTTTGGCCTGCGAGCTGATTTCCCCTAATCGATTGTGCATTCCGACTGCCACTCGGGGGAGTTTGGAGACAGTAGTATCCTATAGAGCGGGGGCTAGTTGTTCACCGACCAATCGGCTACCCGATCCCGGGTGAATAAGCCGGGTAAAGGATGCCGTGGTCCGCGATAGATTCGGTTAACACTGAATAACCGCTTCATAATGGAGTGGACCGCGCAAGCGACCTCGATCCTGTAACCAGTCAGGAGATATGAGGTATCCTGAAGGTTAGGTCCAGGCGCCTCCGGGCCTGAGGCCGCCATTACCTCACACCACGAACATGGACATTGATTTGTTTTTCGGATTTTAGTAAAAATCTAGTAAACATTGATTGTTTTATTTTTTTTTAGATTGTCTTCTTCAACTCAGTACAATAGGAATGTTAGAGAAAAAGTCCGTAAAAGATTTGAAGAACCAAGAGCGAACAACTACTATGGTGAAAGGACGTTAAAGTACCTCATTCCAAGAATCTTTAATACTATTTATTGTATCTGAGGAAGACTGTGTAAGCGTGAGCAAACATATGTTTAAAAAGAGATTAAAAAGCTACCTGTTGGACGTTTATAGTGAAATTAGTGGTCATAAGTAAATTTGTTATACGTTTCTATAATTTTAGCTTGTAGTAATACTGGCCTAATTTAAGCCTGTAGTAAGACCAGTAGTAATACTGCTGTGCATTGTTTTTTATATTATTAATGTCTTTTTGTATCACAAAATTAGAAGTGTAAGACTAGAAAAATAAGAGTTTGTCTCGCCAACAAACTGTATACCAGTTTGGCAAGATTGTAATATTTAAAAAATGTATCTTTTTCACTGAATGAATTTAATAAAAAAAAAAAAAAAAAACTCAATTGACCTGGCTATAGCGATTATTATAGTCCTCACAGAAAAAAACCTGTTTGAGCCTTGTTCTACATTTTATGGCTAAATTTCTCGCCAATTGTTTTTATTTAAGAATTAATCACTATAAAAACATTGATTTTGCCTAAAAATATAACAGGAACCAAATGGCATAACCTGAATCTTATGCTTATTTTATTCTGTCACCCAACTGGGACTAGCCCATTCCTAGGATGGACAGGGCTCTACAACAAATTATGTCAAAGTTTTAGATAATGCTCATACAAGTAAATTGCCTTAAAATGTGGTACTTACATATATTGAAATCGTATTTTGTGTCTTTGGCTTTCATATTTTAATATGAAATAATATTATATTAATATATATTTCATACAGTCTTCAGTCACACAGAAGAATTTATATCGAGTGTTATACTAAAATAGAAGGTTGAGTGGCCTAAACTTTCCCGTTGTTCCGAATACTAATATCCTTTATAAGTCGGTCAAGCGGATAGAAATAATGGAATATCGGGGGAAATAGGCGAACATTCTTTCTTTATGCCGCATGTACGACACATTTTGCCGTGGCTGCCGGCATTTTTGCACGGGTCGGTCGGTTACGGGACACATTAGGGATGTACATTGCCTTAGCATTTAATCGATATTTTAAAGATCTATTATCGAATGTAGTTTTTTCTCATCGTCGTAGAATGTAGTCTGTCATAACTGGAAGTCCGAAACTATTTTTTTTTATAATCGATAATTGTATATATATATATATATATATATATATATATATATATATATATATATATATATATATATATATATATATATATATATATATATATATATATATATATATATATATATATATATATATATATATATATATATATATATATATATATATATATATATATATATATATATATATATATATATATATATATATATATATATATATATATATATATATATATATATATATATGTATATATATATATATATGACGCCACGGATTTAATACTGCAAGCCTGAAAATAGCTCCAGTAATCGCCTTAGCCTAACGAACAACTCCAAGAATTGACCCATGCGTCTAATAAGGACTGTACCTAGAAATCCACATCAATAACGTAACGCACACATCGAAACGCTCCACGATACGACGTGCGTCATTATACTCCTCCAGTCCTGTATAAACCGACCGCGGCGCCCTTGCAGAAAGTCAAAGTATGCAATCTATCGATACATATTCATTTTAGTTCGCCGGTAGATAACGCTCCCTACACGCGCGCCGCTGCACCGTAGCGGTGCCCGCGCACCAGCCATTAGTAATAGTTCAATGTGAGGTTTACGTTCCTTATTTCAAAAAACCCTCTTCGTGTGTAGCAATAAAAATGTATTACCTTATATCTACAACTACAAGTAACTAAAATAATGAATGAAGAAGATAAAACCAAATCAGTCGATTACAAATTTAAATAGGCATACAATTAACAGTAAAATTAAAAAAAAAAAAAAATGATAAATGTAACAGACATGTAGGAATCAGAAATTAAATTGAAAACGTTTGTTTTAAAAAATCTATTTTTTAAAATTACAGTGCGTAAATCATCAGATATATAATTATAAACTTAGATAATAACGTCAAATTAGTCAAATAACATATCAAACTAAATACGTTGCGTGAATAAATTGCGTTGTTATGCTCCTGTTTACATCGCTTGTCCTGAGTAGATTAGAGTTTGGTAGCGTGGTTTGGAATCCATGTTTTGAACAATATGTTTCAGATATTGAAAGAGTTCAGAAAACGGTTCTGAGGTGGATGCGTTTTAAATTCTTTCACGAAATAGAATTCGCCGATTACAACGCCCAAACTCACTTTTTTGAATGTCAATCTCTGAAGACGAGACGTACTCTTACAGATCTTCTCCTCATTAATTCATCTTTACTCAAAAGCTTGACTGCCCTGATCTGCTCAGTAGTTTGAATCTGGTATCATGACAGTGTATGCCGCTTATATATATACCAGGGTATTATGTATGCAAGAAAAAATATCAGCACCACTCTAACAAATTCGGACGTTCATTCGCATAACACGCGAAACAAACAAGACTTGCGTCCTTACATAGTGCGACTAAGGATTGGCATAGGTGCGGATGAGGTCCCAATCAGCTCTCAGGTTAAAAATCTTGGTGTATACCTCGACCAAAATCTTTCGTGACAGTCACACATTGAGGAGATGAGACGTAAACTCTTTGGTCGCTTTCATGCAATAAAGAAACTCAAGAATTTTCTCCCCGAGGAAAGCAAAATCACAATCTGCCAATCTATTCTCCTCCCTCTCCTTGATTATTCAGATGTTGCCTTTCTCGACATCAAGGAAGATCTAGCCACCAGGGTAGAAAGGCTGCAAAATGTCTGCATTCGATTCATTTATGACCTACGAAAGTTTGACCATATTACGGAGTACAGAAGGAGACTACACTGGCTGACGACCCGAGAAAGGAGAGATACGAGAGTCCTAGGTTTGCTCTTCAGAATCCTGAAGGGGGCCGCTCCGAAATATCTTATAAGTAGGTTCAAACCTCTATCTTCTCACGGGCGCCCTCTGAGATCTGAAGACAACCTACTGCTCTCGATCCCTAGTCACAGTAGTGATTTCTTCTCGCACTCTTTCTCTGTACGTGGAGCCCGTCTCTGGAATGCTTTACCCTCGCGTATAAGGATAGCACCTAGTTTGTATTGCTTCAAACGCAGGCTCAAAGAACACTTGAACCCACGCTCATAAACTTTTCCTTATTTTTCCCTATTTTTTCCTCCCTATTGCGTCCCTTGCGTCATTATAGGTTTATTGTTTGTTTTTTTTCTTAAATCTATTGTTTTGTTTCCCTGCTGTATTTAAATGATTAAAATTTAATTTATTAGTTTATTTTTACCGCATAACATGTTATTCCACTAGGTTAAGGTTAGCTGTAAGATATTGCTTTTAGGCAATAAGCTCGCCGTTTTGTTAAAGCAAATAAAGCGTTTAATTATTATTATTATTATTATTATTACTAAGTAAGGTTAGAAATAGTTTCCTGTACCAGTCCATCTTTTTTTATAATAAGATTTCATTGTGCGTCAGGGGTCTTGGAGACGTTCAATTTAAGAACAAGGTCCAGGATATGCTTTTTAAAAACTTAATGTATTCCGTTAAGGACTTTGAGAGTATTACCAGGACTTTGAGAGTATTAAGGACTTTGAAAGGACTACCACAAAGCTCTGCTAGCCAGTGTTAATTATATACATATTCCACACCTAAAATCCAAGTCGTATATTAAGTTTCTGTATAATAATTGTAACTATGACTCTATTAATTCTAAATTAGCTGAAGTTGAATGGAGCACAGAATTCTCATCTAGGTCTCTTGAGGAAGCCGTTAAATATTTTTACTGTGTTCTTGACCAATTAATAACTCAATTCGTTCCTACCAAAATTATGTCTAATAGCTCATATCCTAAGTGGTATTCTCCAGCACTAATAAAGCTCATTAAAGAAAAATATAAATTCCATAAAAAAATTAAAACATATAATATGAAAACGGATCAAGAAACCTTTAAATTATTACGGGATAGGGTTCATTTATTAGAGAGCCAGTGTTTCAAATCATACATCACATCTATAGAAGATGGTATCGAAAAACATCCAAAAAACTTCTGGTCCTTTATAAATAATTGCTCTAAATCCAATAGCATTCCGACACCTCTCAAATACCTTGACTTGATTGCGACCACTGGAGATTCCATGTGTGAAGCCTTTTCCCAGTACTTCTCTTCTACATTTTTGGTACCGGATATGCAGCCTACTGATTTGCCACCACTCGACTTCAACGACGTTATTCCTTCCCAGGCAAATGATATCTGTAGCATAGAGATCAATGATCACGAAGTGGAAAAATTGTTACTTCATTTAGACACTTCCAAGTCGGCTGGACCTGATAATATCAGTCCAATATTTCTAATTGGCTGCGCTAAAACTGTTTGTGTTCCAATATCCCTGTTGTTTCGCAAATCCTTAGCTAATTGTGAATTCCCCAGTATCTGGAAGTCGGCTTTTGTT
Organism: Micropterix aruncella; assembly: GCA_944548615.1. Lineage (NCBI taxonomy): Eukaryota > Metazoa > Arthropoda > Insecta > Lepidoptera > Micropterigidae > Micropterix > Micropterix aruncella. The sequence goes on from OX155973.1 coordinate 14,921,919, forward strand.
TCACCCATACATAAGAAGGGCTCGAAAACAGAAATTACTAATTATAGACCCATTTCGAAATTATGCGTTATTGCCAAAATATTCGAACGAGTCGTCTATAACCAAGTATATGCCGCTCTCCAAAACTCTATCAATCCGTCGCAACATGGTTTTATCAGGGGTCGCTCGACGGTGTCCAATCTTATCCTTTTTAATGACTTCTTGACTGAAGCTATGGATCACGGCTATCAAGTAGACGTAGTCTACACTGATTACAGTAAAGCCTTTGACAGGATTGACCACAGACTACTCTTGAACAAGCTTAAGTTTATGGGTATACAAGGGGACCTCCTCCGATGGTTCTCCTCCTATATCAATAATCGCTCCCAAGCTATCGTCATCAAAAACTATATTTCTAGTTGGGTTGCTATCCCTAGCGGTGTACCGCAGGGCTCACTACTTGGTCCATTGCTGTTCTTAATTTTCATCAATGATATAGCTAGCTGTTTTCTAAATAGTCACTTACTATGTTTTGCTGATGACATGAAGATTTTCAAAATAATTAAATCGGTCGGTGATGTCGCCGACCTTCAGGCGGACCTTTCAAGATTGGACAGTTACTGTCTCTCTAATAAAATTGACCTCAATCCATCCAAGTGCACCGTTGTCACCTTCACCCGTAAAAAAATATTTACTCTAGCCTCATACTCATTAAAATTTCATAACTTGCAGAGGTGCAGCGTGGTTAAAGATCTTGGTGTCATTCATGATTCTCATCTACTGTTCGATAATCACGTTCAATCTATTGTTTCTAAAGCTTCCAAAGCTTTAGGTTTTGTTATGAGGAGTGCAGCTTGCTTTCACCGTGCTAAAACTTTCAAGATCCTTTACTGCATTTTTGTCAGAAGCATCTTGGAATATGCATCTCAAGTATGGAACCCTTGTTATGACAAATATATAAACAGAATCGAGCGCATTCAAATGAAGTTCATGAAATATCTCTGCTTCCGTCTGAAAATCCCATACAGCTCATCTAACTATTTCAATTTATGCAAGAAATTTCATATCCTCCCCTTGATTAAGCGGCGTGAAACCGCGGACTTAACCTTTTTGCTAAAAATTACCTCCAATAATATTAACTGTCCTGACTTACTAAATAAAATTAATCTCCATGTTCCTTCTAAACTCAATAGATTTAACCCTGCTCTTCATGTTCCTCATGCTGGTACCAACTATAGGCAAAATGCATTTCTGTGGCGAACAAGTGACAATTTCAATGACATGATTAAACGCTTTGACTTTGATCTATTCTGTACGAGTGTTAACTCAGCTAGGCAGCGGCTGAACAGTGAATTTTTTAGCATTAATTGTTGAATAATTTTTGATGCATTCTTAATCGATAGCTTTTAATTTGAAAGATCACATATGTTTCTACAACGTTATTTAAACGTGAAAACCTTTAATTGGCTCTCTGCTATGTTACTCCGGCATTTTTAAATTATAATTAGCTGTTGGTTTTCCTGAAAATAAATAAATAAATAAATAAATAAATAAATAAATAAATTAATTTTGATAATCTTCCATAAATTAATATTACAACCTTTTTTTTTATTTTTTTTTAAAATTTCTAATTTTGATTATTTACATTACTAAATACAATCATTGATTATCGAAGATGGATTATAATATTAAAAAAATATATATTCACTATTTCTATTTCGTCATTGTTATTGATGTAATTTTATATTTTTTATATTTTTTTATTTTACTGTTTTATAACCGACTCTTCGTTTTTATATGTTGACTATCTGAAGTATTTTAGTAGCTCCAATTATTTTAAAAAGATTTTAAATCTTTATTTTAAAAATTTAAATAGTAATTATTTTACAATTTTAAAAAATAGTCGATATTTAAAAAATGAATTATATCACATAAGGTATACTATCAGTTATTCAATTTGACTATACCAAGAGTAGGGATTCATACCAACTGGATTATTTAAAAAAAATGACCCAGGGAAAGAGGAAGGGACAAGAGAAATTCATGAGCGCGTCTTGAAAGTGTTCTATTTCAATTTCAATTTCAATTTATTTCTGCTCCAGTAGGTAGGCTTTCCTACACTTGGATGCGTCTTTGTCTCTAAAATTTTAAATAATGTAATTAATTAAAGAATATTAACTATCATTATATAGTTGTGGCAATATAAATTAATTTTAGTAAATTATAATTGGTTTGAAAACCATTGATAAATAGAAAATAATCTAATAATCAGAATTGCTGATCAAAAAAAGAGCTCAATGTCTGTAGTCATAATTATCAAGGCAATAATATGATGGTCAAGAAAATAGATGAGGGTATATTAAAATTATCTAAATTTAAGTTAATTGTCAAATCTAGCAATACAGCCGTCGTCGATAAAAATAAAAATAAAAATTACGTTCTTTGGCAAAGTTGATTATCATGAATTATCCGTTATTTTACATTAGGATGCTCTGGAATAAGAATTCAGCATTATCCAAATCTCTTAAGTCATATACAGGATTCTTGACTAGGCCATTAAAAAGGACTTTTTTAAATTGGTTCTCTCCAAGACTTCTGATATGTGTTGGGACCTTGTTATAATAACACAGGCTTTGATGAAGGAAACTGTTGCGCACTTTACTAAGCCTGTGCCGATTTAGATGTAGATCAAATTTATTTCTTGTATTGTGTTGATGGAAATCGCTATTCGCCGGGACATCCGATATGTGCTTACGAGCGAACATAATATTTTGTTGGATATAGCACGAGTACATCGTCATGATTCCTGACTTGATGAAAAACGGCTTACACGAAGTTCTTGGAGAAGCTCTGTAAAGACTGCGTAAAGCCCTTTTCTGAAGGATAAGAATCCTCTTCGAATTTGCTGCCATTCCCCAAAACATTAGACCATATGTCATCAAAGAATGAAAATAAGCAAAATATACAGATTTAGCAGCCTCAAAGCCGCATAAATTTCTAATCTTTTTTATTGCGTAAACAGCCCTACACAGCTTTTTACTAAGCTCTTCTAAGTGATCGGACCATTGCAATTTTTGGTCGATCTGCAAACCTAAAAATTTAGTAGAAGAGACATTTTCCAATTCGTCTGTTCCAAAGAATAAGGCTATATTATTAGAGTCGGACGGCCGTAAAGAAAACCACACTGTTTTAGATTTTGAAACATTCAACGAGAGTTTATTAACTTGGAACCAGACAGCAAGTCTATTTATCGTTTCATTAATCCTTATTTCAAGCTCGTCTCTATTTTTATCGCTAAAAAGAAGGGATGTGTCATCGGCGAATAGGATAATCTCATCATCCACTGACCTAATGCAATCAGGGATGTCGTTTATATAAACAAGAAAAAGAAAGGGGCCAAGTATAGAGCCTTGAGGGACACCTTTGGAGATACTTTGTGGGGTACTTTTGCTACTTCCCACTTGCGTAATCTGGGTACGACCTTGTAAGTAGGACTGTATGAGCGCTAGTTCCCTATTCCTAATCCCGTAGTGTTCTAGTGTTCTATGAGCCAGTGCTTTGACCAATGCAGACACGATGCTGCCTTACATGTGCGGGCAAAGCATTCCAGAGACGGGCTCCATGTGCGGAAGTTTAAGAAGTTCATGATACTATCGATGCAACGTGAGGTGCATCTTCATCCCTATTTTAGATTTTGCACAGTCCGTAGCGGCGTCGCCCGATCAGGGGCATTCCGGGCATGCGAGACTGACCCCAAACGCTCCTTTGTACAAAGCCCCAATTCGCGTGAATGCACATCGTTTCCACACAAAGGTTGTTTATACCCATCGGCATATGCTACATTTACAAGGCATTTGTAGGCACTCGCGCGTGGCAAGCGAGATGCAAATATAAACACGATCCGCTTGAAAGAGACCGAAAATCATTAGCGCCGTGCAAAATTTGTCGAAAAAAAAAATGGCCTTATCAATATAAATAAAAAATATAAATAAGATAAAAAACGAATTTACCGCTTGAAGTTTGTAACAACCCTGGACAACAACGATGTTTCAACCGCTGTTGTCCACGGTAGACTGACAACGGTTGTTGCAACATCTCCGAAATATCGGGTGTTAAAAAACCACGCTGTAAATTCGATTTTGTATCTTAATTATAATGTCAAGCAACCGCGATAGACTTCGATTTCATAAATAATAATTTAATAGTAAAAACAGATTATTAAGAACAACCTTTTATTAAAATGCTCTGTCCCGAGCCAACCCTGCGTGCAGCAGCCATATCATAGTGGAACTTAGAATGGGCTATCATAATTAAATGCGTATACAAAATTTCGTTTCTGTGCTGTCAACCGTTGAGGAGTCCCCACGTTGGAAGCCAACCCTGGGTGCCGCAGCCATATCATAGTGGAACTTAGAACGGGCTATCATAATTGAATGCGTATACAAAATTTCGTTTCTGTTCTGTTGAGCGTTGAGGAGTCCCATCGTCGGTAGCCAGCCCTGGGTGCAGCAGCCATGTCACGGTGAAATTTATAATGGGCTATCATAATTGAATGCTTATACAAAATTGTGTGTCTGTGCTGTTGACCGTGGAAGAGTAGCTTCATCGGGAGCAGATCCTGGTTGTAGAATCAGGTCATGCTCACCATATAAATGCATTTTCATCGGAACTGAACCAACTTGTAAAATAAAAACTTTATAGTATAAAAGGAAGTGGTTCTAATTTAGCTTGCAAGATTTAAACTAAACAAACATACATACTAACTAATATACATTACAAGGTAAAAATAAAAGCTTGTAAAAAATGTAAATATTTGTTTGTTCATAATCTTAAATCTCCGCAATTTTTTCAGTGAATTCTTTAAAATTTGGCACAACGTTGCATTCGAATACGCGCGTGATTTTATATAAGTATTGTGTAGATTTCACACGTTTATGGAATCAGCTCCCACATTCTGTCAGGAATGTGCCTTCGTTGCTAACTTAGCATACGTTATTGATATATATTTGTATTCGTTTATTTTAAATTTAACTTTATTTAACGGAATTAGTTTAGCGAATGGTTGACTGAAAGATATCGCTATAGCGATAAGTCCCCTATTTGTGCATAAGTTGTTAATCCCGTAAGGGACTTAGTGTTAGCCAAGTTTGTAATTACCTATATTATTTGAGTGTAAAAGTGTGGAGCGCTTTTTCTTCAAATGAAATCATCATAATGCATCTCAGTCAATATTTTCGAAAAAAAAAGTGTTAGGAAATATTATATACCTAAACAGAATTTAAAAAAAGAGGCCCACACTTTTACACTCGAATTATACAAATATAGTCAATTACAAACATGGCTTACACTCGTAGGCTAGAATCTTTGAAACTATTTATTCATTTTATTTATGGTAATATACATAATATGCAACAAGCCTAACAAATCATAATTAATATATACACTTTAAATAAAACCCACAGCAAGTTGTGTCACGATTATAGTGAAGAGTCATGTCGCCCAACTAAGTAAAAACTTGTTCTAGGGCAAACATTTTAATCATATACAAGTTTAAAAAAGAAAACATATTCAAAAGAAGAAAAAATATTTAAGAAAAAAGCTAAAATAAAAAAAAAACATAGAATAAGATAAAAATATATATAAAAATAAAATGTATAAATATATAATTATAATAAAAGAAAATATTGAAATAAATAGATAATTAAATACACTTAACCTTCGGTTAATAATTAGCTATAAAGTCATAATTTGAATTATAAATAAAATTTGTATTATTTGTAAAAAAATAAAAAGTCACAATAAAATTATAATACTAGTAATAGTAAAGTTTCTAAAAAAATAAAATAGTCACAGAGAAAAATAAAATAATAGTACTAGTCACACAGTGCAGCCAAACAGAGCTAGATAGTTGAGAGTTCTTGATGTATTCGAAACCTTCCTGGCCCAGGCATCCACGAGACCAGTTGTTTATTAAAAATTGATATACTCGGGCTAATCTTTATACCTGCAGGTAGGATGATATATATCTTAGGCCCTAGATAAGTACAGTTTCTTTGGCCGAATGGCGTACTCCTTCGGGGACTGCAACGTAGTCACTATTAGCACGTCTTGTGTGTTTAGTTTGCTAAGATTTAATTTTTTCCTTAAGAACGATCCGAACATTTTAATACAACTTCTGGTAGCGTTTGTTAGGCGTCCGCTCCGATGTATGTATCATTCACGCGAGTGTGGCTTTGGTAAATGGGTACTGACCCCATTAAATTCGGCTTTACTCACTCGACCGGATATCCATATTTTCGCATCCTCTACCTTGCCACCCTTTGTCGCTAATATTTGCCTATTTTTGTCATGTCTACTAGGATCGCTAAAACTCGGCACGGCCTAAAATGAAACTCGAAGCTATTTGCCTTTGCTCGCATGTCGTCCGTTGGTTCTCTCGCTCGCACATTTTAAATTTTCAGATTGGCACATCGTGACAAAATCAATTTTTAATTTATGTAATTTTTACTTTAATTTGTAATTCACAATTAAAATGTCATAATTAAAAATCCTCCCCCTCGGTATTACGTAATATGTGGATGGCCCCTAACGACTAGTCTCCATGTTTATGCATTGATTTCCCGGCCCACCAACCGACCGAAGAAGGAAAGAATTTTGAACGCGCAAGTTTTTTTTTCGATATGAATACGCAAACATCTATTTTAGCCCCCCCCCCCCCCACCTCCCCCCGAGATGATTAATACCATTTCCAGATTGACTTATGTCTGTGTCTCTGTGTGTGTGTCTGTATGTTATATTCTTCCACGATAGAACCCAAGCGCTTAATCTTATTGAGCTAAAATTTGAAATGCAGGCATCATTTGATCATGGCAAAAGTTGAAAAGATTGTGGTTGAAATCGGTTCATCAAGGTGCGCACTAGTCATATATCATCCTTAAAATATTGGAATTAGATACTTGAAAATTGATGCACAGATGCCTTATCGGATGCCATAATTTAAGTCTTCATTGCTTTGTGTTGCTCATTCAAAAATCGAAGGTTTAACGGCGAGTTTTACGGCGAGGCGCGTTTGCTATTCGATTTTTTAATTGAATGAGATCTCTTGGCTTATTTTCTGGAAAGTCTTATGGCGACACAACCGATTTTTTTAACTACAGAGGCCGTTGTGATAATAATAATTAATTCTAATTATTTTAACTGTATAATTTCATTAATACACCAAACTCTATTTTTGAATTGACAACGTCTTATAATTCGATGGAACCGGCTGCACGCACGAAAAAACATGACTCATGCGGCGTTACCTCGCTCTGAGGCGTTCCATTTATTATATTTATTATTCAATATAAATGCTGTCATCTACCGGTTGCGACAAGAATTATTTACTAACCTCGGTCTAAAATAGTACGAATGAAAATGACTAGATTGATTTAAATTCTTGACATAATTTTATATGTATTCTTGATATACGGAATGTTATTACTGAACGGACAATTTTCTTGTGGGTACAACGAAGTAAGCAACTTTTATTTAAAAAAAATGAAAAAGTATGAAAAGCTATCATTACGATGCGCTATCTAGCGGTTGGTAAAATGTCGCTGATATTGTTTATTTACGACGTATTACCTACCGCTAGATGGCGCAGCGTGCTCAAACGCTTCTCAAACCGTTATTTAACAGTTTTAGATTTCAAACTTTCAAATTAAAAAAGAACAACAAACTTTAAACAATAAACAATTATACAATTATACTGCTTTACAATAATACATTTACATGTTGTAGTCAAATCGGTGAGTATAAAAGCATAATATATTTTTGGGTGTTTGTAATAAACAATATCAGAATCTTAAATGAAACTGCTTCAAATGCAACCATTCCATCAGTATTTTCTTATGACGTTGTCACGTTCAACTATCGTCAGTAAACCGACTTTACAGACAACCGATTTTTTATTTATTGTAAATATTGTCTATCTCTTTTACATTTTTTAATGTACGTAGTTATGTATTAAATATTTATAGATCAAATACAAAATCATATAAAACTAATCAGCACCCTTTGATCATTTGACAGGAATCGAATAATGATCGATTACTGGGAAAAACTAATAAACTGGAGTAGCGGACAGTCGAGTGACGATTGATATTATGTGCAAATAAGAAGCGTATAATTATTGATATCTACGTAATTGAAAACGCGTTTATCATTAATCAAAACTCATTGACAACAGAATTATTGACCGAAGAAATTTTGCAAGAACAACTACATAGCTAGTTACCGGTTATAATATTATTGTAGAGTATGTAAGCATAATAAATTAATAGCAATAACACATCTTTAAAAGCTAACCCTCGATGCAGCAACCATGTCATAGTAAAACTTAGAACTGGCTATCATAATTGCATGCTATATAGAATTTCGTGTTTCTGCTGGTGACCATTAAGGAATACACTAGTTGGAAGCCAACTCTGGGTGCAACAGTCCTATCGCGGTAAAACTTAGAACGAGCTATCATAATTGAATGAGTATACCAAATTTTGCTTTGTGCTGTTATTTATTTATTTATATATTTATTTATTTGTTTACTAGCTGACCCGGCGAACGTCGTACCGCCTAACGGTCAATGAATGTCGTGTTACGGAGTAGCTGAACTTAATTTATGATTTTATGAAAGTAATACAATAAATACAAAATAAATATTAAGTTCACTACTTTATTAAGATAATAACACAAAAAAAAATATATAAAAGTACAAAAATTAAGTATATCAATCGCGTGTCAGCAAGACATGATTGAATTAAACTATTTACATATTGTACAGCATGGGATGCACTCGGTTTAATTCTCTTCATTGAAGCACCTTGTGATATACGACATTTTTTGTTTTTTTTTTATCCGGCGCAAGAACAAATAAATCGGATGAATTGCTGATACGTGAACATGCCACGTACAACTGACCATGAGAAAAACACTGATTTACATTTTGTATGGGAAAATGTTTTTCTTTTATTTTAATTTTACGTCAATTTTCCGATTTTTGTTTTTAATAGTTATTTTACTATTCGGGACGGAGACAAATACAACAAATCAAAAGCCATGAACATCGGTCCACCCGTTCTCGAGTCATAAGTGTTCGAACAAACCCGACTTTGTTTTATATAAATAGATTCGCTTATCACTAATCTTTATTAGCTAATTAATAAACATTATAGTAAAACCAAGGTAACGTAAAGTAAAATTATTAAAAATATCATCGTAATTATAGAATGACACTTATAATACTAACTATTGACCTATACTAGCTGTTGACCATTGAAGAGTCCCCTCATTGGAAGCCAACCCTAGGTGCAGCGGCCCTGTCACGGTGAAACTATCATAATTGAATGCGTATACAACATTTCGTTTCTTTGCTATTGACCTTTGAGGCACATTATACCACCCAGTAGCTTCACTCTCTAGCTACAAGGCAATGTGGCACGACGCTACAAGGCACGACGAAATCGAACGGTACGCATTACGGGCAGGTAATGGCTGCCGACCTTTTCTAGAATTCGGGTATCTGCATAGGCCGAGTAGCAAATATCTGGCGACCATATCCGATCCCTTACGACTCGTGACGTATTAACTTTGATTTCAATTTTGTTCTAAGAGAAGCTACTGTCTGGTATATACTGTTGTTCAGGAGTCCCCTCGTTGGAATCCAACCCTGAGAGCAGCAGCCCCATCGCGGTGAAACTTAGAACGGGCTATCATAATTGAATGCGTATACAACATTTCGTTTCTGTGCTGTTGACCATTGAGTCCCCTCGTCGGGAGCCAACCCTGAGTGCAGCAGCCGTGTCATTGGGGAATTTAGTATGGGCTACCATAATTAAATGTGTATACAAAATTGTGTGTCTGGGCTGTTGACCGTGGATGAGTAGCCTAATCGGGGCCCGATCCTGGGTATAGAATCAGGTTATGGTCACCATAAAGATGCATTGTCATCGGAACTCAACCAACATGTAAAATACCAACTTCATAGGATAAAAGGAAATGGTTCTAATTCAGTTTGTAGGATTTGACCTAAACAAACTATCAAACATTTCGAGGTAAATATAAAAGCTTGTAAAAATATGAATGTGTCAAACATTTGGAGCGAGTCTTTTTGCCTAAAATATATCAACATGTGACTAACATCTGATTTTATCGAATATTCTATAGAAATAATATTTTCTTTTGAGCGCTCGTCGAAAAAGGAAAATGGTCTGAACACTACAAGTTTTGTTTTTTTCTTGTTAGTTAGAAGAAAGGCTGTTGATTGCACCTTGCTGATTAAAGATGCAATTACCTTTGATAAGAGATATATTTTGATTATATATAAACGTTTTTGGCTCGTAATATAAAATCGAAGACTATCGCGGTTGTTTGACATTATAAATAAGATAGAAACGAATTTACCGCGTGAAATTTGTGGCACCCGACGTTTCGGTGACGTTGCAGCCGCCGTTGTCCAGGGTAGACTGAAAACGATACGGCCCATAGCCACGCGACTGACAGAACACATCAAAGCTGTTAAAAACGTTCAGTGGGGGAAATCGGCGATCTACGAACATATATTGGATAGCGGAAGTAACCACTGGATGCAGTTTCAAAATCCCATCGTGCTATCCAAGGAACAATTCTACTTTCCTCGCATGATCCGGGAAGCCATTGAAATAAGAAAAACCTCGAACTTCAATAGAGACGACGGTTACAAACTCTCTTCTGCGTGGAAACCTCTTCTTAAAATATTCTCGCCGCCGAACCCCGAACGCAAGGACGTAAGACAAGATACAGTGAGTGTTGTGTGCAAGACGGGTTTTTGAAATTCGCGCGCTCCAAGTCCGGACCCCCACCACCGTTATAACCGACGCAGTGGTGGCAGCGGTATGCGGCCTACCCGAAAAACAACGGATTGACAGCTCTTTCAGTCTACCCTGGACAACGGCGGCTGCAACGTCACCGAAACGTCGGGCGCTACAAATTTCACGCGGTAAATTCGTTTCTATCCTATTTATAATGTTTTTGGCTCGTGTTGTATTTATTATATGTTATTACTTTTCCGTTACTCCAGCTCGCTTTACTTTAGTTTTCATGGTTGTCTCATCGGAAACTTTACTAATACTTAATAGACCTGACGATTTTACGAAACAACGTTGGCTGGATGTCCTAACATTATTTACCTCCAAGATTGAAACTTTGCAACTCCCAACTCGAAAGTTCGAAACTCGCTTCTAGTTTCACATAATAATATATCAAGTTCGACTGGCGCACAGTTTCACAAAGGTTTGACTTCAGGTTTAGTTTAGAAGTTTGGCTTCATTATTTTAGCCCTTTAAAATTAATGTACCTTTCATTAATTCTTGTCTTGAGCTGTTCACGATGCGTAAGGCGACAGCCTGTGAAAAATATAAGCGGGGTCATTTTTGCAGGGTTTGACCAATATAAAATCAGCGTTAATGAAGCGTCAGGGCACAGATTCAACGTGCGTACGCGCCGGCAAGCGGGCGTATACTAAACATTCGATCGCAGAGCTCACACAGTAAATCTATCTTTGCGTAGTGGTGGTATATAGGGGTTAAAGTTTAAGCATATTTAGCGTTACTCTCAGTGCGCTTTCACATTTTAATTAATTGTATTTAATTTAGGTTATAAATTAAAAATATGGCTACGCGCGACGCTAGATAATTAACCAGCGAATTTAATTAAATTAAAATAAAACACACACAACGCTTACATTGTATGCGTAATCGCGCCTGAAAGTTATCGAAATCAGTTTAATGCTTGAATGTCCAAGGCGATAAGCAGCGTTTTGAGTCTACATTATAAATTGGTTCGTTATTGAGGGATTCGCTTAGAATTTTTTTTAAATTACTGCCTATATTTAAAAAATCGGGTTAGGCTTTTAAAAGGTAATGGTGGAATAAATAACCGGAAAACGTACATATATGAATCCTAAGCAATTTAAAATTCGTGGGCAGTAGTGTAAAAAATGACTGATAGATATATCGTCATCTCGTATAGGATATTTTCTTTACCGGTTCAAAAAGAAGCCTCAGTACAGGCGACCTATAAACCACTGTGGACGCGAAAGCAAGGTATCCTCAACCTACCTATAATACAACGTCTTACATCTGTAAAAGGTAGAGAATAAAAATTAGCGAGGCCATAAAGCAGGCTAAAGGGAAGACGCACCGGCAATTTCCGCCGCCCGGGACGCGACGAGATACACAATAAAAGTCCTCTAACTTTCGACGTCGAATCGCGAAAAATGAAATTGGGCCGCGCGTCGGTACAAAGAGACGCCCACTCCGTCGGACGCGACGCGCCCCGCTCCCTTTCATCGCGAACGGTAATTTGGTCTACCTTTACCTTCAGCGGGCACCTGTACCTTACCTTTGGAGGGCGGGCGGGGAGTCGAGCGGATCAAACGTTCGAGGGCGAAAAGCTGTATAGGCGTAATTATAATGAAAACGTCCTTTTGACTCGCCCCGAGGAAAGATTCTCATTCTAAATGTTTCATAATTGCCGATAATCTGTCTCCAGGAAAATCAATTAAAGGGGCTGATTTGGAAAGAAATTGAATATTTTTCTTACTTTATTTATTATTTATACACGACTGAGTGAAATGTGTTCAGGGTTCGTCTATGTATGTTTTCCGTTTCTTTATTCCACCATAACTTCTAAACGCTTGAACCGATTTAGAAGTGTGTAGTATTATTAGAATCGCTATGTCGTCCCAAGTGTAATAGAGTACCTTAACTGCCCAAATATCAAGAAAGTATGTAGTTCTCTAAATGTCGAAATGTCAATAAATTAACATACATATATCGTATATAGTGTCAAATGAAAGGTCCAATTGAATACATTGCCGAAGTATAAATATAACTATATGGACATATACATAAAACACAAAAAAAAACGTAACAAAAATAGTCATAAATACAATAGTTCACTTTCCGTCACGGTAGTTGTGTTTTTTATTCTTTTTAACATATTTACTTGTTTTCATTTTTGACCTAAAATATATACAGCATATTTAATATTTACGAAAAAACTGTAGAATAACACTAGTATAGCTATATACACATTGCTATTATAATTATAATGACAACGTCGTTTTGACTCCCCCCGAGGAAAGATTTTAATTTGAAATGTTTTATGATTGCCGATAGTCTCGGCAGAAAAATCAATCTAAAGAAATAATTTCGAAAGAAATTATTTAAAAAAAAAAAACAATTTTTAATTTCTCCCATTTTCTTATTTTTATAATTTATTACCTAAAATATGTAGAGCATATTTTATATTTATGAAAAAAAACATTGTAGAATAACACTAGTAAAGCTATTTATACATTGAAATTTAATTTAATTTATTTATTCATTAGTTACCATCGAAAATTATTCTTATTGCTACATTATATAAACGATAACCTATGGTGAAACATTTGTAGCTAATCTTTGTAGCTAGTTTTGTTCAGCGGCGCCCGACTGGGATATTCCCGTTCCAGGGCTAGTATTTTCAGAAGAGTTTATTTTAACACATAAATTGAGCTCAGTAACTAAAATAAATTACTTAACGTAAAATGACAAGTAAATATATTAACATTAATAAAAAACACTACTGCCGTTACAAAAAGTGAACTACTGTATTTATAATATTTTGTATTACTGCTTTTTTTTAAATGAAATATTTGTGGTTTATGTATTTATCCATATGTATACATATATATATTTTCGAAATATACTGAATCAGACCTTTCATTTGCCACGAAACACGATATATTTATGTTAATTTATTTACATTTGTACATTTAGGCCACTCTTTACTTGATATTTGGATAGGTAAGATAACCTAGGACACTAGAAATCACATAATGATTCTAACAATACCTTCTTCTTCTTCTCAAAGTGCCTCTCCATTACTGGTGGTTGGCCGTTAGCTCTGAATACTTTTGTCGGTCTTGCGCTATCCGGAAAAGCTGTTCCGTAATAGTGATCCCGGTCCACTCTCTGACATTGCACAACCACGTATTTTTCCTCCTTCCACGGCGTCGTTTACCCTCAATTTTGCCCATCAATATCAGTTGAAGCAGCTGATATCTGTCATGCCGCAGCAAGTGCCCCAGAAATTCAATTTTGCGCTTTTTGACGGTGTGCAACAATTTTCGGGTCGAACCAGCTCGCTGAAGAACTTTTTCGTTGCTAACTTTATGGGTCCAGATTATACGGAGCATTCGACGGTAGCACCACATCTCAAAAGCTTCTAGCCGCCGTCTGTTGTCTTCTTTTCTGGTCCACGCTTCGCTGCCGTACATAACCACTGGCCAGATGTAGCAATGCAGGATCCGAGTTCGAAGTCTTAGATTGTTGTTTTAATTTGTTATTTTTTTTTATCTTATTGCATCTAAGAATACCACATACCTACTTCTAAATCGGTTTGTGAGTTTAGAAGTTATGGTGGAAGAAAGAAACGTAAAACATATGTAGATGAACTCTGAACACATTACACTACTTTTTTGTTGGGAATTAGTCTAAAAATCTAATACTCAATTTAAATAAACTGCATTTAACAAAGACATGTAATATTGTACATTAAAAAGTATAGAATGCATTAGGTAGTACTCAAAAAAAATTAATCTGTATTTGCCGTGTAATAATGTAAAACATATATTATAAATAAAATAATGTTGAAAAAAAAAAAGTAACCAAGAATAGGTATTTAAATTTCAATTGAAATTTACCAAATTGGTTATTTAAATACTCCACATACTATATTAATTGTGTGCCGTTTAATTGACTATACATAAAAAAGTATTAATATAAAAACTGTTTTTATTAAAATTATTGAGAATTTTTGTTTTTTATTTAAGTGACAGAATATTAACATTAAAAAAAACGATTCAATAGGCCATTAAATTACAGCAAAAATTCTTAGAATTAATTAACAATACATTCAGAATAACACCTGTCATTTCTGAGAGTTTAAGGTCAAAAATATAGCACTTTAGAAAAACTATTATAAGAAAAAAACTACTTAATGGATCATGAAAAGAAGAATTATAGAATGATCGCATTGAAATTTGAAATATAAAACATTAAAATCTCACTTTGTAAAACAGTTAGATAATTATAAATAATTATTAGAAAGTTGGAGAACTGAAAAAAACTCACTTATTCAGCGATATCGACGTTTTATCTCAAAATACGAAACCTTATCTAGAAATTGTGAACACATTTGTGTACGTTATTACATGATTTACCAAATCTATTAGTTCGTTTTATTTATTTTCATACATATATCCGAAGAGAAGCTACATAATATCCAAAGAGAAGCACCGATCCGAGCAATGGCAGCACTCGACTAAGTGCCCCCAGAATACAAACAATTATATTAGGGATTCTAGACTGTGAGAATCACGACTGAATAATCGTAAAATACAGAATTTATCCGTCTTTCTCACATACATCTAACAGGGGGTGGTTGCACTGTGATTTTGGTGTAAATTCAGTTCGTTGAGAGCGCGGTTTGTCGTGCCGCGCTCGTACCCGTTTTGGAACGTTACTAAGCATTGACTACAATACATCTTACCCGATTCGGGACGTTACTGTCTTGAGGGGTTAAAAAAATAATAAATGAATTTGATGATTTCTAATCGTATCTAAAAAAATATAATGAAAATACACGGTAAAAATTTCAATCTATTTGTCTCGTAATTTATATTCTAAAATGTTTTGTTATGGGTTGAAAAAAATATATATTTCGTATATAGTTTCACTAAATATATAGTTTCACTATTGGTTACGTTGTATGTAACCGGCATGCATGCGAGATAGGATCGCGGAAAGGTTAATTTGTCTGCCAAATGCGAACGTACCTTTACATCGTATTTTGAGTTTTTGGAGTTTCATACATAATTTATAACATAATCATTTATAAGTATAATAGAGTTGTCAACTACAACGGGCGAACCCGTCACATCAGGAAGTTTTAACGATTGTTCGTTCTATCTCCCGTCAAGTGAGCGCAGAGGACTTGGACAAAACAGTCCACCATCAAGTTCCGCAACATGCCCGTACGAGGCCAACGCCTTATCAGCGAGATAAGTTACCAGGTATTTTACCCAGCGGGCTTACATCCACGCCCATACTTCCATTTGCGACCAGATTTCTCGACTGGTTACGAGTTCGAAGTCGCTTGCGCGGTCTTCTCCCTTACGAAGCGGTGAAACGGTGTAAACCGAATCCATCGCGGATCACGGCGTCCTTTGCCCGGCATGTTCCACCCGGGATCGGATAGCCGATGGTCATTTCAAGAGCAGTTGCCGTAAGGTCAGCAACCACCCCCGCTCACAGTACTGCTTCCAGACTCCCCCGACTGTTAGTCAGAGTGCACAATCGATTGGCTTACGCTGCACTGTGCGCAGACCGTCCAGGAGTGCCAGGAGGTTGATTTCTAGGGGAAACTAGCCCTAAGGCCAGAGTCCTTCCCAGGATCGCACTTCATGCATGGAGGCCGCCGGATGGGTATTGACTCGTGAGTGTGACCAACCCTGAACAGATTGGGTCTTCGTGGCCAGCTCGGCAAGGGCAAGCTCCCCATTTGTTAGTATACTAATTTCTGGCTCATGTGTGATGCCTTTTGCCTGTCACTGGACCTTAATATAAACCGGAGTTTTTATGCGTTCTTGACTGACGGCCGCATTGGACTATGAGTGCTAAACGATAACTCTAATTCCGGAATACCGGTTAAAAAAATCATAACAAAAATCCATTGCCATTCTGCCTTAATTTAAGATGAACGTCCCCCATTGAAACGTGTACGAAGTACACAATGGATGGCCCGTTGACAATCAATCATGAGTAAATATTTGCGAAAACTTGGCCGGCTCGTAAACATTAAGGCGGGAGCAGACGGGACAAAATATTCCCCACGATAACTCTCTCAAGCTACATCAATCATTGTGGGAGAGAGGACGCGGAGACGCAGCAAAGTTGAAAACTTTTACCTTTAATTGATGTATGGGACCGTGAGCGGATTTTAATGGCTTCTAATTTCGCGTTTCCGTGGGTGAAATATTTAAAAAAAAAAATAATAGCTAAATAAATGGGATATAAATAATAGTTAAATAGACGAGGAAGTTTGAGTTGAACTGTGATAGGATTATTAGTTCTTTACACAGCATCATTAATTGTTTTAAGTCTCTAGTTGTTAAACTCCGGTTAAACATTTCTTTTAAAAATTCCCATTTTCCTTTAACCTAGCGTCCAAGGATTGCTGTCCCGAGCAATCTCAATATTATTACGTTGGTACATGGAAGCGAGCGTCCAAGTGCTCTATGCCGCTGTAACTGTAACAATGGCCGGCCGATAACAGCGTTCCCGATGGCGCACTTCCAGGGGGCGCTCGTCTCTCGTAGCCAGTCGTGTGAGGTGCGTTGCAATCTCGCTATACAATCGCGATCTTGTCGTGCCCTATGAAGCCCCAACGACGCCCGCCGCGCCGCTGAAAGCCCAGCTTTTCTAGCTTCCGGAGTCGGAATGGAGAGGGAGAGAGTTTGTGTTGAGCGGTTTTAGGGTAACGGTTGGTATACACTATGCTTTCTTAAAAATAGAATGGGGACATGGGCGCATAAAGTCAATGGGTAATTTCCTACCCACTTAACACATTGTCACATATACCAACGAAAGCTCACTAATAGTGTGACATTTAATTTTTTACAAGCCGATTTTAGAGCATACTACTCGTTTTTACACTACTGCCCAACAAAAAATGAGTGTAATGTGATCAGGGTTCATCTAAATATGTTTTCCATTTCTTTATTCCACCATTCTTTATTCCACCATTCTAAAAGCTCTAACCGATTTAGAAGTGTGTAGTATTGTTAGAATTATTATGTCATTCCGAGTGTAATAGGGTACCTTAACCATCCAGATATCAAGTAAGTAGTTGTGTAAATGTCCAAATGTCAATAAATTAATATAAATTTATCGTATTTAGTGTCAAATGAAAGGTCTGATCACGTACATTCCGGAAATATACATGTTTCTTTGTGGATAAATACATAAACCACAATATTTTGTTAAATAACCGTAATAAAAATAATTATAAATACAAGAGTTTACTTTCTGAAACGGCAGTCGTATTTTTTATTATTTTTTATTCTTTTTCTATATATATATATATATATATATATATATATATATATATATATATATATATATATATATATATATATATATATATATATATATATATATATATATATATATATATATATATATATATATATATATATATATATATATATATATATATATATATATATATATATATATATATATATATATATATATATATATATATATATATATATATTGATATTTTAAGGGTGTAAATTTTTTTAAATTATTTTCAATAATATATAAAATTAGATTCATGAAAAGTTACTTATCTGGGGTCCTGGTGGACCAGAAACATTTTACCGATAGTTAATGTCCTCTTTAAATACTTAGGGCAGCAGCACCTGTTTCCGCAATTGATAACTTATGATGTTCTTAGTTATTGCAGCCGAATTATTGTATGCCCTTGGATGTAATAAGTATAGGAGGATAGTTTCTGTAACAGAAATGGATGTTAGTAACTTATTTTAGAAGAAATTATATGACTGAGAATATTTCGACACTAGTCGTATTCATCTCTATGACATTTCTCTCATTTATATATATATATATATATATATATATATATATATATATATATATATATATATATATATATATATATATATATATATATATATATATATATATATATATATATATATATATATATATATATATATATATATATATATATATATATATATATATATATATATATATATCATATAGTAATCAAAATTTCTCTATTGGTAATAATACTTTTGGCCTTCAACCTTGTGGTCGTCCACGTTGTAAAACTTGTCCTCTGTTAGATCTAAGTCCTTTTTTTACCAGTCCAAATACTACTAATAGTTACAGGGTTCCC